>CM066987.1:68629087-69229087 GCA_033977485.1 Hydrangea macrophylla | reverse complement strand
TCTAGACCTGCCACAGAAGATTTGTCCCCAGAAGAAGGGCCTGTTTCAGAAGAACAGAGGATTTGTCTCCGGCAGAGAGACCTGTTTCAGAAGATTTGTTTCTAGACCTGCCACAGAAGATTTGTCCTCGGAAAAAGGGCCTGTTTCAGAAGAACAGAAGATTTGTCTCCGGCAGAGAGACCTGTTTCAGAAGACTTGTTTCCAGACCTGTTACAGAAGATTTGTCTAGAAGAAGGACCTATTTCAGAAGAGCAGAAGATTTGTCTCCGGCAGAGAGACCTGTTTCAGAAGATTTGTCCCCAGCAAAAGGACTCTACATCAGCAATCGTCCCCAGCAAAAGGACTCTACATCAGCAATCGTCCCCAGCAGAAGGACTCTACATCAGCAATCGTCCCCAGCAAAAGGACTCTACATCAGCAATCGTCCACAGAAGAAGGACCTGTTTCAGCAATCGTCCCCAGCAGAAGGACTCTACATCAGCAATCGTCCCCAGCAGAAGGACTCTACACCAGCAATCGTCCCCAGCAAAAGGACTCTACATCAGCAAATCGTCCCCAGCAGAAGGACTCTACATCAGCAATCGTCCACAGAAGAAGGACCTATTTCAGCAATCGTCCCCAGCAGAAGGACTCTACATCAGCAATCGTCCCCAGCAAAAGGACTCTACATCAGCAATCGTCCACAGAAGAAGGACCTGTTTCAGCAATCGTCCCCAGCAGAAGGACTCTACACCAGCAATCGTCCAGTTGTTTGACATGACTCAGAATTCATCCAAGATACTTCGCTATTTCAAGAGTCGTCCAGGATACAGATGACGCCTACGAGCCTTAAGATCAGAAGAATAACTTTGACAAAAACCTCGAGAATCATCCAAGATACCTTTAGCATATTCGACTGTGAGAGAGAGTCGTTGCATCCTTTGCATTAGATTTTGCATCTAGGGAACCCTTGAGGATGATTCCTCCAGCACTTTCACATTTCATGTTTTCATACTGCACCAGCATCCTAGGATAGGAGCATTTCATCCGCATTGTTGTTGTTTGTTTTCCGTTTTCCCGCGCGCTTGAACTACGCCCTGGTCTGATTCCTGGAAAGGATACGTAGGCAGCTCCAGCGGAGCACGACCAGCATCAGCTTCAACTTAGCCGCCTCTACCCAGCATTGCATTGCATTCTTGCATTCGTAATTTCTTGATTTTCTCTGATTTTGAATTTCTTGATTTTGCGAATTTTTTGTTTTTCCTAAAACCTCTCAGTATGGTTATTTGGGTGCCTTCAAGGCTTTGGCACTCACTTGCCGTTCACGTTGTTCACAACAAGCTCTGCCAAAGAGGGGCAAACTGTAGACACCCAATTTTGACCACACTGATAGGATTTAGGGTGGACAACGTCTTGGAGGATTCGATGATGAAAAGTACCCCGTGGAAGGTACTGGATTCCACACAATCAGAAGATCGGACTTCGGAAAGTGACTTCAAGCTCAGAAAAGCCCTTTTCCATGGATAAATCCCGGTTTTGTCAAAATCATCTCTCAGAATTCATATTCTCTCAGGGTTATATGAACACTAAGTGTTCTAAACGCAGTATTCTAGGTATCCAGAGATTCAATTTGAAAGAAAAGTTCGAAATCGACGCACATTTGAAAGCAATTTTGGAAAAGACGTCATTTGATTTCAAAAAGACAACGAAAGTTCCGGAGGACTTCCGGACTTCAATTGGACTTCAATTCTCATTATAAAACCTCTGGAAATATTTTTATACTGAAATTCAACCTGACAGCTTTCCAACGGTACGTAAACGGACGATTTCGGACACCAAAAAGCATTTTTACAAAAATCTGGAAAAGCAGTGCACGTGATTTTTGAAACAGGGTTTGTGGGTGACCAGAGGAGCAAGAATAGTAAGTGGCGGTTTTGGGTATGGGGGTGGCGGGTCCCACCATAACCGCCACTTCCATTTGTGTCCTCCACGGAGCTTTTTGAGTTCCAGACCCTTCTAGAAGCTTCCCACTGCGAGGAAATTGCCTGGAAATTGCGTTTAAGCTCCGAAATGGCCATTTTAACCCTCTTTTAAGCTCTAAAAATCCTGTTTTAACCCTGAAACTTAAGAGCTAAGTCTTCAAAACTCTATATAAGATCTCATACATCTCATATGAGATCACATCTTAACACACTAGACACTTGGAAGAGATACACTTGAATATACTTGGAGATACAAACACACATAGAAGCACATACAAGAGAGAGAAGTATACTTTGAATATACTTTCAATTTAGGTGAATTCTAGAGAGAGAAAATTATGAATTGAATTTAGATTAACTTAGGCTAATTAGACCACAATTTGAACATCAATTGCCTCCCTCAACTTCCATGGATGAGTGCTTGAAGAACACTTGAATAACACTTGAAGAAGAAGATCTTCAAATCAATTTTGGTCTTGTAATTGAGAATCCTCCAAGAGGTAAACACTATAGTTCATCTCTAATTCCTACTTTGTATATATAGATCTATAAGATTTGGATCTAACTTAGTTCTATTTCTACTTATTAGAACACTCATCTTCTTCCTCTCATGTTCTTCACACACTCACATAGTTAGATCCAAATCTCTTTGATTTTTATTGATAATTTACAATTAGAGATTGTTTTTCACTTTGATTTTCAATTTTGGTTTCATTCTTCAATTTTAGTTTAGATTCATGCATACATGATTATATATATATACATATATCTATTTTGAATTCCATGATGGTTTGGAAATATGATCTATGAGAAGGATGATTTCTATGTTCATACCTATCTCTTGATTATTCCTATTACCTAGAATTCCTATTGAATTTCATCTCCAACATGATATTTATAAGTCCCTTTGATCCTTGATCTAAAAGTTCTTCATAGAACTTGAGGGCTAAATTGATTGGGAATCATGATAATTAAGTTGATCTATGAGTTTGATCTCTCTAATAAGCTTCAACTATCACTAAAATGTTTTCCTCACACTTTAAAATGAACTAGATAAAAATTCAGCAAAGCAGATTGGTTTTGTCCATTAGATTTGGTCCATCAAAACCCATAGTTTGATGGATTTCAAATTTTCTGGGTAAACTTTGATGAATTAGCTTTCATCCGGTCCGTTTTGAGAGCTTTTAGGATTCATATACTATTTTTAGAAATTGTTGAGAAATCGGTTGACAGATTTGAACATCGTCTCTTTGTGCTTGAATTTCAGAAAATCTATAATAGTTATCGACGTTCCGCTTTTTGGGGATGATTCCTAACTCATATATCTATATGCCGATGTAAAATCGTGAGCATACGATCGAGTTAGGATCGTTTTCTAAGCGTTTAAAGTTGATACAACTATTCTGGAATTTTCTAAGTTTAATTACAAATATGATTATGTATACAAAATGGTCATACCTTGATCACTCAACAACAATTGATGAATAAAACTTGGTTTAGAAATCACCTAGGATAAATGGATGAGAGATCAAAAGCTTAAATCAACTTGGTTAACATGATTCATGAACTTCTATTATACTTCTATTATGTTTTGCATTCATTTGTCAAATGATACCAAATTTCCAGAATAACAGAGTCTGTTTAAAACACTTTTTCAGAAACCTTGTGATTACAGAATGTCCATGGGTTTATTTTTATCATATACTACAATGAAATAGCTTTCTTTTGACACCAAATAGAGCTTCATATGATTTTTGTAGATTTAATTATGATTTTTACAAGAACAGTGGACAGTCCTGATCCACTATTCCCAAAACATTTATTTCTCAAACAATAAAATTGATATTGAGGTCCCACTTTTTGGAGAAGTTCCCTAAGACATGTATCTAACTTTCTGTAAAAGGGTTTTTATCCAGCTCATGTTTAAGACCACTTTTGATAGGATTCATTAGAGGTTGCTGAATCTGGAAATTTGATTGATGACATGTTTTCTTTGTTTATCATGCATATCATTTGTTTGCTTGTATTTTTGCAATGCTTGGGTATTCTTTGGTGTATTAGTGCAGAGAATTAAGTGCCTCGGACCCGGACTTCGATTTGTGGTTTGCCTCGTCTACATGTGGCTTAGTGCCCATGTATCGTGTACTATCTCTATCCTTTCTCTTAGAATTTTTCTAGGTTTACAACTTTGATTTCAACGACACAATTCCTTTAGGATAGTCTCCGTTTATATGATTATTTGTTAGAGACATCTTATCTAGGATTGTTGCATGATTGCATTGCACGTTTCCATTCTTTTTGCTTTCGCGACTCCGCTTGAGTCAACCAATGTAAGTCTTCTCGTTCCCTTTGCATATCATGACATGTTTACTTTATTTGCATCGGTCCCGGGCGGGACTAGCCACTGTGAGTATACTTCTCCCTTGTATTGCATGAGCATCCGCTTTCTACTTGATTTAGTCTCTTGAAATGATTTTCATTAGATGTTTCTTTTTGCCATGTATATATCTATCTAGTATGTTTGAGGAAACAACATCTATTATGAATTAATAACAAGGATATTTGAATCAAGGCCTACCATTCGGTAGGGCGAGGAGGGGGTGCTTTAGTCCTGCTTGGGCTCCTTCCCCTCTCGTACCAAGACCCCCGAACCTTGTTTCTGGTAATGAAGGGCGAGTAACCTTATTCAATTTTGGGCGAGTCAAACTTGGGTTTCCTAATTCCCGATAAAAATTAGGTGGCGACTCTTTGTCTCTAGGATCGCGTGAGGAAGTCCTAGTTTTCCCTGAAGTGTGCTCCTTGGGATCCGTCCCGGGACACTATCGAGGGAGAGCGTCAGGACCTCCTCATTCGCAGTGGTCCACAATGGGACGTGGAGGATGTGCGTTGATTGTCGAGCCATCAACAACGTCACAGTAAAGTATCGACACCCTATCCCTCGCTTGGATGATATGTTAGATGAACTGCATGGTGCTTGTGTATTTTCTAAGATTGATCTAAAAAGTGGTTATCATCAAATAAGAATGAAAGAAGGAGATGAATGGAAAACTGCTTTGAAACAAAACATGGTTTATATGAGTGGTTAGTGATGCCATTTGGATTAACTAATACACCAAGTACATTTATGCGATTAATGAACCATGTCTTGCATACTTTTATAGGCAGATTTGTTGTTGTCTATTTTGATGATATACTCGTTTATAGCAAAAACTTTGATGACCATGTTCTACACTTGAAATTAGTTTTGGAAGTTTTGAGAAAGGAAAAGTTATTTGCTAACTTAAGAAGTGCACTTTTTGCACAGATAAGCTTGTGTTTCTTGGCTTTGTTGTTAGTGCCCAAGGAGTACAGGTTGATGAGGAAAAGGTTCGTGCGATTCGCGAGAGGCCAACGCCCACGATTGTAGGCCAAGTTCGAAGTTTTCATGGGCTTACTAGTTTTTTACCGGAGGTTCGTGAAAGACTTTAGTAGCATAGCCGCCCCGCTTACCGAAGTCATCAAGAAGAACATTGGATTCAAATGGGAGGAAGAACAAGATAAGACATTTCAATTACTTAAAGAAAAATTAACTCATGCTCCGTTACTTGTTCTACCAGATTTTACTAAAACATTTGAAATTGAATGTGATGCTTTAGGTATTGGCATAGGCGCAGTTATCATGCAAGGAGGACGACCAATTGCATTCTTTAGTGAGAAATTGAGTGGGGCATCCTTAAACTACCCTACCTATGACAAGGAAATGTATGCCTTAGTCCGAGCATTGGAGACGTGGCAACACTATCTTTGGTCTTAGGAGTTTGTGATTCACACCGATCACGAATCCTTGAAACATTTGAAGGGCCAACACAAGTTGAATAGGAGGCATGCGCAATGGGTGGAATTCATTGAGACATTTCCATATGTCATTTGTTACAAGAAAGGTAAGGAAAACATCGTTGCAGATGCTCTCTCTCGCAGGTATGCATTGATTTCTACTCTTGATGCAAAATTGCTTGGTTTTGAACACAATAAAGAATTATATCCATTAGACCAAGATTTTCGTGAAGACTATAGGAATTGTGAGAAAAAAGCATTCGGTAAATTCTTTAGGCATGAAGATTTCTTATTTCGGGAGAATAAGTTGTGTGTTCCTAATTGTTCATTATGCGATTTGTTAGTGAGGGAATCGCATGGTGGGGGTTTAAAGAGACACTTTGGAGTTGCTAAGACACTAGCCATCCTACACGAGCATTTCTTTTGGCCACATATGAAAAGAGATGTTGAGAGAATTTGTGGAAGATGTGTAACTTGTAGGCAAGCAAAATCTCGAGTGCAACCCCATGGATTATACATACCACTGCCTATTCCTAGTGAGCCTTGGATTGATATCTCAATGGACTTTGTGTTAGGTTTGCCTAGGACCAAACGGGGTAGGGATTCGATTTTTGTGGTGGTAGATCGCTTTTCTAAAATGGCACATTTTATTCCATGTAACAAAACGGATGATGCATCATATGTTGCTGATTTATTCTTTAGGGAGATTGTAAGATTACATGGTATGCCTAGAACAATTATTTTAGATAGAGATACTACATTCTTGAGTTACTTTTGGAAGACCTTGTGGTGTAAGTTAGGGACAAAGTTATTGTTTTCTACTACTTGTCACCCACAAACTGATGGTCAAACTGAAGTAGTAAATAGGACTTTGTCAACTTTGTTAAGGGCTATTATTCAAAAGAACATTAAAACATGGGAAGATTGTTTACCACATGTTGAGTTTGCTTACAATTGATCTATTCACTCTGCTACTAAATTTTCACCGTTTGAAATTGTATATGGGTTTAATCCATTAACTCCGTTGGATTTATCTCCTTTACCTTTGACTGAGCGTGTTAATTTAGATGGCCAAAGGAAAGTTGACTTGATTAAGCAGATTCATGAGAAAACCAGACTCAACATTGAGCGACGAACAGAGCAATATGCCAAGCAAGCCAACAAGGGGCGTCACAAGATGGTTTTTGAACCCGGAGATAAGGTTTGGTTGCATATGCGAAAAGAAAGATTTTTGGCTGAAAGGCGTTCCAAAGTGCTGCCACGAGGAGATGGGCCTTTCCAAGTTCTCGAGCGCATCAATGACAAATCAATGCTTACAAGCTCGATTTGCCAGGTGAGTACAATGTAAGTGCTACTTTTAATGTTACTGATTTGAGTCCTTTTGATGTAGGTGATAATTTGAGGACAAATCCTTTTCAAGAGGAGGGGAATGATGCAAATCATGGCACGTCTTCAAGGGAACATGTTCAAATTCCAATTGGACCAGTTACGAGGGCCCGGGCAAAGGAGTTCAAAGAGGCACTCAATGGGCTAATTCAAGAAGTTTGGTCTCAGGAAAATTCGTGGAGGCCTATGGAGCTTGGTCCACAAAGATGTCTCAATCTAATTTATGTTCTAGAAGAATAATCCAGCAGTTCAAGATTGAAGTCAAATTTTAGTTTTCCTAAAATTAGAATTTGATTGTCATTTTTTCTTAATTGCTTAAATTGCTGAATTGTAGGCTTGCATGCTAACTATGGAACTTTCCTTATTCCTTTAGTTTCATTTTATTTTAATTTTGGGCGAATTTATTTTGGGGCATAATATTTCGTAGGCTTATAGGGCCCAACTGTAAGCCTCAGCTATTTAAACAGTTTTAGGGTTTGTAATATGCCGTTTTGATCATTAATAATATTGTGAGAGTTTTCTCCTTGGTTCTTTGAAGAACTATTCGAACTTATCAGATTTACTCTGTGGCGTTCATACCTGGACTTATCAATCGAGTTTTCCATCATTGATTGTGGCGTCTTCATCCTTTATACCAAGGTTCGTATCTATTATAGGTGTTGGGTCGCGGTTTTCCATTTGAATCTGACAGTAGAACGGTCCGAGGCATTAATCGTGTTACGGGTTTCGTCACATTGTTGCCAGGGTTCGTATCAGGAACATTGTCCTAAGACACAGGAGGAGAGGAATATCATGTCAGGAATTCCCTAGGCCTCGGCAATGGGAAGTCTTATGTATGCGATGTTATGCACTAGACCAGATATCTATTTTGCCATTGGCATGGTTAGCAGGTATTAGTCGAATCCAGGTCCAAAGCACTGGACAGCTGTTAAGTGCATTCTTAAGTACTTGAGAAGGACTAAAGATTACATGCTGATGTACGGTGGTAGTGAGTTAATTCCAGTAGGATACACTGACTCAGACTTTATGTTAGATAAAGACTCGAGGAAGTCGACGTCCGGTCATCTCTTTGCCTTGGGAGCTGGTACTGTTAGTTGGAGGAGCATTAAGCAGAAATGCATTGCAGACTCAACTACAGAAGCTGAGTATGTGGCTGCTTGTGAAGCCGCAAAGGAAGCTGTTTGGGTCAAGAAGTTCCTTATGGAGCTCGAGGTGGTACCAGCATCGCTGTCAGCTATTACGCTTTATTGTGATAATAGTGGGGCAGTGGCTCAGTCTAAGGAGCCAAGGAACCACGGAAAGGGAAAGCACGTAGAGCGGAAACATCATCTTATCCGAGATATTGTTCAACGTGGAGATGTGACTGTCACCAAGATTACCAACGTCGACAATCTTGCTGATCCGTTTACAAAGGCCTTGCCACATAAGGTCTTTGATCATCATCTAGATAGTTTAGGTCTCAGATGTAATCCTGTATGGTTGTGAGTGCAAGTAGGAGTTTGTTGGGTTTATGCCCTCAAACAATTACTTTATGTATGACATTAGCATTTTAATATATGGATAGTAGTTTTACATTTCATTATGTATGTTTCTTTCATGAGATGATTTTCAATCCTTAAGTATCATAGTAGGTAATTCGTGTGTGTATGAGATACATACAAGTGAGATATGAATTACCATCCTTTGATACTTAAAGCATGTCACAGTGGATGATGAGACTGGATATCTCATCAGGTATACACTGTAGCATAATTAACTACCATTGGATGGAGTGACCAATCTCAATCACTAGAGTGTCACTCTTAGTTAATATGCTAGTGCTTATAGTGCATTGACGGACCTGAGCTTTCCTATTGACACTTAATGCTGTCAAACAGTCAATAGGAACTCATAACTTATATAAGGTACGTGTTCTCAATCTTGCGACGATTATGAACACAGACTGTGGATATGGCTACTTTGACTTACCAATCAGTGAGGTCTACAGAAGATCAACACCTGGGTATCTTGGGTATGTCATGTTCATAGGGTTGTGAACATATATTGTCAAGACAGAATCTACCCTCTGTTTCAGAGTAAGCATTCCCTTGAGAATGCCACCAAGTCGATTACTGAGTACTGCAGTCTTGTTGATAAGAGTTATCAACATGTTTGGTAATCATGATAGGTGAATGGGACTCAAGGAATACAAGAAGTAATCATGATTCAGGTTGACAATAACAGTTATCCGACTACTTGAATATGATTACGAATGCTGAAGGTAGAGGGACTTTACTACAACATATAAGTCTAGTTATCGCTTCAGATATGTTCTTTTGCGTTGGAGTTCAGTTATCATTTTATAGTGGAGTAAACGTTAACTGACCAGTTAGTTAGTTTGCTTATCAAAGAGTTTGGTCACGGTGATTACCAAACTGGTCTGAGCCAACAATAAAGAGCCTAGGAGGTCCCACTCTTAGCTCCGCTAGAAAGTTTGGAAGGACACATGAGGATCATGTCAAGGCAAGTTCGATCGATCGAAGGAGTTTCGATCGATTGAAGTCTAGGCAGGTTCGATCGCTCGAGGGTTGTTCGATCGATCGAAGGTTCGATTGATCGAATACACTTCGATCGCTTTAAGGTTAGGTCGGTTCTGGGAATCTATAAATAGGGCAGCTGCGTACTGAATGTTTTTAATCGTTGGTTTATACGTAAAAGCTGCCGAAACTGTTTAGGTTTTCCTAAACCTTCCCAATCCTCTACATTAGGGTTCCCACAAACCCTAGTCCTTCCTTCGAGCATCCATAAGAGTCATAAGAGTGAAGGCCATCTAGTGGAGGCTGCTGGAAGTTGAAGATTTCATAATTAGGTTCAAGACACAAAGGTATAATACTTGTCCCTTCACTAGTTAGTACGCATCTATAGAATTGACGGGTAGTAGATCCGGGCATGCCAATAAAGTTTCATAACTTGACTTTTCCGCTGCGCATTTAAACTTTTAATTTAAACCATTTTTTCCATCAGATTTGACTCTCAATTTTGGGAATTGAATTGAATTGAATTGAGTCTGAATTGACTCCCAATTTTAGCAAATTTGAATTCATTGAGCATGAATGGTCCCGAATCTTTGAAAATAAATTGATTCGAGTCCAAACCCAGTAGACCGGAGATTCTTTAATTCTGATTGACTCCCTATTTTGAAAATTTAAATTAACTCGAGCCTGAAAGACTCCAATTTTGAAAAAGATGAACTGATTCGAGTCTGAATGACTCTTGACTCCCATTTTTAAAGATTTAAAATTCTTTGAGTCAGATTGACTCCAGTTTTAGAATTTAGAAATTCTTCTGAGTCTGGTTGACTCATGATTTGGAATTAGAAATTCTTTTTGACTCTGGATTTTCGAATTTGAAAAGAATTGAGTATGATTGATTCCTTGATTTTAAAAATATAAAATGATCTAAGTCTGGTTGACTCCTGATTTTAGAAGAATGAAGTGAATTGAGTTTGGTTGATTTTAAGAGTTTAAGTTGATTTGAGTCTGATTGGCTCCTGATTTTAGAGGAATGAATTGATTTAAGTCTGATTGACTCCCAATTTTGAAAAGATGAATTGATTCAAGTTTGAATAACTCCGAATTTGAGTCTGATTGACTCTTAATTTTGCAGAGATAAGTTGATTCAAGTTTGATTGACTCCTAATTTTGAAAATTGAATTGAATTAAGTATGATTGACTCCGAATTTTGAAAATTGAATTGAATTGGAGTCCGATGGACTCTGGATTTTGAAAAGATTTGGATTTTAGTTTGACTAACTCCGAATTTTTGAAAATTGAATTGAATTGGAGTCTGATTGACTCCGGATTTTGGAAAGATTTGGATTTTAGATAAATGACTCCTAATTTTGGAAAATTGATTTGAAAATAAACGTGAAGGGTTCTTGAATTTTAGGAGTCTTTGAAATTAAGTTAAGGATTGTAAAGATTGCGCTCTGAAGGTATGACGAAACTGTATGTGCCAATTCTCGATGACTTAAGCTAAGATGAAACGTGTTTTTTTGGCAACGAATTTGCATTGATTCGACTATGGAGTGTAAGGCGTGAAGCTTCTTAGTCGATCAGATGACTTTTTGGAAGATTCTGAGCGTAAGGCATGAAGCCTCTTAAATTGTTCAGTGTGCTACCTGATTTGACTATGGAGTGTAAGGTGTGAGGCATCTCAGTTGACCAGGTAACTTTTTTGGAAGATTCTAAGTGTAAGGTGTGAAGCATCTCAAATATTTCAGCATGCTACCTGATTCGACTATGGAGTGTAAGGCGTGAAGCATCTCAGTCGATCAGATGATTTTTTTGGAAGATTCTGAGTGTAAGGCATGAAGGCGTCTCAAATCTTTCAGTGTGCTACCTAATTTGACTATGGAGTGTAAGGCGTGAAGCATCTCAATCGATCAGATGACTTTTTGGAAGATTCTGAGTGTAAGGTATGAAGCGTCTCAGATCTTTCAGCATGCTACTTGATATGACTATGGAGTGTAAGGCATAAAGCACCTCAGTCGATCAGATGCCTTTTTGGAAGAGTTTGAGTGTAAGGCGTGAAGCATCTCAGATCTTTCAGCGTACTATCTAATTCGACTATGGAGTGTAAGGCGTGAAGCATCTTAGTCGATCAGGTGACTTTTTGGAAGATTCAGAGTGTAAGGCGTCTAGCATCTCAGTCGATCAGATGACTTTTTAGAAGATTCTGAGTATAAGGTGTGAAGCATCTGAGATCTTTCAACGTGCTACTTGATTCGACTATGGAGTGGAAGGCATAAAGCATCTCAGTCGATCAGATGCCTTTTTGGAAGATTCTGAATGTAAGGCATGAAGCGACTCAGATCTTTTTGCGTGCTACCTGATTCGACTATGGAGTGTAAGGCGTGAAGCATCTCAGTCGATCAGGATGACTTTTTGGAAGATTTTGAGTGTAAGGCGTGAAGCGGCTCAGATCTTTCAGCGTGTGTGGATACCGGCATTTGGGCCCACTTTTAAAACATTTGCAAATTTCAAATACCAAGAGTCGCCATTTAATTTTTTAAAAGGAAAAATTAAGAAACCATTTTAAAATACTAATCACTATTTCCTACATTAAAAGATTCTATAGAAGCTATCATGCAAAGGCTGGGTTTTTGTCAAATAAGGGACCCTTAACACACACCCGATATGATGCTTCATATACCAACACATGGTACGAGATCAAGGGTGATCACACAGTCCTATAATGGCTTGACCGACCGGGTTGCCCCGAGCCTCCAAGGTCATAGTTCCGTGCAATCGACTGGCTGGACACGCAAGTGAGATGCAACAGACACACAAAGATTGATTAATCCGATTAAAAGGATGCTTTCAAAACTAATCCTCAAGTGAACCAAAAATTAGAATTCTGGTCTGCGAAACCAGAGATTCTGGGTTCGATCCCGAGCAAAATCGCCAGATTGTGGATACCGGCATTTGGGCTCATTTTTTAAAAAATTTCAAATTTCAAATACCAAGAGTTGCCACTTAATTTTTTAAAAGGGAAAATTAAGAAACCATTTTAAAGTAACTTATCTTTTTGCGAAACCAAAGATTAAGCTAGGTCCGGGGATTATGGAATGAGAAGGGAAGGAGCCCATCGAACTAAAACACCCCTTCTCATCCTATCGCGATAAGCCTCTACTCAACATTCTTTTAATCGAATTAATTATCTAAGCATGTCCTTAACTAATACATATATATAGATATACATCACAAAAGCATGTCTAAAAGGGTATAAGATTGCAAGTGATAAAATATCATTCAAAAATCACATAATTCAAGTAGCAAGCAATACGATATGCAAATAGGGAACTATAGAACTTACTCGGGATCTATGCCGCGAATATTAAACGTGCAATGCATACGAATAGAAAGTAAAACCTATGAAAAGGTCTCTATTTCATGTATATAAATAAAGCAAGACTTATTTCTAAGGTGTCGTTCACGGGGTCGAAAAAATCAATAAAGATCAAGAAATAAAAATAAACTAAAGAGGATTTCAAGAAATCATACCTTAATAGCGCTACAAAACAAAGGGTTAGTCGACATACTTTAAACAAAACACATCATTGAACTTCTAAGTAACTAACTCTAACACAAGGTGAATTCTATTTACAAGTATCAATCTACATAAATGAATGCACATGAACACATGAGTATGAATGCACTAAAGCTATGAACATTTCATTGATTTGGATCATTTAGCCTCTGGTTTGAAGCTTGAATAATCACTATTAACACATAGTTTAAGCCTTAGGTTATGGAAAGATCATTGGGACCATTGTTTGCAAGATATATCAGAATCATGGCAGAATTCTGAAAATTGCTTAGAGCATATCAGAACTTTAAGGAAATAAAAAGCATACTTCCCGTCGTTTGATCTTGATGAATTTTGGACATAAGATGCCTCTGTGAGTCTAGTTTCTAACCCAAAATGAAAATTGAGGTTTGAACGGTTAGATCTCCGGGAATCAGACAAACACTAGATATCACTCAAGTACTTACAACTCTCTGTCCAGAGTTTTTGCATGATTTTCTAAAAATAGTAAAAAAAAATCAGAAATGCTTTGGTCTTTTAAGTGTAGCTTTTTAACACATTAAACTATCTAGAAAAATTTATTTTGGGCCAAGAACACTTGATTGAGGTTCTGATCTGCTTATTTCAAAAGAGTATTACTGTTCTGAAACTCTAGACAGATTATAGTTGTTCCACAAAACCATTGACCAAACTACCCTAAACACGAAGCTTCCTTAAAACAAAAATTACAGTGGTAGAACTTTGAGTTGTAAACACTTTCCCATTAGTTTTATTCAATTCCAACGGTCTGATATTGAACTAAAAATCCTTGATCAAAGGTGGTCACTGAATTCACTGCATCGTTTGTTCAAGTTCAACTTAGTTGGTTAATTCCAACTACTAAACCATGAAGTTGGGCTTAATCCAAATTACTTCTCCTATCATTTGATGGTCATTGGAGACTAAAGACATACATGTTTGTGGATTTTGATGAGATGGACTTAAACTAAGCTACTTTAGCCTAAGCCATAGAGATGGACTTAAACTAAGCTACTTCTCCTACCATTTGATGGTCATTGGAGATTAATAACACTTGAACTTATGGGTTTTAATGAAGTATAAGGGACTTCACAAAACCTTAAAATAACAAGCTCAAACTATGGATGAAGTTTGGACTCATTGACTCAACATACTAATATCAACCTCAATCCCTTTATGAATCATACATTTATAAGAATATTGAGGGATTCTAAACACAAAGGTTCAAGTAAGGCATTGAAAGCCTCATGAACCTAAGAAATAAACATAATCAAAGAAAACGGACCAAGGTTTTATTTCAAGATTTATTTAAGCTTTAAACACTAAACCATTTTTATCCAAACTAATGAGATGAAAGCTCAATCACAATATATATGTGGTGTGTGATGAAATGAGATGGGAAGTGAGGTTTTGAAAATGTGTAAAAGGTCCTAGGTATCTAAATATTGTGATTGAGCTACTAAGAAACTAATTAGTTTAGAGTTTTACCTCTAAGCATCCTCAACTTCTTAGTTTCTTTGAGACCTTCTAAGTAATGATTAAACTCTTCTTCCAACTCTACTACTCTTTCTCTATTTAGAAAATTTTGAAGGAAAATCAATATTGGGATCCTAACATTCTAATATTTCATCCCAAATAATGGAATATACACCTTCTATATATAGGCAATCATTAGGGGTTTATTTTGGAAAATTCGTAGCCAAAACCCTAATTCCCACCGCCATTTGATGGTATAAACCGACCTATTTTTGGACAGACTGTCACAAAAATGCAGCACTCCCTGGAGATGGAAGCAGCACTCGCTGAATGCCGAAACGGCACTCAGTGAATGCCGAAACGGCACTCAGTGAATGCCGGCGCGGCATTCTCTGAATACCGCAACGGCACTCACGGAATGCCGCGTACAACTCCATGGACTGCCGTCTTTTTAGATTTTTCAAATTTTAGCGGCACTTGAAACATTTTATCGGCAGTTAATGGATGCCGGTGTGGTACTCCCTGAATGTCGTTCTGGTAGTTAGGGAGTGCCACAATGGCAACCCGTGACTGTCGTAAATCCGTCTAAGTGTCGTTTTGCTTCAATTCTCCTCTTTCTTTCTTTTTTGGCTTTTTTTTAGGTTCGAGATTCTTTCAAATAGCTTGAATCATCTTTGGAAGTCCTAGATTAGTTGGACACTTGTCATCATCGGATCTTAGAGGTAGTACTCCCCTTAACTCGACGTTTGGTCAAAATCGGCGTGTCTACAGTGTGCTACCTAATTCGACTATGGAGTATAAGGCGTGAAGCATCTCAGTCGATTAGATATTTTTTTTTAGAAGATTCTGAGTATAAGGCGTGAAGCGTCTCAAATCTTTCAGCGTGCTACCTGATTCAACTACGGAATATAAGGCGCAAGGCGCATCTCAGTAGGTCAAGCGATTCTCAAAACACACGTGAAGCGCATATGTATCAATCATGAAGTTCCCGGAATAGGACGACATCAGAATAGAAGATTTAAGGATATAATGCATTCTTGTCATTAGAGAGAACAGTTGGATTTTAAATCGTCGCGCTTGGGAGCATAGAGCATGAGACTGCTTGAGCATCTGCATCACGATAGGATAAGAGCATTCATCTGTGTGACTATTTGTGCTTGTGTATGATACCTTGCCCGAACTACGTACTGATCTGATTCCCCTTGGGATACATAGGCAGCTCACCATCGAGCACGACCAGCACCAATCGTCTCCGCAAATGTTTTTGCAACACATTTTATTTTTTACCAAGTTCAATAGCCCGGTCAAAGGCTTGTCTTCACACAGGCTTCGACATTAACTTGTGATATTCGTTGCTTCATAAGCTCTGCCGAAGAGGGGCAAACTGTAGACACCCCAATTTTGACCGAACGATTAAACTTAGGGGGATTTATCTCTAGAAATCAATGATGAATAATGTCCAGACAATTTTCTTCAAGTTCATCGCTTCGACTTCTGAAAAGCTTCAAATTCCCAAACCTTACTCCTAATATCCCTAGATTCGGCCAATCACTGACCATCTGTCTCGAGCTCACTGGATCATGGGTTACTTTCTAAAAAAATGGAATAGATTGATTAATAATAATAATTATTATATTTTCTAAAAATAACGTTGTTTCCTATATTTTTTTAGATTCAAAAAGAAAAAAGAAAAATATACTATTTGGTGACTCATATGATTAATTTAGATTTAAAATGAAAAATATGTCTATATATACATATATATATATATAAGAAAAGGAAAATAATAAAAGAAAGTATCCCATGTGATTTGGAGAGTTAGAGATTCTTTGGCATATTCCTAATCCAAAGTAAATACCCAAAAAGCCCTTTGTTGGGCACTAATCTCCCATGTGCTTTGAAGATGCTCTAGAATGTTCCTTTATTCTAGCAAACTTAAATGGCTTTCAAGTTTTTTGGAATTACATAGAAGTGCCATGGAGAGTTAGAGATGCCATAGAATATTCCAAACCCACCACAAATTGACCTATCTATCCTTATCTTAGCCCCTAAGATAATGAAAGTCTATAAAAAAGAAACCATTTTCTCTCATTTTGTAAGGTTGGACATTTTTGAATTATATAAAGAAGTATGTTGGGAGAGCTTTAGAGGAGAAAAAAATATAGAGAGAGAAACTCTACCAATTATTTACCCAAACCCCACCAAAACTCTACACAACCATCAAATCACCATTGAAGGAGCTTGAAGCTTGAGGAAGAAGAAGAGGAAAAGGTTGAGGAATTCAACATCTCTACAAGTTTTGAGAAGATCTAGAGATGAAACCTTCAAATGTATCTTCATATATAATTATTCAATCACAAATTCTTAGATCTAGGAACTTTACACATTTTCAAAACCTCTCTTCCTACCCCATTTCACCACACATCACATAGAGTTTGTGATTGAATTTTCATGTGTTGTTTTCATTGATTTAGATCTAGATATAGCCTTTGGTTTAAAGCAAAAACAAGTTGTAAAAGCATTCTTACTTGGATTTTATTCAAACCTTGATTTTACTTCCTTTTGTCTCTATTTTCTCTTTGAAATATATGAGATCCTTAATATCTCATTGGATCCTCTTTGGTTTGATCCTTTAGTCTCCTATGATCTTATGATTTATATGGGGATTAATATGGGTCATGGTTATATCCATATGATTTTTGTTGGGTTTAAGTCTTCATTCATGACTTGAGTCCTTCAAATTGAATCTCATATGGTTATTTCTATAGTCTATGAGGTTTATGTGGGTTTGGTCTTACTTAGTTTCTAAGGACCATTAATTTGAGAGGAAAACAGAATAAAAATGAATCCGTATTCCTTAAGGACCACATATTTGGGAGAGGAGTTAGGAATACCTTAAGTTTAGAACAAGAGTATGAATGATAAGTTGATATTGGTAGAGTGAATTCATGAACATACTGAAAGCAAAGATTTTTAATTAAATCATGGTTCATGAGAATTGAGTGAGACCAATTGGAAAATTTTCATAACTCATATATGTGTCCCTAAGATTTTTGTTTTGATGAAATCTTATACTTAGGATGGTTTGGCCTTATGATTTGTGTGTAGGTTGCTCTCTATCCAAAATTTCAGAACAGTAAGTTCGTTTTAAAATTAGTAAATCAGAGCCTTAATCAAGTTTTCTTGACCTCAAATAAATTTTTCTAGGTAGTTCAATGTGTTATGAAGATACCCTAAAAATATCAAAGTGAATCTGATACTTTTACTATTTTTAGAAAATCATACAAAAACTCTGGACAGAGAGTTGAAAATTTTTGTGTGAAGTCTGGTTATGGTCTAATTCCCGGAGATCAGACCGTTCAATCTTTGATTTTCTTTTTGGGTTAGAAACTAGACTCATAGAGGAATATCATATCCAAAAACTATCAAGATCCAACCGTTGTAAGTAGTTTATTTCTATTTTTGAAAGTCTGGACTGCTCTCTATAATTCTTACAATTCTGTCATGACTTTGATAAACTTAAATAACTCTAATCTAATGGATTCCTAATGTCCTAAAATCTTAACCACATCTTAAATAATGTCCATTAAGTTTTAATCCAAAGGCTAGATGATCCAATCTAATGAATATCTCATAGCTCATGTTCATGCATTCATTTATATGTGTTGATGCTCATAAGTAGGACTCATTTTTGGTTTAAGTTGCACTTAATTAAACCTATTCTTATGATCATGTTGGGGCTATGACATCTCTATATGGACATTACATTGTCTCCTAGTTGAGACTTGTATATCTATAGAGGTGCTACGGTTCCAACTAGTTAAAAGGAATTCATAGTTTTGTCAATTCCTCCTCTACTCGATAGATTTAAGCTAGAAGTTTAGGATTGATTATTTAATATCTTGTTTGAAGCATGTGGACTAATCTTTGTTTTGTAGCGCTTTTGAGGTATAATTTCTCAAACCTTTCTCTAGTTTATTTTACTTGTTGATTTTATTGATTTTTCGACTTCATGTGCAACACCTTAGCTTAGGTCTTGCCTTATGTGTATATGTGGATTAGAGACTTTTTTCCTAGATTTATATTCTTGTATGCATTACACGTTTAATATTCGCGGCTAGATCCCGGGTAAGTTTCTTAGTTTCTTACTTGCACATCATCTTGCTTGCTACTTGAATTATGTGGTTTATGAATGATATCTTATCGTTATCGATCTTACACCCTTTTAGACATGATTTTGTAATGTATATTTATATCTATGTATTAGTTGAAGGCATACCTAGATTAATAATTCAATTAAAAAGGATGTTGAGTAGAGGCCTATCATGAGATAGGATGAGAGGGGGTGTTTTAGTCCGTCGGGCTCCTTCCCCTCTCATTCCATAATCCCCAACCCCAGTGTATCTTTGGTTTCACAAAAGATCGGTTTGCTTTTAAAATGGTTTCTTAATTTTCCTTTTAAAAAATTAAGTGGCAACTCTTTTTATTTGAAACTTTGAAATTTGCTTTAAAAATTAAAGTGGGCCCAAAATGCCGGTATCCACAGCAGGGAGTGACGGGATGCCTGCCTCTGCACAAACTCGATGAATGACCCATGCACCTTTGAGGTGCTGGGTATGCCCTAAGTGACGCATGCAGTTGAATAGGAAATCCAAAAGGAGGCGAGAAAGGCAAACTAGCTTCTTGGTACCAATCGCAAACAATAGTTGTGCATACCATCCAGCTAGCTCCTTTTTATACGTCATCGGAAGGATACATCCCATAATAGCTAGGTGGAAAACATGATAAGCTAAAGTTATGTTATGATCCCAGAAGGTTCCTTTGCCATTCCTTTTTTTTACTTTGCCTCCCAAGAATTCAAAGGAGACCATATCAAAGGAGGGGAACGGTCGATCGATGTGGACTGGGAATCAATGATCGAAAACTTCAGCAATCCTAATAGCTCTTACGACTGTCGCTGGGTTGAATATAAACTCCCGCCCTTGGATGCATGATGAAAAGGTATAAGGGGCTCCCAGGACTCTAACCATACTCGCTATAGCTATCCGAATCCAAGGAACATTAAACTTTTTGGCGGTTATGAGGACCGGGATCCAATTTGGATAGGCACAGAGCTGAGAGAGGTAGAAAGGAATCTTATCATCACTCTAGAGGTTTTCAAATTAGCACTCGACCATCACCTCCTGGGTTTGGAAATGTGTAAAGAACCAGGTGTCTCCTTGTTAGTACGGAACCTGTGAGGGAGTGGAGGATCTGGTATGACCAGTAAAGTGGACTTGTCGGGATGAAGACTACTATCCTTGAGCTTGGGGGCCATTTCAACTGAAAATGGAAAGGAAACAAAGAGATTTGGTGCAGGAAATGAACAAACTGCTCTCAGTTAATGCCAATTAATTGGCAATCGATTAAGAATAGATGCCAATTGATTGGGCCCTGATGGTAATCAATTGCCATCAGGGAAAATAAGGGGTTGCCCAGACAAAGGTCTCACGCCCCTATTCAACATAGATTAATGGTCTTAAGACCATGAGGGGCTCCCTCTATCATTTGGATCAAGTTTAAGGCAAGAAAAATTGGAGTTTTGTGATTTATCTCAATGAAAACCACAGTAGTGAAACAGAGAGAAAATCAACCCCTATGAAGAGGGATGATTGTTGATGATGATGATGATTAGATGCCATAAATTGAACTCTAAATATCCCCCCTTTTTCTCTCTTGGCCACGCAGTGGCAGTGGCAGTGGTAAAGCGGTGGTGAGGCTGCGATGAAGATGAAGATGGTGGTGGTGGTTGATAATGCTTGATTGTAAAATGGAGAAGAGAAAGAAATGGGTCTTCTCTTTTTCTCTCTTAGAATCTCCCTCTCTCTCGTAAGTTTTAAAAATTTTGTGAGAGAGGGGGAGATAAACAGACTATACGTCTGTTCAGAATGGCAATCGATTACCATCCTTTGGCAATCGATTACAAATGAAAGGCAATCAATTAGTAATGAAAGGTTATGGGGTCTTAGAAATGATTCACGTTATAACCCCAAGCTATTCAGGTATATATTACCAAGATATACGACATGAATACCAGCATCCAGACAGGTCACACAACCACCAATCACACAGATAGAAAGAATTATCACAGAAACTCGACATTTTTATTGCTCAAATGTGGATTCTTAGTATCTAGAATTCCAAGATCTTGGTTAAAACCCAAAAACAACAAATAGAAAGAAAAACCAAAATAAAGTTCTATCTTATTTAGCAACTACAGGAATTATGCAAATCAAAGCTCAGGCTCTGGGGAAGAAAGGTCCTCCTCTTCAACATAATCGACAAAATAATCCACTACTTCTCTGTCCGAGTTAATTTGAAGATCTTCTAAAATTCCTCGAACTGCACACAATAGATCCCATGTACTCATACTAGCAATTGCTTCATTTAGGGAATCTGAGCATGATGTGGACAACGGAGTAAATGTTGGCCTTTCCTATTCCACCTATTCTGGTGTTCCTGGAGCGTGAACCCCATGGTAGAGCATATGTGGCAGAAATTGTAATGGATTCATCCTATAGCCATGGAATAGACAGACTTAAGAGAAATAAAAAGATTGAAAGAAAAACACCATGTCAAAAGAAAGAAAGCTAATGTTCAACAAATGAGGTCCAGACTTTTCTTTAAGAAGAATAGTCAGGATCATCCAAATGGATGGTCTCTGACTCCGGTGCAAACCTTTCAAAAAATGGTTTAAGGCATTGACCATTCGCCTTGAAAAGATTACCATTTTTAGAGTTAATCACCTCCACCGCCCCATGTGGAAAGACTTACTTGATAACAAAGGGTCTAGTCCATCTCGATCTCAGCTTTCCTGGGAAAAGGTGAAGTTTAGAATCATAGAGTAGTACCTTTTGCCCTGATTCAAACTTCCTTCTTAGAATGGATCGATCGTGCTTCTCCTTTAATTTTGATTTAAATGTTTGGGCACGATCATAGGCATCATTCTGTAACTCATCCAACTCATTCAACTAGAACTTTCTTAGCTTGCCACCCTCATGAATATCAAAATTCAGCAAACATGTAGCCCAATATGCTTTATTCTCTGACTCCACCGGCAGATGGTAGGTTTTTCCATACACCAATCTATAAGGAGACATTCCTAGATTGGTCTTATACACCGTTCTATATGTCCAAAGAGCGTCAGTTAAGCGTGAAGACTAGTCTTTTCTATTTGCATTCACTGTCTTCTCAAGAATATAATTTATCTCCCTATTTGCCAACTCTGCATGTCTGTTAGATTGCGAGTGGTATGACAGAGCGATGTTGTGATTTACCCCGTATTTCTTTATTAACGCCTCAAAAGGCCGATTGTAGAAATGGGTCCTACAATCACTTATCATTGCTTTGGGTGTTCCAAATCTTGAAAGGATGTTTTCTTTTAAGAATGTGATAGTTCCTCCCCGTTGGAACAACTTCCACCTATTTGGACACGTACTCGACCTCCAATAGAATATATTCACATTGAGAGGATGGCAGAAATGGTCCCATAAAATTGATGCCCCAGCAGTCAAAATTTTAATAATGATGATCAGAGTCATTAGCATCTCATTTCTTCTAGACAGACTACCCAACATTTGGCATCTGGCACATTCCTTGCAAAAAGCATACGCATCCTTAAAAATAGATGGCCAGTATAATCTACTACTGAAAACATTCTGGGCAGCCTTTTGGGATGAAAAGTGACCACCACAGGCTTTCGAGTAGCAGGAAGCTAGAATGTAAAAAATGTCCTCCTTGGGGACACATCGCCTTATCACTGATCCACACAGTACTTGAATAAATACGGATCATCAAAATAAAACCATCGGGTGATGGACCGAAACCTTTTCCTATTAGGAGTAGACCAATGAGATGGGGTTTCCCCTATTGCCAAGTAATTAACAATGTCTACGTACTAGGGTAAGTCAGTCGCAGCAAACAACTATTCATCCAAAAAAGAATCATGAATCAAAGTAAATTGTGAGGAATTATCCTTGAAGGTCAACCGAAAAAGGTAATCGACCACAACGTTTTCTACTCCCTTCTTATCTTTTATGATCAGATCAAATTCTTGGAGTAAGAGAATCTAGCGTATTAATTGCTGCTTTGTATCCTTCTTTGATAGAAGATACTTTAACACGGCATGATCAGTAAAGCAAATAATCTGCGAGCCGATGAGGTACTATCAAAACTTTTCCAAGGCAAATACAATAGCCAGCAACTCCTTTTCGGTTATGGAGTAGTTTCTTTGAGCTCCATCAAGGGTCCAGCTAGCGTAGTAGATCACAGATGGTTTCTTGTCCCTCCTCTGCCCTAATACAACTCCGATCGCAGTGTCATTGGCATCATACATTAGCTTAAATGGAAGGCTCCAATCCAGAGATTTCATTATCGAAGCTGTAGTGAGATGATGCTTAAGCTTATCAAAGGACTCTTGGCATTCACTGGTCCATTCAAATGGGATGTCTTTTGCCAAAAGTTGACACAGCAGCCTGGACACGGCACTAAAGTCCTTAATGAATCTCTGGTAAAAACCGACGTGACCTAGAAATGATCATATATCCTTTACTGTAGTAGGGACATGAAGATTAGTAATTATGTCAATCTTTGCCTTGTCTACCTATATTCCTTCAACAGAAACAATATGCCCCGGTACTATTCCTTTTGTCACCATGAAGTGACATTTTTCCCAATTTAGGACAAGATTCTTGTCCTCACATCTTTTTAAAACTTTCTGGAGATTTTCAATGCAACCGTCAAAACTACATGGAAAATCATCCATGAACACCTCCAAAATCTTCTCCACCATATCGCTAAAAATGCTCAACATATACCTCTGGAAAGTAGTAGGTACATTGCATAAGCCAAATGGCATCCGCCGATATGCAAATGTTCCAAGCAGACAGGTGAAAGTGGTCTTTTCTTGATCAGCAGGATCAATCTCAATCTGGTTATAACCACTATAACCGTCCAGAAAGCAATAGAACTAGTGACCCACCACTCTTTCGAGCATTTGATCCATGAAAGGTAATGGGAAATGGTCCTTTCGGGTTATCGCATTTAGTTTTCTATAATTAATACACATACGCTAGCTTGTGGTCACACGTGTCGACACTAATTCTCCTTCTTTATTCTCCACCACTGTAATGCCAGCATTCTTCAGCACTACCTGAGTCAGACTCACCCAAGGACTATCCGAGATCGGATAAATTACCCCAACATCAAGCAATTTCATAACTTCTTTCTTAACCACTTCTTGCAAGTTTGGGTTTAGACGCCTCTGCATTTGTCGACACAATTTAGCATCTTTCTCTAGGTAAATCCTATGGGTGCATACAGATGGACTTATCCCTCTTAAATCCGCGACAGTCCATCCTAATGCACTCTAATGCTTTTTAACAGCCTCATTAACTTACCTTCCTATTCTTGATTCAACACAAATAAGATGATTACAGGAAAGGTCTTTTCTTCTCCCAAAAACACATACTTCAATTCTTTTGGGAGCTCTTCCAGTTCTTGCTATAGAAATTACAGGTTTGACGACATTGCCAACTTTATCTTTGGCGGTAGTTATTCATATTGAGCTGTCCACATTACCCTTGCAACTTCTTCCTGAACAACCTCCAACAATGCACACATCTGACTCATTTTCCTTATCCTGCAGAGTTTATCTATCCAATTCATAACAAGAGTTAGTGATGATGGACTCCACGGGATTAAAAGGAGCAGTTGAATCAAAATAGTCTTGGATTACTGACTCTACCCAGTTTACCTCTTCTTCATCATCAAGGTCATCTAATTTGGGAATAGAAAAGATTTTGACATTTAATGTCATATTCCTAAAGACTAGGGTCATTAGTCCACTTCTTACCTTAATTGTCGCATTAATTATTCTAAGTAAAGGATGTCCAAAAATTATCTAAATTTGAGATTTGGCATTGTGTATTGGCTCGATATGTAAGACAACACAGTCGATAGGAAAGACAAAAGTGTCAATCTGGACTAGGATCCTCCAACACTCCTCACGGATATTTGATTGATCGATCTGCGAGCTGGAGAGTAATTCGAGTGTGTTTGAGTTCTCCCAACCCTATCTGTTGGTAGATAGTATAAGGTAGAAGATTCACACTCGACCCTAAATCAAGAAGGGCATTGTTCACCTTCTTCTGACCAATTATGCAAGAAATCATTGGTGTACCTGGCTCCTTGAATTTAGGAGGCAAATCATATTTAAGAATTGCACTTGCTTGGTAGGCAAGGTAAGCGCTCTTCTTAACACTTTGCTTTCTCTTAACTGTGCATAAGTGTTTTAAGAACTTGGCATAGGATGGTACATGTTTTATCGCATCAAGGAGTGGGAGGTTGATTTTTACTTACTTAAATAACTCCAAAAACACCTGACTTTTGCTTTCTTGTTGAGGTTTCTTTAACCTCTGAGGATATGGTGCTGGAAAAGGGCATTTGGGAGCCTCTTCTAGAAGAGGCCCTTTTCTAGGTCTTCTCTATATTTATGTATCCTCGAAAGTTGTTGTTTTGGGCTCAACTGTTTCGCCCTCTTTCTCTTTTTCCACCAATTCTTCTTCATTCTTTACCTCATTTTCCTTTTCAACCACAAGGTATGGGGGAGGAGAAGCTTTCTCAATCTTTTGCTCCTCAACATAGTTACAGCCTTGGCCTTTTCATGTGATCCTGATCCCGAAGGGCCTATACCCGAATGCTGGCCTCTAGGATTTGGCTCTAGTTATGCTGGAAACGTAATTCTTTCTCTATCCCCTTGTTGAGCTGTAAACCTCTCCATACTTGTATTGAGTTTACTCATTAGCTGCATCATCTGTTGCATCATGAGTGTGTTTGGATCCTCTTGTGCCTTCTTATGAGGTGGTACGTAAGAGTTGGATGAGGATTGGTTATTATTCCCCTGATTATAGTTGGGTTGAGGTGGATGATTTTGCTGATATTGATTTTGGTGGTACCCTTGATGTTGATAGGTAGGAGCAGGTTGGTAGTTCTGTTGGTACCCTTGGTTCTGGGATCGGTACTAATTTCCTAGATTTGGCTACCACTGTTGAGACGGGTTTGCTGTAACAGCACTATTCTTGTGATCGAAACCAGGATGGCTTCATCTACTATTGGGGTTAAAACGACTTGGGGCATTTATAGCTTGTACCTGTACAGGATTCTGTTCTTGATAAACAGGATGTATTTGGCAATGTTGTGAGGTATGCCCCATTTAAAGACAACTTGAACAAGATTCTTCAGAAGCAAATTGCATTACAGGTTCTTTCTTCACTTCTAGTACCTCCAACTTATTAGCCAATCGCTCGTATTTCTCCATCAATCTATCTTCAGCTTTAAACTGATATATACTCTTTTAACTTGAACTCAAACTTGTTTAACTTCTTGTCACCTGAGTCTCTCATTCTGGTACATGCTCAGCCAGCTATACAAAATGAGCTTTAGCTTGGTTTGCATTCTTACTCATAAATTCACCATCACTTGTGGTTTCTATAAGTTTCTTTGACTTTGGGCTAAGACCATCAAAGAAGAAACTTATTGTTCGCTACTTCTCGAAGCCATGATGTGAGCATAGCAATAACAAGTCTTTGAATCTCTCCCATGCCTCAGCAAAAGTTTCTCCTTCTTTTTGATTATATGTTTTGATTTGTCTCAACACATCAATCGTTAATCGATTGGGGAAAAACTTTTTAAGACAAGCTTCATGAATAGCTACCCAAGTCGAAATGGAGTTCGGCTTGAGTGATAATAACCATGACTTTGTTTTATCCTTCAAAGTGAAAGGAAAAAACTTTAGTCAAATTATACCACTCAGGCAGGTTTGATCGGTGAAAGTGCCAAAAATATATTCAAAGTCTCGAATATGTAAGTATGCCTTTTCTTTTTTCCATCCCGTGAAAAGTGGGTAACAATTGGATCATTCCATTACGAAAATGGAATGTACCCGTGGGTGGTGGGATGCAAATATAAGAAGGTGTGTGATCGGGAGAGAACTAATCCTAATTATATGCCTTTAACGAGCATTTGTTAGTACATTTTATCCTGTTTTTGTATATTTTTACTCTGTTTTCCAGTTTCTGACAGGTTTTGGAAGAAATCAACTAAATCAGGCTAAACAGGGTGAAAAAGCATAGTTGAAGAAGCTGAAAAATCCAAGTCGCGCGCGCGACCCGCGCCCGCGAAGAACCAGAAATCGCTCGCGCGATCCGCTCGCGCGAGATCCCCAGAATCGCTCGCGCGATCTGCGCGCGCGAAAGGCCAAATGTCGCGCTCACGCGACCCGCTCGCGCGATATGTGGAAAAATCAAAGTTGCGTATTTCAGTGTACTGAAGACTCCTGTGCAAACAAAACTGCTAAACGACGTCCAGACTGTAAATTACATGCGTTTCAGTTCGTTTCGGGTTGGGAAGCCTTCCAAAGCTTGTATAAACTCTATATAAACTCCAAATTTACTCAATTAGAGGGTTGGCAATTAATATACACACATTATATACACATACTTCCAGCCATTGAAGGGAAGGAAGCAAGGAGAA
The DNA here is from genome assembly GCA_033977485.1 of Hydrangea macrophylla. Classification (NCBI taxonomy): domain Eukaryota; kingdom Viridiplantae; phylum Streptophyta; class Magnoliopsida; order Cornales; family Hydrangeaceae; genus Hydrangea; species Hydrangea macrophylla. The sequence goes on along the minus strand of CM066987.1, from coordinate 69,201,794 downwards.
GAAGAAGAAGACCAAGGATTTCCATGGCCTCCTCCATCAACCTCTTGCTATCTACTACTTCTATGGACGACTAGATCATTGATCTAGGGTTTCAATGAAGCCCTAGATGAGTAATAGGGTTTTATTTATGCTTTTATTTTAGTTTTATTATGTATGGATGACAGTCACATGTTTAGAGGATTTTTATAAATAAATCGTACTTCTAGTGATTAAATCATTACTTTCAAAGTTTATTCTTGTCTTAGATCTATTTTGACTGTGATGTGCTCAACGATCTATTCTTGCTGTGCTTGTTTAGGTTGTTTACATGTGATGGTGCTTTATTGATTCGTGCTATCAAGTATCCGAATAGTCCATGCCTAGGTTAGACGGATTAGATCACAACCCTAGTGTAGTGTGAGTTAATTCGTGCTAACCGAAGATGGATTATGTTGGTGCTTGAACCATGATTACCTTCTTGTCGGAGGAATTGGGCTTGTAGCTACAATTCCCCATATTCATCCAACGTAATAAGCTAAAGTAATTCATAAATATTCCTATTATGAAGCTAGTGGTGGATTTGCAATCCTAGGTTCCCTTTACATATTAATTAAAAACACTTTTCATTGCTTTCATAGTTTAGATTTATTTTTATAGTTATTAGTTTAATTAAATTCAAATTCAAATCCGTTTTTCCTAATTAATTAGACTTAGGTTTTAAAATTAAGAGCTGTAGTAAACAATCTCTGTGGGTTCGACCTTTACTTCCACACTGCAAATCTTTTGAAAGTAAAGCAAAAAATAAGCATACTTTTATATCTTGATACTGACAACATCAATTTTTGGCGCCGTTGCCGGGGATTGTGTTACTGCCTTTAGTTTTAAAATCTTAGTTTAGTTAATTTGTAAATATTATATTAGTTGTCTTTTTCTTATTTTTTGTTTTATTTTGAGTCACTTACTTTTCTGTTTATTTTGTAGTTTCTCGAGTCGTCAAAATTCTAACGTTTCCGAGTGGAGCAGCTAATTACATCAAAGGAGCTTACGCAAATAAAATAAATAAAAATTAAATAAGTTGCTTCCTTTGGAAATTCGCTTTAAACCGCTGTAAGTCAGGGCGCTGTGACGCACTATTTGCATTAGTTTAAGGTTAATTGCACTGCATTAGCTAGGAAACCCGGGGCGCTGGGCTTGACGCGGTCATTGCATTACAGGATAATATTCATGCATCATAGTAGTTGAGTGCTTGTTATCTTAGTTGCGTGATTGCTTGCTATTTGTTTTTTTTTAGTTGAGTCAGTCTTTGTTTTTAATTTCTTTTCTTTTCTTTTAGTTTATGTTAGGTACACGTTCAAACAAACCGGAATTACAACCTTTAGACTCTGAACTTGAACGTACATTAAGACTTAACAAGTCTTCAAACTTAACTTCTGGAACTAGGTTGGTAATAGACGACGATTTGACACCAAAACCAACGTCTTTATTTGAATCCGAAATACGTAGTACTCTTACACGATTAAAGAAACCACGCTTTCATAACATAGAACCGATTAAAATGGCAGACATTAGAAATAATAACGATAACAATCAAAACAACGGAAATAATTTGAATAATCTTAATATACCGCCACCTCCTCCACTTAGAGATTATTTTATTCCGACGACTTGCACGCCACAAACATGTATTGAATTACCGGAGGCGATAGCATCTCACTTTGAGATAAAGTCGTCTACCATCTCGCTGCTTCCATCTTTCCATGGCCGTCTAAATGAAGATCCATATAAACACTTAGGAGATTTTCAAGACATATGCTCCACTTTGAAAATTCAAAATTTTACTGATGATGAATTAAAAATGCGGCTCTTTCCATTCTCATTAAAGGACAAAGCTAAATATTGGCTCCAATCTTTGGAGCCAAACACAATAAAAACATGGGAAGACTTACACACCGCATTCTTACAAAAGTTTTTCCCGATTATGCGTACAAACCAGATAAGAAAATCAATAACAAACTTTGTGATGCAAGATGGGGAATCACTCTACGACACGTGGGAAAAATTTAAAGAATTACTACGCTCGTGTCCACATCATCAGGTTCCTAAGTGGCAACTTGTTCAGGTCTTCTATGAAGGACTTATTCCCTCGGTCCGTAATACCGTTGATGCCGTTTGTGCGGGAACTTTCCTACACAAAAGCGCCGATGAGGCCTGGAAAATATTTGAAACGTTAAGCGAGAACTCGATGCATCAGGCTGTGTCGGTACGTTCGGAAGGATATCTTCCTCCAACCAAACGTGAGGTGAAGTTTGAGTCGAGTCATTCTATTGAATTTCAAGAATTATCTAAAAAACTTGACCGACTTATGACAATGAATCAAATGACAACCTCACCCGCTCGTGAAATTTGTGCATTATGTTCTGATCCTTCACATTCGATACTTGCATGTCCATCGGCGAGTCAATTTCCGGAATTCGTGGAGCAACACATTAATTCTATTCAACAATACCCACGAAATAATTATAATGCAACTACTAACAATCCGGACGCGCCATGGAGAAACCATCCTAACTTCTCTTGGAAAAATAATAATAATAATCCTAATGAGGCGACTAATTTTCCAAATGCGTATCGACCTCAATTTCAACCTAATCAATACCAACACCCGCCTCCTAATTCGAATCCTTCAAGGGGTAATGCTTTTGAGGAAAAGGTGTTGGCGTCCCTTAAGACTATTGAAACGCAAGTACAGGCACAAGCACAAATAGTGCACTCTCATACACAATCCATTGCGAAGCTTGAATCCCAAATGGGACAATTAGCTACTGTAGTGAGTCGTAGAAACGAGGGGACGTTGCCGAGTCAAACAATTCAAAACCCTAAGGGACAATATGAGGTCAAGGGGTCGAATGAACAAGTAAACGCCGTCTCAACTAGGATGACTACACGAGAGGAGGTGGTAGAAATCCCTAATAAGAATGAGAATGTGATAGATATGAATATCAACTCTAATACGAAGAAGGGTGAGGATGTGAATCAAGGTAGAAAAGAAAATGAATCGGTCTCAACAAATTATATTCCTAGAATGCCATATCCACCAAATGTTGAGGGACCGTCACAATTGCCCAAGAAAGGGTCAAAAATGGAAGATATACTCGAGGTGTTCAAACAAGTTAAAATTAATATTCCTTTCCTCGACGCTATAAAACAAATTCCCGCGTATGCTAAATGTTTAAAAGACCTTTGTACTCAAAAGCGTAAAATACGTAGTCATACTCCTAAAAAGGTCTTCCTCACGGAAAAAGTAAGTTCAATTTTTCAACATACTCCTCCGAAGTATAAGGATCCCGGTACACCTACTATTTCATGTGTCATAGGTGACACTGTCATCCATAGGGCTCTTCTTGACTTAGGAGCTAGTGTTAATCTCATACCCTATCATGTCTATAAACAATTAGGTCTAGATGAGCTTAAACCTACGGCCGCTACAATACAATTAGCGGATCGGTCGATTAAAATACCTAGAGGAATCGTCGAGGATGTATTGGTTAAAGTTGATAAATGCTATTATCCTGTCGACTTCATGGTCCTTGACACTGAACCCGTGCTAGATGCTAGGAAACATACTCCTGTCATTCTAGGCCGTCCATTCTTAGCAACCGCTAACGCACGTGTTAACTGCCGGACAGGGGTAATGAAAGTGTCGTTTGGGAACATGAATTTAAAATTAAACGTTTTTAATGCTATGGATCAACCTCCTAAAGACGACGATTCCCTATGTGAGGTGGAAGGTGAGGTAAAACGAAATATTGAGCCTACCAAAGAAATAAATGCGAGTGGGGAAAATAATATAGCGGACGATGATGAGTGGATGAATCCTAATATCTCGGACCCTAATGCTGAATCTACTCAGAAGGTACGAAATCGATTCGAACATAATGATAAACCGTTAATCGATTTAATTCAAAGCGATGTTATTTCTGCTTACCACCGAGCTCTTCCTGATATCCTATTGGGCGCAAATTCTGATTTTCGGCCTCCATGAGTCTTGAGCTAGAACGGTCTAGCTAAAGACGTAAAAGATAGCGCTTCTTGGGAGGCAACCCAAGCTTTATTTCGTTCGTTTCTCTTATTTTTCGGTCATTTTTGAGTCTGTTTTTGACATTCTGGATAGGTTTGGGGGTTGGAATTAATTTACTTTATTAATATATACATAATTTTAGCCAAAAAGTTAAAAATATCATTCTCGCGCGCGCGGCCCGCTCGCGCGAGACGTCGCTCGCGCGGCCCGCTGGCGCGAGATTGCCCCTTAGTGTTTTTTTCGTTGTTTTCTTTTTATGAGGCCTCAGGATCTCCTCGCGCCTAGAATCGCGGGCGCGAGGTACCTCGCTGGCGCGAATTCAAAAAAAAAAAAAAAACCTGGGAGTTCGCGCGCGCGACGGCCGCTCGCGCGGACCGCTCGCGCGATTTCCCTTTTTCCTGTTTTTCTCTTTTGTTTCCTATATCTTTCCCCCTACCTATTTTCTTTGTGTTTCTTTTTCTGTTTCTGTTTATTTGGTTCAGTATAGTTCGTGTCGTTGTTTTATTTATTTCATTTATACTTTTTCGTTTTATTTCTTTTCCTTTTGCTAGTTTAGTTTAGTTTAACTTAGTTTTTAGATTTCTATGTTATATTTTGGTTTCATTTACTTTTCATATTGTTTTGTTAGTTTCTTTTCGTTCACCGAGTATTCACAGGTAACATGGAACTTTATAGCCATATACCTTTGTGTTCACCTGTTCTATGCTTGTCAAGATCGAGGTACTATCGTTCCTTCCTTACATACTCTCCTTTATTTCGTTTTATTGTTTCATTAGGGACAATGAAAGGTTTAGGTTTGGGGGTATGCACTCACACATGCACATTAGTTTATGCAAAATTTTAAAATTTTTCAATAAGTGTGTTTAAATGAACGATGTTACCGACGTTTTTAGAATATCAATTTGATACTTTTTGTTAGAGAACTTTGGATTGTTATAAAATGGTAAACAAGATAAGATGTGATTAAACAATTGCTAAAGTCATGTTGAAATGTTTTAAGTTATGTATTGTTTGAATCGTAGTTTTATATCATAGATTTGCACATAAACCTATGCACTGCACGTAGTCGCTTGAATACATGTTTGATGTGAACTATAATATGATTCGGATTTCTAGATAACACATGGTAGAGACTAGACCCGGTGAGGTTTTGAGCCTATCTTTTCTTTTTAGAGGGTTATAAGTACATATTATCGAATTTCATTGAAATAGCGCATTAACTTGTTGTTTAGTCTCATTATTCTTGTTTTGGTTGATAGTCAAGTTAAAATATTTGTTACCATGCTAAATAATCTTCCATTGTAAACATTGAAGAACCATATAACCATAGGAAGTGATTTTAGGCCCTTCTTTGTTTACTGCCGGCCGATAAATGAAAAAAAATTTCCTTAGTTCGCCCTTTGAGCCGTTACAATGTTTTTTTTTCTTTGTTCACCATTATCCTCTTTAAAAGCTCCAACCTGATCAACTTGGAGTATACCACTAGAAGAGTGATCAACTTTTAGTAGTATTAAGGCGGTGTGTTGATGAAGAAGAAGAAAATAAGATGCTATTGGGGTAGTTGCTTGGTATTCGATGAATAATCATTTGAGAAGCAAGAAAAGGAAAAGGAAAAGAAACAAAATAAAGAAGAGAAGGTTGAAAAAAAAAATGAAAGAAAAGAAGAAAAATCAATTTTTGAAAAGGAATGAAGAGAAAGAAAAGATGAAAAGTTTGTAGAAGAAGAATGAAAGAAATCGAACATGCCTTACAATGCCATTCTAAACCTACCCAATTAATCCGTTCTATCATCTTTCATTACCTGAGCCACATTACAACCTTTGAAAAGTCCTATTTGATCCTAGGAAACATGGTTTGGATATGAAAACGATGGGAGGGGGATTAAAACATGGTAATAATTAATTTTTCTTGATTGATTGGCATCCTATCCATGAGACTACTATTCTTTCGTGTCATGCGTCTTTTTCGAGTCATATGTGAGCGTTTATTGTTTTGAAAACATATTTCTTTTACTCGCATATACTAGATAAAATTACACATGTTTCTGAGTGTTCCATTTGAGAGTGTAATTAACATTGTGAGATTCGTAGTCGAAGCATAGTTAGATGGTTATTCGAGTTATATTCCAAGTTTATGACAAGCGCGTGTTCACTTGACTACCTCATCACACACGTGCGATTTTATGAGAAACTCTATTGATTTATACGATTCATGTGCTTAGGATTGTGTTTCATGATGAAGGTGAACGTTTGATTCCGTTTCTTCTTGTTCGTTATTCTATTTCGAATCATTGTTTTATAATAAGGAGTATTGATTGTTTTATTTTTTTTTTTTTGTTTTTAATAAAAGTTTTTAAATTAATAGGTTAATAAAGATGGTTGTGGGTAACTTGTTGATGAGAACCCTCACGAGACTTCACTCGTCCGACTAAGGACACCTAGGGGTTTAAAAGGCTTGTTGCATACGCTAAATACAATCGTGATCCATACGAAAATGGAATAGATTTTTATGAGTAGTTTTTATTTTAGTTTTGCTCGAGGACTAGCAAAATGTAGGTTTGGGGGTGTGATCGGGAGAGAACTAATCCTAATTACATGCCTTTAACGCGCATTTGTTAGTACATTTTATCCTGTTTTTGTATATTTTTACTCTGTTTTCCAGTTTCTGACAGGTTTTGGAAGAAATCAACTAAATCAGGCTAAACAGGGTGAAAAAGCATAGTTGAAGAAGCTGAAAAATCCAAGTCGCGCGCGCGACCCGCGCCCGCGAAGAACCAGAAATCGCTCGCGCGATCCGCGCGCGCGAAAGGCCAAATGTCGCGCTCGCGCGACCCGCTCGCGCGATATGTGGAAAAATCAAAGTTGCATATTTCAGTGTACTGAAGACTCCTGTGCAAACGAAACTGCTAAACGACGTCCAGACTGTAAATTACATGCGTTTCAGTTCGTTTCGGGTTGGGAAGCCTTCCAAAGCTTGTATAAACTCTATATAAACTCCAAATTTACTCAATTAGAGGGTTGGCAATTAATATACACACATTATATACACATACTTCCAGCCATTGAAGGGAAGGAAGCAAGGAGAAGAAGAAGAAGACCAAGGATTTCCATGGCCTCCTCCATCAACCTCTTGCTATCTACTGAAGGAAAAACAGGTTTAAATGGAAAGTTTAAACGCGCAGCGGAAAAATCAAGTTATGAAACTTTATTGGCATGCCCGGATCTACTACTCGTCAATTCTACAGATGCGCACAAGAGGGGACACGAGTTATACCTTAGTGTCTTGAACCCAATTCTGATCTTCAACTTCCAGCAGCCTACACTAGATGATCTTCACCCTTTTGACTCCTGCGGATGCCTGCCAGAAAGACTAGGGTTGGTGGGAACCCTAATGGAGAGGATAGAGAAGGTTTTGGGACTCCAAAACAGTTTTTGCAGCTTCTGACGTTCAAAACGACGAACAACTTTTTCCAGAACGCAGCTGCCCTATTTATAGATTCCCAGAACCGACCTAGACTTCGAGCGATCGAAGTGCCTTCGATCGATCGAACATTCGATCGATCGAACCATCTTCGATCGATCGAACCTGCAGACTTCAATCGATCGAGATATCTTCGATCGATCGAACCTGTCTGGACATCATCCTCAAGCATCTTTCCAAGCATCCTGGCAGAGCTAAGAGTGGGACCTCCTAGGCTCTTTATTGTTGGCTCAGACCAGTTTATTAATTACCATGACCAAACTCTTTGATCAGCAAACTAACCAACTGGTCAGTTAACGTTTACTCCACTATAAAACGATAACTGAACTCCAACGCAAAAGAACATATCCGAAGCGATAACTAGACTTGTATGTTGTACTAATGTCCCTCTACCGTCAGCATTCGTAATCATATTCAGGTAGTTGGATAACTGTTACTGTCAACCTGAATCATGATTACTTCTTGTATTCCTTGAGTCCCATTCACTACTCATGATTACCAAACATGTTGATAACTCTTATCAACAAGACTGCAGTACTCAGTAATCGACATGGTGACATTCTTAAGGGAATGCTTACTCTGAAACAGAGGGTAGATTCTATCTTGACAATATATGTTCACAACCCTATGAATATGACATACCCAAGATACCCAGGTGTTGATCTTTTATAGACCTCACTGATTGGTAAGTCAAAGCAGCCATATCCACAGTCTGTGTTCATAATCGTCTCAAGATTGAGAACACATACCTTATACAAGTTATGAGTTCCTATTGACTGTTGACAGCATTGAGCGTCAATAGGAAACTCAGGTCCGTCAATGCACTATAAGCACTAGCATATTAACCAAGAGTCACACTCTAGTGATTGAGATTTATCACTCCATCCAATGGTAGTTAATGATGCTACAGTGTATACCTGATGAGATATCCAGTCTCATCATCCACTGTGACAAGCTTTAAGTATCAAAGAATAGTAATTCGTATCTCATTGTATGTATCTCATACACACACGAAATACTTACTATGATACTTATGGAATAAACAATCATCTCATGAAAGAAACATACATAATGAAATGTAAAGCTGATATCCATATATTAAAAAGTCAATGTCTAATACATAAAGTAATGGTTTGAGGGCACAAACCCAACAAACTCCCACTTGCACTCATAACCATTCAGAACTACATCTAAGACCTAGACTATCTAGATGACGATCAAAGACCTTCTGTGGTAAGGCCTTTGTAAACGGATCAGCAAGATTGTCAGCGGTGGCAATCTTGGTGACAGTCACATCTCCACGTTGAACTATATCTCGGATTAGGTGATATTTCCGCTCTACGTGCTTTCCCTTTCCGTGGTTCCTTGGCTCCTTGGACTGAGCCACTGCCCCACTATTATCACAATAAAGCGTAATAGGCGAGAGCGACGCTGGTACCACCTCGAGTTCCATAAGGAACTTCTTGAGCCAAACAGCTTCCTTTGCGGCTTCACAAGCAGCCACATACTCAGTTTCTGTAGTTGAGTCTGCAATGCATTTCTGCTTAATGCTCCTCCAACTGACAGCACCACCTCCCAAGGTAAAGAGATGACCGGACGTCGACTTCCTCGAATCTTTATCTGACATAAAGTCCGAGTCAGTGTATCCCACTGGAATTAACTCACTACCACCGTACATAAGCATGTAATCTTTAGTTCTTCTCAAGTACTTAAGAATGTGCTTAACGGCTGTCCAGTGCTCTGGACCCGGATTCGACTGATATCTGCTAACCATGCCAACGGCAAAGCAGATATCTGGTCTAGTGCATAACATCGCATACATGAGACTTCCCACTGCAGAAGCATAGGGAACTCCTGTCATGCGATTCCTCTCCTCCTGTGTCTTTGGACACTGGTCCTTGGAGAACGCTAAACCATGCCTGAAAGGTAACAAACCTTTCTTCGAATTATCCATTGAAAACCTAGTTAGCACCTTATCGATATAACCAGCTTGAGATAATCCCATTATCTTTTGCTTGCGATCCCGAAAGAGCTTTATCCCAAGAATATAGCTCGCCTCTCCTAGATCCTTCATATCGAAAGTACTAGCGAGCCAAACCTTGACCGTTGACAATGCCGCTACATCATTTCCAATGAGTAGAATGTCGTCAACGTAAAGCACAAGAAAAGCCACCACTTTTCCTTCACTCTTCTTGTATACACAAGGTTCATCCAGATTCTGTATGAAACCAAACGATTTGACCGCTTGGTCAAATTGGATGTTCCAACTTCTGGATGCCTGCTTAAGTCCATAAATGGACTTTTGCAACTTGCATACCAAGTTACCTTTCCGACCAGCTATGAACCCTTCTGGTTGTTGCATATAGATGTCCTCCTCAAGATTGCCATTCAAGAATGCAGTCTTGACGTCCATCTGCCAGATTTCAAAATCTAGGCATGCAGCAATAGATAAGAGTATTCTGATGGACTTGAGCATGGCTACCGGCGAGAAGGTTTCCTCATAGTCAATGCCCTCCCTCTGAGTATAACCTTTCGCTACAAGCCTAGCCTTAAAGGTCTCAACCTTTCCATCAGATCCTCTTTTCCTCTTATAGACCCACTTGCAGCCAATGGGTTTAATATTGGCTGGAAGTTCTACAAGATCCCAGACCTGATTGGAATCCATAGATTCCAATTCAGCCTTCATAGCTTTAATCCAATGAGCTGAATCAACATCAGCCATTGCCTCTTCGTAAGTGGTAGGATCAGATTCAGATTCTATGGAGACAGCTTCAAAAACTTCTCCTAAGAACATGTATCTATCAGGCTGGCTGATAATCCTCCCACTACGACGAGGTACCGGTGCGGAAATGGGTGAAGAAGTGGTGTTTTCTTGATTTATATCGTCATTAACTGCGGGTTGGACTGAGGGCTCTCCTTCTATCTCTCTAAGATCTATCCTTCCCTTAGGTTTATGGTTCATGATATAATCATTCTCTAAGAAAACAGCATTTGTACTAACAAACACTTTCTGTTCCCTTGGATCATAAAAATACCATCCATAAGTACCCTTTGGATAACCCACAAAGTAACATACTTCCGATCTAGAATCCAATTTGCTCATCTTTTCTTTCAGCACATGTGCCGGACACCCCCATATCCGGAGATGTTGCAAAGAAGGCTTGCGCCCAATCCACATCTCTTGTGGTGTCCTTGGAACAGATTTGCTTGGTACTAGATTTAATATGTAAGCAGCGATTTCCAAAGCATAACCCCAAAGGAATAATGGCAACTCAGAATAACTCATCATCGACCTAGTCATGTCTAAAAGAGTCCGATTCCTTCTCTCCGCTACACCATTTTGCTGAGGCGTACCAGGTGCAGTTAACTGTGACAGAATCCCATTCTGTACGAGGTGATCAATAAACTCATTAGAGAGGTACTCGCCACCTCGATCAGATCGAATGGTCTTGATATGTGTGCCCAATTGCTTCTCCACTTCAGCCCTAAACTCTTTGAACTTTTCAAAGGCTTCAGACTTGTGCTGCATTAGGTACACATATCCATACCTGGAGTGGTCATCGGTAAATGTTATGAAATACTCATAACCACCCCTTGCTCTAATATTTATTGGTCCACACACATCAGTATGAACTAATTCCAACAATGCATTGGTTCTATTGCCCTTTGCAGGAAAGGGCCTTTTGGTCATCTTACCCTCTAAACAAGACTCGCAGACTTCTATTGGTTCGAGAACCAAATCGCCTAAGACCCCTTCTTTAACTAGTCTGCCAATCCTATTTAGATTGATATGACCAAGCCTCATATGCCAAAGCCTTGTTGGATTAGTGGAAGGTCTCTTTCTTTTAGATGATACAGTTACCATTGAGTTATTAAGTTCCATACAAGAATCTTTAGAAATATTGGGAGTAATCACATACAAACCATTTGATTTAACACCAGAACATATAAAAGAACCATTTCTTTTAATCACAACTTCAGTTCCAAAATTAAAAGAATAACCATTATTCGATAAATTAGAAACTGAAATTAAATTACGTCTCATTGAAGGGACGTAAAGTACATCTGATAAAATCAAAACTTTATTGTCTAGAAATTCTAAAACTACGACTCCTATAGCAACCGCAGAAACGGTTGCGCTAGAACCTAGAGTAAGTACGATTTCCCCATCACTGCACTTCCTGGTTGATCTGAACCCCTGCAATGAATTACAGATATGGTTAGTCGCACCAGAATCAATGCACCAAGTGTTTGAAGTATCCGTTATAAAACTTACTTCAATCACATGTGATTCAATCATACCTTGAACTCTTGTAGCTAAGAATTCTGGACAGTTCCTCTTCCAGTGGCCCTTCTCACCGCATTGGAAACACTTTCCTTTGCCTTGGCCACCCACCTTCCCTTTGCCCTTACCTTTTCCCTTAGATTTTGCAATCTTAGGGACCGGTCCAACACTTGAACCTCCAGTGCTAGCCTTCTTCTTCCCTTTCTTTCCTTTCGGCACAGATCGGGAAGAGGAAGCGCTTTTCTCAACGTTTAAAACGCTGCCCCCAGGTTTGATCACCCCTTCCGCTGCCAATAAAGAGCTCATCAATTCGCTCATTGAAAAATCCATTTTATTCATATTATAATTCAGTTTAAATTGAGCGAATGATGGCGACAGCGTATTGAGGATCATATCAACTTGGGTCTGTGCATCGATGTTGGCACCTAGGGTCTCCAGCTCGTTTAAATAACCAATCATTTTCAAAACATGTTCTTTGACTAGAGTCCCTTCTGACATCTTAGCACTCATTATCTTCTGCATAGCTACCTGTCTGGCAGGCCTGCCATGCTCCCCAAACATCTTTTTCAGGGATTCGATAATGTCACTGGCGGAATTGTTCGACTGGTATTGGTGTTGTAACACATTAGCCATAGAAGCCAATATGTAACAACGAGCCATCCCATTCGACTTTTTCCATTTATTGAACTCGCGTCTAGCAGCAGCCGAAGCATTTGCAGCGGGTTCTTCGGGGCATGGGGTGGTGAGGACATATATGTGATCCTCTGCAGTTAACACGATATCAAGGTTACGTTTCCATTCAGTGTAGTTGTTTCCAGTTAACTTGTTTTGAGTGAGTATGGTGGCAAGTGGACTAAATGCAGATCCAGACATTATGATTACTGAAAATCAAACAAACAAAATAAATATGGATATCAGAATTTGACAGTTTGAAATAAAAGAATCCTTTTAAAACTCTTATTTTAAAACAAAGTCGCCGGAATATTGAAACGAAAGAATAAAGCCTCCGTGTGGTGGTCAATGTTCAATCTTTCGATTAATCATGACTTGTCCGCTATGCAACTCTTGCAAAACAAGTTATGACTCCCGAACCTTTTTGATCTCTAAGTTTCTGAATAATGCCCCGTGTGGGATCCCTTATCCATAGCTTAGCTAGTGTGTACCATTAACTAGGATCCAATCACAACCGTCTCAAGTAGCGCCTCCGTGTGGTGGTCACCCTCTAACACGTCTGATTGATCCTATCCATAGGAAGTTCACATCTAGTAACCAATGAGCAGTGTACCCTCCGTATGGAATGATCACCCCTGGCGAGGTGACACAGAATACACTACTCATCTTACAATGAACCGTTAATGGAAGATCGTGGGTGTTATTTGATAAGACCCTCTCCCACTAGATTTAGTAAAAAAGGATTTTGCTTTTTGAGAAAATCTGTTTCTACACACTTCCCATAAACATCTAATGTTTACTAATGTGTTGAAAACGGTTTTTGAATTTTATTTTAGAAAACTTGTTTTGCGTGCATACAACAATGTATTATACGCCAATCACAAACAAAGCACATAAAACAAAAAACTAAAATGAAATAAAAGACATCTAAACGATGCCTCTATCTCCCATGGCTCTATCTCCATAGAACCTGCTTTTGGTTTGATCGCCTCCAGCTCCATCTTCATGGACAACGGCTCCTTGCTCCATCTTCATGGATATTCTAATTCTATTACATTGAACCTATGCCTCTTTTGAAGCTTACAATTTATCTAGAAATAGAAATAGCAACAACAAAATAAAAGGCTAGGGAAACCGGTGCGACTTTCCTTTTCGTAGGATTGAAGTCGCAGCGCCCTTTACATATGCCTTAAAACCAAACCAAACTTAAAACAACACACCAATCTAAAACATTCAAACACAAAATTAAATGCTCTTGGCGACATGGGAGATAGCGACTAACTTTTGCTGCAAAAGGTTAGTTGAACACACATCCACGCATATATATAACAAAATATAACTATTGGAACTCTCAATTGATTCACACAGTATATAAACTCTTTACATACTGAATCAGAACTCAAAAAATAGCATCTAACTTCTGTGTCACAGTTCGATCGATCGAAGCCCGTTCGATCGCTCGAACCTTCGATCGATTGAACATTGTTCAATCGCTTGAACATTCTGTTTCACATAATGATTTGAAAATTTTACAGAATACGTTAAAATTAAACTTTTAATTTCAAAATACTTTTTAAAACTGTGAAACAAAGATCCTGACAAAGAGTCTGTCTCGATCGATCGAACTCTGTTCGATCGCTCGAACAACAGAAGGTTTCGATCGATCGAAACCTGTTCGATCGCTCGAGTACAGAGCGTTCGATCGATCGAGACTACTTCGATCGATCGAACCCATCTTGCATCCAATGCAATCACAGATTTGTATACTGCTGCGATAATACTGCAGAAACAGATCTGTGACGATGCAGTTTTGAAAGCAATTCTAAAATCAACATGCAAATCAAAATAGTGTTCCAAAAAACGCATCTATGGATCCAAACGAGCGTGGCTCTGATACCAATTGAAGGAAAAACAGGTTTAAATGGAAAGTTTAAACGCGCAGCGGAAAAATCAAGTTATGAAACTTTATTGGCATGCCCGGATCTACTACTCGTCAATTCTACAGATGCGCACAAGAGGGGACACGAGTTATACCTTAGTGTCTTGAACCCAATTCTGATCTTCAACTTCCAGCAGCCTCCACTAGATGATCTTCACCCTTATGACTCCTGCGGATGCCTGCCAGAAAGACTAGGGTTGGTGGGAACCCTAATGGAGAGGATAGAGAAGGTTTTGGGACTCCAAAACAGTTTCTGCAGCTTCTGACGTTCAAAACGACGAACAACTTTTTCCAGAATGCAGCTGCCCTATTTATAGATTCCCAGAACCGACCTAGACTTCGAGCGATCGAAGTGCCTTCGATCGATCGAACATTCGATCGATCGAACCATCTTCGATCGATCGAACCTGCAGACTTCAATCGATCGAGATATCTTCGATCGATCGAACCTGTCTGGACATCATCCTCAAGCATCTTTCCAAGCATCCTGGCGGAGCTAAGAGTGGGACCTCCTAGGCTCTTTATTGTTGGCTCAGACCAGTTTATTAATTACCATGACCAAACTCTTTGATCAGCAAACTAACCAACTGGTCAGTTAACGTTTACTCCACTATAAAACGATAACTGAACTCCAACGCAAAAGAACATATCCGAAGCGATAACTAGACTTGTATGTTGTACTAATGTCCCTCTACCGTCAGCATTCGTAATCATATTCAGGTAGTCGGATAACTGTTACTGTCAACCTGAATCATGATTACTTCTTGTATTCCTTGAGTCCCATTCACTACTCATGATTACCAAACATGTTGATAACTCTTATCAACAAGACTGCAGTACTCAGTAATCGACATGGTGACATTCTCAAGGGAATGCTTACTCTGAAACAGAGGGTAGATTCTATCTTGACAATATATGTTCACAATCCTATGAATATGACATACCCAAGATACCCAGGTGTTGATCTTTTATAGACCTCACTGATTGGTAAGTCAAAGCAGCCATATCCACAGTCTGTGTTCATAATCGTCTCAAGATTGAGAACACATACCTTATACAAGTTATGAGTTCCTATTGACTGTTGACAGCATTGAGCGTCAATAGGAAACTCAGGTCCGTCAATGCACTATAAGCACTAGCATATTAACCAAGAGTCACACTCTAGTGATTGAGATTTATCACTCCATCCAATGGTAGTTAATGATGCTACAGTGTATACCTGATGAGATATCCAGTCTCATCATCCACTGTGACAAGCTTTAAGTATCAAAGAATAGTAATTCGTATCTCATTGTATGTATCTCATACATACACGAAATACTTACTATGATACTTATGGAATAAACAATCATCTCATGAAAGAAACATACATAATGAAATGTAAAGCTGATATCCATATATTAAAAAGTCAATGTCTAATACATAAAGTAATGGTTTGAGGGCACAAACCCAACATCTACTACTTCTATGGACGGCTAGATCATTGATCTAGGGTTTCAATGAAGCCCTAGATGAGTAATAGGGTTTTATTTATGCTTTTATTTTAGTTTTATTATGTATGGATGACAGTCACATGTTTAGAGGATTTTTATAAATAAATCGTACTTCTAGTGATTAAATCATTACTTTCAAAGTTTATTCTTGTCTTAGATCTATTTTGACTGTGATGTGCTCAACGATCTATTCTTGCTGTGCTTGTTTAGGTTGTTTACATGTGATGGTGCTTTATTGATTCGTGCTATCAAGTATCCGAATAGTCCATGCCTAGGTTAGACGGATTAGATCACAACCCTAGTGTAGTGTGAGTTAATTCGTGCTAACCGAAGATGGATTATGTTGGTGCTTGAACCATGATTACCTTCTTGTCGGAGGAATTGGGCTTGTAGCTACAATTCCCCATATTCATCCAACGTAATAAGCTAAAGTAATTCATAAATATTCCTATTATGAAGCTAGTGGTGGATTTGCAATCCTAGGTTCCCTTTACATATTCATAAAAAACACTTTTCATTGCTTTCATAGTTTAGATTTATTTTTATAGTTATTAGTTTAATTAAATTCAAATTCAAATCCGTTTTTCCTAATTAATTAGACTTAGGTTTTAAAATTAAGAGCTGTAGTAAACAATCTCTGTGGGTTCGACCTTTACTTCCACACTGCAAATCTTTTGAAAGTAAAGCAAAAATAAGCATACTTTTATATCTTGATACTGACAACATCAGTGTGGCTATTTGATCGGGAGCTAAGAGTTCATGCAAAGGACATTAACCGTCATGAATGAGGTCAACCATGTTCTCTCCTGGTTGGCTCTCCGTGTTAAACATTGAATTTGAAGTGGACAGAGTAGAAATGGGGTTAGCAGAGCTATTGATGGAATCTTCAAACAAATTTGTGATGAAAGCTTCAGTGGAGTTGTGGGACATAGAAGGATACAAACCTCACAGTATGCTTTCTGAAGAACAAAAGAAAAAAGAAAGATAGAAATGGGGTAAGGAAGGATCAAATCAATCTAAAATTTCTGGCCTTTGTTACCATCCCCAGCAACGACGCTAAAAACTTCACACGACTTAAATTATGCGTGCTCTTATGAGTACGTCCATGTGTATACGGTCACATCGAGTAAAAACTGGTAAGACTAGGTTGTATCCCAAGGAATGGGGTTAGGTGTAAAAAGTTCTGGATTGAGTCCTAAATGAAATGAAAAAAAAGATGATTTCTTGAAAGTGGAGGTTCTATCAATCCTACTGTATTCAAAGTTTGACAAATTAATTAAAATGCAGTAATAACTAAGTTAAGCAGGAATATATGAAAAAGGTGTTGGGAACTTGTGAATCCACATTGTGCCAACCACTACCATGTTTTAATGTTGACGTACTTACTGTTCAACGCATTTAAAAACTCTTGTGAACACTCTACATCACTCTCATATAACGACTAGTCTATGGACGTACCATTACTCTTGTTCACCGCTTGTAAGAACTCTTACTGTTCACCTCTTTTAAGAATGCTTGAGAGTACTGTACATAATGCTCATATCCCACTCAGATGTGTTAACGACCAATCCCTGACACTGACATACGTGCATCGAAAGTAACTAATACCTCACTGACTCAGTCACCAGGTTATCGAATGTTACCCACCGTTATACCTCAACCTTATCTTGTTATCGCGTCGTATTATTACTAACATTTTGAACCCTACTATGTTACACACCATATTATCTCAATCTCATTATCGTATCCCATTACCTCGCAATCCATAATATAATAGAAACACAGAACCACTTGTCATGCACCAGTGTAGCAAAATAAGGAAATATTTTCATTTCAATTTTGGACCCGTAGGTCATGACAGGTGATGGATAGCTTGTCCTGTACTTAGCTTAACATTTACCAGAAAATAGAGTATATAAAATGACAGGGAAGATATATATAAATCCTATTACAACTTTAAATAATATTACATTGTCCTTAAATAAAATATCCTTAAGGCACAACTGCCTTATTCAAATTAAAAAATTATCCATATCTTTATTACAACTTTATTAAATTAGAAAAGTAACACTGCAGGCTCCTCTAGCTGGCATAATCATATTGCCCTGCATAACCATTTCCTGAACATTTTGGATGTCCAGGACAAAATAAAGTCATCAACTAATGAAAGTCGAGTAAGTATAATGAGCACACAAGCAATGTATATAAAAGTACATTAATAGTTATTATTAATGTTCAGTACCTTAGAGTACGGTTGTAGATACCCCAATTTTGACTGAACTATTAAACTTAGGGGGATTTACCTCTAGAGATCAATGATGAATATGTCTAGTCAGAATCAAGACTCTTATAAGCAATCGGATTCTCTTCTAATAAGAAGAATCTCTATCCAAAATTGCCCTTTTTAATCAAAAAGACCAAAATTTTCATTTACCCGTCATCTTGTAGACCATGAGTTTTGAACACGTATAGGAACACAGTAAAGTTCTCGGAGCATCTTAAAACCATTTTCAAAAGGAGAGAAATTCAGCATGAACCCCGAAAAAGTCATCAAAAATCAACAATTGCCAGTGAAAAGTCAACGGGTCAAAAAGGGGTCAATTGTAAAATTTTTGAATTTCAAGATGAAAAGTCCTGGTAATTGTTCATTGGGTCTCCCTCATGCTAGAAATGATTTTTAAGAATTTTAAAGGAAAGGGGACATTGAGAAATTGAAAAGTCTTTAAGAAGAATTGTGCAGAAAAATAGAAATTTTGCCTTCGGAGGGAGGGTTGACATTTTTTCCTTAAGTAATTTAATTTTTTAGATATTTTTATTGAATCCAAATGGGGGGTATTTTTTTAATTACATATAATGTCTTAAGTTACTTAAATGGCATGAAATGAAATTAAAGTGCTGAATTGCTGTGAATAATGCTGAACTATTATGCACCGGCACTCAGAGTGCCCGTGCAGCACTCAGAGAATGCCGCTGCAGCACTCAGCGAATGCAGCTGCAGCACTCATTGAGTGCTGCTTTATCTTCATTGAGTACCGGCCTGGGGTAATTGCATTTTTAAGCCAAAATTCTCTTTCAATCTTGGATCAATTTAAATTTAGTAAATCAGAATCTTAATCAAGCCCTCTGAGCTCAAATAATTTTTTTTAGGAAGTTAAATGTGTTAAGAAGATCCCCTTATTTTCTATTTTTATAAAATCATACAAGAACTCTGGACATAGAGTTGTAAATTCTAAGTGATGCCTAGTTTTTACCCAATTCCCAGAGATTGAACCGTTTGATCTTCGATTTTTTTTTGGGTTAGAAACAAGACTCACAGATGCATAACATACTCAAAAATCATCAAGATCAAATCGTTGGAGTATGATTTTTCTATTTTCTAAATTTAGATTTCTTCTCTGTAAATTCTGACACTCAGTCACAGTTTTGATAAACCTTGTCAAGCCTAATCTAAATGGTCTCCTAGTGCCTTAGGACTTAAACCATGTTCTAATAACTATTAAATGGACTTAAATCTAGAGGCTAAATGATCCAAGTCAATGAATAATTTATAGCTCATTCTTGTTATGTCCATGCATTCATTCATGTAGGATTGATATTTAGGATTAGGACTAATTCTTGGATTAAGATGCATTTGATTAAACCTAGTTGAACATAACCGTGAGCTCTTTATGATCATGTTGGAGTTATACCATCTCTATACGGACATTACATTGGCTCCTAGTTGAGACTTGTATATCTATAGAAGTGTTGTATCTCTAACTAATTAAAAGGAATACATAATTATATCAACTCTTTCTATGCTTAGTGAATTTAAGCTAGAAATTTAAGCATGTTATTTAGGACTCTAAAGTATATCTTGTTCAAAGCATGTGGACTAACCCTTTATTTTGTAGCACTATCGAGGTACGATTTCTCAACCCCTTCTCTAGTTTATTTAATTCTTTGATTTTAATTGATTTTTGAATTTCAAGATGAAAAGTCCAGGTAATTGTTCATTGGGTCTCCCTCATGCTAGAAATAATTTTTAAGAATTTTAAATGAAAGGGAACATTGAAAAATCGAAAGGTCTTTAAGAAGAATTGTGCAGAAAATTGGAAAAAAGGGGTCAATCGTAAAATTTTTGAAATTCAAGATGAAAAGTCCCGGTAATTGTTCATTGGGTCTCCCTCATGCTAGAAATGATTTTTAAGAATTTTAAATGAAAGAAAACATTGAGAAATCGAAAAGTCTTTAAGAAGAATTGTGCAGAAAATTAGAAATTTTGCCTTTGGAGGGAGTGTTGACTTTTTTTCTTAAGGAATTTGATTTTTTAGATATTTTTATTGAATCCAATTAGGGGGTATTTCCTTAATTACATTTAATGTCTTAAATAAATATATAAATTAAATGACATTTACTTAAATGACATGAAATGAAATTAGGTGTTGAATTACTGTGAATAGCACTGAACTGCTGTGCAGCGGCACTCAGAGTACCTGAACGACAGTCAGCGAATGCCGCTGCGGCACTCAGCGAGTGCCGCTTCATCTTCATCGAGTGCTGGCCTAGGGTAATTTGCATTTTTAAGCCAAATTTCCTTTTCAATGTTGGATTAAATGAATGCACTAAATGATGCCATTTTTTGTGTACGTGTTTACTACTCTTAGGTCATGCAAACCATGCTCCCACCATCCCTAATTGACATGTCTACTCTTATCTTAGCCCCTAAGAAAAGGAAAGTCTATAAAAAAAACCCATGTTCTCTCATTTTGAGGGGTTACAGACTTAAACCTTGAAGATGAGACTTGAATCTTAGAGAGAGAATCTGAATTTTGAAAATTGAGTTTGTTCTTAGAGAAATATAGAGAGAGAAACTTAAAAAATCCTATAGAAATCTTACCCAATTCACCCAATTCCTCAAATCTCCATTGAAGAACCTTGAAGCTTCAAGGAAGAAGAAGAAGAGTATTGCTTATAAGGCTTGGATCTCTCTAAATCAATCAAATCTTGAGAAGATCTTGAGGTTAAATCCCTATTCCTATACTTATTATACATGCTTCAATCATAATTCATAGGTTGAACTAGGATTTTTACACATTTTCAAAAAGTCTCTTCTCCATCCCTTTCTTCACACACCACCTTGAATTGTGATTGAATTCTCTTAAACTTCTTGTTGATTTGGATCTAATTAGTCATGAAATCTATAAGAAACATGTTTTGAGTCTGGATCTATCACTAGACCCTTCAAATTCATAAGGATCTCATCACCTCTCTCTTATGTTCTTCTCTTGGAGTTCATGAAACCTTCCATGTTTCATTTGAACTCCTTGAGATTTGATCTCTTAATTTCTATAAATCCATGTTTATATATGTATTTTGTGTAGATCAAGATCATATATATATTGATAGGTCTTAGCCTATATTCATAATTTTGGTTGCTCCTTTTGAATCTCATGAAGTTCTTCATATTTCATTGAAATCTATGGAGTTTGGATCCTTAATCCTCTAGGATCATTAATTTGGGAGAGGTGTCAAAGGATGTAAGCTATGAATCCTCAAGGACCATGTTTTTGGTAGAAGGAATTGATGTAGATCTAGTGGATTTCATAATATTGGGTTCAAGTGAATTCAAGGGTCCTAGGTTCATTCATGAGGTTGAGTAAGACCTTCGGATCATTTCTCTCATGATTTATGATGGGGTTCCCTTAAGGATAAATCCATGGATCTTCATAATAAGTGAGTATTATTGTGTTGGTTGCAATCATACTTGATCTATATTCTCCACAGAATTATAGATCAAGTTTGGTTTAAGCTGTGGATGTTAATTCATCTATGATGCAGTGATTTCAATAACAATCTGTGGTCATGGATTTTTAATTAAATCATGATCCATTAGAATTCAATTATACCAATTAGAGAGTGTTCATAACTCATATATGTATCACTAGGATTTTTGTTTTGATGAAATTTCATAGTTAGGTCGGTTTGATCTTAAGATTCATGATCTAGATACTCGCTGTCCAAAATTTCATGATAATAAGTCCAGTTTAAACTAAGTAGATCAGAGCTTTAACCAATCCTTTTTTACCTCAAAAATATTTTCTGTGAAGTTTAATGTATTAATAAGATTCCTTAAAAAGAATGAAGCAATTCAGGTTTGTTTACTATTTTTAGAAAATCATACAAAAATTCTGGATAAAGAGTTGTAAATTTCTGAGTGATATCTAGTCTTTGCCCGATTCCTAGAGCTTGAACCGTTAGATCTTTGATTTTCTTTTTGAATTAGAAACTAGACTCACAGAGGAATGCCATATTCAAAAATCATTAAGATCCAACCGTTGGAAGTATGTTTTTCCTATTTTTGAAAATTTGGTTTGCTCTGTGTAAATTCTATAATTCTGTCACAGTTTTGATAAAACTTGTTAACTGTAATCTAAATGGTCTCCTAATGACCTAAGACTCAAGCCATGTTTTGAATAAAGATAATTAAATTTAAATTCAGAGACTAAATGATCCAAAATCATTGAATGATTCATAGCTTATTCATGCTCATATTCAAGTATTCATCCATGTGTATTGATGCTTGTAAATAAGATTCATGTTGCACTAAGTTAAGTTGCATTTAGTTGAACTTGACTATGGGTTCCTTATGATTAAGTTAGGATTATATCATTTCTATATGGACATTACATTGGCTCCTAGTTGAGACTTGTATATCTATAGAAGTGTTGTATCTCCAATTAATTAGAAAGAATTCATAATTATTTCAACTCTTTCTATGCTTGGTAGATTTAAGCTAGTGATTTAAGTACGTTATTTGGAAATCTATAGTATATCTTTTTCAAAGCATGTGGACTAACATTTTTTTTTTGTAGTGCTATCGAGGTATGATTTCTGACTTTTCTTTAGTTTATTTATTTTTTGATTTTACGACTTCATCCGCGACACCTTAGATTAGGGTTGCCTTATGTGTATATATGTGTTAGAGATCTTTTATTAGGTTTTCTATTTTTGCTTGCATTGCACGCTTAATATTCGCGGTTGGATCCCGGGTAAGTTTTATTATTCCCTAGTTGCATATCATCTTTCTTGGTATTTGAAATATAAGGTTTTGTATGTCATTTTACCATTAGCAATCTTACAGCCTTTTAACATGCTTTTGTAATGTATATATTTATATTTATGTACTAGTTGAGGGCATGCCTAGATTATTAATTCGATTAAAAGGATGTTGAGTTGAGGCCTATCACGAGATTTTGATTAAAAGGATGTTGAGTAGAGGCCTATCACGAGATAGGATGAGAGAGGGTGTTTTAGTCCACTAGGCTCCTTCTCCTCTCATTCCATAATCCCCGGACCTAGAAATCTCTGGTTTCCAAAAGATCAGTTTACTTTTAAATTGGTTTCTTAATTTTCCTTTAAAAATTAAGTGGCGACTCGTGACAAGAGGGGGTATTTGTAAAATACAACCGTGCTAAAAGAAGAAAATACACTAAAATAGTTTACAATTCCTTTGTTTATCTGTAATTTGAATTGCAATGCCAGTTTGTACACAATTTGATTAAACTATGATAAGTGGTATTGTTTTAGTGGTTATTTGTGCAGATTACTATTGCTGTGTGTAGAATTGGATGAGATTGATAAAAGGAAGTGCTTGGTTTTAATGAAGACAACTCAATCATAAAAAAGAGGTTTCGAGCGATCGAAGAGGTCTCGAGCGATCGAGGTTTCGATCGATCGAATGCAGTTCAAGCGCTCGAAGATCCCAGAAGTTCAATCAATCGAGAGATTTTCGATCAATCGAACATGGCTTTTATCAAAAATAATGCGCACGCAGCAGAAACAAAGTTTTAACCCTAGCATTAGGTTATTGTATATATAGTCGTATTGTAAACGTCCTAAGGGACGTCCACTTTACTTTTTATCAGTTTTTAGAGAGAGAGATAGAGAGTTTACATTGTTTTGTAGGTCTTGAAGATTAACTAATGCTTTTGGATCATTTTTTTTAGTTTAATACAAGTTTCTCTATTCCAGGTTACCTCTTATCATTTTAGTTACATTCTGCTTATAGTTTAGTGTAGTTTAATATGTTAATCTAGTAGTTTTGCATGATTAGGTAGTGTTCAATCATTTGATTTTAAATATTTCATGATAAAATCACAACCAAACAACACCTTAATGGACTTTTACGTTAAAAAAGAATCTAAGACACTCCAGACTATGTTTGAGTAGTCCCCAGGTTGGGAGATCACGATGAAACCGTGATCTCAAGCCTCTGCCATGCAGCAGAATAGTTCCTGTGTTCGATCGATCGAAGTTAGTTCGATCGATTGACTAGAGACATTGTCGAGCGATCGAAGACATTTTGATAGATCGAGAGATGAAGATATTCGATCAATCGAAAGCGCGTCGATTGATCGAACCCTCTGATTCTTGAGAACATTCTATGCAGCATTCCTAGACTTTCTGCTTTACAAATTTGTTATCAAACTATCCCCAAATGCTCAGTTTGTCAAAGAAGTCTTTAAACTTAAAGCCTTAAGGCATTTTTCTTCAATACATTTTGCAAACCACCCTCAATGCTAACACCATTGTAGGTACGAGCCTTAACTATTGATCTAAACCGCTTTTATGCATTTCAAACTTAATTATGATGACATAGTCCCAGTCATGAAAGGGCTATGGATTCTTTATCCTAAGAGAAATACGGGCTACTGTAGAAGATGTACTCCATTGAGCTTCAACGTAATTGCATGGTAGATGGCTAGGTCGCGGTGGATTCGTGTAATCCCAACATTTCCCTTATATTAAGAAAAACACGTTTTTAAACATTGTTTTAGTTAGTTAGTTAATCGTTAGTTTAAATTACTTTAGTTGCTTTAGTTCTAGTAGTTACCTCATGGAACTTTGTGTTCTACACCCTTTTTAAATATTGATTTTTATTTTCCTGTTAGAGATTAATCTAGGTATTTAGTTTAACACATTCCCTGTGGGATCGACCTGGTCTTAACCAGATTACTACTTGCACGATTACCTACACTTGGGTATCGTACACAAGCGAACACAGAAAAATTTTCGTGTCAAGTTTTTTAGCGCTGCTGCCGGGGAAGCGACAAGCTAACGCTTAGATTATCTCAATCTATCCTTATCTCTTTCTATTTTTCTTTTGTCTTTTATTCTTTAGATTAAAACTACTTAGGATCTTTCTTTTTATGTCCGATTATTCCATCGAAGGAACTTACAGAAACCCACTCTACTCATCCGATTCATCTAGTTCTATTAATCCCGTAGCCACACCTACCGATTCAATGGCCGACAATCAAAGTGAAAACGGCGAGAATGTGGTTGTACCAATTGATGATTCGCTTCGTCCTTTGTGTGATCTCATGACACCTGAACACGCACCCACGCCATTTTGTATTCTCATTCCTCCTCATGCGGGCGAATTTCAATTTCTCAATGGAATGATTCAACTCCTTCCTACCTTCCATGGAATGGATAGCGAGAAGGCATATCTACACATCAAGGACTTCGAGGATGTGTGTAAAACATTTTCACAAAATTGTCCTGTCGACGTAACACATCTAATGCTATTTCCTTTTACTTTGAAGGACAAAGCAAAAGCGTGGCTGCTCACTTTAAAGCCAAATTCAATCTATACTTGGCATACGATGAACACTGCATTTTTAAAGAAATTCTTTCCACCTCGCATGACCATTGAGCTTAAACGACAAATTAACTCTTACAAACAAAAGAGCAATGAAACCTTCACCCAAACTTGGGAGCATTTCAAGGATTTGCTTCTGTCATGCCCACATCATGGGTATGAAAAATGGTGAACCATAAGCTACTTTTACAAAGGGTTAAACGGTGAAACTAAAAAGTTGGTCGAGACCATGAGTTTAAGGCCATTTCTTTGCAAAAACACTGAAGAAGCTGAAGCTCACTTCGAGTGGCTATCTGAACATGCCCACGAATGGTCCAATTTGGAAGATGTCCCACGTTCACAGATATCCTGTGTAGAGGAAAAGAGTCTATATCAATTAAAAAGTGAGGATCATCTAATGAGTATAATGAAGAACTAGTTAAAAAGGTAGAAGAGTTGGCAATGAAAGGAGAGAGTTCTAGGCAGGTTTTACCTAAAAAATCGTGCAGCACATGCAACATGTTGGGACACACCAATCAATATTGTCCCAATGTGTCGTACTTTCAAGAACAACCCCCCATGGAAATGAATGCCATACAAGGGTATAGGGGGGTGGGGAATTCCTATAATAATAACAACGTTCAGAATAACAATAGATGGAATCACCCCGGATTTGATTGGAAAAACGATGCTGGGACCCAAAACCAATATCAACAACAATAATCCTACATTAACAATAATCACTATCAAGGGCAATACAATAGGCAGTCCCAGCCATTCAATCAAAATAGATCAAATAACTATAATGATGCTCAACCCTTTAATAATCCACAAGCAAATGTGTACGTGCCACCTCACAAAAAGGTGCAGGAGGAAGATCCAATCTCTAATGCGAATTTAACACAACAGTTAATTCAAATGATGAGTAAAATGTCCGCGACATTAGAGAGAATGGATGCACGACAAGAGGCGTCCAATGGAGCGTTTCTGCTCAACCACTTCAAAACCTTAAGGAATTCAACAATGGCCCCAATAATCAAGAGCATGCCAAATCCGTGACAACTCTGAGAAGCAGCAAGGTCATAGGGCAAAACATGCCTCATTCTACTCCCGAGAAGTATGAAGAGGAGGAAGTGGTGACTAGGAACAAACCATCTACTCAGAAAGAGGAGCAACTTAATAATAACAAACTAGTAGAATCAAATGATGACACTCCTAAAGAAGTAGAAAAAGTTGAGAGAAGGCACGGAAAGGAGCCTATCAATGATGAATTACCTAAATGCCCTTTCCCCACGCCTTACCCTCAAAGGCTTAAGAAACCCCAAAATGAGGCAAAGAATCAGGAGTTCTTGGAATTGTTTAAACAAGTCAAGATAAATCTTCCACTCCTTGATGTAATCAAACAAGTGCTGGCCTATGCTAAATACCTAAAAGATTTATGTATGGTCAAAAGGAGGCAAAGTGTAAAGAAACACGCTTATGTCGCTTGCCAAGCAAGCGCAATCATTCAAAATGAATTGCCTCCAAAGTTCAAAGACCCCGGCACTCCAACAGTCTCGTGTCGTATTGGAAATCAAAGGATAGACAACGCACTCCTTGATCTAGGAGCAATCGTGAACCTGCTGCCATACTCAGTTTATAAACAACTAGGATTAGGTGAACTCAAACCTACCCGAGTTGCGTTACAACTGGCAGATAGGTCAGTCAAATATCCTAGAGGAATACTGGAAGATGTCCTTATACAAATAGACACATTTATCTTCCCGGTCGATTTTGTGATTTTGGACACTGAACCGGTGTCTAACCCATGCTCACAAATCCCGATAATATTTGGACGTCCATTCCTCAACACCATAGATGCCACAATCAAAATAAGAAGTGGTATCATGACCATCGTATTCGGGAACATGACCTTAAATGTCAAGATATTTTCAAATCCCCGACCTGACGAATACGAGGACGAAGAAGAAGTCAACTACATTGAGACGGTCATTGAAGATGAGGCTGACTTTGTTGATTACAAAGATCCTTTGGAAGTAGTAGTGTCACAATTTGACGCAGTCTACAAACCTAACGATTCAACTCCATTGGACGCTGCACTAAATCATGCCTGCCTCATGATGGAAACAAAAGAAGAAGATAGAGCCGAATGCATGTGGGTCACACCATATGAACCATTGCCTCCAAAAACAAAGTTAGCCATGTAGACACCCAATTTTGACCACACTGATAGGATTTAGGGTGGACAACGTCTTGGAGGATTCGATGATGAAAAGTACCCCGTGGAAGGTACTGGATTCCACACAATCAGAAGATCGGACTTCGGAAAGTGACTTCAAGCTCAGAAAAGCCCTTTTCCATGGATAAATCCCAGTTTTGTCAAAATCATCTCTCAGAATTCATATTCTCTCAGGGTTATATGAACATTAAGTGTTCTAAACGCAGTATTCTAGGTATCCAGAGATTCAATTTTAAAGAAAAGTTCGAAATCGACGCACATTTGAAAGCAATTTTGGAAAAGACGTCATTTGATTTCAAAAAGACGACGAAAGTTCCGGAGGACTTCCGGACTTCAATTGGACTTCAATTCTCATTATAAAACCTCTGGAAATATTTTTATACTGAAATTCAACCTGACAGCTTTCCAACGGTACGTAAACGGACGATTTCGGACACCAAAAAGCATTTTTACAAAAATCTGGAAAAGCAGTGCACGTGATTTTTGAAACAGAGCTTGTGGGTGACCAGAGGGGCCCAAATAGTAAATGGCGGTTTTGGGTATGGGGGTGGCGGGTCCCACCATAACCGCCACTTCCATTTGTGTCCTCCACGGAGCTTTTTGAGTTCCAGACCCTTCTAGAAGCTTCCCACTGCGAGGAAATTGCCTGGAAATTGCGTATTAGGCTCCGAAATGGCCATTTTAACCCTCTTTTAAGCTCTAAAAATCCTGTTTTAACCCTGAAACTTAGGAGCTAAGTCTTCAAAACTCTATATAAGATCTCATACATCTCATATGAGATCACATCTTAACACACTAGACACTTGGAAGAGATACACTTGAATATACTTGGAGATACAAACACACATAGAAGCACATACAAGAGAGAGAAGTATACTTTGAATATACTTTCAATTTAGGTGAATTCTAGAGAGAGAAAATTATGAATTGAATTTAGATTAACTTAGGCTAATTAGACCACAATTTGAACATCAATTGCCTCCCTCAACTTCCATGGATGAGTGCTTGAAGAACACTTGAATAACACTTGAAGAAGAAGATCTTCAAATCAATTTTGGTCTTGTAATTGAGAATCCTCCAAGAGGTAAACACTATAGTTCATCTCTAATTCCTACTTTGTATATATAGATCTATAAGATTTGGATCTAACTTAGTTCTATTTCTACTTATTAGAACACTCATCTTCTTCCTCTCATGTTCTTCACACACTCACATAGTTAGATCCAAATCTCTTTGATTTTTATTGATAATTTACAATTAGAGATTGTTTTTCACTTTGATTTTCAATTTTGGTTTCATTCTTCAATTTTAGTTTAGATTCATGCATACATGATTATATATATATACATATATCTATTTTGAATTCCATGATGGTTTGGAAATATGGTCTATGAGAAGGATGATTTCTATGTTCATACCTATCTCTTGATTATTCCTATTACCTAGGATTCCTATTGAATTTCATCTCCAACATGATATTTATAAGTCCCTTTGATCCTTGATCTAAAAGTTCTTCATAGAACTTGAGGGCTAAATTGATTGGGAATCATGATAATTAAGTTGATCTATGAGTTTGATCTCTCTAATAAGCTTCAACTATCACTAAAATGTTTTCCTCACACTTTAAAATGAACTAGATAAAAATTCAGCAAAGCAGATTGGTTTTGTCCATTAGATTTGGTCCATCAAAACCCATAGTTTGATGGATTTCAAATTTTCTGGGTAAACTTTGATGAATTAGCTTTCATCCGGTCCGTTTTGAGAGCTTTTAGGATTCATATACTATTTTTAGAAATTGTTGAGAAATCGGTTGACAGATTTGAACATCGTCTCTTTGTGCTTGAATTTCAGAAAATCTATAATAGTTATCAACGTTCCGCTTTTTGGGGATGATTCCTAACTCATATATCTATATGCCGATGTAAAATCGTGAGCATACGATCGAGTTAGGATCGTTTTCTAAGCGTTTAAAGTTGATACAACTATTCTGGAATTTTCTAAGTTTAATTACAAATATGATTATGTATACAAAATGGTCATACCTTGATCACTCAACAACAATTGATGAATAAAACTTGGTTTAGAAATCACCTAGGATAAATGGATGAGAGATCAAAAGCTTAAATCAACTTGGTTAACATGATTCATGAACTTCTATTATACTTCTATTATGTTTTGCATTCATTTGTCTAATGATACCAAATTTCCAGAATAACAGAGTCTGTTTAAAACACTTTTTCAGAAACCTTGTGATTACAGAATGTCCATGGGTTTATTTTTATCATATACTACAATGAAATAGCTTTCTTTTGACACCAAATAGAGCTTCATATGATTTTTGTAGATTTAATTATGATTTTTACAAGAACAGTGGACAGTCCTGATCCACTATTCCCAAAACATTTATTTCTCAAACAATAAAATTGATATTGAGGTCCCACTTTTTGGAGAAGTTCCCTAAGACATGTATCTAACTTTCTGTAAAAGGGTTTTTATCCAGCTCATGTTTAAGACCACTTTTGATAGGATTCATTAGAGGTTGCTGAATCTGGAAATTTGATTGATGACATGTTTTCTTTGTTTATCATGCATATCATTTGTTTGCTTGTATTTTTGCAATGCTTTGGGTATTCTTTGGTGTCTTAGTGCAGAGAATTAAGTGCCTTGGACCCGGACGTCGATTTGTGGTTTGCCTCGTCTACATGTGGCTTAGTGCCCATGTATCGTGTACTATCTCTATCCTCTCTCTTAGAATTTTTCTAGGTTTACAACTTTGATTTCAACGACACATTTCCTTTAGGGTAGTCTCCGTTTATATGATTATTTGTTAGAGACATCTTATCTAGGATTGTTGCATGATTGCATTGCACGTTTCCATTCTTTTCGCTTTCGCGAC
Organism: Hydrangea macrophylla; assembly: GCA_033977485.1. Lineage (NCBI taxonomy): Eukaryota > Viridiplantae > Streptophyta > Magnoliopsida > Cornales > Hydrangeaceae > Hydrangea > Hydrangea macrophylla. The sequence continues at coordinate 69,171,108 of CM066987.1, read as the reverse complement.
TCCGCTTGAGTCAACCAATGTAAGTCTTCTCGTTCCCTTTGCATATCATGACATGTTTACTTTATTTGCATCGGTCCCGGGCGGGACTAGCCACTGTGAGTATACTTCTCCCTTGTATTGCATGAGCATCCGCTTTCTACTTGATTTAGTCTCTTGAAATGATTTTCATTAGATGTTTCTTTTTGCCATGTATATATCTATCTAGTATGTTTGAGGAAACAACATCTATTATGAATTAATAACAAGGATATTTGAATCAAGGCCTACCATTCGGTAGGGCGAGGAGGGGGTGCTTTAGTCCTGCTTGGGCTCCTTCCCCTCTCGTACCAAGACCCCCGAACCTTGTTTCTGGTAATGAAGGGCGAGTAACCTTATTCAATTTTAGGCGAGTCAAACTTGGGTTTCCTAATTCCCGATAAAAATTAGGTGGCGACTCTTTGTCTCTAGGATCGCGTGAGGAAGTCCTAGTTTTCCCTGAAGTGTGCTCCTTGGGATCCGTCCCGGGACACTATCGAGGGAGAGCGTCAGGATCCGCTCCTCATTCGCAGCGGTCCACAATCTGGCGACTCTGCTAGGGATTTGAACATGAAACCGATGGTTTCTTGTTCTTCGAGGGTTTGACTTGAACCAATGAATATCCTTGTTATTAATTCAATAATCATGTTGTTTCTGCCTGCATTTGCACTTGCATTGTTCTTTCACCGCGACTGCTTGAGATCATTGCCTTGAAGATAGAGGGTCCTCTTTCCTCTATTTGTCAAGAGTTTTGGTAGCATGTAGTCACCGTTAGCCTTGTACCGCGTGCGGTATATAGAGCCTATGTGTGAACGGCACGCCCTCGGGGAGGCGGTCAACCACACCGCTGAGCTTGCTAATGGACCCTTTATGAGACTAAAACCCGGCCTTAGCATATAGTTTCTATAGAACCCTTCAATTAGGATCTTGATTATCATCTTTGATTAGGACAATGTGATGAATTACTTGCGCTTGCCCGTAAGGGATTATGTGGATGATGAGGACGTGTATGCGAAGGCATCATCAAACCTTGTATGGTGGATTCCTCTAGGATAGTATGGTCTTTATCCGAACATCCAATCATTATTTGAGGACAATTTTGAAAATTTTTGAAACTATAAGCACTTCTTTGAAAAACCCCAAGTCTTTTGAAAATTCCAAGAATATCCCTTTTGAAAATTTGCTTTGAGATTCACTTTCACAAAATCTTTCCAAAATTCTCCTTAGATTTTAGAGAATTTCAAAATTCCTATTTCCAGAAATCATGATCACACTTTGATGATTCAATTTCAAATTCTCCTAGATTTTAGAGAATTTCAAAAAAAAAATTTACTTTGGTCTTCAAGAAATCATGATGATTCAATTTCAAAATCTTCCTCTCAGATCTTAGAATTTCAAAATTCCCACCTCAATTTTTAAGAATCATGATTTCTCACCACAAGCATTGATGGTTCAAAAATTCTCTTGAAAATTACAAATCTCCCCATCTCTTTCAAAGATTTTCATGAAAAATTTCAATTTTCAAACCTGAACCATCAAGAATTTCAAAACTCAAAATCCTTGGATAATGATTGGATTAGTAGGGTGATTAGCATACTCAAGGAATCTTATGTGCTTATGTGCTGATGTGCTAGGTCTAAGCTAGATTAAGGTGCATTGCATTTAGATTAGATTGCATTTCATCTGCATTTGCATGCACTACACGAGCATTGCATATACGACTCACGAGTGCGACGCCTCTAATATACTTTCAAAAGAAAAGATTTGTTTTCCTCAGAATTTTGAAAGCTTGAAAAGATTTCTTTGATTTTAAGAAAAATGTTTTTGAAAAAGGAAATGATTTTCCATTTATGATTTCCATCTTTGTAAATCCACCTTCTTATATCATTCTTTGAAAAATTCTTTTGCAATAAAGATACCTGATTATTTGAAAATCCCTAAATAAACCAGATAAGAAAAGATAGGACCGAAAAGTTGTACTCCTTTCTGGGTCAGAGCTCCGAACAGCCGTTTGATCAGATCAGGGTTAGAAGAAGGAACAGCCGAGTCGACTAGGGTTGAAGATATGACATACGAAGCGGATATGGAAGCCAGATTGGCCGCAATGCAAGCTGCCTTGGATCAGAGCAGGGAGCAGAATCGAGAACAACTTGCCACTATGATGAGAATGATTGAGCAGCTAACTAATCCACCACCACCACCTCCAGAGCATCATGAAGAAGAAGATTTTGGGGAGACAGTTCAACCAAAGGTTCAGCTAGATCAGGAAATTCAGGACAAGTTGGCCAAGATCGACAAACTAGAGAGTGTGATCAGAAAGAGCAAAGGGGTGGATGAGTATTTGTTCGATGTTGAAGGGTTGTGTGACGCTCCAAAAGCCAAACTCCCAGAGAAGTTTAAGATGCCGCATATTGAATTTTTCAATGGAACCGGAAATCCAAAGAGCTATCTGAGGCTTTATGTAGGAACTTTGCAGCCCATGGGCATTGGATCTGACCTCTTCGCTCTATTGTTTCCAAGAGTTTTGAGTGGAGCAGCACTTTCATGGTACTTGACGTTGGAACCAGCCATAACCAGAGATTGGGAGGCATTGGCCAAAGCTTTCGTGGCTCAATATTCATATAACCAGTTGTTTGATGTAACTGCAAGAGATCTAGAAACCACCCGACAAGAGTACAGGGAATCCTTCGCAGGTTTCCTTACTCGTTGGAGAGCTAAAGCTGCTCAAATGACTAGCAGGCCAGCGGAAAAAGATCAGGTCCGAATGATCATCAAGAATCTACAGCCCGAATACTTGGAAAGGCTAGAATTTCAGTCCATTGTGAGTTTCGAACAGCTGTTTGATGTGGGAACTTTGATAGAAGATGCCATTAGAGATGGAAAGATCAAGAAAGAAAGCACGAGCAATCGATACAGAAAGACAGAAAGGCCAGTCTATCATCAGTCTGCTGACGTCAACACACTATCTCCTCAGCCTTTTCAGAAAGAGCGTCGAAGTATGGCTAATGCAAGAGGAAGTCAAAATCAGAAACAGTCGAGAGAGAAAAGAGAATTTTCCGACTTGGGGATGCCACTAAGCACCGCACTTGAAAGAATGATAGAAAAAGGGTACTTGCAGAAATTGGAACCTAAACCAGAGCCAAATCCACTTCCACCGGGTTTCAAAACAGAGTTCTTTTGTGACTTTCATCAAGGCCGTGGACATAGCACAGATAGATGCTGGAGACTTCGCCATGAAATTGAAGACTTGATTGAAAAAGGGGTCATCTCCCCTCCTCCCTCTCAGCCAAATTTTCAGAAGAATCCTCTCCCTAATCATAAGGGGAACATGCCAAATGTTAACTTTGTAGAAGAAGGATCTCAGATTTATAACCCAAAGATCTACATCACATCCTCGAATCAACCAGCTATGGATGTTCAACTTCCGGAAGACGCTGCAATTTGCATCTTGAGGAATATGGAAGAGGAAGAATGGGTCGAAGAAGCACTGGCTTTTGAAGAAGAAATAGCCAACGGAAATCTTACAATTGAATGGTGGGATCCCAATGCCATCACCGACGACTCGATCTGGTATGAGGAAGAAAAGCCCATAGAAGCAGTCACCGAGAAACAAAGCACTGAGCCGATAGAAGAATTGCTAAAGCCTGTCGAGAACCTTGAAATCAAAGATGACGATCTTATTGCAATGATGGAAGAAGAAGAAGATTGGTGGTATGATGATGAGGATGATTCCGTTAATAATACCATAATCCCCGATGATTCTGTTTGGAAAATCACTGTTGGCACCGAAAAGTTAGCCAAAGAACTTGAGTCTATCTGGATCACCAATGAAGCAAACCACTTGACCCGTTCCGGACGTCATTTCAAGCCTCATGAGTTAGAAAATCGTGGAAAAGAAACATGGAATGAGAAAGAAGTCGTCAAAGCAAAAGAGGCTGGTAAAGGAGCCGTGAGCGAAGAAGAAGATGAAATCCTAAAGCAATTGAAGAAAACACAAGCTTGGATCTCAGTATGGGGATTACTTATGACCTCTCACAAACACAGGCAGGCCATGCTCGATACTCTCAATCGTTTGGATGTTTCTGTCAATACTACTCCCGAAGATCTAGTAAACATGATCTCTTCAAAGCCTTGTAAGCCTGTAATCACATTCACAGATGAAGATTTACCGCCGGAAGGGGCACACCACAACAGAGCTCTCTACATCACTGTACATTGCCTGGGGAATAGAGTACCGGTCTGCTTGGTAGATAATGGGTCAGCCTTGAATGTATGTCCTCTCCAAACAGCTCTCAGAATGGGGTTGTCTATTTCAGAACTCTTGCCATCAACACAAACTGTGAGGGCCTATGATAACACCAAAAGGGCCATTGTGGGAATGATTAAGTTGAAAATTGAAGTCGGGCCATTAAACAAAGAAGCTGATTTCCAAGTGATTGATATTCCGGCTAGCTTTAATCTGCTATTGGGACGTCCGGTTACATGTGAATGATGCAGTCGCCTCCACTCTCCACCAGAAAGTCAAGTTCATCTGGAAAGAGGATGTGGTAACAATCTTTGGGGATAGCTGGATCAAAGAAGAAGGGACAAGCCATGGTCCTGTGCTAGAAGTCCAAACACCGGAAGAAGAAAATGAATTAGGAGGATTCAACTTTGTGGGAATGATAAATGAAGGAGCTAAGAAAAAGAAATCCGTTTGGGATCGACTCAGCTATGAGAAGAAACTTCCTGATGCATCTGTCTGGGGCGAAGAAATCACTCCGATCAAGAAAAAGAAGCCGTTCATCACCGGACGCGAATATAGAAAGATGTTCGAGAAGGGAAACCCGGTTGCCAAAGATCTACAAGAAGAAGTGGGACAGAATTGGATCCCTGAAGTCATGCCATTGTACTTTGACCAGTATGCCAATCCTAAAGTGGCTCATATGGTGCGGAAGATGAACTATTTTCCTGGAATGGGACTAGGTCGTCGTCAACAAGGAATAACTGAACCACCGAACTTCCACGAACAGAAAGATAAATCTGGGCTTAGGTATCAATTGACTGAAGAAGATAAGAAGAAGATGACAAAAGGAAAAGGGCCGATGGTTGTTTCTGGGCCAAGAATCCTGAATGGATACTTCGTGAAAAAAGGCGATGACTTTCCCTTCTGTGAGTTCCCTGAACCATGGTATGATCCGGCTACCAAGAACATTAAGCCTGGATTTGAGATTTTCTTCAAACATGAGTTCTCCGACTATGAGGATCCGTTCTTGTATACTCCGCCTATCAAGAAAGAAAGGAAGGACTGGGCTGAGCTGATGACAAGTGATGATTTGAACATGCTAATGGATGAAGAGCTGAACATGTTGATGGATGCCGAAGAAGCACTGGGAAATGTGAAAGAAATCAAGCCAATAGAGGGAGCTCTGAACAATTGGGTGATAGAATCGAAAGTCAACAAATCCCCCCCCCCCCCATTTCCCCGGAAGTCTGTAAAGGCCAATATGAGCCATGATGTTGAGTCTGCTTTTGCTTTTGATGTACCCAAAAATGTTAATGAAATGAACGAGGATTTTGCTTACTCTTCTGTGTCTGATGATCTTGATTTTGAAATTTCTGAGGATTTGCAAAGATTAATTGAAAATGAAAATGAATCTGCATGCAAGATTATTAAAGAAACTTTGCTAATAAACTTGGATAATGAAGATAATCCACAAAATGTTCATATTGGCACCACGCTCACTTCACAAGAAAGCAATGAACTAATCAACTTATTAAAAGAATTTAAAGATGTTTTCGCTTGGTCCTACCAAGATATGCCAGGCATCGATCCAGAGATTGTCCAACACCACATCCCTCTCTTTCCAAATTCAAAACCTGTTAAGCAAAAGTTGAGACGCATGAGACCCGAATGGACTTTGAAGATCAAAGAAGAAGTTGAGAAACAATTGAAAGCTGGATTCCTGATGGTAACCCAATATCCGGAATGGATAGCCAATATAGTTCCTGTGCCAAAGAAGGATGGAAGGATCCGTGTATGTGTTGACTTCAGAGATCTAAACAAGGCTAGTCCTAAGGATGATTTTCCGCTTCCACACATAGATGTTCTGGTAGATAGCACCGCGGGGCATGAGTTGTTATCATTCATGGATGGTTTCTCAGGGTACAATCAGATTTTAATGGCACCCGAAGACAGAGAAAAGACTACATTCACAACTCACTGGGGGACGTATTGCTACCGAGTGATGCCATTTGGGTTAAAGAATGCTGGCGCAACCTATCAGAGAGCTGCTACTACTTTGTTACATGACATGATCCATAAAGAGGTAGAAGTTTATGTGGATGATATGATTGTTAAGTCCAAAGAAAGAAGTGGGCATTTAACAGCACTCGCCAAGTTCTTTGAAAGATTAAGGAAATACAGAATGAGATTGAATCCACAGAAGTGTACTTTTGGAGTTACCACCGGAAAGCTGCTAGGATTTCTCATCACACAGAGAGGAATTGAGGTTGACCCCACAAAGATCAAGGCTATTATGGATATGCCGCCTCCGACAAATGAAAAGGAAGTAAGAGGATTTCTGGGAAGAATCCAATTCATCAGCCGCTTCATATCTAAGCTCACTGCTACTTGCGATCCGCTTTTCAGCTTGTTGAGAAAAGGGAAGAAATTCGAATGGGACAATCAATGTCAAGAAGCTTTTGACAAGATCAAGGCTTATTTATCAAACCCACCGGTTCTTTCACCCCCAAAGTCAGGGAAGCCTTTGCTGTTGTACTTATCCGTGTCAGAGAATGCTATGGGATGCATGTTAGCCCAAGAAGGAGATGAAGGGCGTACAGAGAAAGCCATTTACTACTTAAGTAAAAAGGATGACTGGATACGAATTGAAGTATTCTCCGTTAGAAAAGACATGTTGGGCTTTGGTTTGGGCCACTCGTCGTCTGAGGCATTATATGTTGGCCTTCCCTGTTGTTTTAATCTCCCGAATGGATCCTTTGAAGTACCTATTTGAAAAACCAGCATTGACCGGAAGAATCTCCCGATGGACATTGATGCTATCTGAGTTTGACTTGATACATGCTACGAGTAAATCTGTTAAAGGAAGGGCTGTCGCAGAACATTTAGCAGAACATCCGATAAATCTGGAAAACGAAGGAGAGTTCATGTTCCCTGACGAAGGATTGATGGAATTAAAAGAAGATGTGTGGAAAATGTACTTTGATGGAGCTGCAAACCAAAAAGGATATGGAGTAGGAATCATCCTTGTATCCCCTGAAGGAGCACATACCCCATTCTCTATTAAGCTGAAGTACACCTCCACCAACAACACTGCTGAGTATGAAGCTTGTATCTTGGGGCTAGAAGCCGCATTGACTTTGGAGGTAAGGAAACTTGATGTATTCGGGGATTCCAATTTGATCATATCCCAAGTTCGAGGAGATTGGAAAGTCAAGGAAGAGAAGTTAAAACCCTATCATGAGTATCTTGATTCTTTACGAACTCGTTTCTTGCATATCACGTTCTTCTACCTGCCTCGAGAAGAAAATCAGCTAGCAGACTCTTTGGCTACTTTAGCGTCAATGATTGAGATTCCTGTGGGGATAAAGCTAACTCCTTTGATGATTGAACAAAGGGAAAAGCCGTCTTATGAGATGATTGGGGAAATAGAAGAAGCAGAAGAACTTCCGTGGTACACCGACGTGTGGAACTTCATTGAAAATGGGGAATATCCGGAAGGCGCCTCTGAGAAAGACAAGAGAGCCATAAGAAGATTCTCGGCTCAATTCATGATTTGTGGCGGAAATCTATTGAAGAGATCTCACAATGGATTCAACTTGACATGTCTGTATGGAAACAGTGCGAGAAAGATGATGGAGCAAATTCACGAAGGGGTGTGTGGTCCTCATATGAGTGGACACATGTTAGCTAAGAAGATCATCCGACAAGGATATTATTGGACTACTATGGACAAGGACTGCTATGAATATGTCAGAAAATGTCACAAATGTCAGATCCATGCCAATATGAAGCATGTGCCGCCGTCACTGCTATACAACATAAATACCCCTTGGCCATTCTCAGTTTGGGGAATAGATGTTATTGGAGAAGTAACCCCGAAGGCGTCTAATGGGCATCAATGCATCCTGGTAGCAATTGATTATTTCACAAAATGGGTGGAAGCAGAGTCTTATGCGACATTGAAGGCTAAAGATGTGGCCAGATTTATCAGAAGAAATATAATCTGCCGATACGGGGTCCCTCATGAGTTGATATCCGATCATGGCAGTCACTTCCAGAAAGAGGTTTTGGATCTACTAGAAGAATACAAGATCATGCACCACATGTCAGCGCCGTATAGGCCACAAACAAATGGGGCAGTTGAAGCAGCTAATAAGAATTTGAAGACGATCCTAAGAAAGATGACTGATACATACCGAGATTGGCATGAGAAGTTACCGTATGCACTGTGGGGATACAGAACATCTATCCGAACATCTACAGGAGCCACTCCTTATTCATTGGCTTACGGAATGGAAGCAGTACTCCCAGTTGAAATTGAACTACCATCTTTGAGAGTTGTGGCAGAATCCGAGATTCCAGAATTTGATTGGCTAAGAGATAGATATGAGGAGCTAATGTTACTTGATGAGAAAAGGTTGGCCGCAATTGATCATGTGCATGTGTATCAGAGAAGAATAGCTCGAGCATTCAACAAGAAGGTCCGTCCAAGAAAACTTGAGGAAGGCGACCTTGTGCTTAAAGCCTTAAAAGCACCCGTTTTCGATCCTAGAGGGAAATTCAAGCCAAATTGGGTTGGCCCATACGTCATCAAGAAGCTTCTCTCTGGAGGAGCGGCATACCTGATGGATCTAGATGGAGTTGAGTTCAATCAGCCAATCAACATTGACCGTCTCAAGAGATACTATGCTTAAAAGCCTTTTTCTTTCAAAACCTGTTCTTTCAAAACCTCCAGCATTCGAGGAACTACACTTGACCTGATTCCCACTTGGGGATATGTAGGCAACCTGCTCGGTTCGGTCACTGCTCCTGAAACCCTCAACCATACTTTCTTTCAAGACCTGGCCGAACTACTTTGGATCTGATTCCCACTTGGGGATAAGTAGGCGAGCTTTCCTGGCTCTCGATCCCTGAACCTTGCAAACTAGGGGCAAACTTTCAAGTTTGCCCAAAGCCTCAAGATATCACTGCCACACTAGGGGCAAACTGCGTTTGCCCAAACTTCCATTTATCTCTATCAACTAGGGGCAAACTGTCGTTTGCCCATACCTCGCTACCTGTCCTCTCTGGATCACTTGGCTATCAGAATTAAAGCACCTAAGTGAAAAATCTGGTAATTCTTGATATTAAGTTGAAAAGTTTTTTAGCAATCTAAAGATGTGAATCTAATGTCAAGACTGAAACATTATGTGGAAAATTTTCAAAAGCTTCAAGATTACATGCAAAGCCAACACAATATCCTGCTACAAGATAAAATCTCATTTTCAAAATATGCAAATCCTTAGAAAATTCAAATATCCAAGTCAAAAGACATTGTCGAGAAAGAGGAATCGTCAGAAATTTCCTTTCCCTGTAAAATCGAGTCCTGTGTGTCAGTGTGCAAAGTGTCAATCAAATCAGTCTCGTGACAAGGGATGCAAAGCGAAACAGAAGGATAGCATAAAACAGCATCAAGCAAAGTCAAGAGTACAAGCCCATCAAGTCTCAGACAGAATACATCAACATCAGTCTCAGCACAGAAAGCAAGAAAAACAGAAAGATAGTCATGGGTGCATATGATCATCATCAGCGACGACGAGTAGCCCGTGGGTACCGAGCAGGCATATCTGAGGCCGTAGAGCTATCATCATCTTCAATTTGGCGCCTTCGCCTAGACCCACCAGCCCCACCAGAAGGGCCTGCATTCATCCGCTCCAACTGTGATTGAAGCTGCCTAACTTGAGCCACCTGTGGAAGAAAAGCATCATGTATCCAGGGTTGCCTCCAGAATGTAGGGTTTCTCTCAGAATCGTGGGTTGCCTCCAGAATGTAGGGTTTCTCTCAGAATCAGAATCGTGTATCCAGGGTTGCCTCCAGAATGTAGGGTTTCTTGGTCTAGAGGACCTCTGGAGATTTGAATCTTGGTAAAAATCCATTCAAGAATTGAAAAAAGTCCCCCAGATGAGAAGAATCAAAGGCACCGCAGCCTGAAAGTGGCCGAGAAACGGCAAACTCCCGTCGTTTTGGGATTGATTATGAGTTGTTTTAGAAAATGGACATTTGAGTCTACTGTCGCTTGAGAATTACATCCAGAAAGGACTTTCAGAAGATGGGTCAGAATGCGAGATGTTCAGAAAGGGTTAGAGTAAGCCTGACGTGTTGCAAGAATGATTGCGTTGGTCGAAGCACCAATATGAGTCTCAGAAAGAATCAGCAGGGCCTCCAGAATATGTGCTCGCGTCCCAGAAACCTCAGATATCTCCTCAAGCAGAGGATTTCCAGATATTGTCAAGGTATACAGAATTCGTGCATCTCTCAGAATCATAGGATCTCCCCAGTAGAGAACTTTCAGAATTAAGTTTCTCGCAAGCATCATGTATCCACGGGTTGCCTCCAGATAAAGGGTATCTCTCAGAATTTGAGCATCAAAATCGCCTCCAGAATACAAGGTTTATGCCAAGCATCATGTATCCAGGGTTGCCTCCAGAATGTAGGGTTTCTCTCAGAATCGTGGGTTGCCTCCAGAATGTAGGGTTTCTCTCAGAATCAGAATCGTAGGTCGCCTCCAGAATACAAGGTTTATGCCAAGAATCGTGTATCCGTGGGTTGCTCTCAGAATGTAGGGTTTCTCTCAGAATCGTGGGTTGCCTCCAGAATGTAGGGTTTCTCTCAGAATCAGAATCGTGTATCCAGGGTTGCCTCCAGAATGTAGGGTTTCTCTCAGAATCATGTATTTCTCAGCATCGCATATCAGGGTTGCCTCCAGAATGTAGGGTTTCTCTCAAAATCAGAATCGTGTATCCGTGGGTTGCTCTCAGAAGAAGGGTCATCTCTCAGAATTTGTGTATCTCTCAGAATCCGTGCATCAGAACAGAAGATTTGTCCTCAGAAGAAGGGCCTGTTTCAGAAGAACAGAGGATTTGTCTCCGACAGAGAGACCTGTTTTAGAAGATTTGTTTCTAGACCTGCCACAGAAGATTTGTCCCCAGAAGAAGGGCCTGTTTCAGAAGAACAGAGGATTTGTCTCCGGCAGAGAGACCTGTTTCAGAAGATTTGTTTCTAGACCTGCCACAGAAGATTTGTCCCCAGAAGAAGGGCCTGTTTCAGAAGAACAGAGGATTTGTCTCCGGCAGAGAGACCTGTTTCAGAAGATTTGTTTCTAGACCTGCCACAGAAGATTTGTCCTCGGAAAAAGGGCCTGTTTCAGAAGAACAGAAGATTTGTCTCCGGCAGAGAGACCTGTTTCAGAAGACTTGTTTCCAGACCTGTTACAGAAGATTTGTCTAGAAGAAGGACCTGTTTCAGAAGAGCAGAAGATTTGTCTCCGGCAGAGAGACCTGTTTCAGAAGATTTGTCCCCAGCAAAAGGACTCTACATCAGCAATCGTCCCCAGCAAAAGGACTCTACATCAGCAATCGTCCCCAGCAGAAGGACTCTACATCAGCAATCGTCCCCAGCAAAAGGACTCTACATCAGCAATCGTCCACAGAAGAAGGACCTGTTTCAGCAATCGTCCCCAGCAGAAGGACTCTACATCAGCAATCGTCCCCAGCAGAAGGACTCTACACCAGCAATCGTCCCCAGCAAAAGGACTCTACATCAGCAATCGTCCCCAGCAGAAGGACCTATTTCAGCAATCGTCCCCAGCAGAAGGACTCTACATCAACAATCGTCCCCAGCAGAAGGACTCTACATCAGTAATCGTCCCCAGCAGAAGGACTCTACACCAGCAATCGTCCAGTTGTTTGACATGACTCAGAATTCATCCAAGATACTTCGCTATTTCAAGAGTCGTCCAGGATACAGATGACGCCTACGAGCCTTAAGATCAGAAGAATAACTTTGACAAAAACCTCGAGAATCATCCAAGATACCTTTAGCATATTCGACTGTGAGAGAGAGTCGTTGCATCCTTTGCATTAGATTTTGCATCTAGGGAACCCTTGAGGATGATTCCTCCAGCACTTTCACATTTCATGTTTTCATATTGCACCAGCATCCTAGGATAGGAGCATTTCATCCGCATTGTTGTTGTTTGTTTGTTTTCCGTCTTCTCGCGCGCTTGAACTACGCCCTGGTCTGATTCCTGAAAAGGATACGTAGGCAGCTCCAGCGGAGCACGACCAGCATCAGCTTCAAATTAGCCGCCTCTACCCAGCATTGCATTGCATTCTTGCATTCATAATTTCTTGATTTTCTCTGATTTTGAATTTCTTGATTTTGCGAATTTTTTGTTTTTCCTAAAACCTCTCAGTATGGTTATTTGGGTGCCTTCAAGGCTTTGGCACTCACTTGCAGTTCACGTTGTTCACAACAAGCTCTGCCAAAGAGGGGCAAACTGTAGACACCCAATTTTGACCACACTGATAGGATTTAGGGTGGACAACGTCTTGGAGGATTCGATGATGAAAAGTACCCCGTGGAAGGTACTGGATTCCACACAATCAGAAGATCGGACTTCGGAAAGTGACTTCAAGCTCAGAAAAGCCCTTTTCCATGGATAAATCCCGGTTTTGTCAAAATCATCTCTCAGAATTCATATTCTCTCAGGGTTATATGAACATTAAGTGTTCTAAACGCAGTATTCTAGGTATCCAGAGATTCAATTTTAAAGAAAAGTTCGAAATCGACGCACATTTGAAAGCAATTTTGGAAAAGACGTCATTTGATTTCAAAAAGACGACGAAAGTTCCGGAGGACTTCCGGACTTCAATTGGACTTCAATTCTCATTATAAAACCTCTGGAAATATTTTTATACTGAAATTCAACCTGACAGCTTTCCAACGGTACGTAAACGGACGATTTCGGACACCAAAAAGCATTTTTACAAAAATCTGGAAAAGCAGTGCACGTGATTTTTGAAACAGAGCTTGTGGGTGACCAGAGGGGCCCAAATAGTAAATGGCGGTTTTGGGTATGGGGGTGGCGGGTCCCACCATAACCGCCACTTCCATTTGTGTCCTCCACGGAGCTTTTTGAGTTCCAAACCCTTCTAGAAGCTTCCCACTGCGAGGAAATTGCCTGGAAATTGCGTATTAGGCTCCGAAATGGCCATTTTAACCCTCTTTTAAGCTCTAAAAATCCTGTTTTAACCCTGAAACTTAAGAGCTAAGTCTTCAAAACTCTATATAAGATCTCATACATCTCATATGAGATCACATCTTAACACACTAGACACTTGGAAGAGATACACTTGAATATACTTGGAGATACAAACACACATAGAAGCACATACAAGAGAGAGAAGTATACTTTGAATATACTTTCAATTTAGGTGAATTCTAGAGAGAGAAAATTATGAATTGAATTTAGATTAACTTAGGCTAATTAGACCACAATTTGAACATCAATTGCCTCCCTCAACTTCCATGGATGAGTGCTTGAAGAACACTTGAATAACACTTGAAGAAGAAGATCTTCAAATCAATTTTGGTCTTGTAATTGAGAATCCTCCAAGAGGTAAACACTATAGTTCATCTCTAATTCCTACTTTGTATATATAGATCTATAAGATTTGGATCTAACTTAGTTCTATTTCTACTTATTAGAACACTCATCTTCTTCCTCTCATGTTCTTCACACACTCACATAGTTAGATCCAAATCTCTTTGATTTTTATTGATAATATACAATTAGAGATTGTTTTTCACTTTGATTTTCAATTTTGGTTTCATTCTTCAATTTTAGTTTAGATTCATGCATACATGATTATATATATATACATATATCTATTTTGAATTCCATGATGGTTTGGAAATATGGTCTATGAGAAGGATGATTTCTATGTTCATACCTATCTCTTGATTATTCCTATTACCTAGGATTCCTATTGAATTTCATCTCCAACATGATATTTATAAGTCCCTTTGATCCTTGATCTAAAAGTTCTTCATAGAACTTGAGGGCTAAATTGATTGGGAATCATGATAATTAAGTTGATCTATGAGTTTGATCTCTCTAATAAGCTTCAACTATCACTAAAATGTTTTCCTCACACTTTAAAATGAACTAGATAAAAATTCAGCAAAGCAGATTGGTTTTGTCCATTAGATTTGGTCCATCAAAACCCATAGTTTGATGGATTTCAAATTTTCTGGGTAAACTTTGATGAATTAGCTTTCATCCGGTCCGTTTTGAGAGCTTTTAGGATTCATATACTATTTTTAGAAATTGTTGAGAAATCGGTTGACAGATTTGAACATCGTCTCTTTGTGCTTGAATTTCAGAAAATCTATAATAGTTATCAACGTTCCGCTTTTTGGGGATGATTCCTAACTCATATATCTATATGCCGATGTAAAATCGTGAGCATACGATCGAGTTAGGATCGTTTTCTAAGCGTTTAAAGTTGATACAACTATTCTGGAATTTTCTAAGTTTAATTACAAATATGATTATGTATACAAAATGGTCATACCTTGATCACTCAACAACAATTGATGAATAAAACTTGGTTTAGAAATCACCTAGGATAAATGGATGAGAGATCAAAAGCTTAAATCAACTTGGTTAACATGATTCATGAACTTCTATTATACTTCTATTATGTTTTGCATTCATTTGTCTAATGATACCAAATTTCCAGAATAACAGAGTCTGTTTAAAACACTTTTTCAGAAACCTTGTGATTACAGAATGTCCATGGGTTTATTTTTATCATATACTACAATGAAATAGCTTTCTTTTGACACCAAATAGAGCTTCATATGATTTTTGTAGATTTAATTATGATTTTTACAAGAACAGTGGACAGTCCTGATCCACTATTCCCAAAACATTTATTTCTCAAACAATAAAATTGATATTGAGGTCCCACTTTTTGGAGAAGTTCCCTAAGACATGTATCTAACTTTCTGTAAAAGGGTTTTTATCCAGCTCATGTTTAAGACCACTTTTGATAGGATTCATTAGAGGTTGCTGAATCTGGAAATTTGATTGATGACATGTTTTCTTTGTTTATCATGCATATCATTTGTTTGCTTGTATTTTTGCAATGCTTTGGGTATTCTTTGGTGTCTTAGTGCAGAGAATTAAGTGCCTTGGACCCGGACGTCGATTTGTGGTTTGCCTCGTCTACATGTGGCTTAGTGCCCATGTATCGTGTACTATCTCTATCCTCTCTCTTAGAATTTTTCTAGGTTTACAACTTTGATTTCAATGACACATTTCCTTTAGGGTAGTCTCCGTTTATATGATTATTTGTTAGAGACATCTTATCTAGGATTGTTGCATGATTGCATTGCACGTTTCCATTCTTTTCGCTTTCGCGACTCCGCTTGAGTCAACCAATGTAAGTCTTCTCGTTCCCTTTGCATATCATGACATGTTTACTTTATTTGCATCGGTCCCGGGCGGGACTAGCCACTGTGAGTATACTTCTCCCTTGTATTGCATGAGCATCCGCTTTCTACTTGATTTAGTCTCTTGAAATGATTTTCATTAGATGTTTCTTTTTGCCATGTATATATCTATCTAGTATGTTTGAGGAAACAACATCTATTATGAATTAATAACAAGGATATTTGAATCAAGGCCTACCATTCGGTAGGGCGAGGAGGGGGTGCTTTAGTCCTGCTTGGGCTCCTTCCCCTCTCGTACCAAGACCCCCGAACCTTGTTTCTGGTAATGAAGGGCGAGTAACCTTATTCAATTTTGGGCGAGTCAAACTTGGGTTTCCTAATTCCCGATAAAAATTAGGTGGCGACTCTTTGTCTCTAGGATCGCGTGAGGAAGTCCTAGTTTTCCCTGAAGTGTGCTCCTTGGGATCCGTCCCGGGACACTATCGAGGGAGAGCGTCAGGATCCGCTCCTCATTCGCAGCGGTCCACAAGCCATGCCTTCAAACTTTTAGTTTCCCGATTTAGAATTAAAGGAGCTTCCAAAAGAGCTCAAATATGCTTTTCTGGGGATTGAAAAGACTTATCCTGTTATAATCTCATCCACGTTGAACTCTGAACAAGAGGATAAGTTAATTCAAATGCTCAAACAACATAAGGGAGCATTAGGATGGACTATTGCCGACCTAGAAGGCATAAGCCCATCTGTTTGCACCCATAAGATATATCTGGTGGAAGACGCTAAACCTTCGCGATAAATGCAAAGGCGTCTGAATCCCAATATGCAAGAAGTCATCAAAAAGGAAGTCCTAAAACTTCTTGACATTGGGATTATATATCCTATCTCTGACAACCCTTGGGTTAGTCCAACCCAAGTGGTGCCCAAAAAGGCTGGTATAACGGTTATCGCAAACAAAGATGGCGAGTTAGTACCAACACGCGTCCCCACCGGATGGCAGATGTGTATTGATTACCGAAAATTGAATAATGTGACTCAGAAAGACCACTTTCCACTGCCATTTATGGATCAGATGTTAGAACGAGTGGCAGGTCACAAATATTATTGCTTCTTGGACGGATATAGTGGGTACAACTAGATAGAAATTGCTCCTAAAGATCCGGAGAAAATGACATTCACGTGTCCATTCGGTACATTCCCCTACCGTCGTATGCCCTTCGGCTTATGCAACGCACCTGCCACCTTTCAGCGGTGCATGTTGAGTATATTCAGTGATATGGTCGATCAAACACTCGATGTCTTTATGGACGAGTTTTCAGTGTTCGGCCATAGTTTCAAAAATTGATTAGATAATCTAGAACGTGTGTCAGCAAGATGCGAGGACAAACACCTAGTACTAAACTGGGAAAAGTGTCACTTCATGGTGACCAAGGGAATTGTCCTCGGCCACATTGTTTTCGATAAAGGTATCCAAGTTGATAAAGCAAAAATCGATATAATCTCAAACCTACCTGTCCCCCGTACGGTTAAAGACATCCGATCTTTTCTGGGGCAGTGATCTTGTCAAAATCAAGATATAAAAGTATACTTTTCTAAAGATTTGTAGTAGTAAAAGTAAAGGTCGAACCCACAGAGATTGAATACTACGCACTTTACTTTATAACCTAAATTTAGTTAATTATGAAAACGGATTTTGATTTTGAATTTAATTAAACTAAGAACAATAAAAGTAAATCTAAATTATGAAAGCAATTAAATATTTATTTTTATAATAAGTTTAAGGAACCTAGGATTGCAAATCCACCACTAGCTTCATAATAAGGGTATTTACGAATTACTTTAGCTTATTAAGTTGAATGATAATGGAAAATTGTAGCTACAAGCCCAATTCCTCCATCAAGAAAATAACTATGGTTCAAGCACCAACATAATCCATCTTCGGTTAGCACTAATTATCCCACACTAAACTAGGGTTGCGGTATAACCCGTCTAATCTATGCATGGACTATTCGGATACTTGATAGCACAATTCAATTTAAGCACCATTACATGTAAATAATCTAAACAAGCACAGCAAGCATAGATCATTGAGCACACTACCATCACAATTGGTCCCGGGTGAGACTGGCCACTGTGAGTATACCTCTGTCTTGTATTGCATGTGCATCTGACTTCTACTTGATTTAATCTCTTGACATGATTTTCCTTAGATGTTCCCTTTTTGACATGTATATATTATCTAGTATGTTTGAGGAAACAACACCAACTATGAATTAAGAACAAGGATATTTGAATCAAGGCCTACCATTAGGTAGGGCGAGGAGGGGGTGCTTTAGTCCTGCTTAGGCTCCTTCCCCTCTCGTACCAAGACCCCCGAACCTAGTTTCTGGTAATGAAGGTCGAGTAACCTTATTCCATTTTGGACGAGTCAAACTTGGATTTCCTAATTCCTGATAAAAATTAGGTGGCGACTCTTTGTCTCTAGGATCAAGTGAGGAAGTCCTAGTTCTCCCTGAAGTGTGCTCCTTGGGATTCGTCCTGGGACACTATCGAGGAAAAATGCCAGGACACCCGCACGCGTGGTCCACAGTTCCTTACACGGGGTACTTTTCATCATCGAATCCTCCAAGATGTTGTCCACCCTAAATCCTATCAGTGTGGTCAAAATTGGATGTCTACATAGTACATATAGGTAAAGTAGTGAGCCTTGTAAGTGTGAACACAGTAAATATCATATTGGGTTTGTAAGCTGTAAATAATTGATACGTGATCATTATGAGAATATAACAGCCTGTGATTGATGGCGTCCAATCACCAATACAGTTCAGTTAGTATAAGTTAGGTTGGTTCTGGTGGTCTAGGAAAATACCCAAAATAAATATTAGGGACCAGAAAATGTAATCGACATGATAAATATTTTATTTCGGGTTTTAATCCCAAATTATAGGGTAACTTAGGGGTGCAGTCTTAAGCATAATTAATGTTATAAAAATTACTAAGGCTCACATAATTAAGGGTGTTGCATTAACAACTAATATTATCACTAAATATTAATTATGGAAATAATATCACGATTAAGAATAATGCTCAGTAGTAAAATTAAATGGCATTGTATTAACAATTAACAACACGAGCATTAATATTTATTTATCGAAATAATACCACAACTACAATTAACATATAGTAGTAAAACAAAATTTGACATTTTATTTATTATTAGGGCAGCAAAAATACAGTTTGCTACACCACTTTAAGAGACTAATCATTTGGATTAACAACCTCAAAAGAAACAACCATGTTCTGTTAAAGTTCGATTGATTGAAAACATTTCAATCGATTGAGAAAAGTGAACTTCAAGCGATCGAAGTTCACTGGATCGATTGAAGGTTTGATCGATTGAACTCAATTCAATCGCTCAAGAGTCGTCTTCTCCAGCAGTTCTGGACAGTGAATGTCCAGAGGTGCTAGGGGGTGTTTGGAGTCAATATTTACGTCCAAAAACTTGTAAAACATTACACTAATGCTACTGAGTGAGCTTGGAACTCACCGAACATCATAAGGGCATGTTTGGTAAGCTTTTGAGCTCTGAGCTATAATGGCTCCTCCTCATCTTTCTTCCTTTATGTCTCTATCTCCATCTTATTTTCTCATTTTCTTCTTCTTCTTCTCGTATGTCTGTCTTTCTCTCTTTGACTGTATATATATAGATATATGTGTGTATGTATATATATAGATGTGTGTATATATATAAATCACAAGCACACACATACTCTCTCTCTCTCTCTCACTAAGCTCTCAAAAATCTAGGCAATCAAACCCACACCCATGTACATACAAGTATATATAGGGAAAGGGAAGGGACAGGTGGCATTCCAGCGCACAAACTGAGATGAAATATCCATACACATTTAATCGATCGAAGCTACTTCAATCGCTTGAGAGCAGATCGACCAGGTTTGATCGAATGAATAAGGGAGCACGTAATAAATTCATGTTGGCCGGTTTTGTTCGCTTGAAAGAGGGTTGATCGATTGAGCATTGAAACGCTCGATTGCTTGAGAGTACTTTGATCGATTGAAAGTGAAACTTGAACTATGTCAAGGGAAGTATACAGAATGTTATATATTATTATACAATCCAAAAATACAGGCTATAACAGAAGTTAATGGTGTTATGTAAGGGTATTACTCCGGAATATATTGTGGGTGTTTGATATAGGAAGAAATTCTCTGTGGGTTATCGGGTGTTGTAAGGGTATTACTCCATAATCTATTGTGGGTGTTTGATATAGGAAGATATTCTCTGTGGGTTATAGGGTGTTGCCGGAATTTCTAATTTTTGAAATTGACTAGGATTTATATAAGTATTTCTTCTTGGGAGATTTGGGTTATGTTATGAACACTTGACGTTTAAGAATGGGTTATGGGGAAAAGTTGAAGATAAGCTACATAGCAAGTCTTTTGGGTATGGATAATCTTCCATCTGTTGAGTATGTGATTGGTTATTCTTATATATGGATATTCGTTATTATTTTTCCGACAATGGTTTGGGTTCGAGATTTCTTTATTATGGAGGGTCTCCTTATTATTCATTGATTCTTTGTTTTGGAAATTATGGTATTGGGTAATGTGGATTTCTCATGATATAAATATTATGGGAGTTATGGTTATTTATGTTGTCACAACTATTTATGGTGGGTTTTCTTATTATTCTCCCATTCTCTGATGTGGGTATAATTATGGTAGTCTGGCTTTCTACAATGTTAGTCTTGTGAGTGTGGTTTTAGGGGCACCTGTTATGCAGTTGCTATTTATTTGGTTTATCTATTCAGAGATTCATATTATTATGGTCGTTTGAGGGTATTCACCAAACTCAGGGTATTTCTTGAGATTGGGATGTATTTTGGGTACCCCGAATACTTAGAAATGGGGGATTTATTCAGTTGCTCATATTATATGAATTTGTTGAGGAATCTCTCAACCGTAAAATTATTTATTGGGTTTGAGGAATCTTTTAACCCTATTACGATCTATTGGTGTTCATCAGTGGTTTGGGGAAAAGTTGTGAACGATTGCATGGGAAATTTAAGTAATAGTATATTTGATATGTCAATGATGATTATAAGGATTGGATAGAGAAATTATGTTACAATTGATTGTGATGAGAAAAGACGGGAGAACGTGTATGTGAATAAAAAGGAATTGAATTAACCTTAAGAATTAGGACAAGGATATATAATTTAAAAGAGATTTGAGATTTAGATAGTGTGAACAAAGGATCGAATGGATATATGATAGGAAGAAGGATAGAAAAGTTATATTTGAAACCAAACATGGGTACAATGGATTGCATGGAAAATGATTGGGATTTGTTTCTAAAGTTGGAGATTAATGGAATTAAGTTATAGAATTATAGTGAAATAGGGGATTCACACAGATAAGATGGAGAGTTATGTGAGGGTGAAATTTTAAATTTTATATTTGAAGGAAAAAAAAAAGTTTTATTTTATAAACCTGAGAAAGTTATTTTGAGGATGGGGATGGGTACATTAGAATAATCACCACGACTTTGTCAATTTTTGATTATGTTGAAGAGTTTTAGAAAATCTTGGAATTCATTTTCAAATGATTTTATATATTAAAAAAAGGTTTTAAGATGCTTCCTTAGAGTTGAGAAATGGCAATAAATGTTTGAGTATGTATCAAATGGAATTGGGGGCTAGAGAATGTATTAACAAGGATAGAATATGCCTAACACTTCTGAGGCATCAGTTTCTACTTGAGAGATTGTGTTCTGCAAGAGCAAATGATGGATAGAGTTATTATGTGATTATTTATGGGGGTTTTGGAATTTTGAGTGTTAAAATGACAGAAACTTGGTCTAGGAAGCTCAGAACGCATATCATTTTCACCTTTGAATTTCCTATTCAAAATATTTCATTTTGGCGTATAGTTTGAAAAAAAAATTCAAATGACTATTCTACCCTCTGGGTTTATTAAATGAAAAGGTTTTAAAAGAATTAAAAACAAAGATTTTAAATTTGCCATAACTAGTTGAGGCATGGCGGTGTGGTGACGTTGGGTTGGTTGAATGCACCGACAGTATATATAGATGAGTTTAAAAACTCAAAGAGTTTGAGATGAATTGGATGTATTCAGATTTTATAAATGTGAAGTGTCTCATGGGATATGACTCTTGGAAATTTAATATGAATTGTAATTTGAGGGTTGTGGTATAATGTATAACTGAATTTGTGGGAACTAGGCTGTGAAGGACATCTTGGATTCCCAAGTAAGAACTAAAAAGACATGTTGAAAAGAGGGTTTATTTGTTGGAAATATTTCAAGGACATAAGAGTAATGGTTAATAGATCGAATTTATTTGTGGAGGGCTGTAGGAGGGGTACTCAAAAAAGTATAATACAATCTATGCTTAGAAGGCAAGAAAGCGAGACTGGATAAAAGTGGACTATTACTGTAAATGTGCAAATGGGGGTTGATTAAAGGAAAAATGAGAAAGTTGGGTCTCTTGAATCTTGGTGATTATAAATTCTTATTTTGAATGGGGGAAACAGAAATTGGTAGTGAGGAGATAAGTTATTGCAAATGAGCTTGAAGTCGGGAATTATTATTATTATTTTTTTTTTGTGAAGCTCTTAAAATATGACAGGGATTGTTCAGTTATGAAGCAACTACAATTATGGTGTTTGATTTTGGAATTTAGATCGAACTTAAAATGTCTAAAATGAAAGTTTGGAAAAATGTTGAGCATTTGGATATTGTAAGTTGAGAAATTGTGATGTTTAACAGAGTTGTCTTGAGCATTGTCTCAAATTAGATGTGATCTTTGATGTGTGAATTGAAAATACATAATGACAGAAGAGATTCAAAGTTTAGAGAAGTTAAAAAATGAGTAATGTTTTGAAAGGCGTAAAGTTGGTATGTAATGGCGACTATGGTTAGTAGACACTTGTAATTGAAGTGATAAATTTTGGATTACGTCACGAAAAGAATTCTGGAGATTGCTGAAAAGGGAAATTATGTTGTATATCAGAATATATGTGGAATTGCCGAGAATGTATGGGTGGTTAATGATGTAGAGGATTAAAATTTGGGTCGTTAAAAAAAAAAAAAAAAAAAAAGAGGGGATTCATTGAGTGGCATATGCGGTTATCTTTGTTTTACTACTTCTATAGCCATTGCGAGTAAATGAAAATGGATGTTATGAGCTGAAAAAACAAAAAAAAAATTAAAAAATAATAAAGAAATTTTTGTGGTTGGAATTGTAATTGAACAGGTAAACTAAGATCTTAAAGGATAAATAAATGTGCTGGATTTTAAGTGTGATTACAAAATGCATGTAATGCAGATAAAATTGGTGATTAATGTCAATTGACGATTAAAGCGTTTGAATTGCGCCTTACGGAGTATTTAAGATCATCAATACGGTCAAGACGGGAGTAAAAATAGGTATTTCTAAGACTGTTAATTTCTAGTATGAATGGAGATAATGGGTTGATCAATGGATATTATGTATCGGTGTGTTGATTTTATGATCTGATCTGTGAGAGCAGAATCGTGTATTAGTACGTGAAGGATTTTCGGTATATGATATCTGATCGATGTGTATTGAGCATCCAAATGGAAATTTCCAATACGAAATATCTAATGTTGCGGGCTAGGATATTTTATGGTTGGGATAAATGGTATGAGCATTCGATCGATAAGACCATATGGGATTCAAGAATTGTCGACTTGTGCAATGATGCAAGTTTGAGAACAAACTTCTTTTAAGGGGGGGAGAGATGTAACATCCGCTCTCGAGGATTATGTAGAAACCAATAATTTTAAAAGGGCATTTTGGTAATTTTAGAACAATTTGGGTCTTGATTTGGGACAGTGTGTTTTAATTTGGTACATGTTGGTATCACTTTTTTGGTTACTTGTGGGGTACACATGTGTGATTAAAATACTTATGTGTGTGTGTGTATGTGTATTACACCCTAAAGCTACCCACACCTAATCCCATCACATCCCCATCAACTTTTGGAGACCTCTCTCTCTCTCCTCCCCCACTATTTTCAGTAGCTGTAATACCTGTAATTTCTCTACGTGCAATAATATAAGTTTTATGAATTTCCATGTTTGGTCTATTATTATATTATTTTATATGTATGACTATATTAGTGTAATGTAATTACTAATTAGACTATAAGTACCGAACCGACTCGACCGTAATAAGATTAACTTAGTCCCGTACCCGGACCCGGACATTAGAAACAATATCCGTTTGAATGTAAATCGGAACTGACACGCATAACAAGGAACTTTTACATGTAAATTGAGGTAGTGGCACAAAACCCAAGGTGGGCCCCACATGGCCAGCCAAATGGAAGCCACATGTCACCAACTTGGACAAATGTCCACTTGTTGGACACATGGCATGGCATATAACCATGCAAATGACACCTAGCACTTGGGTTTTTCTATATATACATGCATATAGCATTCATTACCCTCTCTTACTCTTCATAACCTACATTTAGAGAGGAAATTAGGAGACTTGCGTGTCCATGAGAAAAATAGAAGAGAAGTAAGAGGATTAAAAGAGGAGGAAGAAGAAGATTCCATCAATTGAAGCTTGTGTCCAAGCTTCCTTAAGCTCAAATCTAAAGCCCAAGCTCAATTCCAAGACTTGGTGAGTATTCTAGCTCACTTTAGAACCTATATAGTATGTATTAATATTTTGCAAGTGTTTGATGTTGTATTTTGAGGTTCTATGCAACATGCGAGTCAAATCTTCAAATCTGGGAAGTAGAAACTTCCAGCAGAATTTTTTTAGTAAAATGAACATTTTAAGCAGTTCAAAAATGGGAATGAGGCTAGGTTTTTTTGTGAAGAAATCTAACTCATTTATCTACAAATAACTCTTCTATAGCTTAGTCTAAATATCAATCCTTCATAGGTGAAATGTATGTACAAAGTAGTATTATCAATCTGAGGAGCAGAAACTTCCAGTAGAATGTTGTCTAGAAAAATGAACATTTTAAGCAGTTCAAAAATGGGAATGAGGCTAGGTTTTTTTGTGGAGAAACTCATTTATCTACAAATAACTCTTCTATAGCTCAGTCTAGAAATCAATACTTCATAGGTGAAATGCACATGCAACGCAGTACTATATATCTCGGACAGAGCAGTCCGAAAATATAGAAATGTCTAAGTAAAATAAATATTTTGAGCAGCTCAAAAATGTAATTGAAGCTAGATTTTTTTGTACACGAATCTAATCCAATTATCTACAATGTTCTAGTTTTGAGTTTGATCTACAAATCAATTTATCATGCCCAAATAAATCATATCAATTCAGTTGACATAGTAAAATTAATTCCTGGCAGATTGTATAACTACATGCATGATGTGTTTATTGATGAGGCTTGTTCTCCGATACCTGTGTGATTATGAATATCTTATGCTATGGTAGTGCTATCGAGTAGATGAGTATGATAAGGGTCTGTGTAGTTTTGTTATTTTTATAGACATGATAATGAACCCATGCATGTATTTTACAAGTAGAACCAAGATGATGCTTTGAAATCTTAACATAAGCTTGAATTAGTTGTACATATATATATGGAGTATCTACACTACTGTAGACATGTTATACAACTCATAGGAGTATATAATTTGCGTACCCTGAGCTTAAATGAATGTACATTGCATAAAAATAGAGGATTTGAGAATCTGGCGCCAGAAACCGATTTATGGGAGAAATCGGTTTCTGAGAAGTTTTTCCTAATAAAAGTTTCCTTAAGGAACTATTAAAGTCGTAAGCTGAACGATGACGTTAATTCTAACTTCATGGGTACAGTATGACATAAAATAGAACAACCTTGTATGTGTAAATGAAAGTTATTAAAAAATTAAACTACAAAACGAGTGACGCGAATGCAGTCAAGGATATGTAAGGATTGATTGTGCTTGGTTAGGAGCAGCGTATGTCAAGGATAAGTGTTGGATAGGTAAACCAAGCCGCGGAGGCCGGGATAGTGAGTAAAGGATGTATGTGCTGGGTTGTGAAGTGATGACTATTGTGTATCCTTTCAGGTCTTCGTGACGAAAGGGGTACGGTTAACGCTTCAGTTCTTCGTGATGGCGAAGTGGTGGTTCTTAGAGTGAAGACTCCTTTCAATTCTTAGTGATGGAATGGATGTTCTTGCACTCTGTAAATGCTTCGATTCTTCGTGATGGCGAAGTGGTGTTTCTTAGAGTAAAGACTCCTTTCGGTTCTCAGTGATGGAATGGATGTTCTTGCACTCCTTAAACACTTCGGTTCTTCGTGATGGCGAAGTGGTGTTTCTTAGAGTGAAGACTCCTTTCGCTTCTTGGTGATGGAATGGATGTTCTTGCACTCCGTAAACGCTTCAGTTCTTCGTGATGGCGAAGTGGTGTTTCGTAGAGTGAAGACTCCTTTCTATTCTTAGTGATGGAATGGATGTCCTTGCACTCTGTAAATGCTTCGGTTCTTCATGATGGTGAAGTGGTGTTTCTTAGAGTGAAGACTCCTTCCGGTTCTTAGTGATGGAATGGATGTTCTTGCACTCCGTAAATGCTTTGGTTCTTCGTGATGGCGAAGTGGTGTTTCTTAGAGTGAAGACTCCTTTCAGTTCTTCGTGATGAAATGGATATTCTTGCACTCCCTAACACTTCAGTTCTTCGTGACGAGGTGGTTGTTAAAAGATGTTTCGGTTGGTGGAAGGTGTTTTGGTAAATGAAAGATGGTTTAGTTAGTAAGAGATGTTTTGGGTTAGTAGATGATGTCGGATGTTGGCAACAGATGATAGTGGCATTAAGAATGTCGAGACGAGTTTTCTCAGTTGGACGTTTTCTTTTTGAATACGTGGTCGGGTATATTGGTAGTTATAACTCGACGGTGAGAACGCAAAGATCCTCAAAGACGTGTTAAAAAGTAATAAGGGTATCTCTATTGTACTTTACTAATTACGTTCCATTTGATTTAGTTTTCTCACTCAGCTTTCATAAGCTGACAATGTTCATGTCGCTGGACATTCCCATGTCCAGCTTATCCAGGTCACAAGAACACAGGCTATGGAGCTACTCAAGAATATAACGTGGAAGATGATTATACTAAAGAGGATTATGGTTATGCGAGTTAGGAAGAAGACCAGTAGCTTCCCTTTGTAAATATTTTTGTTGTAATCAGAAGACTTATCATATTTTTGTAATAGTTTTTGTAAAGCCGAGAGACATAAGACTCTTATGTATTTAATTAGCCAGTACCATTGTAGCCTTTCATTATAAAATATTCCAGTAGTAGATGTTGCTTTTACCCTTTTGTCATAGCATTTAGTTATTATTATTTTGGTCATGGACAATTCAGTACTTCCACCAGTCATGTGCCTCAGGGTCTAAGATGAAAATTTTAAATTTTCCCATATTTTGGCTACGCCGGGGCGTGACATGTATTTTTGGTATCAAAGCCTTAGGTTAAGAAGTGTGCACCGATTATCCTACACACTTAAGATATAAACCTTAAGATAGTTTTGTGATTAGCATGGTACCTTATTACATCCCGGATGGATGTGGAGGACTTTTGGGATAGGATTCCCAATATCTAGAGCTTTACTTGTAATAGGGCTAGTAGCTCATCTTTTGTGTATATAGCTGTATTCAGGCTTGTGACACGTGTTAGTAGACATGTACGCCTTTTTTATGTATATGTTTTTGGTACCGTTGATCCTACTTGGTATTTTTTTAGCGTGCGCGCTTTCTTATGTAAATATTTAGAGTTATTAATGAAGACTAGTTTCTTTTATATGACAATATGAATTCTTGACGTGTTATGTGTTGCTATTTATAACCCAGTTGTTCATATATCTGGTACCTACGGTTAGGATTGGCGAGTAACCAATAGATATTCATGTAGGTACATAATCACACTAGCACAATGGCAGGAAGACCAAGAAGAAATCATAACGGAGGGCCACCAGATCCCATTCCTAAAGGAATCAATCCTACTGAAATCTTTAGCGCATTTTTGCAGTGTTTGGACTATATAGGCAACAACCACGGCAACACAAATGGGAACAACAACGACAATCACCAAAGACCACTACCCCAGACACGCGATAGACTAATGGAAGGATTCAGAGCTTTGCGTCCTAATAGGTTCGACGGCACCGGTGAATCCTGGCAAGCAGAGCAATGGCTAAGAGATATGGATCGTATTTTCGAGTCGATGGAATGCTCTAAGATAGAAAAGCGTCGCCTCGCCACTTTTCAACTCACTTATGCGGCAGCCGATTGGTGGGAAGCCTAGAAAGCAACTATTAGAGTAGAAGCTTCAAGGAGGATGACCTGGATTGCCTTCTGGGAGAAGTTTTTGGAAAAGTGTTTCCCCGACGATGAGAAGGATCAGAAATAAAAGGAATTCATCAATTTGACTCAAGGAAACAGGAGTATAAGAGAGTACACGACACAATTTGAACGCCTATCCCGCTTTGCCCCTCACATGATTGTGACACCTCGAAAGAAGATCAAAAAGTTTCACTGATGACTCAATCCGAACCTCTGGCATCTTACATTGGGACACCTGAATCAAACTTTCGAGGCGTTGGTCAGGTTAGCAACACGTTTGGAAAAAGATGGTTGCCAAGGCCCAAAACAAATGGTACACCGACCACCCTCGCCAAGGAGCGGACCAGGAGGAAGATCTTTGACTCGTTTCCAAGGAAATAAGCGTCCATGGAACAGCGACAAGAAACTAGGACCCACCTTTCCTCGAGATAAGAGTACGGTTCCTCCTACACCACAATTACCAACCACTGCCACCAAGAACAACAACGACAGATGCTTCAAATGTGGGATCCCCAAACACATGGCTCGAGACTGCATAGCCCCCAAGGACAATGATCGAATTAATGTTGTATGTTACAACTGCGGCAAGAAAGGACATATAAGCAGGGAATGCAAGGCACCAAAAGGAAACTACCACGGGCCTACTACTACTTAAGGTCAAGCTGGTAAGGCTTGACTCCACGCTATCATACCCGAGGCAGCTGGCTATGATGAAAAGGAACAGCATTTGGAAGGTACACTATCATTATATGCTAGTCGAGTTAAAGTACTTTTTGATACGGGTGCTATGAATTCGTTTATTGCCTTTGAGATTGTACGACGATTGGGTTTAGTACCCTAAGCACTTAAGGTAGCCCTAAATACGGTATCACCTTTGGGAGTGACTGTGAAGCTAGAAAATGTGTGCAAGGACTACACTTTGACATTGGAGGATAGAAACCTACCTACAGACTTAATTGTTCTGTCAATGAAGGAATTCGATGTAATCTTAGGATTTGACTGGCTTACTGAGTATCATGCGAAGTTAGATTGTGTCAGTAGATCGATTACATTTTCAGTACCTGGAGGTACACCCTTCAGTTTTCAATGCAACCCCACTAGTGACGCTCTTACAAGTCGTTTAGCTGCTATGGAAACTACAGGCTCATAATTGACGATCGCTCAGATTTCGATAGTCCGAGACTATGAGTATGTCTTTCAGGACGTATTCGGATCACCACCAAAGTGCGAGATCGACTTTTGTATTGAGTTAGTACCTAGAATGACACTGATATCCAAGGCTCCTTATCGTATGGCACCAACAGAAATGTTGGAGCTGAAGAAGCAAGTACAAGAGTTAGAAGATCTTGGATTTATTAGACCAAGCACGTCACCTTGGGGAGCCTCGGTTCTATTTGTTAGAAAGAAGGATGGAAATCTTCGACTCTGTATCGACTACAAAGAGTTAAATAAGGTTACCATTAAGAACAAGTACCCGCTTCCCAGGATAGACGATTTATTCGATCAACTACAAGGAGCGACGACCTTTTCAAAGATTGACTTACGATCTGGGTACCATCAGTTACTTGTCAGGCCAAAAGATATACTGCAAACAGCTTTCAGAACAAGATATGGGCAATTCGAGTTCTTAGTTATGCCTTTTGGATTAACTAATGCCCTATCGGTATTCATGGATTTGATGAATCAGGTGTTCAGACCCTTCTTGGATCAATTCATCATCATGTTTATCGACGACATCCTTATTTATTCGAAGAATGATGAAGAACACGAGAAGCATGTAAAGATTGCACTTCAGACACTTAGAGAAAATTGTCTCTATGCTAAGTTCAGTAAGTGTGAGTTTTGGCTGAAAGAAGTCAAATTCTTGGGACATGTAGTCTCACAGAACAGAATTTCAGCGGACTCAACCAAGACGGACGCAGTTTCTAGTTGGAATAGACAAACCAACGCATCAGAAGTACGAAGTTTCCTTGGATTGGCTGGATATTATAGGAGATTCATGGAGGGTTTCTCAAGAATCACGTCTCCTTTAACTGGACTAACAAAGAAGGATTCAAAGCTTGAGTGGAAGGACAAGCACGAACGTGCCTTTCAGGAATTAAAGGAGAGGTTGACCTCAGTGCCAGTGCTCACCATACCCAAGAGTGGTGAACAGTATACTATCTATAGTGACGCTTCATATCATGGACTAGGATGTGTACTTATGTAGAATGGTCAGCTGATCGCTTATGGATCTAGGCAATTAAAGCCACATGAATTAAACTACCCTACGCACGATCAGGAATTGGCTGTAATTGTCTTTGCACTCAAAATTTGGAGGCACTATATCTACGGAGAGAAGTTCGACTTGTTTAGTGATCACAAAAGCTTGAAATACATGCTCTCTCAAAAGGAATTAAACATGAGACAATGACGTTGGATGGAGCTACTTAAGGACTACAATTTTAATTTGCAATACTACCCCGGTAAGGCAAATGTAGTTGCAGATTCTCTAAGCAAAAAACCCCAAAGGTTAATCGCCTCACTTTTAATCAGGGAATAGAAAGCCTTAGAAGCTTTAATGGAATTTGACTTTTAGACTACAAAACCAGGTATTGGACGACCTTTTGGATGTCTTATGGTGCATCCAACCCTCATTAACTGAATACTCAAAGCTCAAAAGAAGGACGAAGGATTGAGGAAATGGTTTGAGAAGGTGAAAGCAAAGCATCCGAATGAATGGAATATTGGAACAGACGGGGGATTCAGATGTAAGGACAGGTTATGTGTACCCAACACAGATAATTTGAGGAAAGACATTCTGAATGAAGCCCATAAGTCAAGGATGACTATACACCCCGGTAGAACCAAGAAGTATAAAGACTTAAAAAGGAACTTTTGGTGGGAAGGCATGAAGAGAGAAGTCGCAAAATATGTAGCAAAATGCCCTACTTGTCAGCAAGTCAAGGCAGAACACCAACGACCTGCGGGATTACTACAACCTCTACCAGTCCCAGAATGGAAATGGGAGCTTATCACCATGGATTTTGTTGTAGGATTGCCAAGATCCCAGCAGAACCATGATGCCATTTGGGTAGTTGTTGATCGACTGACCAAATTAGCCCATTTTATTGCATACAGCATGACTTATCCTGTCGAGAAGATGAGTCGACTTTATCTGCAATAGGTTATGCGGTTACATGGGGTACCAGTATCAATAGTATTAGATCGAGATTCGAGATTCACCGTTGGATTTTGGGAGAGTCTTTAGAAAGCGATGGGAACGTCTCTAAAGTTAAGTTCTGCATTTCATCCACAAACTGACGGACAAACATAAAGGACAAATCAAGTAATGGAGGACATGCTCTAAGCATGTGTAATCGATTTTGAAAGTTTGTGGGAAACTCACTTACCGTTGGTTGAGTTCGCTTACAACAATAGTTTTCATTCGAGCATAGGGATGGCACCGTTTGAAGCGCTATACGGAAGACCATGTCGATCACGTTTATGTTGGGCTGAAATTGGGGATGGAAAACTATTGGGACTAGACTTAGTCCAAGAGACTAATAAAAGAATCAATATGGTAAAGGAAAGAATGAAGGCAGTACAAAGTAGATACAAGAGCTACGCGGACAAACGACGTCGAGATCTAGAATTTGAAGTTGGAGATCATGTTTACCTGAAAGTCTCCCCGGTTCGAGGCGTTGTAAGGTTTGGATAGAAGAAGGAAAAGCTATCGCCGCGCTACATTAGACCGTTTGGAATTCTGGATTGTGTAGGGAAAGTATTCCATGTATTCCATGTAAGCATGCTGAGGAAATGTCTTCATAACCCGACACACGAGATCGACTTTAGAGATATCAAAGTAAATGACAATGCTACATTCATTGAAGGGCCTGTAAAAATTCTGGATTATGGAATCAATAAGCTGATAAACAAAGAGATTCTGCTAGTAAAGATTCAGTGAAAACATCATGACGAAGGAGAAGCCTCTTGGGAGGTAGAATCGGAAATGCAAGAGAAATTTCCATTTCCTTTTAGTGCCTAGATAGCTCAGATTTCGAGGACGAAATCCTGTAATAGGTGGTGGAAGATGTAATACCTGTAATTTCTGTACGTACAATAATATGAGTTTTATGAATTTCTATGTCTGGTCTATTATTATATTATTTTATCTATATGAATATATCAGTGTAATATAATTACTAATTAGACTATAAGTACCGAACCGACTCGACCATAATAAGATTAACTTAGTCCCGTACCCGGTCCCGGACATTAGGAATAATATCCATTTGCACGTAAATTGGAACCGACAGGCGTAATGAGGAACTTTTGTACACAAATCAAGGTAGTGGCACAAAACCCAAGGTGGGCCCCACATAGTCGGCCACATGGCAGCCACATGTCACCACCTTGGACACATGTCCACTTGTTAGACACATGGCATGGCACATAACCATGCAAATGACACCTAGCACTTGGGTTTTTCTATATATACATGCATATAGAACGCGTTACCCTCTCTTACTCTTCATAATCTACATTTAGAGAGGAAGTTAGGAGACTTGCATGTCCATGAGAAAATAGAAGAGAAGTAAGAGGATTAGAAGAGGAGGAAGAAGAAGATTCCATCACTTGAAGCTTGTGTTCAACCTTCCTTAAGCTCAAATCCAAAGCCCAAGCTCAATTTCAAGACTTGGTGAGTATTCTAACTCATTTTAGAACCTATATAGTATGTAATAATGTTTAGCAAGTGTTTAATGTTGTATTTGGAGGTTCTATGCAACATGCAAGTCAAATCTTCAAATATGGGAAGCAGAAACTTTCAACAGAATGTTGTTTAGTAAAATGAACATTTTGAGCAGCTCAAAAATGGGAATGAGGCTAGGTTTTTTTGTGAAGAAAGCTAACTCATTTATCTACAAATAACTCTTCTATAGGTTATTCTAAATATCAATCCCTCATAGGTAAAATGTATGTACAACGTAGTATTATCAATCCGAGAAGCAAAAACTTCCAGCAGTTTGTTGTTTAGCAAAAATGAACATTTTGAGCAGTTCAAAAATGGGAATGAGGCTAGGTTTTTTGTGGAGAAACTCATTTATCTACAAATAACTCTTCTATAGCTCAGTTTAGAAATCACTAATTCATAGGTGAAATGCACATGCAATGCAATACTATAAATCTGGGACAGAGCAGTCCAAAAATATAGAAATGTCTAAGTAAAATAAATATTTTGAGCAGCTCAAAAATGTAATTAGATCTAGATTTTATTGTACAGAAACTAATCCAATTATCTACAATGTTCTAGTTATGAGTTTGATCTACAAATCAATTTATCATGCCCAAATAAATCATATCAATTCAGTTGACATAGTAAAATTAATTCCTGACAGATTGTATAACTACTTGTATGATGTGTTTATTGATGATGCTTGTTCTCCGATACCTGTGTGATTATGAATATCTTGTGCTATGGTAGTGCTATGGGTCTATTTAGTTTTGTTAGTTTTATAGACATGATAATGAACCTATGCATGTATTTTACAAGTATAACCAAGATGATGCTTTGAAATCTTAACATAAGCTTGAATTAGTTGTACATATATATATATACATATATGGAGTATCTACACTACTATAGACATGTTATACTACTCATAGGAGTATATAATTTGCGTACCCTGAGCTTAAATGATTGTACAATGCATAAAAATAGAGGATTTGAGAATCTGGCGCCAAAAACTGATTTATGGGAGAAACCGATTTCTAAGAAGTTTTTCTGGGAAAAGTTTCCTTAAGGAACTATTAAAGCCGTAAGCTAAACGACAACATTAATTCTGACTTCATGGGTATATTATGACACAAAACAGAACAACGGACGTAGGATCGCAACTATGTATGTGTAAATGAAAGTTATTAACAAATTCAACCACGGAACGAGTGACGCGAATGCGGTCAAGGATATGTAAGGATTGATTGTGCTTGGTTAGGAGCAGCATATGTCAAGGATAAGTGTTGGATAGGTAAACCAAGCCGCGGAGGCCGGGATAGTGACTAAAGGATGTGTGTGATGGGTTGTGAAGTGATGACTATTGTGTATCCTTTCAGGTCTTCGTGATGAAAGGGGTAAGGTTAATGCTTCGGTTCTTCGTGATGGCGAAGTGGTGGTTCTTAGAGTGAAGACTCCTTTGGTTCTTAGTGATGGAATGGATGTTCTTGCACTCCATAAATGCTTCGGTTCTTCGTGATGGCAAAGTGGTATTTCTTATAGTGAAGACTCCTTTCGGTTCTTAGTGATGGAATGGATATTCTTGCACTCCGTAAATGATTTGGTTCTTCATGATGGCAAAGTGGTGTTTCTTAGAATGAAGACTCCTTTCGATTCTTAGTGATAGAATGGATGTTCTTGCACTCCGTAAATGCTTCGGTTCTTTGTGATGGCGAAGTGGTGTTTCTTATAGTGAAGACTCCTTTCGGTTCTTAGTGATGGAATGGATGTCCTTGCACTCCGTAAACGCTTCAGTTCTTCGTGATGGTAAAGTGGTGTTTCTTAGAGTGAAGACTCCTTTCGGTTCTTAGTGATGGAATGGATGTTCATGCACTCCGCAAATGCTTCGGTTCTTCGTGATGGCGAAGTGGTGTTTCTTAGAGTGAAGACTCCTTTCGGTTCTTTTTGATGAAATGGATATTCTTGCACTCCCTAACACTTCGGTTCTTCGTGACAAGGTGGTTGTTAAAAGATATTTCTATTGGTGGAAGGTGTTTTGGTAAATAAAAGATGGTTTAGTTAGTAAGAGATGTTTTGGGTTAGTAAATGATGTCGGATGTTGGCAACAGATGATAGTGGCGTTAAGAATGTCGAGACTAGTTTTCTCAGTTGGATGTTTTCTTTTTGAATACATGGTTGGGTATATTGGTAGTTATAACTCGATGGTGAGAATGCAAAGATCTTAAAAGATGTGTTAAAAAGTAATAAGGGTATCTCTGTGGTGCTTTCCTATATACATTCCATTTGATTTAGTTTTCTCACTCAGCTTTCATAAGTTGACGACGTTCATGAAGCTGGACATTGCTTATCCTGGTCACAAGAACACAGGCTATGGAACTACTCAAGAATATAAAGTGGAAGAAGATTATACTGAAGAGGATTATGGTTATGCGAGTAAGGAAGAAGACCATTAGCTTCCCTTTGTAAATAATTTTGTTGTAATCAGAAGACTTATCATATTTTTGTAATAGTTTTTGTAAGGTCGAGAGCATAAGACTATTATATATTTAATTAGCCAGTACCGTTGTAGCCTTTCATTGTAACATATTCCAGTAGTAGATGTTGCTTTTACCCTTTTGTCATAGCATTTAGTTATTATTATTTTGGTCATGGACAATTCGGTACTTCCATCAGTCACGTGCCTCAGGGTCCAAGATGAAAATTTCAAATTTTTCCATATTTTGGCTACGTCGGGGCGTGACAGTAGCTCTATCTCCCTCCTTATCTATTCTTTTATTTTTCTTTTTGGTCTAACTCACACTCTCTCTATATCTCTCCTTCTCTATCAAGAATGGGAGATTAAAAACCTCCCTGTAAGCTCACTCTTTTAAGCTCCCATTGAAAAATTTGCAAGTATATTTAGGCCAAGACTATTTGAGGCAAAGTTGATCATCTCAACAAGGGCTATCCACCGGTGTTCTCGGATCGTCCGTAAGATCTATGGTTCGGTATTTCTTGCTCAAGGACTCAAGAGGTAGTTTTGATTTTCTTGTTACACCATAGTTTTTCCCATTCCTAATATGATTTTATTTAGCTAGGTGTTGATAGCTTATGGGATTTGCAAGTGTTGATGTTTTCCCCTTTGGATTTCTTTGGTGAGAGTATTTGCTCAAATACTCAAGATATAGATTTCATTGACTCAGTGCACTCTTAGATCTAATTTCATAGTTTTCTATGTGTAAGATTAGACCTACAACTTGTTAATCTTGCTTAGGATTTCCTATATTTTAATCTATGTGCTTATATGCTCTTATGTGCTTAATTGAAATTATGCTAAACCGAAATGTTATTTAATTGCTATGTTTCAATTAATTTGAAGTTACTATAAATGTCTTATGTGCTTAAGTTGTTGATTATGCTTTACATGATCTCTTCTTAATTATTTAACCTTGGTTTCATGGACTACTATGTAGAATTTCTTGACATTGAAAATCTTAGAAATGACATTGTAGTTGCATAATCATTGTGATCACATTTTATAATTGCCAAATCGGCAAAGCATTCATGGCATTGGCTTGGGACTTATGATCATTGTCGGAATTCCCACGATTGGGTAATGTAGTTATTGTTGGAATTTTGGAAGCGGGTATGAGGTGAGGAAGGTTGTTTGTGATCCTTAAAACATTTAAAAATGCAAGGTCATATTCGGTTAGCTACCGGAGATCTTGTATACTACACTCACGTTGGAGTGGCTAGCATCCGGTGTTAAGAGTGAGTGGTTATGGAAATTGGTGTTAGGAAGTTGCACGGTTTGGCCTTACAGCTAATTGCATTGCCACGGCAGCAAGTTATTGCACCGCATATCTTAGCATGATTTTAAAAGTAGTAGTACATTTGTTCAATGTTTTCTACTGAGCCATCATGCTTAAGGATTCAAAAAAACCCCATTTTTAAGAAATGTTGATTAGAGTAAGGCCCAAAAGTTTTCGATGCATGGCATCCTATTTGAAGATTCCTTACAAGGAGGTCATAGATTTTGAAAAGAAAACACTTCTTTGTCGCAGCTCATGGTAGGAGCATTGTTTAAGTTCTAATTCATTGTCTTGTTCGTAGATTGAATCACAAGGATTTATATTTATTTCATAGTAGTTGTAATAGGGTACATGTGTAGCCCTTGCTTTATAACTCTTTCTATTAGATTTAATGATCTTGTACATTTGGGGATCCTAGTTATCCCTCTCTTAATCTTAATCTTGATAGTTGGATCCTCTAGGATCTTTGTTAAATTATGTTTTTAATACTTGTTAGAATTTCTTAGCCCATGGTCACCCTATTATGGAAAAATTACTACTTTCAATTTCCTAAGGATCATTTGGTCGTATTCCTTCAAAAACTACTTTAGTGATAAACTTTTAAAGCAAACTTCATTACTTGTTACTTTTAAACCTTTGGAGTTTATTTATACTTCTTTACAAACTTCTTTCAAAACCAATTATGTTGGTTGACCCTATTTGACCCGTTTGGTCCTCGTGGGTCAACCCTTAACTTATTGACTTTTCTTTGGAATCCATGTTTTATTCCCCTTTGCTTTTGCCTTATGGAATGGTCCACGTTGGACTATCCCATGCTTTACGTTGTACTGTTTCACTCGTTGACCTCGCCCACGTGCCTTGATTTTCGAAACGTTATAGAATGGTATCAAAGCTAACCGAGTTAGAATATCTTGGTACTCTGGTAATTGGGCCTATGTTTGACTGTTGCACCTCTTTTGATATCAATCATTCATAGTTAAATGATTTGTTCCGTTTCATTTAAATGATGAGTTGATTATGATAGCATGTTTACTTGCCTATGGGACTACGTGTTAACATGCTTAAGTGCTTACGTGTTTATGTGATCACATGCCTATATATCTTGACTATGTGATTTGTGAACATGAGGTGGTTTTTAATTTTCATTTTACCTTAACGCAATAGTAATTAGAACTGACTTTTGTATTACATCTTGGTGCAACCTTCTATTAATGTTTAACCATTGATTGTGCAAGGTTAAAAGGTATATATATGAGGTTTCCTTGTTTGGATCATTAGCTCGACGTACTACACCTTGTAAGATTGGTGGTTAGGTATTGATCAGTGGTTTGCATCAAGTTGTATGCTTAAAAATCTCTTTTAAATTTATTAGATTTACATTACTCATTGTTTTACATTTCAGTTGTTGAGGAAACATGCTTAAGTATTGCATGTCAAATGATGAAATTGTCATCAATTTTCTTTAAGTAAGAAGATGTTAAGCGAGCATGCTTAGATGCTACATGCCTTTGAGTTATGTGTCTATATGCTTTCGTGCATATGTTTTATATGTTTACACTATTGTAACATAATGTATTGGTTAGCACATTATGCGAATGATTTTCATGTTATAAATGAAAAGGACGAAAACTATTTCTACTTCCATTCGGGATTATGTGATAACATGCTAATGTGCTTATGTGCTTACGTGATTACTTGTTTCAATATCACTGAATTGTTAAGCATGATAGCGATAGCATGTTAAGATAATATTTGGTGTTTTACGTATTTAGAGTAACTTATACGCATACTCATAGATACTTTGATCGACATTTCATAATAAGATTTCTTAGGTAGAAAATCTGAAAGATAAGTCTTGAACTTGTGAAAACCAACATATTAATATGTTGCGCATATTTTAAAACCTATATGTATATGTACTTTTAAAGTACTTAAAAAGATGTTTTCTAACCTGACGAATAACTTATTGATTCTAATAACGCAGCGTTACGTATTATTAGACGGCTTATATAGGTTGTGTCTTCGGACTCGGGGATTCCTACATTTTCATGTACATTCTTGAGATGCTTACCTTTGGGTGGAATGGGTTTTATTTCGCACGTAATGTACAGCCTCTCTAAAGGATATGTTGATCTTTGTGAGAGCATTCCATCTTGATAGCCCTCGATTGTGGTTGGTAGTCCATGTATATTTCCTGTGGCTACGAATACTTGTTGTTTATCGTTGGAATAGTTCTTCCTTCTTATAGGATTGTCATACTCTTTTTCTTATGAGAATTTCATTATTCGAATGTCAGTTTGACATTGTAATTACTCTTCTTAGTAGATTATGAGCTTTCTATCTTGTGTTTGGTCGGTTGACCCAAATTTCTGGTGATTGCTTAGATTTTCACAACCAACTCATTGTTACACTATGTGATCATTGCATATGATCAAATCCTATCGTATGAATTGTTGTGAGGATTCTATTTTTTATGGGGAATAGATTTGTGATGTTCCAAGTCTATTAGTTCCTTTATTCGTTGATTTTTATGTTTGAGTGAATTTTGCGACTCTAAGGATTCTTTCGATACTACATATCTTATTGATTGGTACTGAAATCTTTGCTATGAGTTATTTATCGATCGTTTTTTATTTTT
Organism: Hydrangea macrophylla; assembly: GCA_033977485.1. Taxonomy (NCBI): domain Eukaryota; kingdom Viridiplantae; phylum Streptophyta; class Magnoliopsida; order Cornales; family Hydrangeaceae; genus Hydrangea; species Hydrangea macrophylla. The sequence goes on along the minus strand of CM066987.1, from coordinate 69,132,077 downwards.
GTTATAATTTTCATTGAGGATTCGCTATTAACATTATATGGTTAATGATGTGACGTTGGTCTTAGAAATACGTACTTTCTGGTGTTTCTTCCCTTATGAGTAAGTATGGATTCTCATTTCTATTGTACTTCTTGGAAGTATGTTGATTATTGATCCTTATGATCTCTGAGCTCTTACTAGAGCGTTGTAATTCTATTGCTCCAAGTCTTTTCTTGAAAGAATGCTTGTTCCTTATGGATTCAATTCTCATGACTATAGCATATTGATTTTTGCTTAGTTCACCCTTAAGTTTTGAACTTGGATATGTCACACTGTAAGTGCTATGGTGTCTTTTTCTTTGGACTCGTTGACTTTTGAATTGATTTTCTCCAGCGGTTTTTCCTTGTTAAATTCTTGGAATTTATTTTATTGAATTCGAACTTGAGTTGTTGAACACTCGGATCTTTCCCTACTTCTTGGGGGATAGATGCTGTTAGATGATTTATTTGTTGAGATTCTCAGTTTGTTATCTTCGTGAATTTAGGATCATACCATTTCTTTTCTTTTTTTTTTTTTTTTGGGGGGGGGGGAGTATGATCTCTTACTTGTTATAGATCTATATTGTTGGCAGTCTTAATTTATTGTTCGCTAAGGCTTAAATTCGATTACATTTTATAGTACACCTTGAAGGCTTGTGGTTGTTTTTCAATCGCGTGATCTTCTATATTTTGAATACTATGGTCGTTCGCATAGTACTTTATTGTTGGATTGTGTCAGAGTTTTGTGTAAATCTATATAAGATGTATCCTTTTACTGTGGTTGTAAGGATTGTTTTCCTTATCGATTAATTTTTTTTTTAGTGTCGGTGGTATTGACCATGGACCCGTTTAGAATTTAGAGTCACTTATGAGTTCTCTAATCCTGCTGTATATTGAACTCAAGCATACATTGTCCCTGTTTGAGGAATGTTGATGGTATTTCATAACTTGAATTCCCATATTATTTTGGACTTTCTGGCAATTGCCTATTGATGTTGCCAAATTTTGTGGCCTATTGAGGTAACCTATCAATGTGATCCGTTGTTATTTCTTTGACCTTATGATTGATCCGTAAGGGGGGATTTTTTAGTTGATTCTATGAGTTATTCATTAGATTGTATTTAGTTTCATCATATGATTTTGTTGATTTATCTCTCACTCTGTTATTTGAATGAGAGTATCTGGTTGACGCCATTTTCCTTATTTCTGTATTGGTGTTAGGAGTATGCCTAGGGCATGTTCTCTTGTTAGTAATTTTGAATTATTTTGTGTTTAGAGGTGGATGTGTGAGAATCTATGCTTGTTGTGGTTGGACCTTCTAGGTCAATATGTTTGGGTTACGGGCTTTCGATAGCTGGTCGGACCCCTAAATTTTGCTTTCATGTCTTCTTGAGGGATTGCTGTTGATGTCATTGTTGACGAGTTTGATTCGTGCACTTGGTGCATTATTGTTTATTGTGATCGGTGAGTCCTTTTTTTTCCTCACCCTATCATAAGATTATTGTGATTCAGTGATTTGTTCGAGATCATTGCGATCTTTCGATTTCATCCTTACTTCTAGCAGAGGAGGATTCTTGGTGATCTTTTGCTTTGAAATCACTTCCGGTTAGTGTGGCAACTTCTGTTAAGTTGTCTTCATTTTGTTGAGAACCTTCAACTATGTTTCTTTGAACACTTTTGTTGTTGGTTGTCCACTAGGGACGTGAGTTTGTGATAACTCTTGTTTTGGGTTTGCTGCCTAGTATACTTCTATCGTTTTGCATGACACTTCAGAGTCACCTGGTTTGGGAACTTTCAGTACATTGTGATGTGTATCACTTTCAATAGTTGAGAGTTCGAGAACTTGATATCGTTATAACCATATCGGTCAAGGCAGGTATTCTATGATATACTTTTGCGACAACCAAAAGTATATCATAGAATACCTGCCTTGACCAATATGGTCATGCGACAACAAATGTTGGTGAGCTTGTTGGTTTATATCTGTTCGTTCATCTATTTGATTTATTGTGTCTTGTTAATGGCATCAGTATGTCTTCTTAGACATTTTTCCTTGTGAGACCCTTTGACTTTTGGCAGTGGCATTTTTTTGCCGTATTGTTTTAAGATGGGATCTCTCAATAGATCTATCTACTAGTGAAACTGTATAATTAACTATACTGACGTTTATGTTTTGGGATGTGATAATCATGTATTCTATCAACTTCCCATTGCCATCGTTGCAGACTTTTGTGTCTATATTGATCATTGCCTTCTTGTGAGGAGCGATGTATTACGAGTAAGTCTTTGTGACTCGTACCTTCAATGTGGTTAAGACATAGCTTTGAGTCATTTGATCTTTAGTACCGAGTATATCGCTTGCTTTGTAAAGTTATCTTTGGTTGCATTCTTGAGTGTTTGTATCATTCCTTGGGAGTTGACCGGGTTATTTGGTTCATTTTGGAACTTGTGTTTTGAAACATCATACTTTTGCTTTGTATGACGATTCTTTGATGGTATATCATTGATCTACTTTGAGAATCCTATGTTTAATTGTAATTTAATCTCTATGTGATATTCACACTTGTGTATTATCTTTCTTCGTTCCTTTTATATATCGATTGAAGCTTATCCCATTAATTTCTTGGGTCTTGCGAATGTTTTCACCATGAGTGATGGTTGTAGAATGTTATTTCCATTCTATGGATATCCTCTGTTCTTTGGATTGGGTTTTCGATTGATGATTAGATCATATCTTTTGTTGGTATACATATCCTGTATATGCTTGTTGATTATTCATTTTTGAGACAAATTTTGGGTATCCAATAGCCCGTTGTGTTCTTGTGATCACGTGTTCCTTTTGAAGGGATCACGTTTGTTTTGATTCGATGAATTTGAGATATCCGGTTGTACTTTGTTTTCATTCAAGTACGTTTTGGTTGTTCCAATGGTTTGGAGGTTCATGTCCATTACTATTGTTGATCTTTGGAGTTGACTCCGTCCTTTAAATGTTGAACCTCGTATGTCCCTTGCATTTGTTCGTCAGCACCCTTGGTGTGCTTACTGATTATTTTATTGAGCTTTCCTTTCCTTTCTGGAATCGATGTGTGAGATGTTTCGTTTTCTCACGTTGTGCTAGAGTTCACATTGTTTATAACACTACGGCATTTTGGTATAGTCATGGACCAATCTTTGATTGAGTACCTTTCCTTCGTGTTTGAATTCCGGGATGGAATTCTTTTAAGGGGGTAGATTGTAGAAACTCAAAATTTTAAAAGGGCATTTTGGTAATTTAGGACCAATGTGGGTCTTGGTTTGGGACACTGTGTTTTATTTTAGTACATGCATGTTGGTATCACTTTTTTTGGTTATTTGTGGGTACACATGTGTGATTAAAATACTTGTGTGTGAGTATGTGTTTTACACCCTAAAAGTTCCCATACCTAATCCCATCACATCCCCATCAACTTTCTCCTCCCCCGCTCTTTTTGGCAGCTCTCTCTCCCTCCTTATCTATTCTTTTATTTTTCTTTTTGGTCTAACTCACACTCTCTCTATATCTCTCCTCCTCTCTCAAGACTTGGAGATTAAAAACCTCCATGGAAGCTCCCTCTTTCAAGTTCCCATTGAAGGATTTGCAAGCATATTTGGGCCAAGACTATTAGAGGCAAAGTTGATCATCTCAACAAGGGCTATCCACCAGTGTTCTCGGATCGTCCGTAAGATCTATGGTTCGGTATTTCTTGCTCAAGGACTCAAGAGGTAGTTTTGATTTTCTTGTTACACCATAGTCTTCCCATTCCTAATATGATTTTATTTAACTAGGTGTTGATACTTATGGGATTTGCAAGTGTTGATGTTTTCCCCTTTGGATTTCTTTGGTGAGAGTATTTGCTCAAATACTCAAGATGTAGATTTCATTAACTAAGTATCTAATTTCATGGTTTGCTATGTGTAGGATTAGACCTACAACTTGATAATCTTGCTTAGAATTTCCTACATTTTAATCTATGTGCTTATATGCTCTTATGTGCTTAATTAAAATTATGCTAAACCTAAATGTTATTTAATTGCTATGTTTCAATTAAATTGAAGTTACTACAAATGTTTTATGTGCTTAAGTTGTTGATTGTGCTTTATATGATCTCTTCCTAATTATTTAGCCTTGGTTTCATGGACTAATATGTATAATTTCTTGACATTGAAAATCTTAGAAATGATATTGTAGTTGCATAATCATTGTGGTCACATTTCATAATCGCCAAGTCGACAAAGTATTCATGGCATTGGCTTGGGACTTATGATCATTGTTGGAGTTCCCACGATTGGGGAGTGTCTTTTGAAATCCCCGTTTCGGGGTAGTTAGTGTTGAAATTCCAGAAGCGGGTGTGAGGTGAGAAAGGTTGTTTGTGATCCTTAAAAAATTCAAAAACGCAAGGTCATATTCGGTTAGCTATTAGAGATCTTGTATGCTACACTCACGTTGGAGTGGTGTTAAGAGTGAGTGGTTATGGACATTGGTATTGGGAAGTTGCATGGCTGGGCCTTACGGGTAATTGAATTGCCACAGCGGCAAGTCATTGCACCACATGTCTTAGCATGATTTTAGAAGTCGTAGTACATTTCTTCAGTGTTTTCTACTGAGCCGTCGTGCTTAATGAATCTACACAACCCCTTTTTCAGGAAATGTTGATTAGGGCAAGGCTTAAAAGTGTTCGATGTGTGGCATCCGATTTGAAGATTCCTTACGAGAAAGTCTTATATTTTGAAAAGAAAACACTTCTTTGTCACATCTCATGGTAGGAGCATTGTTCTAGTTGTAATTCATTATCTTATTCGTAGATTGAATCACAACGATTTAAATTTATTTCATAGTAGTTGTAATCGGGCACATGTTTAGCCCTTGCTTTATAACTCTTTCTATTAGATTTAATGATCTTGTATGATGATGCCAAAAATTGGTAGAAGTATAATAAGAGAAGGACAATAGAAGTTTGTATGTGGTTCGGCCCCTTTAATGAGGTGACCTACGTCCACGGGTGCGTCAGTGCGCTTTTACTAGCAGATCACCGATGGACTCTGGTGAACCCACAGTGATGGCAGTACTACCAGAAACAGTTCGGGTATATGCGTAAAAGTGTTGCGTTCTGCTTTTTTTTAAGTCAGGAATGCGATTCTCTCTTACGGGGGTGGGTGGCCTCTTTTATAGATGTAAGAGACTACCCGTACAAGGTATCTACCAGATTAGGAAGCCTCATCTAATTGCTATTCGATGAGCATAAATCTTGAGAATTTTCCTCAGCGATTTAGGAAACATCTTCTACTTTCCATTAGTCCTCTGATTGAGTTAGGAAACTGCTGGAACTGTTCAGTGTAAGTCACGGGTTCAGGCCTGGGCTGCGCCCATCTTGGTCTGTCAGCACTACAAACTCTGAGTAGTATTAACAGACTGGGCGGTTCCAGGCTGGACAGCCTGAGATGGTTGAGTAACAGGTTCCCATTCCATGTGACTTAGCATTCTACTGCTGATGTAGCAATTCAACTTTGACTGGATATTTTTGGACCTATCAATTGTCCCCCAATTTCAAAGCCAATGTGTTGCTCTATCTGTGGACACGCAGAATCCGTCGTCCACTCCCGGTTTTTCCTGTTTGTTTCCGGGGTTTCGGAATTGATTTTCTTTTGTTTTGAAATTGATTTGAAAGAAAACAAGAGGTTGATTTTGAAGAAAAGAAGGTCTTTCGAAAACAGATACAGAGTCGCCACTTGGTCTTTAAGGAACCAAGAAACCTAATTTTGACTCACCCAAACGGATAAAGGGCACCGACCCTTCATAACCAAAGAACTTGGCTCGGGGTTTTGGTACGAGAGAGGAAGGAGTCTTTGTCACGACTAAAACACCCTCAACTCGCCCCATCTCTCGACGGGCCTCAATTAGCATCCAAATAATCATCTTATACTATGTGTGGTTCGGCAATTACTATTATGATAGTATATTACATTACATAAGAATCTTGAAATGGAAGATCAAAAGATAAAATATCATTCATAAGATCTTAGCCAAATATCATACAATGCAAAAGTGAACGATCACACAAATAAACCTAGGAAAAATCGTCTAATCATATATCAATTAATCAAGTTTCCTAATCTAAAGGGGGCATGAATTGTTCTTGAAACAAATAAACAAAGAAATCAAAATATGCTTAGCAAACTAGAATGATGCATGCTAATCTTTCGGAAAAGAAGATCTCTCAATCCCCGGGATGGATGAGAAAGGATGATTAGATCGAGGGGAAGCAATGAACGTGTGATCATGATCATTCCTTATAATCTTCTTAGATTAGGAGTTACAAAAACCCCAAATCTTGCATGGATGCAATGTATGATCTTAAAATGTGCAAAGGTTGTAGTGTGTTTGTGTACATGAATTCCTAGAATGACTTAGAAGTCTAGAATATGTATGAATGTATGAAGGAAATCATCATGGGATATATACAAATGTAGTATGAACTACTTCCTAAGACATGAGCTAATTTGGAATGCATGTAAGCATCAAATCAAAGAATGAAAGTTAGAATGTGCTTGTTGTGAATAGTGGACAGAACAGTAACATGATCTTTTAGAAATTGAAAAGAGGGGTTAGGAATATTTTCAATGCATGATTTTTTATGGAGATCTTCCTTATTGTGTCTAGGACACAACCCAAAAAGCCGATATTTAATAACTACCACAAATTGAGAGAAATCATATAAACAATAGAGGTCACTCAGAAACAGAGTCTGTACTATCGACTGAAATGTTAAAAACTCTTAGAAAATGAAAACAAATGATCTAGAGGCCCATTTTATACAAACCATTCCCTAAGACATTGAAGTTTGAGGGAAAAATAAGTTAGGACCACTCCTTTTGGAAAGGTTTTCTGAAAAAGAGGTTGGAAGTGGACCTAGTTGCTGTGACAGCAAAAACAGAATGTCTGGAAGGAATGTTTGGGTCCAAATGGACCATTTCCAAGTACTTCCAAGTCAAGCCAAAAATCATGGGTGTTCTATAATGAGTTAGAAAGACTTTCCAAGTGGCCTTGCATTCATACATTGAGTATTGAACTCAAAATAATTCCTTGAAGTTAAATGACTCACTGTTTTGAGGGTTTTGAGAAAAACAAGGTTTATTTCTTGAAATCAAAATGAGGGGTTTAAGAGGGGGGTTTTGAAATGGAGGTTTTGAAAGTATACTTCCAGAACTTAGATGAATATTCTAACCACTTGGAATATCAGTTCCTAACTCATTTCAAGAACTTCCCAAGTATTTGCAAAACATGGTTATATTTGGAAACCAAACTCAAGAATCTATGGGAGTATGATACATGAGAGGATAGATGATGCATGATATGATATAGTATGCTAAAAGTGGTAAAGAACATGTGCATGGGATATGGGTTCATCTAGATACAAGAGAGTGTTGCATCAAAGTGTGAAAGTCAAAAAGTGAAATGCTGTGAATAGTGGACAGACTGTATGCATTACTTTGTAACATTATAATGGGAGGTCAAACATACCTAGGAAAATGTGGGAAAAATCAGAGATCATCCTTATTGTGTCTAGAAAATAACCCAAAAAGCCAAACCTCAATAGCTATCACAGAGTAAAAGAAATAAATCAGAATGTACACATGACTCAGAAACAAAAGCTGCACTGTTGACTGATTTTGTATGATTTTTCATAAATCAAAGAAAGGGTTTATGATGACCCATTATATACCAAAAGTTTCCTAAGACACCCAAGTTTTAAAAAATAAATAGAAAAGATATATGTATAGTGACGAAAACATCCAGAATAAGTGCAAAAAGTCAGGTAAACATTATGTGAGGACAGAGGCAAATTATGATTATGAACTTCTTAAATCCGAAAATAATACTTTCACACCTCTATAATTGATGGGAAAAATTGGAGACAAACTATGATGTCTTAGGAAGATTTTCCAAGTGATTTCATCATCATAACTCAGGTATTTAATTCAAAACAAATCTTTGAATCTGAACAGCTCACTATTTTGGATCATTCTTGAAGAAAATGGATTTGGGTTTTGAAATAGAGTTTGAGTTCTTGATTGGGGTTTTGAAATAGATGTTCAAAGCATGAACTTAAACTCTTGAGATGACCATGTGACCACTTAGAACCTCATCCAACCTTGAATCATCAAAGAACTCCCAATATTATTGGAGAGATTCATTTTTATTTTGAACATAACTTCAAGGATACCTTGGAGGTATTGAAGTTATAATCATCATCTATCAAACATGTTTTTGAGGTCAAGAGCTACTATCCATAAGGATTCACTCACCTCAAACTTCATGTCATCATCTAGATGATGATGAACTAGTAAGTAAATAAAGAAAATGAAAAAGAAATGAGGTAAGAAGAGATGAACATAATATGAACAAGCAAGTAAATAACAATCAATAGATGATAATCAATGTGATTTTGGACTTGTAGCTTGGTGTTTTACTCATAGATTTTGACATTTGGACATGGAAGTAGCTTCCTAACTCAAGAATGCTCAAGAATGGTGATTGGGTATATTGATGATGAAGTATAAAGAAGAATGGTGGAGGAAAACAAGATTAGAACTCATTTTGATTGGAAAAAATGGAAGAAGAAGACTACTTCTTCTCTTTATCTCTCTATATTTTTCTAGAGTTTCTTCCTAAGCTCTCTCTAAGCTTCCATATCTCTCCTCTAAATGAAAGTAAATGGCTTCTTTTATAGGAAAAGGAGGGGTGATAAATGGATTTAAAAAGTTTAAAATGGTCTCCCATTGGTCCAAAATAAGCTGGGAACCAAAACTACGTCGTTTTGATTTCTAATATATCAAATTGAACCCCCAAAATAAATTACAAAAACATACTGTTCTGGGGGAGAGTGCCGCGACAGCACTGGGCCTGTGCTGCGGCGGCAGTGGGCCAGTGCCGCGGCGGCACTGCTCTTCCTTCATCCAGATAATGCTGTTTAGGCCCCCAGAGGTTCCGGTATTCGCGAAAAGGCCCTATTTCGTCCGAAATTCACAGAAAATGCATACGAACTCCAAATTGAGGTTGTGATATACCGTTGGAAAGGTAATGGAGTCTACTTTACATAACAATAGTTTGGGGATAGGTCACTTTGAAAATTTTTGCGGTATTCGCGATAAAATCTGATTTGATCGCCTTTTTTCGCCTTTAGAAATTCATAATAAATTCGTTTTAAATCCAGAAATTATGTGCGATATACCGTTGGAAAGCTATTGACCTCTAGTATCCATGAAAAATATTTGAAAATTGTTACGGTGCCCCAATTCTAAAGTCAAATTCTGGTCAAACTGGTCAAACCTGGGATTCCCGGGAAGTTCTGGAAATCTCCGGGAGTTCCCAGGAGCTGACGTTTTCGTGCGATCTTCTTTTAAAACTCATTTTAATACTTTCCACATGATCTAGAATGATCTCGGTGAATTTGGATGATTTTGGTCAAACTTGGTCAAACTTGGTCAAACCTGGTCAAACCTTAGTCAAACCGATCAACTGGGACTTTCTGAGAACTTCCGGGACTTCCGGAGGTCTCTGGGAGCTGACGATTTCATCTGTTTTTTCTTAAAAACTCATTTTCTTACTTTTCTTACGACATAGCATGTTTTCAGAACTTTTGGTCCAAATCTGGGAGTTTTTGGGCTTTCAGGGGCGTTTTGGTCATTCTGAGCATTTTGAGAAATTGAACTAACTTCCAGGAGTCCTTTTTGAGTCTTTTTTTATCATTGTGAACCACCAAGCTATGGGTCACCTAAATCTGACAGCCGAAAAAATGGGGTGTCTACACTATCAGATGAGGCTTTGAAAATCTGCACCGTTCAGTAGACTGCTCAAGAATCCTCCAGGAGCATTGTACGGGAAGGGACCCACCCCCTTGGTCGCCTGGGGGCTGGACCGGGCGGTGGCCTTAGAAACCTGGGGCCAGTGACCGACACGTGTCAAAGAGTAATTGGTCTGGTCAGGATCCGATGAAGTCAGTGTGAGAGTAACCGAATAATTGCATGGTAACCAGGCCATCATATCACGCATTTAATGTGCACGACTTTTGAGGCGATGCTTCACATGCCTAAGGTACAGCTGCCAGGCAATTTAGGCGGGAAAGCCTTGTGGCCATTAGATCTGGTTTGATCCGGACCGTTGACACTGTATATATAAGGAGCACTTGTCCATTTCTTTCATTCTTGCTGCCAAGAGATAGAAACTGTCAAGCGGTTTTGAGAGCAAAAATTCCCAGTAGAGCTTCCCGAGCCCTTACTCTGCATTAATCCTCGTAAGTCTTCTCTCCCCAGTTTCAATTCGTTACATTCCTCCTTCTCCCCTTTCTTTTTCTTCTTTGAGTCAGGCTGGAAAAAGTGAATCCACTAGGTCTCGTACGGGAGTGGGATTTCTTTTTCCTAAGGTTTTGCTCCTTCTATAGTTCAGGGGGTACGTTAGGACAGTTAAACCGAGCGGGTTATCCGATGGTAGTCTTGACCGAGTGTCAGATTTCCTTGAGAACCCTATACCTTTTTCCATTTAGGTTTGTCACTTTACCTCCTTTGTACCTCAGACTAGGAGTCCCTGACCCATACCAAGGTTGTCCCTTGCTCTCCCCTTCCTTTGCAGGAGTACTTGAAATGTGTCATTCCAGTTTCGATTCCTCTTCCTGGTCGGAGGGTGAACAGTCTCGGTCTGAAACTTCGGATACAAGTGTGGATCCACCTTCGATTACTCCATCAGACCATCACAGTGAGGGTGGAATCCTAATCTGTGTGTCAAATGATGGGTCGGACCAGGGGGCCCCCATAGCCTCCGTTTGCGTGGCTCGGGCGACGAGACTCCGGGGAGGCCCGACCCCGAGGTTGTGTTTGCCTGTAAGTCTACCCCTTTTGCCTTGCATTCTCAGGGCATTGGCCGGATTAGGGATAGGTACGCCATTCTCGGTGGCTGATCCTTAGCCGTCAATGCCGGCGGAGCCCACCTTTACTAGCCAGGCTTCGTCACACTCTATGAGGATGCCCTCATGGCCGACTTTCACAATCCCCTCCACCCCGTTACCTGGGACGTTTTAATATACCTCGGGATTGCCCCTGGATAGTTAACCCCTGTCACGGCCCGAAGTACCAAAAATAGGGAAAAATAAATTTCGTTTATGGGTTTGTAGACACGTGACTGGTTGTGAATGTTACCTAATTGTCCTGAAATTCTTAAAACAATAATATAATACGGGAAAGTGACTAAGTTCAGCGGAAGCAAGAATCTAAACATTCAAGTCTTACATGATTAGTATATTACAGACTAAAAGATATCCAAAAGATAGATATTACAAGTTCAACTAAGCTATTACATCATTAAACATATTAATAACAGAACTATGATAAAAGAAAAACTCCAAGATCTTCAGTTGGCGAAACCATAGCCTTCCTCATACTAATCTTCACCAGCATAGTCTTTAGTAGTAAAATCTATATCTTGATCATAGCCAGCTTCGTCTGGACTTCCAAAAGCTGGACGTGGAAGGTCCAGCGGCATGAAAAGCCATTAGCAGTTAAGCTAAGTGAGGGTCCCCTTAAGGTTACCACCACTTAAGGTAAGTTATTCTTCATTTCTTCTTATTCTCAACTATGTCTCATTAATCTTTTCTTATTCTCAAAACTATACCTTATTTAAATCCAATCATTCCCTTCGATACTTAACTCAAAACTGTACTGACCAACGACATTGACTGAAAGAATACTTAACTCCAAATGCATTTACCGGTCAAGAAAGAACAACACTCGACAAAGAACCGATTGATTGAACACATCACTGATGATCCTTAGAACAAGTGTGTGGAATATTAACAGTCTCTTGGTCGAACACGTCATGTCGATCCTCAGGTCACCCGCACGTTACCGAACACATCATGCCGATCCTCAGACCAAGGGTATGGGATATTAACAATCACTTAGACGAACACGTCATGTCGATCCTCAGGTCACCCGTACTTGACCGAGCACTTCATGCCGATCCTCAGTCCAAGGGTGCAGAAAAATAATCAACCACTTGATCGAACACGTCATGACAATCCTCAGGTCTTCCGCACTTGACTAAATACGTCATGCCGATCCTCAGATCAAGAACACAAAACATAACTCTCCGATCGACACCATGGAATTATCGAAAGACCAACTTTGCAAGAAATATCCGAACACAACACAAAAGTTTACTAATCAACTTTGACCGATAGTCACATGATGGAAAACGACGCCTAACGTTCCTTATTTGCATAAAATCTGTTATTGAAGGTTTTATCGTTATCTTACGCGTTCGTACATTTCGTATTTTAGTTCATAATAGCTTCTAATTACAACCGTCAAGATTTCGCTATACATCCGACATTCCATTTTACCCCTCAATATGATTACGATGAGAACTTACCCAATCATTATCAACGCAATAATTGTGTTATACAACATACTTAAAGCTTGGGTATGAGATTTTCAACGGTTATTAAACTATATTCATAACAATGGGAAAACATAGCACGTAGCTCATGGATTTATAACATGGATTTAATACCAATAAACATATAGATGAAACCCTTAACATACTCATCTACGTGATAGCACTACCATAGCACAAGATTTTCATAACAACACAAGTACAAGAAACTAGCATCAATAATCAATACCATGCATAAACAAAACATCATACAAAAAGCTACAAAATCTGCCAGGATACATTTTCACTGTGTTTACTGAAATAATATGATTTATTTGGGTATGATAAATTGCTTTGTAGATCAAACTCAAAACTAGAACATTATAGGTATTTGGGTCATCTTCATGTACAAAAAAATCTAACTTCAATTACATTTTTGAGCTGCTCAAAATATTTATTTTACTCAGATATTTCTATATTTTTGGACTGCTCTGTCCCAGATTTATAGCACTGCATTGTACGTGACTTTCACCTATGAAGGAATCATTTTTAGACTAGGCTATACAAGAGTTATTTGTAGATAAATGAGTTAAATTTCTCCACAAAAAAACCTATCCTAATTCAGATTTTTGAGCTACTCCAAACGTTCATTTTACTAAACTATGGTCTGCTGAAAATTTCTGTTTCCAAGATTTATAGCACTGTGTTGTACATGCATTTCACCTATAAAGGATTGATATCTAGACTAAGCTATAGGAGAGTTATTTGTAGATAAATGAGTTATATTTTACCACAAAAAAACCTAGCTTAATTCCAATTTTCGAGCTCCTCAAAACATTCATTTTACTAAACTACATTCTGCTGGAAGTTTCTGTTTTCCCAAGTTTATAACACTGCATTTCACATGCATTTCACCCATGAAGGATTGATTTCTAGACTGAGCTATACAAGAGTTATTTGTAGATATATGAGTTAGCTTTCTTCACAAAAAAACCTAGCTTAATTCGGATTTTTGAGCTGCACAAAACATTCATTTTACTAAACTACATTCGGCTGGAAGTTTCTATTTCTCAGATTTAAGGATTCGTCTAGCATGTCATGAAAACTTTAACACAACAACATTAAACTCCTACTAAACATTAATACATGCTATATATGTTCTAAATTGAGTTAGATTACTCACAATTACTCACAATTTACTCATAATTTACTCACTATTTACTCACCAAAGCTTGAAATTAAGCTTGATGTTGTTCTGGAGCTTGATGGAGCTTGAACTTCAACTTCAATGGTGTCACCTTCTTCTTCTCCTATATGAACTTATAACTCCAGCTCTATTTTCTTTACTTAAGTGTAGATTATAAGAGACAAAGTGTGTCAATTGTGTGCATGTGCATTTTATATATAGAAAGTGCATTAGCTTAGGTGTCATTTGCATGTTACATTTATAGGACATGTGTCCATTAAGTGGACATGTGTCCAAAGGGATGTCATGTGGTTACCACATGGCCGGCCATGTGGGGCCCACCTCAGATTGTGTACCACTTTCTCGGTTTATGTGCATAAATTCCTCGGTATACTATCGATCTCGATTTACGTACAACCGGGTATTATTTCTAATATCCGGGTCCAGGTACGGGACTAAGTTAAATCTTATTATGGTCGAGTCGATATGGTTACTACAGTCTAATCAGTAATCCTAAGATACGTCAAAATTGTCACCCAACTAAAATAATAATATAATAATATAGCCAGTCCAATACAGAAATTCGAAAAGCTGATATTATTAATGAAAGAAAATTACAGGTGTTACAACCCCGAACAGTTAGAGGTTCATAATGGGCTCGATCTCTCTCTGGCCCGAAGTCTTTAGGTATGAAATCACCCTCCAAGAATTCCTGTGGACCCACCGACCGTTCCCCGTTCACGGGAGATTTTGTTGCCACCTACATCCTAGACGAGCCCGTTGAAGCTTATGTATTTCCCCCGATCATTCATGGTAAGTGCTCGGGACCATCTGGCCTCGGCCATTTTTCCTATTATATTTCCTCACCGTCTTTGCCGGTTACTGACGGCATGATTTTTCTTTCGTAAAAATGGCCCCCAAAAGAGATCTGGTGCAGTTGAGGGCCAGGCAGGCTGCCACGGCCGCTTGGGTAGCCAAAAGGGGCAAGAGGTCGGCTGCCAAGGCCTCGGGGAGCGAACTTATGCTCAGGCGGATCCGGCACCGAACGAAAAACTGTCCAGAACCCGTGGGGATGTCGGTTCCCCATGTGGTGGTGGTGGTAGAGATCGCTCCCCGAGCAGATATACCGTCTGATATTCTCCTAGGCAAATCGATTGAGATCAAGGAGAGGGTCAGACCAGGTCTTTTCCCTAGCTAGGTGGAGATGTGTGCAAACATGTCTCCCGAGGCATTCTAGGGGTGGCTTTACAGCCCCTCCCACTTTATAAGTTCTTCTATCTCTGTTCACTTATCATTACCATTTTCTTTGTTTGCTTAACCTGCTTCATAACCGACTAGTTTGTGTTCATTACATGTCAGTTGCATGGTTGTCGGTGCTGAGTCCTTTCTGCCTGCCTTAGTCGGGAGGGCTACTACTGCCGAGTCTGCGTTATCGCAAGAACGGGCAGCCTCAAAAGCCAGGGAGACCGTCCTGGCTGTGGAGAAGGACAAGGTTAAGTTTGGCCCTAAGCTTTGGCGCAGTGCAGGCGGAGTTAGCAACTGCCTTGGCTGATCTAGAGGCCGCCCGGGCTGTCACGGCAGTAGCAGAGGCCTGGGCAAAGGCCCTGGCTGAGGTGACAGCGGCGGGGTTGACAGAGGAGACCTATGACGGATTCTTCCAAGGCTATGAAGATCTAAATCGGAGGCTATCCCGGGATCACCCGGAGTGGAACATCTCATCCTACGAGGGGATTAACTTGAACTACTAGGACGTTGGTCCCTCTGCTAGTGAGGGCTCTGTCGCTGAAGCTGGGCCTACTGGAGAAGCTATCCCGGGCGGGGGCACTGCCTTGGGAGATGACTCTGCCCCAGGGGGAGAGGCTAGGGAAACTGAGGATGTGGTCATCGTGGATGATTCCTAGTCCCCGGCTTATACCTTTGACATACTTTTTTTTTTTTTTTTTTTTTTTTTTGGGGGAGGGGGGTGGGGGGGGGGGGAGGGGGAGGCTACTACAACTGTCCCCTGAGTAATGTAAATATTTTTAATTAATGAAAAAGGTCCACCAAGGCCGTCCTTCTTCATCAACTGTTTGATGTTTCGTACTTGCTTATTTGTGATTGCTTGTGCCCGACCAGTTGTACATCCTGTGGGAACCCTACCTTAGCAACAGTTTAGGACTGTACTTGAAGAAAGCACTCGGTCTTTTAGGGACATGTTTAAAGGTCTCACCCGGTATGTGTAGGGTTGGTCATGTTACTATCCGTTCGGCTTCTCTGGGCATTATAGGTACTCGGGACTGTCTAACGGTGGCATCACGTGCCTATCCCCATGTCCTGTTGAATGCCCGATGTGATTACCTATTTTGGTCCGGAGTTAGACACCGGTATCCCCTGCCCCCGAAGATTTTGCTAAGGTGGGCGTTGGTTGAGGGAGCGACCATAGGGAACCGACCTGGAACATGGGGTATCATTCTGATGTCTTTTGTGCCTGGGGTGTTCCCCTGAGGTCTTTTGCGTGCCTCAGTTATGATCCCGAGGTCTTTTGCGTGCCTTGGTTGTGATCCCGAGGCCTTTTGTATGCCTCGGGTGTAATCCCGAGGCGCATGGTGAAGAATTGTTTGGTAAAGGAAATTTTATTCATCATAAAAGTAAAACTACCCGGGGAGAGCTACAAGCTTCCTAATCAATACTGCTTCCATACTTCACTAAAAATACTTGCGAAGGTGCTACACGTTCCAGGGGTGGGGGAGGCCTTGCCCATCCAAAGTCTGTAGCCAGTAAGTACCCAGTCGTTGACGTTGGTGACCCGATAGGGTCCTTCCCAGTTTCCGTGACTCAGGACTTTTGTGGACTGGTTTACTGCCTTGTGGACCAGATCCCCCACCTGAAAATTATGCTGCTTAACCTTGCTATCGTAGTACCGGGAGATCCGTTGCTTGTAGGCTGCTACTTTCAGATAAGCCTGATCTCTTTTTTCTTCTACCAAGTCTAATTCTTCTCTAAGAGCCTCCTCGTTGCCTCGTTTGTTGAAGCTTTCCACTCGGTACGTCAAAAATCCGAGCTCTGTGGGTACTACCGCCTCAAAGCCGTAGGTAAGAGAGAACAGTGTCTTCCTCGTAGCTGCTCGGGGGGTGGTAGGTAGGCCCAAAGAAGGGTCGGTAACTCATACGCCCAGATGCCTTTGGCCTCTTTGAGTCTGGTTTTTTTGGACTACAAAATTGTCCGGTTCGTCACCTTGGCTTGGCCATTGGCTTGAGGATGCTCGGGCGAGTAGTAATGATTGGATATACCATAGCCCGAGTAGAATTGCCTGAAAACTGGGGTAACAAACTGCATGCCGTTGTCACTGATCAGGACCCTGGGTATACCGAACCTACTAAGAATATTTTTCTCGATAAAACCTTCCATCTTCTTCTCAGTGATTGACGCCAAGGGCTCGGCTTCTGCCCACTTAGTGAAATATTCCACGGCTATGACCGCGAACTTAACTTGTCCTTTTCCGACCAGGAGTGGGCTGTTTATATCAATACCACACTAAACGAATGGCTAAGGACTAAGGATCGGTGTCTGGAGTTCACCCGGGTGGTTGATCATGGGAGAATACCTCTGACACTTGTCCCATCACTTAACGTATTCTTGCAAATCCCGGGCCATCGTTGGCCAATAATAGCCTTGCAGGATGGCTTTCTTAGATAGTGCCCGACTTCCTACATGGCTTCCACACACTCCCTCATAGATTTCACTCAATAGTCCTTGCACCTATGTGGGGTGGATGCACCATATGTATGGGATGGAGAATCCCCTTTTGTAGAGGATGCCGTTGACAAGGTGGTATCTAGTCGCTCGGTACTTCATCCACCAGGCTTCTTCCTTTCCTTTAGGTAAGCTATCGTTCATGAGGAACATTGTTATCGGGTCCATCCAGCTGGGCCCTGTAGCGACCGTGTCGACCTCCATGCCCCCCGACTAAGTTATGCTGGGCTCGAATAAGTATTCAATTCTTATCCCAGGCAAATCTAACTCGGAAGAGGAGGTGAGGCGGGCCAATCAGTCGACCCTCGCGTTTTCTTCCCTCAGAAACTGTGTGACGAAGAACCCCTTAAGGTTCTTTGAAACTGCTCAAAGAAGGGCTAGGTAGGCTACCATGTTATCCTCCTGAGCCTCATACACTTGGTTTACTTGATTGACCACAAGCTGGGAGTCGCTGTATGCTTAAACTTGCTCTACACACATCGAAGTAGCCAACTGTAGGCCGACCAATAGGGCTTCATACTCGGCCTCGTTATTGGAGGCCCGAAAACCAAACCTTAGCACATACTCCAATTGGATCTCGTTGGGTGTGGTCAAGATGATTCCAGCCCCGCTGCCTTGTTGGTTGGAGGACACATCCACATAGAGTACCCAAGTTGGGACGTCGAGCTGTGGACCGGGCGGTATTGCCGGTGGGTCGAGCTCTTCTACCGAATCTTCTGGGTACGTGAATTCTACGAGAAAATCTGCTACAGCCTGTCCTTTCATGGCTGTTCGAGGTCTATAAACTACCTCAAACTGCTCCAGCTCCAACGCCCATTTAATGAGCCTTCTGTCTCAGGCCTGCTTAAGATCCGGTGAAGGGGTTGGTCTGTGAGGACCACGATGACATGGGCCTGGAAGTACAGGTGGAGTCTCCGGACAGAGGTGATTAGGGTAAAGGCCAACTTCTCTATATGGGAGTACCGGCTTTCCGCGCCTTGGAGCGCTCGACTTGTGTAGTAGACCAGGAATTATATCTCGTGCTCTTCTTGAACAAGTTCTGAGCTCACTGCTAAAGGAGACACCGCCAAATACAAGTATAACTCCTCATTTGGTACGGGTGTGGATAGTAGAGGGGGCGATGTCAGGTACTTCTTGAGTTTCTGAAACGCCTCCTCGCACTCCTCTGACCATTGAAATGCCTTGCGGAGAATCTTGAAAAATAGGAGACCCATATCTTGGTGGGTCACAATGATCGAAAAGACTCAAAAAGGACTCCTGGAAGTTAATTCTATCTCTTAAAATGCTCAGAATGACCAAAATAGCCCTGAAAGCCCGAACGCTCCCGGATTTGGACCAAATATTCTGGAAACGAGCTACTTCATAAGATAAACTAATAAAATGAGTTCTAAAGTGAGACCGGATGAAATCGTCGGCTCCCAGGTACCCCCGGAGGTCCCGGAAGTTCCCAAAAAGTCCCTGATGTTGTCAATATCAAGATATAAAAAGTATACTTTACTTTTCCAAAGATTTGCAGTGTGGAAGTAAAGGTCGAACCCACAGAGATTGAATACTACCGCGCTTTAATTTTAAAACCAAAATTTAGCCAATTTAAGAAAAATAGATTTTGATTTGATTTTTATTAACTTAATAACAATAAAAGTAAATCTAGATTATGAAAGCAATTAAATATTTGTTTTTTATAAATATGTTTAAAGGAAACTAGGATTGCAAATCCACCACTAGCGTCATAATAGGAATATTTATGCATTCAATTAGATTATTAAGTTGGATGATAATGGGGAATTGTAGCTACAAGCCCAATTCCTCCGTCAAGAAAATAACTATGGTTCAAGCACCAACATAATCCATCTTCGGTTAGCACGAATTATCCTACACTAAACTAGGGTTGTGGTATAATCCGTCTAATCTAGGAATGGACTATTCGGATACTTGATAGCACAATTCAATTAAGCACCATTACATGTAAATAACCTATATAAGCACAGCAAACATAGATCATTGAGCACATCACAGTCAAAATAGTTCTAAGACAAGAATTAACTTTGAAAGTGATGATTTAATCAATTAAAAGCACGATTTATTTATAAAAATTCTCGGAACATGTAATCATCATCCATACATAATAAAACTAAAATAAAAACATAAATAAAACCCTATTACTTGGTTAGGGTTTCATTGAAACCCTAGATCTAGATTTAGTTGGCCATAGAATTGATGAACGGCAAGAGGTTGATGGAGGAGGCCATGGGAATCCTTGGTCTTCTTCTTCTTCTCCTTGCTTTCCTCCCTTCAATAGCTGAAAGTATATGTGTATATGGCTGTGTATAATGTTGTGTAATGATATCTAACTACAAAATTGATTTAGAATAGGATTTATATAGAGTTTGGAAGGATTTAGGAAGCTTCCTACGTCAATTCCCACTAAAACTGCTGTTTTTACGTTTCTGGACGTATTTAACCAATTCGGATCGCACAGGGGCCTTCAGGACCTCGAAATACGCGTTTTTAACTTTTTCAACAGGTCGCTCGCGTGGGTCGCGCGAGCGGGTCGCGCGCGCGGTTCGCTCCAGCGACCTGGGCAATTTCCAGAATTTTCTCAGATTTTCCGCTGCTCTGCGCCACTTTCATAGAATTGCGTTAACTTTTGACTCGGACCTCGTATTGACTCACTGTTTGTGGCCAAGTGTCCATAACTCGAAGATCTACATTTTATATTTCTGGAGAAATTTCTCAAATCTGAAGTATTACTTGTCAAAAATGCAATTTTCCGAGGCTACTACTGCATTCATCCTTCACCGGAATCATCTTTTAAGCCCAGAATGACTTCCAAAGCCACTAATCATTGGATTTTTGTGCATTTTCATATTAAAGCACCAAAACCTATAAAATATAGAATACTTATTACAAATCACTTAATAACTACATGAAATGGGCTAACAAAGCGTATTTTTAGGACTATAAACGGCAACTATTCGTCGCCGATCAGTCCCCGTTGACCAGTTTGACCAAGTTTGACCGTAATCATCCAAATTTGATGAAAAGTTCCGGGATCATTCTAGATTATGTGAAAAATACTTAAATGAGGTTTAAAATAAAATCGAATGAAAACGTCAGCTCCTAGAAGCTCCCAGAGTTTTCCAAAACTTCCCGGGAATCCCAAGTTTGACCAGTTTGACCAAAAGTTGACTTTGAAACCGGAGTACCGTATCATTTTTCAAACATTTTTCGTGGATACTAGAGGTCAATAGCTTTCCAACGGTACATCGCACATAATTTTTGGATTTTAAACGAATTAATTATGAATTTCCTAAGACGAAAAAGGCGATCAAATCGGCTTTTATCGTGAAAACCGCAAAACTTTTCAAAGTGACCTATCTCTGAACTATTTTTTATGTAAAATAGACTCCATTACCTTTCCAACGTTATATCACAACATAAATTTGGAGTTCGTGTGCATTTTCTATAAATTTTGGACGGAATAGGGCCTTTTCGCGAATACCGGAACCTCTGGGGGCCTAAAAAGGATTATCTGGACAAATGAGGAGCAGTGCCACTGCGGCACAGGCCCAGTGCTGCCACGGCACTCTCCCCCAGAATGGTATATTTTTATAATTTCTTTTGGGGGTCCATTTTGATTAGTTAAAAACCAAAATGACGTAGTTCTATGTTCACAGATGTTTGGGACCAATGGGAGTACTTCTAAAACCCCAAAACCACTCCAAATTGGCCTATATAAACCCCCCTTGACTTCTCATTTTGAGGGTGTCAAATGAAAGCTTTGAGAAGTTTTAGAGAGAAAGTTGTAAAGATAAGGTTAGAATAGAGAGAAAAGAAGCTTCCTTCTTTAATTTCCAAACAAAATAGTGAGTTCTAAACTTTATTTTTACTTCATTACTTCCATTTACTTCATATTCAATACACCCAACCACCATTTTAGTGAGCATTTAAGATAGAGGAAGTTACTTCCATGTCCAAAGTCACCACATATGAGTGAAACACCAAGCTACAAGTCCAATACATCATTGAATATCATCTATTGATTGTTTATATACTTGTTTGCTTACTTTATTTGTTCATCTCCTCTTACCTCATTTCTTTTTCTTTTCTTTATTTACTTACTAGTCTATCATTATCTAAATGATTACACGAAGTTTGAGGTGAGTGAATCCTTATGGATAGTAGCTTTTGATCTCAAAAACATGTTTGATAGATGATGATTTCAACTTCAATACATTCCTATGAATTCTTGAAGTTGTCTTTAAAATGGAAACAATACTTTCCAATAATCTTGGAGGTTCTTGATGTGAGTCAAATATTGACATTTTAAGTGGTTAAAATCTTCATTAAGTATTGAAAATATATTTTCAAAACCCCCATTTCAAAACCCCCCTCTTAAACCCCTCATTTTGATTTCAAGAAACAAACCTTGTTTTCTCAAAACCTTCAAAACAGTGAATCATTTAATTTCAAAGAATTATTTTGAGTTCAACACTCAATATATGAATGCAATACCACTTGGAAAGTCTTCCTAACTCATTATAGAACACCCATGATTTTTGGCTTGACTTGGAAACACTTGAAAGGGGTCCATTTTTGTCCAAACATTCCTTCCAAACATTCTGCCTCTGTTGTCACAGCCGCTAGGTTGACTTTCAACTTATTTTACAGAAAACTTTTCCAAAACGAGTGGTCCCAACTTATTTTTCCCATGACCGTAAATGTCTTAGGGAACTTTCTATATAATATGGGTCTCTAGATATTTTGTTTTCATTTTCTAAGATTTTCCAACATTTCAATCGACAGTACAGACACTGTTTCTGAGTAACCTCTATTTTTAACATGATTTCTCTCAATCTGTGATAGTTATTAAAGATTGAATTTTTGGGTTGTGTTCTAGACACAATAAGGAAGATCCTCATAACATATCATGCATTTAAAACATTCCAACCCCTCTTTTCAATTTCCAAAATATCATGTTACTGTTCTGTCCACTATTCATAGCAAGCATGCTTTTACTTTCATACTTTGATTTGATGCTTACATGTACTCCAAATTTGTTCATGTCTTAGGAAGTGGTCCATACCATATTTGCACATATCCCATGATGATTTCCTTCATTCATTCATACACATTCTAGACTTCTAAGTCATTCTAGGAATCTATGAACACAAAACACACTACAACCTTGGCACATTCTAGATACATACATTGCATCCATGCAAAGATTTGGGACTTTTGTGACTCATAATCTAAGAAGATTATAAGGAATGAATTTGATCACACGTTCATGCTTCCCCTCGATCTAATCCTCCTTTCTCATCCATCCCAGAGATTGAGAGGTCTTCTTTTCCCAAAGATTAACATGCATCACTCTAGCTTGCTAAGCATATTTTGATTTCTTATTCATTTATTTCAAGAACAATTCATGTCCCCTCTAGATTAGGGAAACTTAATTACTTGATATGTGATTAGACGATTTTTCCTAGGTTTGTTCGTGTGATCTTTCACTTTGCATTGTGTGATACTTGGCTTAGATCTTATGAATGATATTTTATCTTTAGATCTTCCATTTCAAGTTTCTTATGTGATGTAATATACCTATCATAAATATTAACTGTCGAACCAAACATAGTATAAGATGATTATTTGGATGCTAATTGAGGCCCCTCGAAAGACGGGGCGAGTGGAGGGTGTTTTAGTCGTGACAAAGGCTCCTTCCTCTCTCATACCAAAACCCCGAGCCAAGTTCTTTGGTTATGAAAGGCCGGTGCCCTTTATCCATTTGGGTGAGTCAAATTAGGTTTCTTGGTTCCTTAAAGACCAAGTGGCGACTTTGTATCTGTTTTTAATAGACCTTTTCCATTTCTTTTCCCTTTTCAAAACAATTTAAAACAAAAAAGAGGTGGAATTCCGCGTGTCCACAATCTGGCGACTCCACTGGGGATATTTATTTTCAAAACAAAATAATACGAAAATTTGACTCATAAGCAGCATCCTTAAAATCTTCTTTTTACTGTGTCTGGTTCACCGCATTGTACTCTTGCATTTTCCCCCCTCCGACTGTGTTTGAAACGCCACGCTGACATTGTTCAGGTCTTGCTGTGCTAGGGCATAAGTCACCGTTGATACTGTACCTTCCAAGGTATATCAAAAAGAGTAAAAAACTTTTGTACTGTCTCTCTGACGGTATATTGGAACTCTCATCAACGGACCCTCTCTGACTAAACCCAGCCTTTGCATATAGATTCCTGTAGAACCTTTCATAGGACTGTTCATTTATCTTTTCAGATAGGACAATGTGATATAACTGTTGTATGCCCTGACGGGATTACCTGTGCGGTGTAGACGCTTATGTGGCATGAGGCAGAACCTCTTTCTTATGATTCCCAAGCCAATCACTCATATGTGATCACATTGAGTTGACCTACCTAGGCACCATGACAAGGATGTTTGCTCCATTCTCACAAAGATATACACCGCAAACCTTATTTGTCAGTCCTAAGACATAGGAGTATGAAAACCTGCTACACAGTATGATCACCATTGTCACATGCTCTTGTCATATACACCTGTTCTCCTAGAAACTCTGCCCAACTCATCCAGATATCCCAGTTTCTCTCAGAAACTGTCTAAATTTCCCAGAAATTCCCAAATATACCAGTTTCTCCCAGAAACTCCACTTAGATTTCCCAAAAATTCGCAAAACACTTAGAAATTCCCAAGTATACCAATTTCTCCCAGAAACCCCGTCTAAATTTCTCAGAAACACCCAAAATAACCAGTTTCTCCCAAAAACTTTGTCAAGATATTCCGGATATAACCGCATTAACCAATTTTTCCCAGAAACTCTGCCCAGATATAACCGCATTAACCAGTTTCTCTCAGAAACTCTGTTCAAACCAACCAGAAATGCCCAGATATGCTTGTTTCTCTCAGAAACTCTATCCAAATCAAAAATGCCCAGTCTCTTCTAGAAGCCTTCATAAAACCCTGGAAACCCTTGTTATCCCTTGGTGATCATACTGGAAAGTAGGGTTGGCACACTCTATATGGTTAGGACCTTATTTGTTTAGCTACTATCTGTTAGAAATAGGAGCAACATATAGATTAGGGCTTACATCCGCATGCTTGTCTCATTTGCATACACCATTCCTATCGGTCTGCATGCACTGTTTCAGTCAGGTTGTACACGAGTCAATCCACGTTTGTTAACATCACTGTCATTTGTCTATCTAAAGTCATCACTGTCAGAATCTAATACAAATCCTCTTGAATCTGTAGGGTCACTATAGATTCTTAAAGCCAACAGCTGGGATCTTCGTCCTGGGTCAGAAATTCAGATAATCGTTTGGTCAGGATCAGACCAACAAGTTATTTCAGCATGAATCAGGAAGAGCTAGAAAATAAGGTCACCGAATTGGGAGACACCATAAGCCAGCAATCTGATAGCCTGGCCAAGGTCCTGAAGTTTATGGAAGAACTGAAACAGCAGTGGCAGCAGTGTCCCCCTGAGTTCCCACCACCACCGTTCGGATTCATACCACATCCTGAGAACAATGGAGAAGAAGACTGGTTTCAAGGGGCCCCGCCGCCCGCATATGAGAAAAAGTTCCAAGAGAAAATGGACAAAGTCGACAAGCTGGAAAGTGTATTGAGGAAGAGTAAAGAGGTTGATGATTACATGTTAGACTTGGAAGGACTTTTTGAGCCTGTTAAGCTGAAGCTGTCGGAAAACTTCAAGATGCCTGCCATTCACCGTTTTGATGGAACTGGAAATCCGAAGTGCTATGTAAAGCGGTGTATGAACATTTTTCAATCAATGGGCTGCACTCATAAGCACATTGCAATGATGTTCCCATAAACTCTCGCGAAGTCTGCACTATCATGGTTCCTTACCTTGGAAGCTTCCAAAACTCGGGCATGGGAAGACATAGTTCAGGTATTCGTTGATCATTATTCCTACAACCAAGAACTTGATGTCACTATCAGTAATTTGGAAACTACTCGGCAGAATAGCAATGAATCCTTCGCTGCATTTCTGAGTAGATGGAGGAATAAAGTGGCCCGAATGACCCATCGACAGTTGAGAAAGAATAGGTGAGAATGCTAATCTGGAACCTGCAACCACTCTACCATGAGAAATTGTTTTATCAGTCCATCTCCACCTTTGAAGAGCTGTTTTGTCACACCCCAACCCGCCTCGTGCGGATTAGGACACGTGTAACAATGCTACAAGCGCCCAATTACATTAATTTGCAAAGAAACATGTGAATTGTTAGGAAACGCATGTGTTAATCAACATTAAACAACTCTATTGTTACAAAATAGCCCCCCAAGGGTAAAATGGTAATTAATAAGATATAGAAAATTTTATACCAAAAGATAGATCTTTGAGTCCCTGTTCCAATGCAAAAAAATGGCGCGCAAATTCGAGTTTTCTAGAGTGAGTTATGCCCGTTTCCATAAAGGTCGACAGTGCAGCAAAATGGCCTGCGAATCGATCCGCCCTAAAATCGGATCAATCCGGATTTGGCATAATGCCATTTCTGCACCATCCAGCTGCTCCGGATAGATCCGCTCAAGGCCCGGATCAATCCGGTTCCTGCAGAAGTCAAATTTTAGCAGAAAACCCCTGTTTTAAAACTTCTAAACACAACCAAATCACAACTAAACCTCATGTAACCTTAGACAACCATTTTGAAACAATTTGAAAACTCATTGAAACATTTCCAAACACCAATTTAAGTTCTTCCAAACATTCAAACACATGATCATCACTTTATTTGGATCAAACTAAACCAAACACACATCCTTTGAATCAAATCAAGTGTTTTTGAAGTTCAACTCTTGGCGGAAACCAATATCTCATGAAATCTTGTTGGAAATGAGCCCAAAGCTATAACCAACGACATATTACATTAGAAAACCATATCAAGACCATTTCCAAGCATTCAAACCATGAATGCAACTTCATTTGAGTCCCAACAAGTGAATCAACCTAAATTCTTTCCAAGAACAACCATAAGCATGAAACTTTCCAAAAAGGATTTTAAAACTTTCCAAGACACTTAGTTACGAAATGGAACTTATCCAAAGGAATCGCGATGCATATCCGGACTTGTCGGAAAGGACCATTTCCAACCGACTCACACATATCCATAGGTATAACTTAAGAATATACATAGGATTTACAAACAACCTTCAAATCCTCCAACCTCTTACCCAAAACTAACTATTAACATAGAGAATTACACAAATTTCTATAAATTTACATTAAGCACATAAGTTATAGAATCCCAACTAGTTCTCAATCTCTCCAACTCTACAACCACGAGTCAAGACTTCAATCCACCAGTCAAGGGTACTAAGTCACAAGTTAAACCATAATACATGTTATAAACATAACTACAAGTCTTAAATCTCTCCTCCATTCCCGAGCATGTCACTTTCTCTCCAGATATTGCTCCGTACCTGCAGTGGTTGTTATTTACCACAACAGAAACAGAAAACGATTTTCTTAAGCATTACACTTAGTGAGTAATCTAAACATGATTGAATGTTTAACATGTGCAATGCAACAATAAATATATAAATCATGTTTGTAATCGCCGAGTCACCGGTTCAATGATTCATTTAAACCCGAAGACCTTCCCTGGTCCTGTGGCCACTTCTATTCCTTGGACTTCCGTCTTTATCGAATTCTTCCTCTTCACCACCCTTATTACTCCCAACTAATGAATCATTGTCCCGGGCTCATTGAATACCATATAGACATATAAGCATGTAGGCACATAATCATAGCAACTTTTCATACAATTGATATGTAATTCACAATCTAACAATTTTATAACTTCTAAACATGATTTCCACAATTCAAAATAGATACAAAAACATTGAACATCTTAAACCACAATCACCTTTTTAGTTAGAAAACTCACCTTAGCAAGATCCAATCAAATTAAACTAAGTAGATGTTGAATTGCACCAAATCCAAGTTCAATTTCTACCCCAAATGAATCCTACACAGTTTTGGTACAACAAACATCGTCTATCAAAAACGGTTACCAGAAAAACATTGCCGAGGATGAAAATAAATTACGTGCATGTGATCCTCTTACCTCCACGAGTCCAAAAGTGGTCTCGAATCGTAAATCCGGCGAACGACGGTGACGGAACGGCAAAAAATGTTGTCGATGACGGTTCCGTCTTCTACCGAGCTCCTTCTCTCTTTCTTTTCCTTAAATTTGCTGAATTTCTGTAAATGGGAGACTTCTCCCTTGTTTTGACACATCCTCATGCATAAGCTTGAGGTGTCATTACCTTTTTTCCCATATTTTCACTTACACCCTCGGAATTTCCTAAGTTCCTATTATGAAATCCCCCAAACATTCCATTAATTACCCAATTATCCAAATTAGTATTTGTCTAAGTTTCGTATGGGTTCCAACGTGGGTTCCAAATATTTTGTGAAGTTGCTATCGTACCTACTAATTATCAATCTTTTTCAATTATACCCTTATTTGGGTATCCAAACTAATACAAGTTGCCAACACGTGTATTATCATATATTATGAAAGTATTTAAAGAAGTAGTCATTTAATCATATAAATGCATTTAATCACATAAAATGCAAATATTAATATTCGGCCTTTCACTGGGTCCCATTCCAATACTTGTCCCACCTAACTGGGGACTTTTCCAACTGTGTTCCTTTACTGAACACTTTTTTTTTTCACGGGTGACTCCAAGCCTCCCCTTAATCCATTTTATACACTAATTATATTAATTAATGCACATAAAAATGATAATTAACCCGTTTCTCGGGTACGGGTGTTACATGTTTGAAGTTAGAACTCGAATTGAAGACGCTATCAGGGAAGGAAAGATCAAGAAGGAAGAGCCTTCGAGTCAGTCAAAAAGGCCCAACTACTCTCGCAATCCTCCGGATGTCAATGCTCTTAGCAGTCAACCCATGGTATACCCTCCTAGGCCGTACCAACCCCTCAACCAGGCAAACTCGCCCAATCACCCTTTCTAGAAAAAGCCTCCTTGTAATTTCGCCAAGTTAGAAATCCCCCTCTCCTCAGCCTCAGATTGCTTCCTTAAAAAGGTCCACCTCCAACTGCTCCAGCCTCGAAATACCCCGCTCCCACCAAACTGCGATATGTCCAAAAGATGCACCTACCACCAAGCCCCTGGCCACAACACCGAAGATTGCATGCACCTTCGCCATGATATCCAAGACCTCATTGACTAGAATATCATTGAGCCACCTCTAAAGTAGCCCCATATCACTCAAAATCCCCTGCCAAACCACCAAAATATCAGCCTCATTGAGTCCAATCATGTATCCTTCACCCCTGCTACCTATATCACCCCCTTAGGTCAACCTTTACCCCTCATTGACATCCCAAAATCTATGGAAATTCATCTAATTGAAGGAGGAGATGATGAGTGGCAGCAACAGATGGCTGGTGAACAAGATCTATTCTTCTTGGAAGAACACGAGCTAGGGGTAGTGGACCTCAAATGGTATGATCCCAATAATGAAAGCGATGTTTCTATATGGAACGAGCCGGAGAAACCATTTGTGGGAACAGATTGTGAATGGTTCAAAGAAGATAGGACTGTAGAAGGGCTTACTGCTGTCGAGATTGATCATCTGACTAGGTCAGGCCGTCATTACCAGCCTCCGCAGCCTACCACTGAAGCAATCGAAAAAAGTCCGGTCAAAGATAAGGGAAAGGGAAAAATGGATGAGATCATCGAAGAAGATAATGAGTTGATAAAGCAGCTGAAGAAAACCCAAGCACATCTCTCGATGTGGGACATCATGGTAACATCCTACAAGCATAGGCAAGTTGTGTTGAATGCATTGGCTGGAATTGAGGTCCCCATCGACGCTGCACTGGAAGATATGGTGGATTTCTTAGGCGCACTCACCCCTGACCCAATCATTACATTTTCTGATGAAGACCTACCGCCGAAAGGGTCTACACATAACAAAGCAATGTACATCACTGTTGGATGTAAGGGACAGCAAGTGCTATTCTGTCTAGTCAATACAGGCTCCGCCCTAAATGTTTGTGCTCTAAGGACTGCCACCGCCTTGGGGGTCAATGTCCTTGACATCACACCATCGGTGCAATCCGTGAGGGCCTACGATAACACCAAGAGAAATGTCATGGGGACTGTTTCTCTCCAAATTCGGGTAGGATCTTTGGTTAGCACTGAAATCTTTCAAGTTATGGACATACCTGCCTCGTTCAATTTGTTGATCGGGAGGCCCTGGCTGCATGTTAACAAAGCTGTATCATCCACTATGCATCAAATGATCAAGCACGTTCATGAGAAGGAGGTGAAAATCATCCTCGGCAATAGTTGGGGTAATGAAGCTTTTCTAAACTATGCTCCCATTTGTGAAATCCAAATACCTGAGCTAGAAGAAGGAAAAATTGGGGGATTCTTTATGGAAGAAATCCACATGATCAATGATGAAGACAGGTTCCCCGAGATCCATTCTGCAGTTGTCAACATCGTCTGCAAAATGAACTACTTCCCCGGAATGGGATTGGGCCGACGCCAGCAAGGGATTCGTGAGTTCCCTCAGATCAAAGGGCAACAAGGCACTTTTGGGTTGGGGTACAATCCCACTAAAGAAGACGTCGAGCTACAGAGGCCATGGAAGAAAAGAGTGAGGAGTCTCCCACCATACTGCAAAACCTTGAATGGGCAATTCATCAAAGAAGGGGATGATTTCCCCTATTTTGGGTTCCCAGAACCTTGGATCCATCAGGCCACTGGAAAAAGGTACCCCTGGCTGGAAATCTTCGCTGACTGCGAAAGGCCCCCCTATAAAGATCCGTTCTATCCTGAAGAAATTGAGAAAACCCCAGAGGAAGACTGATTGGAGTATCTGAACACTGAAGCCATCGAGAAAATGTGGGAAGAGTTCGCTGAAGAGAAGGAAGAAAAGAGGGCCGAGAGCCAAGATGATCAGATCAAGCCAACTGAGGAGGGTTTGAGCAACCAAGCTGTAGAGTCATCTGTCTCCCTATCCCCTATTCCCCCAGAGTTTGTACTTCCAATTATCGAGTCTATACCAAAGTCGGCTGCTATAAGCCCACCACCGTCTAATGTAACCACTCCACCTATCATGAATGAAATGAAAGACAATTCTGCTTACTCCTCTATGTCTAATACTTGTGAATGCACAGATCCCTCTGGGGATCTCCCAATTGAACTTAAGCAACTAATTGAAAAACCACCTGCTTATGAAATAATCGAAGATACTTTATCGATTAACCTAGGTGAAATAGGTAATCCATAAATTATGCAAATTGGCTCAACTCTTAATAAAGAAGAAAAAGAAAAGTTGACTCTCTTGCTAAAATATTTCAAAGATGTTTTCGCTTGGTCTTACGAGGATATGCCTGGGGTCGATCCCGACATCGTCCAACATCGCATTCCCTTCCTTCCCAATTCTAAACTCGTCAAGCAGAAACTTAGGCTCATGAGACCAGAATGGGCACTCAATGTCAAAGAAGAGGTAGAAAAGCAATTCAAGGTAGGGTTCATTATTGTTATCGAGTATCCGGAATGGGTTGCTAATATCGTGCCAGTCCCCAAAAAGGATAGAAAGTTCGTGTGTGCGTCGACTTCCGTGACCTAAACAAAGCCAGTCCTAAGGATGACTTCCCACTACCCCACATCGATGTCTTAGTGAATAACACTGCAGGATAT
Source organism: Hydrangea macrophylla (assembly GCA_033977485.1). Lineage (NCBI taxonomy): Eukaryota > Viridiplantae > Streptophyta > Magnoliopsida > Cornales > Hydrangeaceae > Hydrangea > Hydrangea macrophylla. Next base: position 69,100,954 of record CM066987.1, on the reverse strand, counting down.
GAACTACTGTCATTTATGGATGGCTTTTCAGGGTACAATCGGATTCTAATGGCGCCAGAAGATCGGGAAAAGACGACATTCACCACACCTTGGGGAACCTACTGTTATAGGGTAATGCCTTTCGAACTCAAGAATGCTGGAGCAACCTACCAAAGAGCTGCCACCACTTTATTACATGACATGATTCATAAAGAAGTAGAAGTATACGTAGATGACATGATCGTAAAATCCAAGGATAGAGAAGGGCACTTGGAGACACTAGAAAAGTTTTTTGAAAGGTTGCGCAAATACAAGATGAGGTTGAATCCAAAGAAATGCACTTTCGGTGTAACCTCCGGTAAGCTCCTGGGTTTTCTCATCACACAAAGGGGAATAGAGGTGGATCCCTCTAAAATCAAGGCAATCCTAGAAATGGCACCACCACATAATGAAAAGGAAGTGAGAGGGTTTCTCGGAAGAATCCAATTTATCAGCCGCTTCATTTCCAAACTCACAACTACATGTGATCCTTTGTTCCGATTACTGAGAAAATGAGAGAAGTTCCAATGGGATGACCAATGCCAAGCCGTTTTTGACAAAATAAAAACCTACCTTCAAAATCCGCCCGTCCTTTCACCACCCACTCCTCATAAGCCCTTATTCCTTTACCTATCTGTCTCCGAAAATGCCATCGGTTGCATGGTAGCCCAAGAAGGAGAAGAAGGCCACTCCGAAAAAGCCATATATTACCTTAGCAAGAGGATGATTGGGTATGAGCTCAACTACTCTACCCTTGAAAAAACATGTTGGGCCTTGGTTTGGTGCACTCGCCGACTGAGGCACTACATGCTGGCCTTCTCAGTTGTGCTCATATCCCACATGGATCCACTAAGATACCTCCTCGAAAAACCCGCCCTGACCGGTCGTATATCCTGTTGGTTACTTCTGCTATCCGAATTCGATATCAAGTATGTGACAAGCAAATCAGTAAAAGGGAGAACTATAGCTGAACATCTTGCTGAACACGCCATTGATTCTGAAGTAAGTGGAGATTTTCCATTCCCGAACGAGAATATCATGGAAATCAAGAAAGAATAGTGGAAGTTGTACTTTGATGGAGCAGCCAATATGAAAGGCTACGGAGTAGGAATGATTCTAGTGTCACCAAATGAGGACCACACCTCACTAGCAGTCAAGCTCAATTATAACTCCACCAACAACACTGTTGAATACGAGGCATACATTCTGGGGATGGAAGAAGCCATAGAACTGAAATTTCAGAAGTTGGATGTCTTCAGAGATTCAAAACTCATTATATCACAAGCTAGAGGAGAATGGAAAGTGAAAGAAGAAAGGTTGAAGCCCTATCATGATCATCTCGATGGACTCAAGAGATAGTTCATGAACATCACATTCTTCTAATTACCAAGGGAAGAAAACCAGCTAGCAGATTAGTTGGCTACCTTAGCCTCCATGATCAAAATTCCTGTGGGAGTCAAGATGATGCCTCTGGTAATTGGGTAAAGATACGAGCCTTCATTTAACATGGTCATCGCGATCGGAGAAGAAGAAGACGAAACACCACGGTACCAAGATGTTTGGGACTTCATAAAAAAGGGAACGTACCTCCAAGAGTCTACTGAGAAAGACAAAAGGGCAATTCGAAGATTCGCAGCACAATTCCTCATTTACAGGGGAAAATTGTTGAAGAAAGGGTACAATTGTCACAACCTGACTTGCTTGTTTGGAAAAAGCTCCAGAAGAATGATGGAAGAAATACACGAGGGGGTATGCGGTCCACACATGAACGGTTATATGCTGGGCAAGAAGATTATAAGACAAGGGTACTACTAGACAACATTGGAGAAAGATTATTGTGAATACGTAAGAAGGTGTCACAAGTGCCAGATCCATGCAAACATGATGCATGTACCGCCATCTCTTCTATACAGCATGACCTCTCCTTGGCCATTCTCAACCTGGGAAATTGATATCATCGGTGAAATCGTTCCAAAAGCCTCGAATGGAAGTCGATACATTTTGGTGGCCATTGACTACTTTACAAAATGGGTAGAAGCCGCATCCTACAGTAAATTGGGGGCCAAGGAAGTGGCCAAGTTCATCAAGAAGAACCTCATTTGTCGTTATGGAATCCCCCATGAGATCATTTCAGATAATGGTAGTCATTTCAAAGCTGAAGTCAGGGATCTATTTAAGGAATACAAAATCACTTATCATAAGTCATCGTCATACAAGCCGCAAACTAATGGGGCAGTCGAAGCTGCAAACAAGAATGTCAAGGCCATACTGCAGAAATCGGCCGATACCTACAAAGACTGGCACGAAAAGCTACAGTTCGCACTTTGGGGATACAGAACATCAATAAGGACGTCCACAGGAGCAACTCCTTACTCACTAGTATATGGAATGGAAGCAGTACTTCCAGTTGAGAAAGAACTACTGTCCCTGCGCATGATGGCAGAATGTGAAATTTTGGAATCGGATTGGTTAAGGGAAAGGTACGAAGAATTGGCTCTCATAGATGAAAAGCGCCTAGCGGCAGTCGACCATGTCCGAATCTATCAAAAGAGGATAGCCTGTGCTTTCAACAAAAGGGTTCGTCCGAGGAAAATTGTCAAGGGTGACCTTGTCCTTAAGGAATTGCGAGCCCCGACCTTTGATCCACGCAGAAAGTTCAAACCCAAATGGGTTGGCCCCTATATCGTCAAAACTATCCTTTCTGGAGGAGCAACCTACCTTATGGACCTCAATGGTGTTGAATTCAAAGAACCAATCAACATTGATCGCCTCAAAAAGTACTATACTTGACCATTCCCCGAAACCAATTTTCTTTCAAGCCTCCCCTGTACTACGCTCGACTTGATTCCCACTCGGGGATACGTAGGCAACCACATCGGTTTGGTCGACACCATCATAACTAACCCCTTTTCTTTCAAGACTTTGGCCCGAACTACAATGGACCTGATCGCCGTTCGGGGGTATGTAGGTAGACTTTCAAAAAAAAAAAAAAAAGAAGAAGGATTGCTCGCAAGGTCAAAAATCTGAAAGGACGCCTATGTAAAAGTTAGAGTTAAATCCAAAGTGAGCAATAACAAAAGAGAGAAAAGAGCTCGCTAGGTCACCTAACTGGTGCCTAGGCAAAATTATGAGCGTGTGAGAAAAATAAAGTCGTGGTCCTTACCATAACCCAGAAATCACCCTCTACACTAGGGGCAAACTTTGGCCACCTGCCTCGTTTGCCTGAACCTCTTCTAAAACTAGGGGCAAACGTCGGTCATCTACCTCGTTTGCCTCACCACCATACACATCCCAAACTAGGGGCAAACTTCGGCCACCCGCCTCATTTTCTTCTAATCGTCCTAGCGTGCCTAAACAAGTACCAAAAGCAAACATCTGATCAAAATCATACTACGAATGTTTTCAGAAAGCCAAATGCATAAAATAAGGTTCTCCAAGTAACCAAGGTTCACCGATAAACAAACTTCGAATATTATGTAAGCAAGGATAAATGAAAACACAAAAAGTTCTTTCAAAAAGCAATCCCAAATATCAAGGACACTTGGAGAAAAGAAGCAGAATCAGTTAAGTCTAGTTTTATTTTGTGTCTTTTATTTCTTCAAAGGTCTTTAGAGGTAGGCTTTTACTCGACCGGCCCAGCCCCTGATGAAAGCAGCAATAGTAGTGGCTCTGAATCTGGAAGCAAAGACCTCTCAGTAAACCCCCGGGGGACCTCTTCAACTCGCCCGTACTGTCTACCCAATTGGCGAGGATGATAGAGAGAGGTCTCTCTTAGACCCAATCAGCCACACTCTCTGGTAATCCCCGAGACTAGTGGTCACAGCATGAAGGCCCCAACGCCTCACGATCCAGCAAATGTCGGCCTCAGATAAAGCACCCATCATGCCAACCCAATTGGCAGAAGTGTAATGAGGATGAAGCACAGCTCTGCCAAAGTAAATTGGCGGCACACTACCAGCCCATAACTGAAGGCGCTCGTAGAGCCAAGCCTGTAACACCAAAGGCGCCCCAGAAAGAAGAAACGTTCCTTGATTGAAAGCGCGATCCAAACCATTCAGGGTTTCAGCAAGAACCATGGCCATGGGATTCCTGCTAAATTTCAGCCCAAGGCACACGTGTACCAAGTTGAAGAAGCACTCGAGAACAGAAAGTGCAAAGTCATGCACAATATCAGAGCAGCCCTGCGGGTAGCGTCATAAACGCTAGGATTCCCAGGACTAGCATACCGGGCGATGATGGAAGCAATGTCAAGAATCTCACCATGAATTAGCCAGCGGGAAATAGTAGTGGAACAGTTCAGGTATTCAGCCAAGCCTCGCGTCAGACTGGGGGTATCACCAGAAGGGAGAATCAGGTCAGAGTCAGAATTGAAGCCAAGGATAGCACAGAACTCCTCAAACAGGGGACATATCTCCAGGCCGTTGAAATTAAAGACATGGTTCACCGGGTCCCAGTGGATAATAGCGCCACGCATGAACTCAGTGTTCAGAGCCATCTGGAGAAGAGAGAATAGCTTGGTCAGACCGTAGCTGAAGAGGTTGATCCACTCCATACCATCCATGATGTTCAGCCAAGCTGTGAGTTGAGCCGGATCATACAATGCCATGTTTTCTGTCACGGCTCTAGCAAAATTGCAAATTTCGATAGCATGTCCCTATTTCATAGACTATCCAACCTGCAAGGCAAACACACTCACTATCATAAAGTTGCTCATCGTAGTAACATCAACAATAACAGAACCAAAGTACACAACCACCAACTAAAGCAAGCACACAACTGCGCCTTCAAACTGGAAACTATCCAGCTTGAAAGGTAAAAACATCATAATACGCTGTCAAGGGTGATAAATCATCCTACACATCATCCTACACATTGTCTTACATATTGTCCATCAGTCACATTATTCACTAGTACAACCCAATTGAAAACATGAAATGGAGATAAAACAAAAATCCCCACTTAGGAGGCCTCAGTCTTCCTCTTCTTCGTCCACTGTCGGGCCACCCGGAGTGTACATCGGCGATGGCCTCATCCTGCCACCTCAGTACCTCGGCCCGGTCCTCGATGAGCCGGCACCGCCCCCATGATATTGCACACACAAATAATATGAAAGCAATTAGTAGAGAAACAATAAAAGTACAAAAACGAAGTCGAGTCAGAAAATTACCAAGGACGCCATCTGACTAGTGGCAAACTGTCGTATACCATCCATATGTCAAGGGCAAAATCAGGGTTAGGACCTCATAACCTTAAGGAGCACAAAAATAGAGACATACCTGATGGTCTCGTGTGAGGACCAAAGACCGTAAGCTAGCTGCCAAGGCGTGGCCCTCCTCAGCATAACTCCAAGGGACGTTGAGGACGCCTGCTAGCTGGGTGGGATACCCACATGTGACCCGTGGCACCTCCATAACCTGGGGAGAGCCATCTGTACCCGAAACATTAACGGTCCAATCCCAAGGAGGGATAGGATCAGAAACTGGGAGAACCTATCTCCTGTACATCTCATGAAGCTGTAGGCACAAAACAAGTTAGGGAAAAGATAAGTCAAAAACATAGGTAACTGACAGAGACAAAAAAGTAAAAGAAACTCACGTCCAGGAGTGAGAAGTTGGGCATCAGGAAGCGGCCACGGTAAGTCTCATAGCTGGTCTTAGAGAGAAAGTGAACCCAAACATCAGTACCAGCTAAGGCCACCAACAAAGCATCGCCAGAAAGGTCATCAGCATCCATCACAGAAGGATCATGAGGGACGCAATACCTCAGACTGCCAACCACCTGCCAAGACACTCGCTTGCCAAGGAACCATTGCCTGCTTTCGGTACTTTCCATCAGAAGTCAGCAAGAGGAAAGGGGCCTCACCGCCTATATCTCCTATGGGGCAGCATAGGCAATGCGCTCCTAAGGCGTCCAATCAACGCTAGCAGCTGTCAGCCCAAATAATAAGTTTCTGAGGAGAACAATCTGATGAGCCCCGCTCTTTACCCCGACAACATCCCTCTGCCATCTCAAGCCCCGGGGGAACAAAGGCACAGGAGCCATGCCATCCTCATCTTTACCTGATTCATCAGCAAGGGAAGGAGCCAACATCTTCAGGTACTCAAAGCTCCAAAGCTGCACAGACAAAGGGAAAATCAGAAAAGGCAAGAAGTATGAAAATCAAAAAGCCGAAACAAAAAAGAAGTTGCAGTACATACCTCCCAAGCTCGCCAGAATCCCCCCATCGATATGACATCGCCCCGGAAAACCTCACCCATATGCTTGTAAAGGTGGGCCAAGGCAGCACCGCCCCAGTCATAAGAGGGGATCTCACCACTGGTCGCCAGGCAAGAAAGAAGCCTCAAGTTCACCCGGTCATTCTGTGTCATGAAGATCGAGGAACCAAGGACATACAGAAGAAATACCCTCAAAAGCTGAGAATTATTCAAGTTGTGATTCCCTCTGCCGTAAGCCCGATAAAGCCAGCCACAAGGGAACCAGTGCCTCTCCAGATTAGGAGGAACAGCCCCAATCAGCATCTCTACAGCTTCAGGATCAATCTCATAGAAGTAATCCAAGACTAGGCGCTTCCCACCAACCCTCAAGCCGGTAATCATGGAAAAATCAAAAGGCATCATTTTCATCTCACCGAATGGTAGATGAAAAGTATTGGTGGTGTCCCACCATCTCTCAGCAAGAGCGTAAAAATGCGCCAGATCGTTGGTACTCTTTGAAACCAGGCGGACAAAGCCGCCAAACCCGGCATCGTCTACCATTCTCTTGACAGTAGGCGAGAGTTGGGTGTACCACAAAAAAGAGTAAGCAAGGCTACTATGGCCCTTCAATGTCACTTCCGCCACCTGCACACTGCATAAATGACAAAAAAAGAAAGATCACAAAATCACTATTAACGACCCAAAGTCCAACTTCACAAAATCAACATACGAGCACAAAACAAGCTTCCAACAAACTTTAGGTGCACACTACGGTCCATAAAACTAGCACAATGCACAAAATAGTCCTAAACGGTCGAAAGTTTCACATACCAGGCTCTCGGCTTTCATTCGTTCCTTGGCCTTCTTAGACGGTCTCCTTGAGCTCGAAGCCATGGATCTGCAAGAAAAATGGAAACTAAAACCAAACTTTCTTCTTGAAAAATGGAACAAACCAAAACACCAATCAAAATTCCAATCATGGGGAAAGATTACTCACCTGAGCGTGCACAAGCTGTGTTTTGACGGATTTTGGCTCCAAAAACACCCCGAAATGGCCAAAAATGAGCTTGAAATGCTCAAAAATCCGAGATATACACACATGAAGTCCGGCCACCCAGTGTCGCCGTGGCACTGGCCAACTGTTGCAGTGGCACTGCTCCCTGCGGGCCCTGTTTTTCTACGTTTCAGCCCGTTTCGGCCCATTCTGACCCGTTTTAGCCCGTTCGTGATCCCGATTAGCCCCGGTGGCCCATTTTAGTCAAGATTTATGAGGTTTTATCATCAGTAGATCCATTTTAACCCTAGTAGATTCAGTTAATCCCTCAAGGACAGAAATAAAGATATCAGCTCTCGAAGGCCTAAATCGGTTTTTCGGACTGACCATTGCAAAGATCTGATCAACCGTGAGAGATTCAGAGATGGAACCTGGTTCCCGATCAAGAAACAGTTAAAGAGAGATTCTCCGAGAATCCTGCATCATCCCCAGAGGACAGAAGCATAGAGATATCAGCTCTTGGAGGCCTGAATAGACTTTTCGGACCGACCATTGCAAGATTTGATCAACCGTGTGAGATCGGAGTTGAATCCTGGTTCTCAGTCAAGAAGTAAAATAGTTAAGAGAGATTCTCAGAGAATCCCATACCATCCCCAATAGAACCTGAACCAAATTTCCAGATTGGTCATCATAAAAATCAGCCAATGATTGAAAAATGCCGCCCGCAGTCAAAAGACGCCGACTTCTAGGGCAAGCTTTGTCTATTCACAATCCAAGGCTCCGTGTCCATTGGTTATCGTGAGCTTCTTCACTTATTGTGAGCTTCCTCACTCCTTCGTCCAAAATTATGAGCTTTCTCACTTATCATGAGCTTCCTCACTCCTTCATTCAAAATCGTGAGCTTTCTCACTTATTGTGAGCTTTCTCACTTATCGTGAGCTTCCTCACTCCTTTGTCCAAAATCGTGAGCTTTCTCACTTATCGTGGGCTTTTTCACCCCCTTCATCCAAAATTGTGAGCTTTCTCACTTATTGTGAGCTTTCTCACTTATTATAAGCTTCATCACTCCTTTGTCCGAAATCATGAGCTTTCTCACTTATCGTGAGCTTTCTCACCCCTTTGTCTAAAATCGTGAGCTTTCTCACTTATCGTGAGCTTCTTCACTTATCATGAGCTTCCTCACTCCTTCGCCCAAAATCGTGAGCTTTCTCACTTATCGTGAGCTTCCTCACTCTTTCATCCAAAATCGTGAGCTTTCTCACTTATCGTGAGCTTCCTCACTCCTTTGTCCAAACTCGTGAGCTTTCTCACTTATCATGAGCTTTTTCACTTATCGTGAGCTTTCTTACTCCTCTGTCCAAAATTATGAGCCCCCTCACCTACCCATCAATTATTGTGAGCTTCCTCAAATAAAGATCATGAGCTTCCTCAGCAAACAAAAATCATGAGCTTCTCCCTTATCGTGAGCTTCCTCACTCCCTTGTCAAAAATTATGAGCCCCCTCACCTACCCATTAGCTATTGTGAGCTTTCTCGCTTGTCAGTTATCGCAAAACCCTTCTCCAATTGGCTATCTTGAACTTCCTCATCCATCGCTTGGTATCCAGGACTTCTGTGTCCATCGATTATCTTTAATTATCGTCCTCTAGGACCCCACGTTTGATTACATATGTTTGCGAAGCACACTTCCTGTAATTTAAGAAGTTTGCCCGAGACCCAAAGTCTTCAACACCTTGGTATCCTTATCAGGATCGACCACTACATTAGATTCAACACTAGCACAACATAAGTCCACTCGGGGTGGCACACACCCCACAGTACCAGCTCATGCTAGGATTAGAACACTAAACATGATAGGACTCAGGACACAATTCATATCGCATCCATGCATTGCATATCACTCTTATAGCATAGCATCCGCCTGATTGTTGTGTATGTGCATGTATAATTTATTCCTTTGTGCCCCGAACTACATCCTAGTCTGATTCCCTTAGGATACGTAGGCAGTTCACGAAGAGCACGACCAGCCCTGGCCCCAGCATTATGCTTTCTATCATTACATCTTTTGCAATGCTTTTTATCCTAAATCTATAGCCTCCAAAAGACCTGTCTCTTCAAAGCTTTGGCACTCGGTTGCGACATGCATTGCCTCGCAAGTTCATGCCAAAGAGGGGCAAATTATAGACACCCCATTTTGTCGGCTATCAGATTTAGGAGACCCATAACTTGGTGGATCACAATGATCGAAAAGACTCAAAAAGGACTCCTGGAAGTTAGTTCCATCTCTCAAATGCTCAGAATGACCAAAATACCCCTGAAAGCCTGAACGCTCCCGGATTCGGACCAAATATTTTGGATACACGCTATATCAGAAGAAAAACAAATAAAATGAGTTCTAAAGCGAGACCGGATGAAATCGTCGGCTCCCAGAAACCCCCAGAGGTCCCGGAAGTTCCCAGAAAGTCCCGTTGACCGGTTGACCAAGTTTGACCGAAATCATCCAAATTTGCCGAAAAGTTCCGGAGTCATTCTAGACCATGTGGGAAATACTAAAATGAGTTTTTAAAAAAATCGAACGAAAATGTCAGCTACTGGAAGCTCCTAGAGGTTTCCAGAACTTCCAGGGAATCCTAGGTCTGACCAATTTGACCAAAAGTTGACTTTGAGACCGGAGCACCGTATCATTTTTCAAATATTTTTTCGTGGATACTAGAGGTCAATAGCTTTCCGACGGTATGTCGCACATAATTTTTGGATTTCAAACGAATTAATTATGAATTTTCGAAGGCGAAAAAGGCGTCAAAATTGGCTTTTATCGTGAATACCTCAAAACTTTTCAAAGTGACCTATCTCCAAACTATTTTTTATATAAAATAGACTCCATTACCTTTCCAACGATATATCACAACCCCAATTTGGAGTTCGTATGCATTTTTTGTGAATTTTGGACGAAATAGAGCCTTTTTGCGAATACCGAAACCTCTGGGGGCCTAAAAAGGATTATCTGGACGAATGAGGAGCAGTGCCGCCGTGGTACTGGCCCACTGCTGCCGCGGAACTCTCCCCCAAAATGGTATATTTTTTAAATTTCTTTTGGGGGTTCATTTTGATTGATTAAAAATCAAAACAACGTTCTATGTTCACAGATGTTTGGGACCAATGCGAGTACTTGTAAAACCCCAAAACCACCCCCAAATTGGCCTATATAAACCACCCTTGACTTCACATTTTGGGGGTGTCAAATGCAAGCTTTAGAGAGAAAGTTGTAGAGATAAGAAGCTTTCTTCTTTGATTTCTAAACAAAATAGTGAGTTCTAAACTTGGTTTTTACTTCATTACTTCCATTTACTTCATATTCAATACACCCAACCACCATTTTAGTGAGCATTTAAGAGAGAGGAAGTTACTTCCATGTCCAAAGTCACCACATATAAGTGAAACACCAAGCTACAAGTCCAATACATCATTGAATATCATCTATTGATTGTTTATATACTTGTTTGCTTACTTTATTTGTTCATCTCCTCTTACCTCATTTCTTTTTGTTTTCTTTATTTACTTACTAGTCTATCATCATCTAGATGATGACATGAAGTTTGAGGTGAGTGAATCCTTTTGGATAGTAGCTCTTGACCTCAAAAACATGTTTGATAGATGATGATTTCAACTTCAATACATTCCTATGTATTCTTGAAGCTATCTTTAAAATGGAAACAATACTTTCCAATAATCTTGGAGGTTCTAGATGTGAGTCAAATGTTGACATTTTAAGAGGTTATAATCTTCATTAAGTATTGAAAATATGTTTTCAAAACCCCCATTTTCAAAACCGCGCTCTTAAACCCCTCATTTTGATTTCAAGAAACAAACATTGTTTTCTCAAAACCTTCAAAACAGTGAATCATTTAACTTCAAAGAATTATTTTGAGTTAAATACTCAATATATGAATGCAAAACCACTTGAAAAGTCTTCCTAACTCATTATAGAACACCCATGATTTTTGGCTTGACTTGGAAACACTTGAAAGGGATCCATTTTTGTCCAAACATTCCTTCCAAACATTCTGCCTCTGCTGTCACAGCAGCTAGGTTGATTTCAACTTATTTTACAGAAAACGTTTCCAAAAAGAGTGGTCCCAACTTATTTTTCCCTTGAACTTCAATGTCTTAGGGAACTTTCTGCATAATATGGGCCTCTAGATCTTTTGTTTTCATTTTCTAAGATTTTCCAACATTTTAGTTGATAGTACGGACTCTGTTTCTGAGTAACCTCTGTTGTTCACATGATTTCTCTCAATCTGTGATAGTTATTAAAGATTGGCTTTTTGGGTTGTGTTCTAGACACAATAAGGAAGATCCCCATAAAAATCATTCCTAACCCCTCTTTTTAATTTCCAAAAGATCTTGTTACTGTTCTGTCCACTATTCACAGCAAGCATGCTTTTACTTCCATACTTTGATTTGATGCTTACATGTACTCCAAATTTGTTCATGTCTTAGGAAGTGGTCCATACCATATTTTCACATATCCCATGATGATTTCCTTCATTCACTCATACACATTCTAGACTTCTAAGTCATTCTAGGAATCCATGAACACAAAACACACTACAATGTTGGCACATTCTAGATACATACATTGCATCCATGCAAAGATTTGGGGCTTTTATGACTCCTAATCTAAGAAGATTATAAGGAATGAATTTGATCACACGTTCATGTTTCCCCTCGATCGAATCCTCATTTCTCATCCGTCCCGGGGATTGAGAGGTCTTCTTTTCCCAAAGATTAACATGCATCACTCTAGCTTGCTAAGCATATTTTGATTTCTTTATTCATTTGTTTCAAGAGCAATTTATGTCCCCTCTAGATTAGGGAAACTTAATTACTTAATATGTGATTAGACGATTTTTCCTAGGTTTGTACGTGTGATCTTTCACTTTGCATTATGTGATACTTGGCTTAGATCTTACGAATGATATTTTATCTTTAGATCTTCCATTTCAAGCTTCTTATGTGATGTAGTATACCTATCACAAATATTAACTGTCGAACCAAACATAGTATAAGATGATTATTTGGATGCTAATTGAGGCCCATCGAAAGATGGGGCGAGTTGAGGGTGTTTTAGTCGTGACAAATGCTCCTTCCTCTCTCGTACCAAAACCCCGAGCCAAGTTCTTTGGTTATGAAAGGCTGGTACCCTTTATCCATTTGGGTGAGTAAAATTAGGTTTCTTAGTTCCTTAAAGACCAAGTGGTGACTCTGTCTCTGTTTTCAACAGACCTTTTCCTTTTCTTTTCCCTTTTCAAAATAATTTAAAACAAAAAAGAGGTTGGATTCCGCATGTCCACAGGGAGGCATTGGTCGGTAGCTCAGGAAACGAATCTGTTTAGTGCGGCCACCCAGCCGGCCAAGCTCTGTACTTCTTTCGTTGACCGAGGTGACCGCATGTTGATAATGGCCTGAATCTTTTCGGGGTTCGCTTCGATTCCTCGCCTGCTGACCAAGTGCCCTAAAAATTTCCCAGTCGAGACTCCGAACATGCATTTGGCCGGGTTCAACCTCATTCAAAATTTTCTTAGGATGCCGAAGGCCCCTGCCAGATGCTCGAGATGGTCGGTCTCGTCTTGGCCTTTTACCAAGAGGTCTTCTACGTATACCTCCATCGACTTCCTGATCAAGTCCCTGACACATGAAATTGACCAGGCGTTGGTATGTTGCCCTGGCATTTTTTAGGTCAAAAGGCATCACCTTATAGCAATACGTGCCATGGTCGGTGATGAAGGAAGTCTTCTCCTCATCCCCGGGGTACATGCTGATCTGGTTGTACCCTGAGTAAGCGTCCATGAACGAAAGAAGTGAATGACAAGTCGTGGCGTCCACGAGGAGGTCTATCCTAGGCAATGGATAGTAATCCTTGGGGCAGGCTTTATTTAAGTCGGTAAAATCCACACACATTCTCAACTTCCCGTTGCTCTTCTTCACTAGAACCACATTGGACAACCAGCCGGGATAGTGGACTTCTCAAACGGATTTCGCTTTTAGAAGCTTCTCAACTTCTTCACGCACCGCCACTTGTTGCTCAGGGGTCATGCCCCTCTTCTTCTGGTTCATCGACCGGGAATCAGGGTTAATGTTGAGACGGTAAGACATGACCCAGGGGTCAATCCCCAGAATATCTTCATGGCACCAGGCGAAGATATCCTGGTTCTCTCTCAGGAACTCGATCAAATTTTCCCTCAGACTCGGGTCTAGGAGAGTGCTAATACTCACGAACCGGTCGGGGAATGTAGGGTCGAGCACCACCTATTCTGATTCCTCCATTAGGCCTACTCCATCCTTCACGTCCCTCGGGTCCATCTCCTGAACTTTTAACGTTTTAGTAACTGCCTCACGGCACAGGGAGCTGATATAGTAACTTCGTGCGGTTGCCTGATCTCCACGTAAACTTCTCGGGCATTGGGGGGTCAGGAACTTGACCACTAGAGCATAGATAAACACGACCGCTTTTGCTTTATTGGGCGTTGGCCTCCCGCAGATGATGTTGTGTACAGACGAAACCTCCACAACCACAAAGTTTATTAGCACGGTGACCTGCTAGGGATGGGTACCCATAAGTACCGGGAGCTCAATCATACCGAGCAGTTGCGTGCTCGAGCCATTGAATCTGACCAAAGACATGCAACCGATCAGAGTCTGTCCCTTGAGATCCCCAACTGGTCGAACACTGAGGCGAAGAGAATGTCGGAAGAGCTGCCGGTGTCCACTAATATTCTCTTCACCGTGTAGTTGGCTATGGAGATTGTTACTACTAGCGGGTCATCGTGGGGGCAGTGCAAGCCATTCACGTCGTCAGAGGAGAACTTTAATACATAAGTTGGTTAGGAGTCGGTGGATTGGATATGCCAAACATCCGCTCGGGATGCCCGAGTGTGCCTCTTCCTAGGCGACTATGAGTCCCCTCCACACGAGGTTCCTCCGGAGATCACATTGATTTGCTCCAATGGTTGAGACTGCTCGAGGGTTCGGGTGTCCGCCCTAGGTCGTCTGTCTGCCGCGACAAACTTGGCAAGATGGCCCTGTTCTATCAGCCTTTCGATAGCCATTTTGAGCTTAAAATAGTCTCCTGTGTCGTGACCATGGTCCTTGTGATACCGGCAATATTTATCCCGATTCTCTTCCTGGGAGGGCTCTTTAGCTTTGCCAGTTGTTGGAGGAGCCTCTGGGTTTCAACGGCGGCCATGACTTCATGAATAGGTCGGGAGAGGGGCGTGAAAGTAATTGGATCCTACTCCCGACCATCTTTTTGGTTATTCAGCTCTGGCTTCTTCCTTGAGCCCTTCTCAGAGCCATCATGCTTCTATTTGGCCCTCGGGGACTCATCTCCTGCAAGGCTAGCACGCTTAGCTTTCAGGAATTCCTCTGTGTCAATGTGCTTTCCCACCCTTTCCGAGAGCTCAACCAAAGTGGCCAGTCGGTTGTTGTGAAACGACATTGCGACTTTGGTGTGCTTTACTCCCGAGCAGAAGGCCATAATTGCGACCGTTTCGTTCAGGTTGCGAATCTACAGCCTTTGTTGATTGAAACGGTCGACGTAATCTTTTAAGGACTCTTCCTTACGTTGCTTAGTGGTTAGTAATTGAGTGTCCGACTGTGACCAGTCAAGCATTCCCATTAACTATCCGATGAAGAGCTTACTGAGTGCTTTGAAGTCGCTGATCGTTCGGTGTTTGAGGGTGTAGAACCACTGCATTGCCGCCCCCTTGAGGGTTCCGGGAAAGGCAAGGCACAATAGTTCATCAATGGTGATAACCAGAGCCAATTGGGCCTTATAAGTCCAGACATGATCCACCGGGCTTCCCAAACCGTCATAAGAATCGAGGTACGGTGACTTGAACTTTTGCGGGATTGGGAATCCGATGACCCGAACAGTGAAAGGTGACTCCGTCTCTGTATTGGTGTGATCATGGCGTGATTTACAGCTCACTTTCTCAATCTACTTCTGCAGGTCCTCGATTTGGGCCATGACATCCGTCTGACCGGTCATTCGTTCCGTGTCCGAATAGTGCGTCAGGTCCAATGATGAGGCCTCTTCCTCGAAGCGCGTTGTCCTTAGGGATAGGGCCCGGCTTTGGCTCTGGGTAATCGTGTGCCTAAGATCCTTACGGCACTTGGCCGGGGGGTCCTTGGCCGAATCCCGAGCGGTCCGGTCTTACCCCTCCCCTCTGGCAGCACGCCTATTGTTGATGATTTCTTTGGCGTCCCCCGCTCGGCGTGGGTTGGCCCGGGGGCGTCGCCGAGTCCGCTCGGGAGTCTGGCTACGCTCGTCGTTCCCGAACAGACCCAGATCTGGTGGAGATATAGGCTCAGTGTGGGCGCGCCTTCAGACCCGTACAAGCTCCTAGTCGTGCACGTCCTTCCCGGGCTGTTCCTCTATTTGAGGGAGTTTTTCCTGGCGGGCCAACAACGCTTCGATCTGCTGCTGAGTTTTTCGCTGGCCCTCCAAGAGCTGCGCAAGGGTCGCGGTAACTTGCTCGGAGGTCATGGAAGCAACCGGTTGCCCGGCTTGTGAATATGTCTGACCTTCTAGACCAGTGATTTTCTTACCCTTCTTCGACGTCATGTTTGTCAGTTAAAAATTTCCTTCGGGAAAAGTTGTTGTCGTTTCCCACAGACGGTGTCAAACTGACGATGCCAAAAACTGATAGAAGGATAATAAGAGAAGAACAACAGAAGTTTGTATGTGGTTCGGCTCCTTTAATGAAGTGACCTACGTCCACGGGTACGTCGATGCGCTTTTACTAACAGATCACTAGCGGACTCTTGTGAACCCACAGTGAGGGCGGTACTACCAGAAACCATCCAGGTATATGCGTAACAGTGTTGCGTTCTGCTCTTTTTTAAGTCAGGAATGTGATTCCCTCTTATGGGGGTGGGTGGCCTCTTTTATAGATGCAAGAGACCACCCGTATAAGGTATCTACCAAATTAGGAAGCCTCATCTAATTGCAATTCGATGAGCATAAATCATGGGAAGTTTCCTCAGCAGTTTAGGAAACATCTTCTACTTTCCATTAGTCCTCTGATTGAGTTAGGAAACTGCTGGAACTGTTCAGGGCGAGTCACGGGGTTAGGCCCGGACTGCGCCCATCTTAGTCTATCAGCACTACGAACTCCGCGCGATTTTAATAGACTGAGCAGTTCCAGGCTTGACAGCCCTGACAGCCCGGGATGGTTGAGTAATAGTTTCCCGTTCCGTATGACTTGGCATTCTGCTGCTGACGTAGCAATTTGACTTTGACTGGATATTTTTTGACCTATCATTGTATATTTGGGGATCCTAGTTATCCCCCTCTCAATCTTAATCTTGATAGTTGGATCCTCTCGGATCCTTGTTAAATAATATTTTTAATATTTGTTAGCATTTCTTAGCTCATGGTCACCCTATGATGGAAAAATTACTACTTTCAATTTCCTAAAGTATGTTTGGTCGTATTTCTTCAAAAATCACTTTTGTGATAAACTTTCAAAACAAACTTCATTACTTGTTATTTTAAACTTTTGGAGTTTCTTTACACTTCTTTACAAACTCCTTTCAAAACCAAACTATGTTGGTTGACCATATTTGACCCATTTGGTCCTCGTGGGTCAACCCTTGACTTATTGATTTTTCTTTGGAATCCACGTTACTTTGCTTCCGACTTGTGGATTGGTCCACGTTGGACTATTCCGTGCTTTACGTTGTATTGTTTGAATTGTTGATCTCATCCACGTTACTTGGTTTTCGAGGCGTTACAGATTATTTTAATCATTAATAATAATTAATAATATTTGTGGTGACATGCATCACATGTTGAGAGTGGTTTTAACCTACTAAAGTTGATTGAGGGTGTCCAATTAGGAACCCAGTTTTGGGCAAAGTGGCAGTTCTAAATTGGGTCATGTGTTGAGATGTTCCATGTATAATGGGACAGTGATAAGAATATTCTTATGTGCCTAGATGTTTATTAAGGCTCATGTGATTATTATTATATTGATTTAATAATTTTTATGGTCAGTTTGAGATACATTTGTGAGAGCGAATTAAACACGTTGCATAATTAATAGGGTAATTAACAACTTCATATAGTTATATGAGACCACTTATTGAATCCATGCGTGACATAGACAAATACCCATTTAAATTTGGGATAGTTTTAATATAATTTTATAATTAGTAGGGGTGTAATTATAACAAACTAGAACTTTGGAGGATATAATAATAAATCATAAAACTGGGATGGTTTGTGTTGACACATGGATGGTGACTCATGTCACCATCTTCATCTTTTTGACAATTGAATTCTCGTTAAATTTTATTGAAAATAAAGTTGTGGTTTAAGTTATAATATTTTAAAGTTTGAAATATATATATATATATATATATCACTTCTTTGAAGAACGAGTTGAGGGGGCAAAATAGAATCAGTAACTTTCTATATGTGTGATGGGGATAACTTTATCAATAAAACTTATCTTTTATTTAAAAGTAGACTTAAGGCCATTAAATTCAAAATCATTGTCTTCCTCCTTAAAAAAAATGGATTGGGTCAATCACCATTAACAACCCATTTTAGGGACTATTAATTTATTTTTCCTTTTTTTTAAATCAACAGTGTTACTTACAGCACGGATAATGCTAGACCCGCACCAAATCTCACACCCATCCATCCACACCCCAATGTGGACCAATGGGTAGAGGAGAGAGACTGTGAAATCTAATGTGGTCCACACCACTTTATAATCTCTATCCTCTATTCATTGGTCCACATCAGAGTGTGGATGGATGAGTGTGAGATTTGGGTGTGGGTTCAGTATTAGCCGTTACTAAACAAGTTTTCTGTTTTCATTTATCAAAACAAAAAGCAAAAACTGATTTTCGTTTTAGAACAACTTCAAACTAAAAACATGAAACATTACCCTGCCCTAAGTAAATAATGTACCTCTTCATGAGCAGTTATCACTTCACAAATATTCTCCATAGTTATTCATAAGACTGCACGGTTCATCCACTACCTCTCCAGGTGGTTTTACACGATCTCCTTTTACATAACCTTTTCTAGATATTTATTCATTACTTCTCCACGAGGTTTAAAATTCCCTCTTCAGGAGGATTTATCCATCTCTTAACGAGAATTTTTTTTTTTTTTTTTTTTTTTTTTTTTTTTTTTTAACTTTGCAAATCAAAAATAGTACCCAACAAAAAACTCATTGCAAGGAAAGCCAAAAAGAGGGTGCTAATTAAATTGAGGAGTCATATCAGTATTCAACTTATGCATCTCTATAGTAATTACGGCATTGCACTTGCTTATCTTGTTGGCTAAATGATATTCTTTAGTCATAGAACAACCAAGTAGTCAACAGCTTTGTAAGATAAGTAAAATAAAAAATGAATCTCCCCAAAAAAAAATACATATATAATAAAATAAAATAAAAAATGAACAAAAAATTTATTTAAAAAAATAAAATAAAAAATTGTTTACCTTATAAGCTTTGTTTAAGTACTTACCGACAGTACTATAAAATCTGTCCAAAGCCACAGATTAAGTTATAATTAAAAATGAAAACCGTTTGCCTACCATTATTCAAAGTACAAGTACATTGAGCTCTGAAACAACATGAAGTTGTATAAAAAAAAAACAAAAAACAAAAAAAAATAAAGAATAAACAAACATGTATCTCAATGACGACTTTTATACCTTTTCGATATGCTGTAGTAGTAGAGAATTTGCATGAAGATTCTCCAGTTGGTTGAGCCTTCGTGCTGATACTCTCAATTCTCAAATCACAGAGATTCGAATAGAAAAGAAAAGAGAGATAAAGCAATGGGTACAGAAGAAGGAAATTCACTACTCATATACACTAATTAACAATTCTTTCTCACAAAAATGAGCTTAAAGAGTAAAAAAATCCAACTAAGTACAACTTCAGATTGTATTATAAAACTACCAAAATAGAAACTGTCTAGGAAGTATTTAAAGCAAAACTAGTATATGATACAAACGAAGTTAACCAACCCAACTATCTAACACAAAAAAATGTACTTTCATCGACAGAAACTACCACAGATGTACAACAAAGGTCCAGAGTTTTCTGAATCCAGTTCAATGAGTTAGGCATCATCACTATCTTCATCTATATCTTTCTCTTCATCTTCTCCAGCCTTGGCTTCCTCCGCTTCATCTTCACCATCCTCTTCCTCGTCAGTCATATTACTTATCACGTCTGTAATTATAGCCTTCACTTCAGCTTTTCTGTGCATTAGATCCAGATCGAAGTTGTTGCCTAACATAAATATGTTAAACAAGTTAGGTGATAGAAAATGGTGGCACCAAAAGTGTTGACAAAACAATTACACAGTGACACGTACCCAATTGCCTGAGAATATCTGATAAAGTCGCCTGCAACATTCAAAAGGAAGTTTTTAAAATACACAACCACTGTAAATCTGAATGAACCAGATATAAGGCTCGTTTGGCACAGCTTCTGCTTCTGCAATTGGCTCACATTCTTTTGCGATTAAATTGCAGAATCTTGGCTTGCCCAACAGGTTTATTTTAGCTTTCGGTTTTCTATTTTCACTTATGGACTCCAAAAGTTGTTGCCAAATGAGGACATACTTTGCAATGCACCAGCCAAAGGGTACTTAAGAGTCATGCCCGTTCGAATTGGTTGCTTCACGAGCCAATGCAATTCAGGATTCAATACTAGATACAATCATACAACTGACAATTCGTGATTTTGAGCTTTTAACTGAATGTGGAAAACTTTCAGCACTTTTAAGCCTTGATATTGCATGAAACTAGTGTTAAATTGTTATTTTGTGCACTTTAAGCACCATACATGTGTGATTTTGTGTTTAAAGTGTATGCACATTCTATTTTCTTAAAATTAGTGAATTTTAAGATTCATGAATCGTAATTTCGGAAAATCAATTCACAATTTGACAAAAAATGGTTACCGTGTTGAAGTCCACTTCCTTCAAAATATCCACAACTACAGCGTGCATCTCTTCTCTTGTGGGTTCCGCCTTAGGCTTCTTGGTAGCTTTTCCCTTTCCTATTTCAGAGTACGTTCAAATCAGTTGAGCAGATATGTTACTAAATAGGGCATACTTCTGAAGTGGAAACAACTGACAATAAAACATTTGCCAGATTGGCGAACCAAACGGAGCCCGAGGGGCTAAAGCTGAATAACATCGAACATACACCCCCGTAAATGTCAGAAAACAAGCACTAATAGACATCAAAATGATAACAGAAAATAATTCACCTTTATCCTTAACTGTAGCCTTTGATGAAGACTTGCTGGAAGATTTCTTGGATGCTTTATCCTTGGCCGAAAGACTCAGTTCCTCTCTTTCCTTCTCGATCTTCCGTTTTTTAGCAATAGGTACTTTAGATTTAGAAGCTGAAGCACTTTTTTTAGGAGTTGTAATCAAAGCTTTCTTTGCAGATTTTGAAGGGACTTTAGCAGACTTAGTAGAGGTGCCCATTGTTTCCGATTTTGATTTGCCACTACCTTTAGTTTTAGCCTTGGAATCCTTTACATTCTTCTTTGATGATTTCTTTTCAATTGGTTCATCTTCCACTTTCTCTTCCTCTTCGTCTGATTTACTCTCTTCCTGATCACTCTCTAGTTTCGAAGCTGTATCAATATCTTCGTCATCTTGAGAATCTTCTTTGGTATATGCAGATTCCACTTTATTGTCCGCTTCATCTTCTTCCTCCTTTTTGGATGAACGCTTGCGCTTCTCTCCAACTTCAGGGATTTCCTTCTTTTTCTAAATGGTGAAAGAGAATAATTACTATGAGCATCAAACAGAAAAACGTCAAAATTGTCGAGCTGTATGCAAAACAAGAATATTATTTACAAAGTTGCGTCGGAAGATTTTTAACACGTATCTTTTCATGAGATAGATCAACATCCAATTCACTGGTTGTAGAACAAATCATACTAATGGGTGGTTTATTGACTAATTCACTGGTCCATACGAATTTAAAAATGCTAGCAAATCTGTCTCCTAAGCACCTCTCAGACAGCAGATAAGTATGGTGCTTATTACAATATGATTAAGAGAAGAGAAAGAATAATCAATAGAGTTGTAATAAGATTTTCAACACAAGCTTGTGCATCCAGCAACAGAAGTAACAGCTACTCCATCCATCCCAAATTTAGAGTCCTTTATTCCACTTTGGGATGACCCATTTTACGAGTCCTCTTTCTAAAGTCAATGTACTTATAGAAACTTTCCAAGTTTACCTTTCATAATATAAACTCTCCTACTTTTCATTTGATGTGAACCGTGTGACACTAAAATTCTGAACTCAAAGAAGGGCGCTAATGAAAAGTTGAAAATTTCACCACAATAAAATAAGCTTCCTTTGATACTTAGAATTCCCAAGCGTACACAAAGTGATGTACATATAGAAAGAAGAATGAGTAGAGAGTGAGAATTGCAACGGTTTAACTATAGCTATCAGAAAGATTTTCATCATAGCACCCACAGTCCAGAGGCTTTCCAATGGCATAGAATTGCACAGTATCTTAATTTTAATCGGACTACGCAAAACTTAAGTACCACGAGTAGGTCATGAACCCAAGTATCCTGGATCATCTTTACAGATCACATTACAATGCATCAAGGATATTGTGTTGGACTGCAACATTGTAGATGATGGAAAAACAGGTTTAAATAATTTTTAAACACGCAGCGGAAAGATTATGTTCCAAAAACTTGTTGGTAGCCCAAGATCTACTACTCGTCAATTCCATAGATACAGGCTACTAGAGGGGACAGGAATTATACTCAAGTCTTGAACCCAATTCTGATATTCTTCTTACTTGGTGATGCAGCAGCCTCCACTAGGTTGTCTTCACCCTTATGACTCCTGCGGATGCTTTCCAGAGAGACTAGAAATGGTGGGATCTCTAATAGAGAGGAAAGAGGAGGTTTGGGGCTCTAAAACAGGTTCTGCAGCTTCTGCTCAATAAAAATGAGGAACTCCTTTTCCAGAACGCAGCTGCCCTATTTATAGATTCCCAGAACCGACCTAACCTTCCATCGATCGAAGGACTTCGATCGATCGAACATTCGATCGATCGAACCATGCTCGATCGATCGAACCTGCCATGACTTCAATCGATCGAACTAGCTTCAATCGATCGAACCTGTCATGACAGCTTCCTCAAGTGTCTTTCCAAGTATCCTGACAGAGCTAAGAGTGGGACCTCCTAAGCTCTTTATTGTTAGCTCAGATCAGTTGATTAATTCCCATGACCAAACTCTTTGATCAGCAAATTGATCAACTGATTAGTTAACGTTTACTCCACTATAAAATGATAACTGAACTCCAACGCAAAAGAACATATCCGAAGCGATAACTAGACTTGTATGTTGTACTAATGTCCCTCTACCTTCAGCATTCGTAATCATATTCAGGTAGTCGGATAACTGTTACTGTCAACCTGAATCATGATTACTTCTTGTATTCCTTGAGTCCCATTCACCTCTCATGATTACCAAACATGTTGATAACTCTTATCAACAAGACTGCAGTACTCAGTAATCGACTTGGTGACATTCTCAAGGGAATGCTTACTCTGAAACAGAGGATAGATTCTGTCTTGACAATATATGTTCACAATCCTATGAACATGACATACCCAAGATACCCAGGTGTTGATCTTCTATAGACCTCACTGATTGGTAAGTCAAAGCAGCCATATCCAGAGTCTGTGTTCATAATCGTCACAAGATTGAGAACACGTACCTTATACAAGTTATGAGTTCCTATCGACTGATTGACAGTCTTGAGTGTCAATAGGAAAGCTCAGGTCCGTCAATGCACTATAAGCACTAGCATATTAACTAAGAGTTACACTCTAGTGATTGAGATTAATCACTCCATCCAATGGTAGTTAATCATGCTACAGTGTAAACCTGATGAGATATCCAGTCTCACCATCCACTGTGACAAGTTCTAAGTAACAAAGAATAGTAATTCGTATCTCACTTATACGTATCTCATACATACACGAATTACTTACTATGATACTTAAGGATAACAATCATCTCATGAAAGAAACATACATAACTAAATGTAAAGCCGATATCCATATATTAAAATGCCAATGTCTTACACATAAAGTAATGGTTTGAGGGCACAATCCCAACAGTAGATACATCCAAGGAAACTGGTACCGAAGTTCCAACCAACTAAATATCGCATCAACACAGCAATGTCGGCCCTGTAAGCTAGCCATCCATTGAGGCAACATAGTGACAAGGCAACCATGCATCAAATTCAAAACCAACAATGTCAATTAAAGACTACCAAATGTTACATGGACCCGACTATGAGTGTCGAGCAGTTTTGTGTCTCGAGGGTCGGACTTCCCAAATTCATGAATCTAATGACACAGGTACACATCAACAAACCTATAATTTTCCTTATATTTCTAAAATAAAATAGCGATTTGTATATAAAAAAGAGTTTAACACGAGTAATCCATCCATTTTGAAGGTACTTTGTGACAAAAGTAACATAATGAGAAACTTAAGTGTACTGTTATTCAAGTAGTTAATATACTTCTTAACTTGTGTCCAGGCGGAAGTGTTGGACACATATCCTGTACCCATGTGTGAGAGTCCGTTGTCCGACACAGGGTAATTCAACCTATAAAAAAAATTGTCCATGTATGAACAAACTATTAGGTCTAACAAACATTAGCCATCTCCGCTGACGACCTTTATTACATGCACTCAAGTATGGCCATCAAGTGCAAATACTGCCCATGTGTATAATCACTTGGAACTCCAAAAATTTGGACACATATTAAAGTGTTGAAAAAATCAGAAAACGTTCATGTAGATACGCACTTAAGAAGATTATTATAGAGGAAGTGCAATTAGAATGCATAGAACTGTTAATAGTGTGTATTACTGTATATGTGTTGTCCCACATCGCTTAGTTAGTGATTTAATCTAGGTGTTGGAAGCCTATATATAGGCTCTTGTAATCTTCTTTTTATTCATTCAATATATGGTGATTCCACACATTTACATGGTATCAGAGCAATCGTTCTTGGGTTTGCTCATCTTGCCGATCCTTAGTTAGGATTCGAGAGTTAATTATCATTGCCGGATTTCTGTAAGAAATTCGAGAGTTTCTTTCTCACTCAACCGCAGCCCCTACAATCAAAACCCTAACCCTAACAGTCAAAGAAGCAGTCGCAGCCACAAAGGAAGCAGCCGCAGCCCACCCAAGCAGCCGCAGCACCAACCCTTCAGCCCACCCTCCGGCGACCTTCGCCGGAGCACGGCGAACCTCCGGCAGCCTTTTGGCTCCTTTTTTCAAGGTTTTTGGGCTACTGCGCCTGTGGCCTCTGTGTCTTCAGATCTGCCTCCGTCAGACTCAGACCTTCCGATTGCTCTCCGGAAGGGTAAGCGTACTTGTACTTCTCATCCTATTTCAAATTTTGTCTCTTATGATCATTTGTCTCCTACTTTCTCTTCGTTTGTTGCGTCTTTGTCTACTTTCTCTATTCCTAAGTCTACAACAGAGGCACTTTCCCATTCAGGATGGAAACAAGCTATGGAGGATGAGATGCTTGCCTTGACAGAAACTGGAACTTGGAAATTGGTACCTCTTCCTTCTGGGAAATCTGTGGTTGGGTGTCGTTGGATTTTTACTGTTAAAATGCATCCTGATGGTACCCTTGATCGATTGAAAGCACGTCTTGTTGCCAAGGGCTATACTCAGGTGTATGGTCTTGATTATTCTGAGACGTTCTCTCTGGTTGCCAAGATTGCTTCTGTTCGTCTCTTTATCTCTCTTGCTGCTACATATCACTGGCCGTTACATCTGTTAGATGTCAAAAATGCCTTTCTCAATGGCACTCTTTTGGAGGAGGTTTATATGGAGCAACCACCTGGGTTTGTTGCTCAGGGGGAGTCTAGTATGGTTTGTCGGTTGAAGAAGTCCCTATGTGGTCTGAAACAGTCCCCTCGTGCTTGGTTTGGAAGATTTAGTGAAGTCGTTGCACAATTTGGTCTCCAGCAGTGTGGTGTTGATCATTCTGTCTTTTATAAGCACTCTTCGGCAGGTAAAATCCTACTTGTTGTTTATATTGATGATATTGTTACAACTGGAGATGATTCCAATGGAATTCAGGAGTTGAAGCACTTCTTGCAAAAGCAGTTCCAAACTAAAGACTTGGGACAACTTAGATACTTTCTGGGCATTGAAGTGGCTAGATCTAGTGAAGGGATTTGTCTCTCTCAAAGAAAGTATGTTCTTGATCTCCTCTCTGAAACAGGCATGTTAGGATCCAAGCCCTTGGATTCTCCTATGGATCCTAATATTAAGTTGTTACCAGATCAGGGAGAGCTCATTGATGACCCAGGACAGTACAAAGTCTAGTAGGGAAGCTTAATTATCTAACAGTAACTAGACCTGATATTGCATTCGCTGTGAGTGTAATTAGCCAGTTTATGGATTGTCCTCGAACAACCCATTGGGATGCAGTGATGCAAATTTTGAGATATCTCAAGGGTGCTCCAGGGCATGGTTTGTTATACAAAGACCATGGTCACATACGAGTTGAAGGTTACACTGATGCAGATTGGGCAGGTTCTCCTGGTGATAGGAGATCCACTACTGGCTATTGTGTTATCGTTGGGGGCAACCTTGTTTCATGGAAAAGCAAAAAACAAACCGTGGTAGCTCGGTCTAGCGCAGAATCGGAGTACAGAGCAATGGCCCACACTACTTGTGAGCTAGTATGGATGAAGCATTTATTAGAGGAACTTGGGGTTACTCAAACTACCCCAATGAGTTTATTTTGTGATAATCAAGCTGCAGTTCATATTGCTTCTAATCTCGTTTTTCATGAAAGGACAAAGCACATTGAAGTCGATTGTCACTTTGTTCGAGAGAAGCTTTTGGAAAATGTTATTCTTACAGTGCATGTGAAGTCTGCCGATCAGTTAGCCGATTTATTTACTAAAGCATTAGGAGGGATTCGAGTGAAATATATTTGTAACAAGCTTGGTGCATATGACATGTATGCTCCAGCTTGAGGGGGAGTGTCAATAGTGTGTATTACTGTATGTGTTGTCCCACATCGCTTAGTTAGTGATATAGTCTAGGTGTTGGAAGCCTATATATAGGCTCTTGTAATCTTCTTTTTATTCATTCAATATATGGTGATTCCACACATTAACAGAACAAATTAATCCAACATAAGAGTTTCAAATTTCTAAAACTTAAGGGGCAGAATTGAATTTTGTCTATAAGTAAGCCAATCGCCCAAGGCTTAGTTTGGCCACCACATGGCTTTTTAAAACTAGCTTATGAAATTTATTATTAAGTTGTTTGATAATTTTGTACAAGTGACACATTACTCTTAATAAATACATCATGAAACCAAAAAACAACCTTGAGCTTTTAAATCTAGAGCTTTTAAAAGCTCCCCCCAAAAATGCCCTAAGTTCAATTTTTGCAGAGTTCATAAACTAGTTACCAAATGAATTAACATGAAATTGTGCTTCAAAAAATGAGAAGCACAGCCTTGAAACAAATATGGAATTTCAGGATAATGTTTGAATCTCAGCCGAACACAGCCTTGAAACAGTTCGATCCAACCCAGGTGCAGTCGTAATACACTTGCAACCATAGTTGCTTGCGATTGTGTATAACCACTCTAAATCACTTCTCGAATCCACCGAACACTGACCCAAACAAACCCTATAGCTTTGCGAACCTGTCGATAGCCTTCTCGGACCATCTCGAACAGAATCGACCCAATTTTCGGAGAATCCGAACCCACACAACAACTGCGACTTGTGATTCTGGTGTTGCAGTCCAAATCTGAAGCCAATCAAAGCCTTGAAACTTGCGATTGAGTCAAACCTGCACTTTAGGAGCCGCGAACATCTTCAAACCAAAAGTGCGAACCACACGGAGTTGTTCGAATCATTTAGACACTCGATTTGGATTGGCGAACAGCCTCTGCTGTTGATATTGAGTTTCATGGTACAC
Source organism: Hydrangea macrophylla (assembly GCA_033977485.1). Classification (NCBI taxonomy): domain Eukaryota; kingdom Viridiplantae; phylum Streptophyta; class Magnoliopsida; order Cornales; family Hydrangeaceae; genus Hydrangea; species Hydrangea macrophylla. The sequence goes on along the minus strand of CM066987.1, from coordinate 69,073,663 downwards.
TTGCGACTACAGTGGGCTAGCAACTAGGTAAGATTTGTTCTGTGTTTGATTTTCTTTGTTTGGGTGAGCTGATTCCATCCCGATTGGGGTCTACAATTTCGATTTTGGATTTGTTTGGCTATAATTGTTTCGGTTAGGTTGTGATTGAAAATTTCGGTTGGGTTGTGATTGAAAATTTCGGGAACATTTTTGCTGCGTTTGTGAATTAGCTGGTTGTTGGTTTGTGCCGGTTTGTTGCTTTGTGATTTGTTACCAACTTGCTGATGAAATTGCTATGCCTCAAAGGGGAAGAGGTAGAAGAGGACGAGGGCGAGGAAAGGCCATGAACTTTGGAGATGGGGCTGATTTGCCGCATCCGATGGAACCCAACGGTGCCCAATACAAAATTCCTATTCATGGGAATGAAGTGGAAGAATTACGGATGCAAGTTGCCGCTCTTACGGAAATGGTGCATCGACTCCAACCCCGTAGTGTGCGGGATGATGAGTCCGTTGACACTCAACCCCACTTTGAGAATCCTTTCGGAGTCCCTCAAAGGCGTCGGGATGTGGGTGAGGGACATGAAAGTAAGTGGGAACACAACATCAAGGTGGAACTCCCGGACTTTCATAGAAGCTTGAATCCAGATGAATTTGTTGATCGGTTGAATGCTCTTGAGAGGGTGTTTGATTACTATGAAGTCTCTGATGAGAAGAAAGTGAAGCTTGTGTCTATTTGTTTGAAGGGGTGAGCCTCGGCTTGGTGGGAACAATTGCCAACAAGTAGACAACGGAGGGGAAAAGGGAAAATTAAAGAGTGGGAAAAGATGAAAAAGAAACTCACGGGACAATTCCTTCCTTTCAACTACATGCAAACTCTCTACAAGAATTTGCACAATCTTCGGCAAGTTGGAAGCGTGGAGGAATATACCGATGCACTCTATAAACTTGTTGCTAGAGTTGATTTGAATGAGAGTGAGGAGCAAATGGTGGCACGGTACATTAGCGGTTTGAAACCCTCTATTCAAGACCCCCTTTCTCTACTTCCATTGGTGACGGTTTCGGAAGCTTTTAACCGAGCTATATTGGTTGAGAAGCAACAAGTTCGGACCAACTCAAGGTAAGGGCAGCCTTATTAAAGCTTTGGTAAGGTCGGTGTGTCATCAAATATCGGAAGAAACAACACTTATAAAGATGGGCAACAAGCAAAAGTGAAAAAGGGAGTCGTACCTTCACCGAATCTACAAAATTCCAATTGTGTGAGTGCGGGAAAGCAAACCCAAGGAGTCGGGTTTAAATGCTACAAGTGTGGGGAACCCGGTCACAAGTCCGCGGAGTGTCGGAAGACGATGGGAAACCAACCCAAGATGCTTCTAATGGAGGAAAAGGAGAACATGGAGGAAAATGAGGAATTCCCAATCTATGATGAAGCTCCAAACGAAGAAAAATTGGAAGCGATTTTGAGGAAGAAGAGGGACTATCTCTTATGTTGAAGAAGACTCTTCTTACACCTAAAACTGAAACCGAAGATGATTGGTTGAGGACCAATATCTTTTATACCACTTGTAACATTGGTGGTCGAGTATGCAACATGATTATTGATGAGGGAAGTTGCGAGAATATGATCTCCCAAGAAGTGGTGGATAAGCTAAATTTGAAAACCGAAGATCATTCGCATCCTTATAAGCTCTCTTGGTTCAAGAAAGGGAATGAAGTCAAGGTGACGAAGAGGTGCTTGGTCTCATTTTCCATCCAAAAGAAGTATTTTGATGACGTGATGTGTGATGTGGTGCCTATAGATGCTTGTCACATATTGCTTGGGCGACCTTGGCAATATGACCGACAAACGTTACATGATGGAAAGAGGAATACATACACGATTTGTAAGGAAAAACACCAATATACATTGCTGCCCATGAAGGAGAAGGTGCGTTCTAAGCCTACAACAACTTCTTTGCTTACTTCCAAAGGGTTTATGAAGGAAAACCATGAGTGGTTGCACATATGTCTTAATTCTACAAGAAGGAAGTGCTGATTTTGAAATTCCAAAGACCGTGGAAGGGTTGTTGGAGAGTTGCGTCGATGGTTTCTCTCGAGAACTACCTCCCGAACTACCTCCCATGCGTGACATACAATATTGCATTGATCTAGCACCCGGTTCTTCTCTTCCCAACAAAGCTGCGTCAGTGTTCTAAAAATCCCTAGGCGGTAGGCGGGCCGCGAGGGGGGCCTAGGGCCTAGGGGCCTAGGCGGAGGCCTAGGCGGGGCCTAGGCGGAGGCCTAGTATTTTAAAGCAAAATAAATAATACAGAAACAATTCTAATAGACTCAAACTAAGCTTCCAACTCTTCTTCTCCATATTGCTCCAACACTCTCTCTCCATCAGACTCAAACTTATACTCCTCATCACCCTCTTCCTCTGTATCCTCATCAGATACAAAATTGACTTCATGAAGTTCTCGTGACTCGTGAGTCATCTTCAATCCCTCTCTCTTTCTTAATCTTGGTAGTCAATTGAATGAACGACTGTGGTGTGGTGGCTTAGGGGATTATTAGGGCTTGCCCTTGTTATTATTTCAAGAAAATGACAATTCCACCCCTAGGCCTCCGAGGCCGCCTAGGCCTAGGCGGCCTCTTGGGCCGGCCTAGGAGGCCTAGGCCGGGTCTAGACCAGGCCTAAATCCCTGTGGGATTTTTGCAAGGATTAGGTGAAAATCCAGGCGGTTGGGCTTGGCCTAGGGCCTAGGCGGGGCCTAGGCGGAGGCCTAGGAGGATTTTTAGAACACTGAGCTGCGTATCGAATGACTCCTAAGGAGAAGGAGGAGTTACAAAGACGAGTTGGCGAACTTCTAGATCGGGGCTACATTCGGGCTTAGCCTTAGTCCTAGTGTCGTTTCCGCTCTTTTGACTCCGAAGAAGGATGGGTCTTGGAGGATGTGTGTGGATCGTAGAGCAATCAACAAGATCACTATCAAGTATAGGTTTCCGATTCCTAGATTGGACGATATATTGGATTGTTTGGCGGGAGCTAAGGTGTTTTCCAAAATTGACTTGAGGAGTGGCTACCATCAAATACGGATCCGCCTAGGGGGATGAGTGGAAGACCGCATTTACAACTCACAATGGTATCTTTGAATGGCTTGTCATGCCATTGGGATTGACTAATGCGCCTAGCACTTTCATGAGGGTTATGACTCAAACCTTACAATCGCTTTTGGGAGTATGTGATGTGGTGTACTTTGATGATATATTGGTATATAGTCGAAGCTTGGAAGAACATGTGGTTCATCTTCAAAGTGTTTGATATTTTGCGAAAGGAAAAGTTTTATGAGAACTTGAAGAAATGTAGTTTTGCTACGAATAGAGTGGTATTTTTGAGCTATGTAGTGTCTTCTCTTGGGGTTCATGTTGATGAAGAAAATATCAAGGCGATAGTAGAGTGGCCTACACCTTCTAGTATGCAAGAAGTGGAGTTTTCATGGTCTTGCTACCTTTTATCGGCAGTTTATTCGGAAATTTCAGCACTATAGCTGCCCCTCTCACAGATTGTCATAAAAAAGACTTTTGAATGGAATTTGGAGGCCGACGGAAGTTTCCAACACTTGAAGAAGGTATTTGTTAAAACATAATATTTGTGATAAGCTTAGGGTTAGACAACTTGTCTCACACCTTTTATATAAAACAATATTAAAGAAAAGGCATATTACAATATGATCCTTACTCTAATAAGTAAATAACAATAAACATAAAAATAACTCTAACACTCCCCCTCAAGCTAGTACAAAAATATATCTCATTCCCAGCTTGTCTAAGATAGTGTGGAAAGGTCGACTCCCAATAGCTTTGGTAAGAATATCTACAACTTGATCGCCAGTCTTCACGAAGGGAACACAGATAGTACCATTACTAATCTCCTATTTGATGAAGTGTCGATCAATCTCTACATGCTTTGTTCTATCATGTTGAACAGGGTTATGAGCTATACTAATGGCCGCTTTGTTGTCACAAATAAGCTTTATAGACTCTGTCTGATCAACATTCAGATCCTTTAGTAATGACTTAATCCACAACAATTCACAAATACCTTAAGCCATAGCCATGAATTCAGCTTCTGCCCTCGACCTGGCCACTACATTCTGCTTCTTACTTCTCCAGGTAACGAGATTACCTCCCACAAATGTGAAGTACCCTAAAGTAGACCTTCTATCAGTAATAGAGCCAGTCCAGTCTGCATCAGTGTACCCTTCCACCCTTAGGTGGTCATGTTTTGCAAAAAACAAACCTTTCCCTGGAGCAGACTTCAAATATCGAAGGATCGGAAGACGGCTTCTTGGTGTGACTGTCGTGGAGAATGCATAAACTGACTGACGACACTAACAGAAAAGGCAATATCCGGACGAGTAAGAGAGAGATATATGAGCTTACCAACAAGTCTCTGATAACTCCCCCTGTCAACTAATTCCCCACAACTATCCTCACCAAGTTTTTGATTCTGCTCCATAGGCGTATCACACACTTTACTGCCCAGCATTCCTGTCTCTTTTAACAAATCTAGGACATACTTTCTCTGGGAAATAAAGATCCCATATTTGGATCGAGCAACTTCAATCCCAAGGAAAAAGTTTAGGGCCCTCAAGTCTTTTATCTCAAATTCAGTAGCTAATTGCTTCTTCAATCGATCCATTTCCTCCAGATCATCTCTTGTCAGAACAATATCATCAACGAACACAATAAGAGCAGTAGTTTTACCCTGCACGGAATGTTTGATGAACAATGTGTGATCTGCGTGACTGTCTAAACCCAAAACTGAAGCATAGCCTGCGTAAATCTCTCGAACCATGCCTTTGGTGACTGTTTGAGACCATACAAAGACTTTTTAAGTCTACACACCTTCCCATCTATCTTGGAGTCCTCGAACCCTGGAGGGATGTCCATGTAAACTTCTTCTTCTAGGTCACCATGCAAGAAAGCATTCTTCACATCAAACTGGTGAAGAGGCCAATTCTGATTAGCTGCCAGAGAGAGGAGAATTCTAATGGAATTCATCTTTGCGACTGGGGCAAAGGTCTCCTCATAGTCCACCTCGTAGGTCTGAGTGAACCCTTTTGCTACCAACCGAGTTTTATATCTCTCAATAAAACCATCAGCCCTGTGCTTCACAGTGTACACCCACTTGCACCCCACAGTCCTCTTTCCTGTAGGCAACATGGTCAACTCCCAAGTACCAGTCTTTCGAAGAGCTTTCATCTCTTCAATCATGGCATGTTTCTACTTGGGATCAGCAAGAGCTTCCTGGACATGGTTAGGAATGCTAACAGAGGAAATTTTGGAAAGAAAGGCTTTATATGAAGGAGATAGATGAGAATAAGATACAAAGTTAGATAATAGGATGTTGAGTGCAGGATCTAACACCCTTTCTAACAGCAATAGGGACATCTAAATCATCTATGTTAAGAGAGGGTGTATCAGAGGAATTACCTGAATCTTCATCACTAAGAGAACATGGCAATGGCAGGGAAGAAACAGGAGCAATAACTTCTGGAGTCTCTCTGGTCTTTCTTTTACTCCATGTTCATCTAGAATATACCCTCAGCTCATCCACCCTTGGTCCCTCAATTACTACTTTTTCAGGCACTCTCCTCTCACATCTCTCTCTTTCTCTTTCACCCTCGAATTCAGGTTCCTTTTCTATCTCTACTTCAACCATAGGTTCCTTTTCTGTCTCCATCTCAATCACCAAAGGTAAAACTGACATCTCTTCACACCTCGGCTCCCCCTAAAGAGATACCGGAGAGGCAAGAAAGTAGGACTGTGGCTCATGAAATGTGACATCCATAGTAACAAACCATTTCCTAGATGGAGGATGGTAGCACTTATAACCTTTTTGAGTCGGTGAGAAACCGACAAACACACACTTAATAGCACGAGGGTCTAATTTCCCACGGGTTGGACTGTGATTATGAACAAAGCAGACACAACCAAATACACGAGAAGGAATGGATGAAGAAAAAGAAGAGTGAGAAAGGACCTGAAGAGGTGTTTTCTGGTCCAACACACGGGTAGGTAGGCGATTGATAAGATAAGCTGCGGTTAACACTACCTCACCCCAATAAGAACGAGGGGCTTAAACCTGAAAAAGCAAGGGACCGAGCTACATCTAAAAGGTGATGATTCTTACGCTCGGCCACGCCGTTTTGTTATGGGGTGTCAGTACAAGAAGTCTGGTGAAGAATGCTATGAAAGCTGAAATACTGACCTAAACCCGAATCAATGTACTCACCCCCATTGTCAGACCTTAAGACTTTTACAACCGCCCCAAACTGGTACACACCATTTTATGGAAACTTTGAAATATAGAAAAAACTTCCCGTTTTTCTTTCATCATATACAACCATGTAGTACGGGAACAATCATCTATAAAAGACACAAACCATCTATGACCTTTCAAGGACACAGTACGGGAAGGGCCCCAAACATTAGAATGTATTAAAGCAAAAGGAGCAGAACTTTTATTATTGTTGGGAGCATAAGAAGCTCGAAAATGTTTACCAAGTTCGCATGCATCACAAGAAAACTTGAAATTAGAAATACTATTATTCGTAACAAGAGAAGGAAACATATATTTAAGTAGAGACAAAGATGGGTGTCCTAATCTCTTATGCCAAAGCACCAAATCTTCAGCTTTATTCTCCAAAACGACAGAATTATTAGCAATCTTCTCCCTCTCATCCAGAATAGAAAGCCCATGTGTCTCTCTACCATTGCCAATCACCCTCTTCGTGATAAGATCCTAAAAGACACAATGAGAGGTAAAAAAGGTTACATAACAATTCAAATCCTAAGTAATACGACTCAAGGATAAGAGATTATGAGAAAAACTAGGAACATGTAAAACTGAATTCAGGGATAAAGGAGTGACACGGATAAGACCTTTCCCATAGACAGAGGAAAAGCCGAAAGATACCATCGGCAATTCTAACTTTGTCCTGACCTGAACAGGGCTTATAATCACAAAAAAAGTCAGAAGAACGAGACATATCGTCAAAAGCACCTAAATTTATAATCCAATGGGATGAAGAAAGAGAGAGAAAAGTTCTTGCTGGCGCGACAATATTACCTAATTGTGCAAAAGAGGATGAGGCACTAGCAGTTGGTGATGAAGAACACCTAGACATCAAGTTTCTGAGAGTATCAAGCTCGGCAGGAGATAAAGGGGCCATATCAGTAGTTGGAGCAGCCTTAACACTAGCTGGGGTCTCAGTATCAATAGTAGTATGGTGGGCACAAGGACCACCTCCTCGGCCCCCTCGACCCCCACGGGCTCCTCCACGACCGCCTCCACGACCCCCACGCCCCCCAGGGGGACGTCCATGAAGGCTCCAACAATTGGCCCAAGTATGATGGAACCGATAGCAATAATCACAAATCACAACAGGCCGGTCTGAAAAAGTACTCTGCTAGGTCCCCTCTCTAGGTGGGACAGAAAGAAGAGCTAAATGCTCAGTGGATACAAGCGGAAATATAACAGAACGTCAACTATCCTCGTTCTGAACATAAGCAAAGGCCTCCTGAAGGGGAGGGAGAATATCCATCCCAAGAACCCGACTACGAACAGCATCATAATCGGAGTAAAGCCCTTGAAGAAATTTGAAGACCCATTGTTTCTCAAGTAGCTTCCGGTACTCCTCTGCATCAGTGGTACAAACGTGCTGAAAAGACTGTAGATGATGTACTCTGTCCCAACTAGTAGTAAGGAAAGTATAATATTGGGTGACAGTCATCTCACCCTGCTCAGAACGGTTAATGGAGCGGATAAGCTCAAACTCCTGAGCATAATTTCCCCTCCGAGAGAAAGTGGAAGCAACTGTGTCCCAAATAGCCCTAGCTGTCTTCATTCGATAAAAGGTCTCACCAATCTCAGGGACCATGGAATTGATGAGCCAAGACATAATAATAGAGTTCTCAATCTCCCACTTGTCATATCCTGGATCGTAGTGGAAGGGGCCACAATACGCCCATCAAGATGACCCATCTTCCCGCGTGCCCTCAAATAAAGTTCTACCGCCTGTGACCACTTCAAGTATTTGTAGACCAACTAGGTCAATTTAAAGGTCCATTTAGGGACCTAAAAAACTGTTGAAACTGAAACTTCAATCAATACAGTGGATTGTATGGTTGTGAGTGCGATTCAGAAGGCTAAAAATTGGTTGGGTGGATCTCGGTTATGGTCTACTATTGCATGAACACTGTCGGCTAGACTGTGGGTAGGGTTATGGTGGTTTTTCTCAAGGTTTAGTGGTGCATAGGTGTTCGGCGCAGGCAGGAGAAGCTTTAGGAGGCTGCGGCGCAGGCTGGGAGCCTGGGTAGGTTGCGGCGCAGGCTGGGGAGGCCTTGGTAGGCTGCGGCCAAGGCCTAGTAGGACTAGGGTTGCAGGCGCAGGGTTGCGTGGTCCAGCGGTGGAGATTGATGCTGGTGGATGGTGGCGGATCTGTTCAGGTTGGCTCTGATACCATGTTAAAACATAATATTTGTGATAAGCTTAGGGTTAGACAACTTGTCTCACCCCTTTTATATAAAACAATATTAAAGAAAAGACATATTACAATATGACCCTTACTCTAATAACTAAATAACAATAAACATAAAAATAACTCTAACAGTATTGACCGAAACGCCTATACATGCCATGCCTAATTTTGATAAAATGTTTGAGCTCGACTGTGATGCCTTGGGAGTGGGGATTGGTGGAGTCCTTAGTCAAGAAGGAAAGCCAATTGCCTTCTTTAGTGAGAAGGTAAATGGCACATAACTCAAATATTTCACTTATGACTTGGAATTCTATACTATTGTGCAATCTATCAAGCATTAGAGTTAATATTTAGCCTACAAGGAATTCATTCTCAACACTGATCATGAAGCGCTCAAGTACCTAAATAGTCAACATCATCTTAACAAGCGGCATGCTAAGTGGGTGAGTTATTTGCAACAATTTGAATTCTCTTTGAAGCATAAGTCTGGGGTTCTTAATAAAGTTGCCGATGGCTTGAGTCAATGAGCCAATTCGTTTGGTAGAAATGAGATCTATAGTGATTGCGTTTGACGAGTTCAAGAATCACTACCATGGCGACGCCTATTTTGCAAAGATCTTGCATTCTTTCCAATACGGGCAGCACGCTATCTATCCACATTTCATGCTCAAAGATGGGTTTCTTTTTAAGGGTTTGAGGTTGTGTGTGCCCCAATGTTCCTTAAGGGAACAAATCTTGATCGAACAACATAATTTGGGTCATTTTGGCAAGGATAAGACCCTTGAGTTGCTCCAACTACAATACTTTTGGCCGGGAATGACTAAAGATGTGACAAGACATGTTCAAAGGTGCCATGTGTGTCTACGGGGAAAGGGTACAACGACTAATGCGGGATTATATTTACCTCTACCGGTTCCGGAGAAACCATGGGTGTCTATTAGTATGGATTTTGTGCTTAGTCTTCCACCTACACAACGGAAGAGTGATTCAATCATAGTGGTAGTAGATCGTTTCTCTAAGATGGCACATTTAATTCCTTGTCGGAAGACCATGGATGCTTCGAATATTGCTAATCTCTTCTTTAAGGAAGTTTACAAGTTACATGGGATACCTAGTTCTATTGTGTCTGATAGAGATGTTAAATTCCTCGCTCACTTTTGGCAAACTTTGTGGCGAAAGTTGGGAACAGAGTTAAATTTTAGCACTTCTTTTCATCCACAAACCGATGGGCAAACTGAGGTGGTGAATAGAAGTCTTGGCAATCTTCTGCGGTGCTTGGTGGGTGAAAATCCTAAAAATTGGGAGGGCATTCTTCCATTGGCTGAATTTGGTTATAATTCCTCTCTTAACCGAAGCATTAACACCTCTCCTTTTGAAGCGGTTTACGGTTCTACACCTTCAAGTGTTCTCGATTTGGCTCCTTTACCGCTTCCAAAGAAATTAAACTCTAAGGCGATGGATACCGTTGAATTTATGAAGCTAGTTCATGCTCAAGTGAAGTCCAAAATTGTCGAATCTAATGCTAAGTATAAGGCTATGCTGATGTACACCGGAGAGAGCTCCTTTTTGAGGAGGGTCATCTTGTGTGGGTTGTTTTATCTAAGGAGAGGCAGCCCCAAGGGTCCTATTCGAAGTTGAATAATAAGAAAATGGGTCCTTGCAAGATTTTGGGAAAGGTGAATGACAATGCTTACAAGATGCACCTACCTCAACACTTAAACATTTCCAATGTCTTCAATGTGAAGCATCTAGCTCCTTATTACGCTGCGAGTGCTAGCCCAACTTGAGGACAAGTCTTTTCTTTAGAGGGATAGTACGATGTAGTACTTTTAACTTTATTATTTGTACTTTGTTATGAGTTACTTTAATGGGTTGGTATTTTGTGTTGGTCACAACCATGTAGGGTTAATGAACCTAATAGTAGTGTAAATATTTCTTATTCTCAGCATTGTAAGCACTTTTTTAACATTACTTGAATAGAAATTAACCTATTTAGAGCATTGTTGGCTTGCATAACTAAGAAATGATGTCTTGCTATTCTACAACCACGTTGTCTTGCTTTTTCACATAATTAAGAAATGATGAACAAGCATGAAGGCTACATAAGCAACACTAGCCGTTTGACGCAACTCCAAGCATTCTTAAATTGACCCCATAGTTTTCAAAATTATGCGTTAAGACCCCATTATTTGAAGAAAAAAGATTAGAAGTTAGAACAATAACTCTGCAGACTCTTCAGTTATTACTTATTTGCAAAGAGCAGTAACGTGTAGACAACTTCTGATTCTAGACATAACAACCTTGTAGGGCAAAGTGTAAGCTTTATTCCTATTTGGCTTATTACACACTTAAGTTAGCCACTTAAAGAAGGAAAGCACGCATCAGTGCTCCTCACATAAAGGAGCAGAACGAAGAAAATATTCAAGCATGTCTCACTTAGAAATTGAAACAAATACGCCAAAAAAAAAAGAGGAAAGGGAAGAGAGAGTTAAATGCCGAGAGAAAGAAAAAATGAAAAGATCCACGCATGGGATTGACATGGATACAAAAGAAACAATACTAGAAGATCAATATAACCCATTTTAGCACCTAAAAAATAATACATTTTCTATGCTATGCCAAGATAAATGCATGTTAATTTATTTGTAGACTCTTAAGACTTTTTGCTGCATTATAAGTCAACTTCTAAAATAGTTTTAGGTTGATTGTACTGAACAAGACAAACCTTGAATGGCTTTTTAGAGGATGGCTCTCCAGAACTTGTAATTTTGCCTGCAGAGGCTTTCCCCTTCCGCTGCTTGCCTTTCTGAGATTGAGATGCAAACACAACTTCAGCCAAAACTCAACTAGATTACTAAGAGCCCGTTTGGGATGGCTTTCTCAATGCCAACAATCACTTAAGTTGGGACTAATTGGATTAGCTTTTCCACAGTTTTCTGAAAAATCTGATTCCTTTTTAAAGCTAAAAAATAGATTTTTAAAAACATATAATCTATGTAGCTCTTTTATAAAAAAAAAATTTTAAAAAGATAAAACTCTCTTATTCCAAAAAGTGATTACTTTAAGAATAATGCTATGCTTCCCAAATTTTGTTCCCAAAAGCTTTAACAATTGTACCGCATGCTGTGGCAGTGGCTGGTGGTACTGGTACAACATAACACTGCATGTGGTATAACTGGCAAAGCATTTGGCAATCAAATTTGAGATTCAGATTTGGGAAGCAAACCATTACTCTCACTTTTGAAAGCTACCCTAAACAGGCTCTAAATGGACAATCTAATGCCATTTGAAATACAAGGACAAGGAATGAATCAGTTGATAAATACTACCATCCCACACCCTAACCTGTTCTGAGTCAGCAAGCGAAGTTTCAGTTGTAGCATGTGGATATACCAAAAATTCCAAAACTTTTGCAGAAAGTTCTTCCTGGAAAGGCAGCATTGCAGGTGAGATAAGATGATTGGCATTCTCACTTGCCAAAGGGAAAAACAAAGATTAACCATTGCAACATTCTGAGCAGTAACAATGGAACACAATTTACCAACACTCACCTTCTTAACATGGGATTTATTGATTGGGATGTTGAGGAAATCACAAAAATCCACCAATTTATCTTTAACACATTTGTCAAGCTTCTCCTTAACTTTTGACCGTTGTTTTTCCTGCTGAGATTATGTAAACCAACTATTAAACATAGATTATGGGCTCTACATTTCTTGAAGCACAAATGAATTTCCATCTTTACATTTATGTGCTTAAGCACGTGTAATGCGTGCAATAAAAAGAATAAATACTATGGGAATAGTGCAACCCATACACTACTAGGGAAACAATTAAATTACCTCATTTTCAATCCATACATAGCCAGAAAACTGGCCAATATTTTTCTTCAAACTATATGCCTGAAATAACCACAATGTATGGAGTTATTACTTGGATTCTAGATAATAATCAATGTTACCCAGACTCGGGTATGAGTGTCGGATACGTAGATGTATCCGGAGGTCGGGCTTGTCAAACTCCCAAGTATTAGGATAAGGGGACTCGGCAAAAAAAGGATCCATAACGGGGTACGGGTACGGGGACATGTCTATATTTAAGTAAATATTACAAATTTATATAATAGTTTTGCATATTATGCAAGAAAAAAAATCAAGCATTTTAATTTTAATACTTTTAAAATAGGGTCATAGTTTAAATACTTTTAAAATAGGGTCATAGTTTAAAAATAGTCTAAACATGATAAGAAAACTTTGAGTCTAGAAAACAATTTTCCTCTTTAGATTATATTTTTGATAGCAAGCCATGTCCGACATGGTACGAAACAAGTCCGACACATATCCCATGTCGGTATCCTTGTCATACCCACGTCGACACGGGTTCGGCACCTTTGATGCCAAGTCCGGGTAACATAGATAATAATAATAATAATAATAATAATAATAATAATAATAAAAGACTGCATAATCGACAGCAATATAAAAAGACGGTAAGCAAAAAGTGTGTCAAATCAAGATATCACATATAAAAGGGCAGCCCAATGCACAAGGCTCCCGCCGTTGCGGGGTTTGGGGAGGGTGAGATGTACGCGACCTTACACCTGCAAGCAGAAGATTCCAAATTCGAACCCGTGACCTCTAAGTCACAATATCAAGCTATCACATATAAGATAATTAAATTATCAAAGTATTTCAGAAAAAGATTACCTTTGTTTTCTTCCCAAAAAGAATTGTGTGGAGTATCTGCAAGTTGTCGTCAGGCTTTCTCTTGGACAATTTAAAAGCCACTGAACAGTTCATAACGCCAAAACTTAAAAAACTGGAATTTTCAATGACAATAAAATCTAATAAGAAGTAAATAACACCATTAATGACGCAGGACACTCGAATAAAATATGAATATGGATGGAAAATTGATGAATAATTAAAGAACAAGAAGAAAAAGATAGATTCTTGGAGTCCACCTAGAAAAAGAGAAGAACTCTTGGAATCCACCAAAATCGATTGGAGTCCACCAATACTTTGTGATGATGCCAAAATTTGGTTAAAGTAAATTAAAGCAATTTAAGGACAAAGAGAGTGAGAGACTGGTTTTTTCTATGTGGTTCGACTCTGTTAATAAAGGAACCTACGTCCACGTGTGTCTGAGCATGTTCACTATACTGTAAAAACCGGTGACCTGTGGTGAACCAACAATATTTTAGAACTACAGTAGATCGGTCAGGCGTGTTGGTGACTGCTATAGAAGTGCTATAGAGACTGAAAGGTTGACCCCTTTCTATGGGGGCGAGTGGTCTCTTTTATAGATGAAAGAGACCTACTCGTACAAGGATAAAGAAATACTGTCCAATTAGGATTGATTGGCATTAATTGTGGGGGTTTCCTAATTGGATTAGGAAACAACATTAGTTGTCCATTAATCTTCTATCTTGAGTAGGAAACTGTCTGGGGTATTCTAGGGCGTATCTCGTGGCCAGGTTGTACTGCGCCCGTTACGGGCCGGGCCAGTGCTGTAATCCCAACCTGTTTGGTTGGGCCTCGGGACGTCGGGTAAACCGCTCGGGATGAATCTGCTGACATGTCCTTGACCGTTTAGGAAGTTGTTGGAGTCGTGCAGTTTGAGATGTGCTACTGAGTTTAGCTGAGTTGTTCCCTAGTTGCACTGTGACTTGGTCGGGATAGGGGCCGGTCGCCGTGCATAACCGCTCGGTCACTTAGTAGAGCCAATTTTGGGCATATCAGTTGCCCCCCATTCCCAAGGTTGGCTCGATGCTATATTGAGACAAGTTTGGAAATCAATTTTTGCCACTCTGTTCGATCGCTCGGGAAAGTTGTCTTGGAGCTATTGAGTCTTGTGAGTTCTCGGGAACTGGCTAAGAGTTGAGACTTAGTCTAGCTCGGAGTCTTTAAGTGCTCGGGAATTGACCAAGAGTTGAGTCTCAGCCTAATTCGGAGTCTTTTGCTTTAGTTAGCTCCCAGGATGGTTATCTTCTACCCGTAAACATTTGTCAAGGTTGTGGGCAAAAGAATTTAATCATGTTGGAAAAGCCGATCTAAAGCGTATTGCTTTAGGATCCTTTTATGTTAACTCCCCTGGATGGTTATCTTCCGCCCAGCCAACCTTCGTCAAGACTGTTGAGAGAAGAGTTTGACCATATTGGTGGAGTCGACCTAAAGTGTGTTGCTTTAGGGTCTTTTTTGCTCCTCTATCGTGGGCTAACCTAAGAGGAGTTCCTCTATCGTCGGCTTGGACCTAAGTGGAGTTATTGCCTTTGAGTACTGTAGGCACCCGAGTTGTCCAAGAGTTTGACTTAGTTAACCCCAAGGCCTGTAAATACCCGGTGTGATTGCCTGTTTAGTTCACTGTGCCCTCCTGCCCCCCAAGCTTTCGCTAAGACAGGGGTCTATAGAGGCTAGGACTGTAGGCAACCGACTTGGAACGTGGGTGGTTGCAGGGTCTTTTGAAGCTTGCTATCATCAGCCACCTAGGGGGATTTGCCCCAATCGTAGGTTATGGAGCTAAGCGAAGTCGGTGCCTCGGATGTGACCCCGAGGTCTTTTGTGCCTCGGGTGTCATCCCGAGGTCTTTTGTGCCTGGGGTGTGGCCCCGAGATCTTTTGCCAACTGCGTAACAATGGTCTTTAGTTGCCTCGGAGTTGAGCCTGAGGTCTTTTTAATGTGCCTCAGGTGTGGCCCGAGGTCTTTTAATGTGCCTCGGGTGTGATCCCGAGGTCTTTGCAACAGCTCTCTGACAGTCTGTGGAGCCTCACACGATAATCGGGCAAGCACCACTGTAATCGGGCTTATCCAGACTGATAAAGACCGGAGGTTGGGTGAGGATCACCGGGCTTCTAATTATTCTGAGCTGGAGACAAGGCCGGGATCACTGGATCCTGACTGCTGCAAACTGGAGGTCGGGTCGGGACTGCCAGACTCAGGCCGCTGTAAACTGGAGGTCGGGTCGGGGCTGCCGGACTCAAACCGCTGTGAACTAGAGGTTGGGTCGGGGCTGCCGGATTCAAACCGCTGTGAGTTGGAGGAACCGCTAGAACTACTGCGCTTCTCCACATTATTCTTCCCGGGCTGTTCTCGCTTCCGCTTACTTCCGGAAGGCTCGTAACTTTCTTGCCCGGGGTCTTTAGTCTTTAAAAACTCTTCAATATCAATTTATTTTCCAACCCTCTCTGCGAATTCAACCAAGGTTACCAAGCGGTTTCTGTGAAACAACGTGGCGCACTTGGTGTGCTGAACTCCTGAACAGAAGGCTATAATAGTTACAGTTTCATCAAGATCATAGATTCCGAGCTTCTTTTGATTGAACCGTTCGGTGAATTCCTTAAGGGTCTCATTATACCTTTGTCTGACTGTCAGTAGCTATATATCAGGCTTTGGTCGTTCATACATACCGATGAACTGGTAGATGAACTGCTTACTAAGTTGCTTGAAACTGCGGACCGATCGGGGCTTCAAGGAGTAGAACCATTGGGCGGCTAGGCCTTTCAAAGTGCTGGGGAAAGCCAGGCAGTTCAGTTCGTTGGCTTCGGTGGCCAGGGCCATCTGAGCCTTGCAGGTCCGGACGTGGTTGACCGGGTTTCCCGAGCCGTTATAAGAATCTAGGCAAGGCTGTTTAAATTTGTGCGGGATGGCGAACCTCGTGATCTGGCTGGAGAACGGTGACTCTGTCTCGGTATTGGCGTGATTCTGAGTAGGGTTTTGACCCAGCTTTTTGGCCACTCCGTCGATCTGCTTCTGCAAGTCCTTGATACGGGCCACCACAACTTCACGACCGGTATCCAGGGGGTTGGTCAAGTTGGTGGAATAGGCTTCTTCTTCATGGCTGTGTGATGTCCTCTTGGATCGGGCTCGGCTATGACTCCCGCTGATCGTGTGCCCAAGGCCACCTCGGTTCTTGACCGAGTGACCCTGGACTGATTCTCGGGCCATATGCTCCTGCCTCTCCTCTCGGACAGCACGCCCACCGGTGATGTCTGTGGCACCCTCAACGTGGGATGGGTTCGCTCGGGCACGTTGTTTGGTCAAGATCAGTTCCCGACCGTACGCAACGTTCCCAGGCAGTTTTCGGCCACTTGAGGGTTGCTTTGTTGGATCAGTAGGGCTTCAATCTGCTACTGGGTTTGACGCTGAATCCTCAGGAGCTGCGTGATGGTTACGGTGATCTACTCCGGTGTCAAGAACGTCGGGGCCGGCGGGGTAGCCCAGCCAGCCCGCTGCGCAGTCTTCTTACCCTTCTTTGGAGGCATGACTGTCAACTGAGAGATTTGTGCTTTGAGAAATCTGTCGTTTCCCACAGACGGCTCCAAGCTGATGATGCCAAAATTTGGTTAAAGTAAATTAAAGCAATTTAAGGAGAGAGAGAGAGAGTGAGAGACTGATTTTTTGTATGTGGTACGGCCCGGTTAATGAAGAAACCTACGTCCATGTGTGTCTGAGCACGTTCACTATACTGTAAAAAGTCGGTGACCTGTGGTGAACCAACAAAATTTTGGAACTACCGTTGGTCGGTCGGGCGTGTTTGTGATTGCTATAGAAGTGCTGTAGAGACTGAAAGGTTGACCCCTTTCTATGAAGGTGAGTGGTCACTTTTATAAATGCAAGAGACCTACTCGTACAAGATGATGCCAAAATTTGGCTAAAGTAAATTAAAGCAATTTAAGGACAGAGAGAGTGAGAGATTGGTTTTTTCTATGTGGTTCGGCTCTGTTAATGAAGGAACCTACATCCACGTGTGTGTTTGAGCACGTTCACTATACTGTAAAAAGCCGGTGACCTGTGGTGAACCAACAATATTTTGGAACTACCGTAGGTCGACCGGGCGTGTTGGTGACTGCTATAGAAGTGTTGTAGAGACTGAAAGGTTGACGCCTTTCTATGGGGGTGAGTGATATCTTTTATAGATGCAAGAGACCTACTCGTAAAAGGATAAGGAAATACCATCCAATTAGGATTGATTGGCATTAATTGTGGAGGTTTCCTAATTGAATTAGGAAACAACATTAGTTGTCCATTAGTCTTCTATCTTGAGTAGGAGACTGTCTAGAGTATTCTGGGGTGTATCTCGTGGCCAGGTTGTACTGCACCCGTTACGGGCGCCAGTGCTGTAATCCCGACCTGTTTGGTTGGGCCTCGGGACGTCGGGTAAACCGCTCGGGATGAATCTGCTGAAATGTCCTTGACCGTTTAGGAAGCTGTTAGAGTCGAGCTGTTTGAGATGTGCTACTGAGTTTAGCTGAGCTGTTCCCTAATTACACTGTGACTTGGTCGGGATAGGGGCCGGTCGCCGTGCATAACCACTTGGTCACTTAGTAGAGCCAATTTTGGGCGTATCACTTTGAAAACTCAATATTTTTTTATTCATAATCATAAGTTGTCGAATACAATTCTGTACCACCTTATTTATAGCCAAATAAAAGTTTCCCAATTTATGGAAACTCCCTAAAAGATATAGCAAAATTAAAATCTCCTATTTTAAGAAATATGATAAGATTTACTAGAGATATAGTTTCCTAAAGATAATATCTCCTAATATATATTATTCCTTAAATAAACATTCCTACTATATGGAAGTAAATAAAATAACTAAATACAATTGCCTCTCGGGTCAAATATGTAAATCACAAAATTGCCCTTATGTTCCCTATCAACTCTCCTCGTCTTCGAAAAACTCGACTCCAACGAGTTACTACGGTGATTATGCCGGAGAAAGTGAAGAACACCCGCATAATGGCACACTTTCTGAAAATGAGCAAATGTTAGATTCAAGACTGTAGAAAGCATCACTCCATTCGGAACACCTGCGGATGAATCAAGGAGAGGCAACATGAACTCCACATGAAAACTCAAATTAGTGACCATCTTTTGTGAAAAGTCACATAAATTTGCTTTTAAGTCCTTTGGAGGGTTACTACAAACATGATTAATAGGTGGAGTAGGTGGGGAAACAAGGATCGCAGTCTCTGTTTTGCTTTGAGAAGTCAACGGAGGAGCAGACTCTGGGGGCAAAGGGACAAGCGGCGGAGGCATTGGGATGATAGCAAGATTATTTGGAACATCATTAATAAGGGGCTTATCATCCTGTTTCTCCTCATGTGTCTTGTCATGACAATCGATTGACACGCTAGGGACCTCAAGTGGTGGGTCAGGTGTATTCACAACGGTTTTAAGACACTTTAACGGGTTCACACTAAGTGTTGGTTTTCTCAATTTGAGCATTTGTTCGCTCACAGTTGACAATAATAGACAAATCTTGAACGAGTTTTGCTTGGTCATTTATGTGAGTGGAGGAGATGGGTTTACTAGAAACCTGAGAAGCGACCTTATGCTTTACAGATTTTAGCAGAATACTCTTACCATTATGGACAAAGCGATGGGAATTATCATCTACATTTTTCACATTATAATCAACAATCCAATGACGGCCGAGAAGAATATGACTCACACCCACATTAATGGGCAAGATGTCACACCAAATATTCTCATAGCATAGGTTAGCCATTCGGATTGGTACCAAACAACGCTCAATGACATAAAAGGTAGAGTAATCGTTCAAGACTACCCTATATGGTAGTGAGCGCGGAGTAATTGGAAGGTTAAGTCTATTAATGGCGGACTCCGAAATCACATTCATGGGAAATCTTTCATCAATAACAAGTTTACAACCTATATTTGGGCAGTGGACGGTTGTAAGAAAGGTACTAGAGACTCGGGCGGGACAATAAATGGTGCAGGACTCATAATAACGAGACATTATTAGTACGATTGAAAGGACCTTTATGTGCAAAATTAAGTGACTCGTCAAATGAATTAGGTACTAATCAAAATTTCAAAGGAATGCGTGTACCTCAAAAGTGAAGAATCTGGATAAATCTCTGAGCGGATGTAGCGCAACGCACTCCCCAGTAGCTTGATTGTGAAATCTCCAATTTCTGATGTAGCGGTAAAATAACTAAAGAAATTTCCCCTTTTTTCTCTCTTTTTCCTACCTCTTTTTTCTCACTACTTTCCCCCTTTTTTTTAAAAAAAAAAAATTCAGCTCCTTTCTTTTTCTTTTTCTTTTTGGCTGCTCTCACTTTTTTTCAACGTAAATAAACACTAGACGGTAGGCTGATCCAAACTGTTTGATATAGAGACAAAGTGTGGGTGGGGCTCACTGTGTTAATAGAAACAGGTTGAGTGTGGGTTGGGTTTATAAAAAAGAAAGGAATGGTGTTCATTTAAATAGTGGACTGGGCTCCCTTTCTAAACGAAAACAAATGGGCTGAAGTGAAAAGAAAGGAATGCTAGTTGGGCTGCTGGGCTTTTATTTATCAAACCCAAGTGATAGTATTAAACTCACAATAGGTTTAGAAAACATACCCATCACTTTCACGTTAGGGCTTCTGATACCCAACGTGAAATTACAACAGCATAGATAAGGAATGGTGTTGGAAACAGTGGATGTTTGGCTATTCACGAATCGCTCTTGAGCACCAAATTTGACGCAGGACACTCGAATAAAATATGAATATGGATGGAAAATTGATGAATAATTAAAGAACAAGAAGAAAAAGATAGATTCTTGGAGTCCACCAAGATCTATTGGAGTCCACCAATACCTTGAAAGCTCTCAAAGAGAAAACTCAATTTTTTTTTAATTCATAATCATATGCTATCGAATACAATTATGTACCACCTTATTTATATCTAAATAAAAATCTCCTAATTTATGGAAACTCTCTAAAATATATAGAAAATTTAAAATCTCCTAATTTGAGAAATATGATAAAATATACTAGAGATATAGTTTCCTAAAGATAAAATCTCCTAATATATATTATTCCTTAAATAAAGATTCCTACTATATGGAAATAAATAAAATAACTAAATACAATTGCCTCCCGGGACAAATATGTGAATCACAAAATTGTCGTTTTGTTCCCAATCAATTAACAAGAGGATATTTATGCGGGACAACCACATAAGAAATAATCAATTAGTGAAGCATGATGGGCAGGTTTTACTCTCCTGCTCACTAAAAAATCATAAGAAGAACAAAATCCAGTAAGACCCAATCTAAGAAGCATACTGTTGAAGTTTTTCTACAAACATATCTATTTAAAGCCCGGCAATTCCTAATTGTCAACTTTAAAAAATGCTCAATAGTGCATTAAACTTTCATTTAAAAAATAATAATCTTTTTTAATATGTGAGTTAGCACAGTGATGCATAAGAAAAGAGCACTAAAAACAAAGAAAGGAGAAGTATTAAAAAAAATAAATATATATAAGGCATTATTCCTTTAAAAGAAATAATAATTGTACTATGCACAAACTCCAACCTGCTCCACTTTCTCTAACTGAAGCTTTGAGCTTTGAGATGCTGAAATCACACTTGTCTTGTTGGGAAAAATATGTACTTTCAACTAAACGTGCACATTTACAATATAACATAGTCTGCACAATCGCAAGTGCTTTTCCATTTACAGTGATGTAGACTCCAGTTAAAAGTTAAGTTCGGTTTCTCTCCTATTCTATTGGCCAAGAAGCATGATCGAAGCGGTGAAATTTGACACTCTCATGCACAAATTTGATGTTCAAACTGTGAATTGGCAGTTGGAACAATTGGTAGAGAACTTGGATTCTCCACAACTAGTTTTTTAGGATAGGCATAAGATTCTATGTTCCTATAAGCCATTCCTGAAATGGTACAGTTTTAGAGGGCAATTGCATTTTATTGTATGAAGGGTACAATGTGGATCAATTTTACTAACATGTTCCAAAGTAAATATCTTAATTCAGTACTGATAATTCTTGCACAATTAAAATTGAGGCTCAATATAGTGCTATAAGCTTAATGGTGAACATGACCACAATCCACTATTCCGATTGTTCCAATAGTGCAGCGTTTATATTTAAACATTACTAAGGAAGGGGACATGGCATGGACTCTTCTTAATAGATTGAAGTACCCATGTCGGACACTCGACACTCAAACAAGGTATTGGATATGTCTAAGACTTCTTCCTTGGAACACATCAAGAAGCATGTTAGTTCTCTCAAAATGGACAAAACACTTGTGTTAAACTGACATTATACTTATAACATAAAACATTATCTTGTCTTAGAAATATATATAATATATATAGAGAGAGATTTGTTATTGTGTCCAGGTGGCCTTAGATTCATGAATTTGGGAAGCCCGACTGATGGAGATCAAGGGTATATTTGTAATTTTAGTTGATGGAGGTCATAGTCTTGAGAAGGCAAGGAGATGTAGCAAAAAATGAAGATTCTAGAATTTGTGTATTTTTGCCCTTTTGAATAGTCCAGAATAACCTTTATTTTGGTTTTTAAACTTTGTTATTACTTATTAGGAATACTCTAGAAAATTCTTGGTCAAGGTTGTCGTAGTTTCTAAAAGCATCTTTTTGAGTCTTAATGTGTATTTATAACACGTTTGTCTTTTAGAGTCACAAATCTTAGGAGTTCTAGAAGTATCTTTTGAAATTTTTATTTGGGTTTATGCCTTGACCTTTCTAGAAGTATCTTTTGGGGCTTTAAACTAGACTAATAAGGAAGCTTCTAGATCTTGTACTTGTGGTCTATAAATAGGGCATTGATGTAAACTTTTGAGAATAGAGAAAGGAATGAAGAATCCTTTTGCATGCTTTCCTACTCTTGTGTGATACTTGAGTGTACTTGGAGTGAGTTCAAGATACCTCTGGTGTGATTCCAAAGGACCCTTAGGTGTGATTTATCTAGGAGTGAGGCCTAGATCACCTACTTATCTCACTAGGTCATTTCCTTTTCTTTTTTCACAACCTTCTCCGCATCTTAATTCACACACCAAACAGCCCATTTACTCACTTTCAATAACTTTCATAACTTCAAAACAACCCCTTCTGCTTTCCGTTTGTTAACCTTACAACAACTCCCCATCTTGTCCTACATCACCGACGCTTAGACATGTACTAGACACTTGTACAGTTGTACCCGAGTCCGTGTAACATAGGGTTGATTAATTCGGCGAGCTGAAATCATGCAGATCAAATCAAGTCCAACTCATATCATATAAATTTCTCATCCTAAAAGAGCACATAGTTGTGAACATATAAACAGCAAGACCAAATGCTCATCAACCTCTCAAACTATGATTTGAAAACTACTGAACACATAAATACTCATTCGAGATAAAGGGTTTAACTTTAAAAAAAAAAAAAATTATGCTCAAGAACTATGTCCTTTGAAAAAGAACCGTGCATCAAAATGAACTCAACATAACAACGAGAAAAGACATGAAACATGCAGCAAAACAGAACTACAACCAAACAAATTACAGAAATATGCACGTAAACTTATCAAGAAAGTACCATTCTTGCTATGGAGAGTAAATTCTGTTAATCATCCAAGTCATCTTGAATTCTAGTTTAAGTCTAGAGGGTGGGTTCAATGTCAAATGATGTGTTTGCACGTTCAATACAACTACAGATGCATAGATTTTGTAGAAACAGTTTTCTAATGGTTTAGTGAAAGAATTAATATTCTAAGAAAGTTATGAACACTCACCGTTGGGAATGTCTTTAAGCTGCGTGCCCGGACCCTGTAATCCAACAAAATTTTAAGAACAAAATTGAACATTGCGATTTAAATTGCAATCACAAAAGTAAAGAATTATCACAAAATTGACTTGCATACCTTCTCAATTGACAATCCTTTGCTAGCAGAAGCCCTCCCCGGTGAGGGTTCCGAGTACCGCTCAACCGTTTTTCTCTCTCTAGACGGCCTCTCACTAGGCGTGACTGGTTCTTTAGAGCTTGAATCAGTTTTCACTTTCTTCTCCTTCTTTGCTGACCCTCCCTCGCCTTTCTTCCGTTTCTTGCTTCCTTCGCCTTTCTCTTCAGATTCTTCTTCCTTCTCTGCCATTTCCGAACCTCCTTCTATCTCTCCAGCGTGCGTTTCTTCTTCTTCTTCTTCCTCCTCCTCCTCTGGTTTATCCTCTTCTTTCACGTCATCTTTGTCTTCGACATCAGCTGTATCTTCTTGTTTCTTCTCTTCTAGGGTTTCGGATGCCATGGAAAAAAAAAACCGCGAACTCGAATACAGAGATATATAGAAATGTTTGAAGAGAGAGAGTGCAATACAGTGAGTGAAAACCTTAACTATGGAGTTGAAGAAACCCTAGCGATCTATGGGAGTGATCGAACATTGAAGTTTGGCCGCGAGAGTTGGGACGAAGAAATGTCGTTAGAGAGAGAGAGAGAGAGAGAGAGAGAGAGAGAGAGACAGAGATCGTTATAGGAAGTTTTTCGGTATTTTAACTCCGTTAAATTGAGATGTACTCCATGAGGATTTCGACTTTCGACTGCTGCGAGTGTAGAGAGAGAGAGAGAGAGAGAGAGAGAGAGAGAGAGACTTCACGGCGATAAATTTTTCGGTAGGAGGGCGGGCTAATTTGGAGGCTGTTTCAAAATTTTGTGACAGAAAACGTATGAGCGGGCGCTTCTTTGCCTCTCAATTGGGAGAAATTATCCCGTGTTCGGCACATCTGTGTGATTTTCATTATTTTATACTAAATTTCATGTCCGTTCTACAATTATAAAGATTAGAATAGTGTCACACATTGCGTGTGTATACCAATTTATTTTTAAGACAGTTTTTTTAGCCAATTGTTTTAAGTAGTTTTTTCTCATTTGTTAGAAATCAGTTTTTTTTCTTCAATTGATTGAATATTTTAATACTCTTCTAATATTTTTTAAAAAGATAAAATATAATGATTTAACTGTAATTATAGAGAACTTACAAAATAATGTTGGTACCTCTCCCTTTCCCTTTATAATAGTATAGATATCACAATGAACTTCACACGCTCTGACTAGGGGTGGCCAACGACCCGTTCAGCTCGGCCCTACTTTTTTCGGGCTTAGGGCAAAGAAGTTGGCCCGTACAAGCGGGCTTGGTTCTAATGCTTTAGGCCCGCTCAATTTTAGGGCGGGGCTTGGACATAGTAAATGGTGCGCCCAAAATTGGCTCTATTCTATGACCGAGTGGTTCTACTGAGCGACTGGCCCCCATCCTGAATTCCCGAGCGATTGCGGGCCCCCCGAGCATCCTGATCCTATAGCTCAGGGCTCTGCCAGAGGGGAAGCCTAACCCCTGGATCAGGGGTAGTGTTTGCTTGTAGTTTGTGCAGGCGTGCCAGAGCCAAACGGGCTCGACGTGTGCAAACTAATTTCCTATATGCTTGAGTGAGTGATACTCAAGGCTTTGAGATCTGACTTCTAACGGGTGATTGTGTGTGATGAGTAGGAAAGTACTCTGACCAAAAATCCTATGGCAATACTAAAGCGTACAAGCCAATTAGTGCAAGAGTTTACCAGGTAAACAATCATAAACGATTAACAAAATATGAAGATATCTTATTGATTGTTTGGAAAATAAAACCAAAGAACATGATCAGAACAGACTCTGATTGTTCAAGAAAATATTGAAAACAGTAAAGAAAAGACTAACAGAGACAAACCTATCTACCATGAATGCAGAAAAATAGAAAGAATGTAGGGTTGAATGCTCTGAATGTTGTGTATGTGTGTTGTTTTCGAGAATGACGCGGAGTCCTTTGCGTGGTTGGCCTACCTCAACATTTATAGCGGCCTTGACCAGTCCTGATTTGGCAAGGATTCCTTAACTTTCACTCCAAGCAGGATATATACTGCAGAATCCTTCCCAATCTCCAATTCCGTCCTTATCTTTATCTGATTGAATCAATCCCACAATTCTCGGGATAATCAGTTGGATATGCCCAAATCCTTTCCTCAAGGGCTCTACTTCCTTATATTCAGGGTGACGTCATCATGACAACTAAGAGCAGAACCGCCTTCTCCTTTTACCCATCGGACTCACGTGATCACACTTTTAGCTTCATCGGGCTCTTAATTCCTACTACCATATCCGAATATGGTGTCTGATCGCCGAGTGTACTCTCCTGATCGCTCATCGGGCTTCTCCTAACGCCAGCCCATGCTTCTCGGATGCCCCATGGACGTTATCCATGTTTAGCCAACCAGTCGAGCTCCAACACCCACCATTGCTTACTTATTTCAAGTATGGTGCCCGATTGGTTAGGCCATGAGTCATATCGCCTGTCGGGCTTTACACTACTTTAGGTTATTCTTTATCCTTTATTCATGGACCCTTCAGCCTGATGCCTGATGACTCTATTTGCGATTTTGCGCCGGCCCGATTCCACTTCACACAAGCCAAAACTCTTTGACGATTTTTATGTGAAAAATAATTGCCCCCCAAAATGTCATGTCAATCATCTCGCCCTTGATTAATGTGACGTTTTGAATTTGACACTGCCACGTGTCCAGTATGCAGAGGTTGTCATATCTTGAGAATCCCACTAGTCACTCCACATTAAATGCTAAAACGTATAAAAGAAGGAATTTTCAAAAACCTCTTCACTTTCCCAAGTCATTTGCATCTTCTTCTCCCTCTCTCTAGAACCTGTAACTCAAAGCCTCTCTCTCTACAAACTCCCTCTTTTCTGGTGAACAAACCTCCTTTATCTTCCCTGATATGGCGCTTAAGACAGCTTCGGCGACCTCTTCTAAAGGCAAAAAGTCATTCTTGGATGCTCCACCCCTACGGAATCTGTGCAAGGAGGTCAGGCAACTAGCTAAGACCCATACCCCCACCATTTCCACTGACTGGTTTACCAACTGCTCTTCCTCTGCTGGGACGCTGGCGGTGCCTAGTTTTGGCACAGTATTCCATGGTGCTCCTCCGACAACCTTCGAACAATACTTCTCTCCGGTGCCTAATGAATCTTTCCTCTACCCCCTTCCCACTGGAAAGAGGTTTGGATGTCCAGCCATCCAATCAGAGGTTGGCCTTAGCCTTCACCAGATTGGGACAAATAGCTTCTCAGAGTTCCAGCATCTAAAGTCGATCTTTGGAAAAGGACAAGCATCCATGATGCTATTATGATGAGTCGGTCTAGGCTTGAAATAGACCGGCCTCTGCACTTCTCTTCTCTACTATTCTGGTCACAATCCTACAACGAATTCCTCTTCCGATGTGGACCGATGGGTCCTACCATAAAGGACATCAGCTATCTGACCGAGCTTTTCCCTCACAGATAAGAGATCAGATCAGGTCTTGACGTAGGAATGGCCAGCTTCACCTATCCCCAAAGTGAATCAATCAGATATGGGGCCGTGTCCTACAGACCGATCATAGCCTACGGCGGTTTGCTGACTACCTGCATGGGTGAGGAGGAATCCGAAGTGTCCAATGCCAAGCACACCGCTTTTCTGATTTACTGGCTGAATAGGTATCTTTTTTTTTTCAGCTAGTTAGGCTATCACTAAGGAACACACCACCCTGGTTCTAGCCCTAGCTGCTGGTCAGCCATTGGCTTTAGCCACTCTGGTTTGGGTACACCTTGTCCATGGTGTGACTGACTTCATTGACTCGGGCTTCCACTCTAGAGGGAGCCCAATTTGGATTCTGCAGCTTTGCATGTATTCTTATGTTATTGCCCATCGGCCTCCATCACGGGGATTAACCGATGTTCCCGTTTTTACTTTCCACTTTATGGATGTTGCCCCTTCTCCTCACTCTTTTGAGGAATGTTTTACCTTTTTCTATGAGGGATGCTCCAATCGGACTCCCTCCGATTTTCTACCTTTCTTTTCCCTTCACTTTTGCCCATTTCTTCAATTATCTAATAACCCTTCTAATTGGGGTCCGGGCTCCCAGGCTACTTATAATGAGGTGTTTTCCAGCTACTTAGTAGCTAGAGACATCCTCTATAGCCGACCGTTCCCCGTAGTAATAATAAATGCGGAGTAGAATTTTACTTTGCCCCACTTTTCGCCCATCAGCTCGGGCTCTCCCAAATGGTACCCGTTCCTCTTACCACAACTGTTAATCAAGACTGGGGGGAATGTGGCTTGCTTGTGACCGATGAGCAAGCAAAGAAAATTAGTGATCGGTCTAATAAGCTCAAAAAGGCCTTTACTTTTCAACCATTTCAACATCAGTCGATTGCTACAGATGAATTCAACCGGTGGTGGTCTGAACGGGCTTCCATCATATTTAAAACTTTTGCTGCTGAGGCGTTGCACCCTTTTAACATTTCATCGGGCGCTATGGGTGAGGAACCTGCTGCTATGCCTGTCACAGCCTGCAGAAAACAAGTTACAAAGAGGCCTGCTGCTAAGAAGGCATCGGGCCAAGGACCGACAAAGAAGACGAAGACTAGAGCCTCTTCTACTCAGGTACTATTCTTCCTTTCTTCCTTGACTCTGTGCTGTCCAACTTTTCTTCTTTTTAACTCCTATTCATTCTGTTTCAACTTGTGTACGAGGGTTTTGATGAAGATACACTGCCTATTGGGCAGCAAATGCGATTAGCTCGGCCTCCTACTACCCGTCACGAGACAGGCCGCTTCCACCTCCTTTCCAACTTCTCCTAAACGAGCAATAGCCACTCTTGAAAAAAATCACAAAGAGGGTGGTTCCCATCTGGGCTATACCACCTCTAACTCCTTCAGATGGAGATAACACTGCTGACCCAACTGAAGAGGATGCACTAGAGCAAGTGATTCTCTCTTCCAGTAGTGAAGATTTGCTTGGGGGCGATGCAGCTGTGGAGATAATTAGAGAAGAGGTTGAATAATCGATTCAACTGGCATTGGACCGTGTCGGAGATAACTTGACCGATTGGACTGATTCCACTGTTGTAATAGAATCGGCTGTTGATGTTATGGAAGAGACTATAACGACCGATCTTGTTACTCCTGTTTCTTTGGAAGCATCGGTCCCCACCATTGAAGAACCAACTCCAGCAAGCTCGGGTGTTGGAGTTATGGAGGAGGAAACAATTGTAGCTCCCGCCCCTAAGCCAAGTCTTCAATCATCCCGACCTTCCACCTCACAGCCCAGCAGCGAGGCTGCTGTTCCACAAGACATACCAGCTTCTACATCCTCATCGGGCCAGGTAATTCACTCTACTTTAGGGCATATTTCGTTATCTTTTGCTAGTATTATTAACCCTTAAAAACTTTGGATTCCTGAATAGGCGGTTCCATTGGGTCTAGCACCGTTCATTCCCTTCGATGATTTCTTCTCTAGTCTAGACCTGGGAGCCTTCGACCTAGGAGCCTTTGAGCCCGAGGCCACCTCTCCCTCAATCCTTCAACGGTCAAAGGACCTTCTACTCAGACTATTTGACCAATCTTCTACCTGCTGCCAATGTTGATGCTGCCCTGAGTGTCCTTCTGTCCGATTGTTCACTCTCGGACGGGCTCTCTATGCTTTGGGAGATCCAAGAATGGCTACTTGGCTGCCGTGTCTTGGATCGATCGGCCTCTATTATTGAAGTCGAGACCAAAGCTCACCTTAACGCTTGGCAAAGGGCAATGCAATTTTTCTAATCTGCCAAGGCAAAATACGAGGCCGAGAAGGTGTCTTGAGCTCAAGTGATTGCCTGAGATGCCTAGCTGTAAGCCCGTATTGCAACACTCAAGGCACAATTAGAGTAATATAAGGTCGAGGTTGTCGCCAATGACATTGTGCTAGTAAAGGTGAATGAAGTCCTCGCCCAACTTGGAGGAGACACTTAGAAATGCAATGACCAGTTATAGGCTAGCATTCCAATCTCCCGTGCCTGGTCTCAAAAGCTTAACAAAGCCAAGCAGCAAGATCGTGTTGGGGCTAAGAAGACTTGGGAAGATTTAAGAGCAAAACTTAGGAACTTTGAGTCAGCCTAGAGGTCATATTGTACTTAAGTTCTTTTTACAATTTTTACAACATTTTGTAACGCAAGATGTACGCAACATTTATTAATATATGAACACTTTTGATCATTCGAGTTCAGGCTGATAATTGAATGGTTCATATTCTAGTCCTGGATTCGGTCTGTATTCTAAGTCAATGGTTTCCCAAAAAGTAGGATAATAAGACTTTAAATACTGACCGTTTATTAACCTAGCATGAACAATTCTATCCATATCGCGCAACCTATATGCTCTACCCTTCTTGATTTGATGGATGATGAAAGGGCCTTCCCAATTGACTGACCATGTGCCATTATAGTTGTCTTTGTCCCCAATAGGCAAAATGGCCTTCCATAATAGATTCTCTATGCAAAAGGACTTCTCCTTCACCCTCTTGTTATAGGTTTGGGCAGCGCGTAGCTTTTGCACTTTTAATGACTCCAAAGTAGCCAACCTTATTTCACCAAGTCCTTCCAACTCAACTATCATAGCATCAGTGTACTTAGCGGGCTCAAGCTGATTTTGCAATGCTCTCTTAGCTGATCGGACTGTGACTTCCATAGGTAGCATAGCATCATGCCCGTAGGCTAGCATAAATGGTTTAACCCCGATGCTAGACTTTTTAGATGTCTGATAAGCCCAAAGTGCTTCGGACAAAAGCTTGTCTCACTCCCTTAGGTTTTCATTTATGATCTTCGCAATGATCCCCTTAAGGATCTTGTTAGGTGACTCGACCTGCCCGTTGGCTTGAGCATAGTATGGAGTGGAATTGAGGATAGTAATTCCTTGTCACACCCCGATTTTTGGACAATCAAATATTTAATCTAGAGCATATATCCAGACTAATATTCAATTTCCAAAGCACCGAGAGTGACACCTGGCCTCACACAGACTAATAGATAATTATTGAAAACAGTATTTTATACTCATTAAATAAGAATATGTGATTTTGTGTTTAAAAAAAAACTCTTTTTTATTAAACTTGAATTCCCAAACATTCGTTTTCATTATAAAAGAAATTAAACTCCATTCCACATATTATATCCTTTCGATTTACCAAAGAAATATTATGTTCATTCAATAAAACCCTCTTTACAGAGTTCAGCGGAAAGAAAACAATTAAGCATAAAATTCTATACATCCATAGGTCAGAGCAACTACAACGTTCCCAATACCCAATATATAATCCTTATTACAATTATACACTTGTGGACCACACTGCCAGAAATAAAATAAAGTACAACAAAAAAAAATACAACTCTAATAATAAACAACACTGCGACAATCTCTTCACCCAAACAGAAGCTCCAAAGAAATCTCCAAATACTAAACCTGCACATACATTCGACTACGTTTCATATAGAAACGCACCCGAATGCATTACGCACCCGGGTTAGTATATAAAATACTGGTGTGAGTTAACAAAAAAATATAAAACGAGTCTTAGGGAACAACGGTGTCCCATAGACTCCCAAAAGTACTCACAAAGAAACAACATGACCACCTCATATCATACAATATCGTTGCACAGAAAATAAACAATGTCATCACACATAATTCATGTCGGGTTAGAACAGTAGTTCCACGCACATTTCAGGACAGAACGGTAGTTTCTTTCAATGTGGTGGCAGTGGCTCCAACCCCGAATAAACACAACTGAATACTTACCTGTCGGATATCTATGGTGAGTCAGCCCTGCATAAAAGTTAGTGGACCCACCATCCTGTAATATATAGTTATCACAAACCAAGCAAATAAGTCAGTAAACAACATTTCCACATTCTAACTTAAACGTCGCATTCATTATTCCAAACTTATCAGTCTTATGAAATACTCCATTGTCATTATTTATTAGCCTTTAATAGGTTCACCACTTGGCCACCCTCCATGGTACAGCCCACACATATATCCCATGTATGCCCGGGCATACTACCAACACCCACTCCGGTGCCAGTTTGGTTGGGGTATCAACCAAACCAGGTATACACAACGGACGGCTGGTCAATATGTCAAGACGTCTATACAATATAAGCCGAGCATAAGGCTTAGGCCAGCTTGATCACGAAGCCACTGACAAAAAGTACACTCAACAAGTCTTAAGCCAGCTTGATCACGAAGCCACTGGCAAAAGAGTGCGAGCTACCAAAAACAATAACACAACAACGGGGAGTAGTGAACACTAAGGTCTTTTCCCAGTTTCTTACCATCTACGTTAATTCTCATAAGTACATTCATGAGGGTTTAATCACGTCATTAACCACTTCGGGAATTTATCATTTATTCCATGGAATATCATTATCCAATTATTCACGATAAGGCCCTTTTTTTGTTTTTGGCCAAAATTCTATTCAAGTCTCTAGCGTAGTATTTTCATAATAATTATCTAATACCACACATAAAATAAGGTGGGGTTTCTTAACACATAGCATATAAAATTGACACTCAACAATACTATTTAAAACAGTCCCAAACATACCCTTACATTAAACAGTCCCAAAACCAACATGGACTGAAATTATTCCTCATAATAATTCCGAACAAAGAAACATCTCTAACCATATTCATAAACATAAATTCGAAATTCGAAGTTAACATTCACTGCTACTGTAATATAAATTTTCTGCCCTAATGGTGCAGAATTGGGAAAAATGCTATTAGACAAAAGTTGTGCAGAATTGCGTTTCCTGCAGGCTTATGTGAACAGAATCACGAAAACTGTAACGTATAATTTATTATGAATTTTCTACTAAAATCTGATTCGTGAAAACCCCAAATCCGAAAATTGAATAACTGCTCAAATGTATATTCAAAGCTCATCTATAAATCTCAAATCATAACTTCAATCATTGTAAATAAAAACCTAAATCTCATAATCCATAACCATACTAATTTAATAATCTATACATTTAAATTTTCAATCAAACGAGATTGAAAGAAAATAACAAGTTAACTCACCGATTTATGGCTTCAAGGTTGATGATGATTAAGCAAGCCAAAGGTTTGGAGTCCCTATTGTCCTCTCTTGTCTCTTCTTCTTCTCATTTTTTTCTTCCTTCTTCTTCTTCTTCTTCTTCTTCTTCTTCTCTCTCTCTCTCTCTCTCTCTCTCTCTCTCTCTCTCTCTCTCTCTCTCTCTGTTTAGAAGTGTATTGGGGGCTAGGGTTTATTTTTTTCTTCTAAAGGTGGATACATATAACTCTTAATGATATAATTAAAGTAATTCCCGAGTTTAGGCTTGTGGGCTCCCAAAAGACACACATATGACCCCGAAATGCATTTCAAAATACTTAAACAACTAGTCCAAAGGGTACCCATACCCCGGGTACTTAATTTTCATGTTAAATTCACTACTTAACTTACTTGTGAGCCCCGAAACACTACCCGACACTAAACTCGTCATTCAACAAAAATTGAAACTCGGTCAGACAATAGTCTATCATACAATTTAATTAAAGCTCAAAATGTCATGTCATAATAATAATGAAACATTAGAAATTTTAATACAAAAACAAACGGGGAAATATTACTGGTATTACTAATAATTTAAATATGCTTACTAACAAATTTAATTCACGGGTTCTCCAAACTTAAAATTTTTTAGACACGTGTCTTACCTAGGCATACCCATATAATATTGCTAACTAAAAATAATTATTAAAATAATTATTTACACACTTAGAAATTTTAGGGTTGTTACATTCCTCTACTTTCTGCGAAGGTTGACATTTTCGTTCCTGTAAACATAGACCCTTGATCGGCCGTAATGGTTTCTGGGAGGCCAAACTGGTGTATTATATGTTCTTCAATCAATTTGATCACAATGGCTTGAGTCACAACCCTACAGGGTATAGCTTCGGTCCACTTTGTAAAGCACTCCGTAGCAACTATAATGAAACAATGTTGGCCGATGAGGGTGGGAGAACCTTACCAATCAAGTCTATGGCCCATCCTTTGAACGACCATGGCTTTATAATAGGTTGGAGTTCCTTGGTTGGCACCCATTGAATTGGGCCATGCTTTTGGCAAGCTTGACAACCCTTGGCATAATTGACGCAGTCTTTCAGCATGCCTGTCCAATAATAGTTGTACCTTCGTAAAAGCCATTTCATCTTGGTACGGCCTGATGAGCTCCACAGACCCCTTCATGTACTTCAGCCATTACTTGCATTGCTTACTTCTTGCCTAGGTATTTTAGGATCATGTCGTCACCAATGGGCTTCTTGAATAATTCTCTATCAAGTACTACTAATCGGACTGCAAACAGTCTTACCTTTCAGTCCACCCTAACGTTTGGGTGTTTTAAGTATTCAATGATAGGGGTTCTCCAATCATCATCGTCCATCAAGACCAAATTGGTTGCAGTATACCAGCCTCTCTTTGCCACTGATGGTAGTGCCTGGACCTGTATTGACATTGCTTGATCCTCGAAACCCTTTATAGAAGATGAGGCCGATCCCGCTTTCGCTAATCTATCAACCTCGGCGTTCGTAGACTGGGGTATATAACTCACACATATGTCATCAAATGAATCCATAAGTTGAGTGACAACTGAGTGAAACAGACACAACCCCCAACTTTTTATTTGGAATTCCCCTGATATCTATCCAATTACCAGTCCCGAATCACCTTTTATGTGTACGGACGATGTCCCTATTTCAAGGAGTATCTCCAGTCCGATAATAAAGTGCTTCTCATTCAGCCTGATTGTTAGTACATTTAAAATTGAGTCGAAACAACATCTTTGTCTTTTTATATTTGGGTGACATAATGACCACCCCTGCCCTAGCACCTTCTGAATTCTTAGACTCATCAAAGATTAATGTCCATGGAACTAAGGACGTGCTTAGTATTTTAGGTATTGATGACAGATCTCCCAGATCAGTAGGGTTTGAGTGATCGGTCAAACTATGGCCAGAAAATTGGCTATGGTCTGGCCCTTGACCAATTGTTGTGATCGGTACTAGATGGCAAACTCCATCAGGGCTAAGGTCCATTTTGTAATTCAGTCACACATTATCGGTCTTGATAGCATGTACTTAATCACATCAGCTTGACATATGATATAAGTGGAAACAAGGAGCATATATGCTCTTAATTTTTGTGATCAAAAGTACAATACCAAGCATAACTTCTTAATCGGAGCATAGCGCTGCTCGATTGGAGTCAAAATTGTACTTAAGAAATAAATGGCTTGCTCATTACCTTGCTCATTATCCTAAGCTAACATGCTTCCTATAGAGTAATCAGAGGTCGATATGTACAATTTAAGACACCTACCCTTCTTGGGTGGCATCAACACTGGGGAGTTTGACAAGTACTGCTTAATTCCTTCAAAGGCCTACTAGTGGCTATCTTTCCACTTGAACTCTTCATCGGTCTTGATCTTTAGTAGTGGGGTCCACACTTGCATCTTCCCTGCACAATTGGAGATAATTCTCTTAAGGAAATTGATTTGCCCGAGCAGCCTTTTCGGCTCCTTCTTATTGGCTGGGGGCTTTGCTCCTTGAATATCTGAGCCTTATTCTTGTCGATCTCTATACCTCTTTGGTGCACTAGGAAACCCAAGAAGTTCCCTACTGCAACGCCGAATGAACATTTGAGGGGGTTCATATTTAACTTGTGAGCCCGCATCTTTCGAATGCTTTCTTCAGGTCCCTCAATTGATCGGCATTGTCACCAGACTTGACACCACATCATCAATGTACACCTCTATAAAATGTCCAATCATGTCATAGAAGATTGAATTCATTGATGTTGATAGGTAGCTCCTGCATTCTTCAGCCCGAAAGATATCACAACCCACTCAAAGGTCCCAATTGCCCCCAAGCACCGAAATGCTGTCTTTAGGACATCTTCTTCGATGATATAAATTTGGTTATACCTTAATGCTCGTCCATAAAGGATAAGATTTTGTGTTTGGCGGCCGAATCAATCAGTTGATCGGCCATCGACATTGGGTATTCATCCTTTAAGGTAGCCAGGTTTAGATTTCTGAAGTCAATGCATACTCTAAGCTTCCTATTCTTCTTCACCACTGGGACTACATTCGAGACCCACTCCACATATCATTCAATCTGAACGAATCTAGCCCCGAGGAGTCGTTCTATTTCTTCCTGTACTTTTAGGGTCACCTCTAGTGATATGCGCCTAGGTAGCTGTTTGAATGGCCTGAACCCCTGATTTGATTAGCAATCGGTGTTCCACCAACTCTCTAGACAGCCCTGGCATCTCATTATAGTCCCAGGCAAAATAGTCTTTGTACTTATATAAAAGTGCTATTACCTCGGCCTGGAACTGCGGTTCTAGCATCTGTCTTACATAGGTTGG
Organism: Hydrangea macrophylla; assembly: GCA_033977485.1. Taxonomy (NCBI): domain Eukaryota; kingdom Viridiplantae; phylum Streptophyta; class Magnoliopsida; order Cornales; family Hydrangeaceae; genus Hydrangea; species Hydrangea macrophylla. The sequence continues at coordinate 69,038,055 of CM066987.1, read as the reverse complement.
CTTATGCTCTCTTCCATCACCCAAGTTTACTTCCAAAAGGGATCTTGAACATCGGTCTTGAGATCATCTAGCTTTGTTGTGGCCATTTCTAATTCTTCCATTTGAATATCTTCCTCTTTTGGCAGTTCTTCCTCGTAGATGCAATCGACCAGGTTTACCCTATAATCAGTTAGGTCAATCTCTAGTTTTCTGTCGGCCAGATATGCATACCATCTGGCCATGCTGGGCTTTAGAGCCAGCTGTCTCTGGACTTCAGTTAGTTATAGATTCATTGATATAGTCTTGTTCACTAATCTTAATTAGCCTTAACTCTTCAGTCCAATTGGGATTATGGTAATATAACTTCAAGTCCAGTAGAGCTGGTTTGCGGAATGTAGCTGCATTCGATTTCCCCAGCTTGCCACATCCTAATAGCTTTTTTTTTTTTTTTCGAAAAATAACATCCTAATAGCTTAACTGGCCCGATGTCGTCTTTATATAGAAATACATCATCCGTTTACACACGTGCTACGAATGGTCTCGTATCAGCCCCCACTACTTCAACCTCATCCCCTCTCTAGAAAATTTGCAACTGATGGAGGGTAAAAGGGATGCAGTAGTTAGGATGGATCCAGTCTCGGCCTAGTAGTGCATTGTATGCGGTCGATGTCTCCACTATAAAGAAGGCTGTCATGACCGTCTTGCTTTTGACTGTTAATTCTAAATGCAGGATCCCTTGTGTCCTTGAAGGTGTCCCTGTAAAGCTCTAGATGTTCATTTCAGTTGGAATCAGCTCTGATTTAGATTTTTAATGTACTCTCAGCATGATCTAGGGCATACTGTTAATAGTAGTTCCTCCATCAATGAGAATTCTGTTTAGGGGGACCCCTTCAATATGTCCTTTAACATATAGAGGTTTTAAGTGCTGGGACATCTAATAAGTAGGTTTTTCAAAAACTACCTTGACAGGCCCTACCGATCTCTATCCTTCTTCCGTTTGCTGCCCTTTTGGCCTAAAGATGGTGATCTTAGGCCGATTGAAATGTTGATCAGTTGCATCCACATTCTTGCTTGCGGCTTCTACCACCTCGGGCTTGACTGTCTCTTCCTTACTCCAAAACATGTCTTCTATCTTGGCCAATATATCAGTCTGGCCTTCCATCACATCCCCCTTTATGGCCGTTTGTTGGTCTGGCTTGGCTATGAAGGACATGGGTAGAGTAAACACCAAATTTGAAGACAGTCCCTTTAGGATGGTTCCAAATTGGATTGGTGAGTCATCTGAATCCCTAAAATCATCGATCTCTTAAACCATTAAGTTTGTCTCGGGCTTACACTCCTTTGTTTATTTTTCTTTCCTAAACATCTCCTCTAGGCGTTCAACGGCGTGCATTGCCCCTTTCCCTGATTTTTTTGTCAAAAACTGGCTCTTCTTTAGCTGATTGCTACTCTGGAGGATCGGGCACATAGGGTGGAAGAACCCTTGGGGGGTTGTAAGCCTGATTCTCCCAGTATTGCCGTTCTCTTTTAGCCTGCCTTGCCCTTTGGAATCTCCTTTTCTAGGATTGTTGTAATTAGGCATTGCTGGGAATTTGGGATGTTCAGCCCTGTACCACTTCCCTTCATCCACCCTTAGCGGTAGTATCATCCTCGAACGGGTGTCAAAAGTTGCAGCCTATCTTGGTGCATTCGGCCTCGTTGGTGGCTGATTACGCATTTCTTCCAACCGGCCTGAATTTCTTAGGCTGGACCGCAAAGCTAATGATGGTTTTGATTGCCAATCAGGTTTAAACTGACTTTGCTTGGGCAGCGAAAGCCTTTTGTGCACAGGTCTTCTTAGGCTATGCTTGAGGTGCTCATGAACTCTCGGCCTCTTTGCTTGGGCTAGAGGCCTCTTTCTTGATATCGGTCTTACATCTTGGGAAAAGGCCTTGCTCTATTAGGTCTAGTTGTCACCACAAATCACTGATCAAACTATCCGTATTTGATCAGGCCGTTTCAATCTCGGCCTTGCATTCTGATTGCTTTCACTCCTGATAAGTCTTTTGGAGCTCGTGAATTGTTACCTTCGACCCTTCCATTATCAAAATGGCAATCTATTTCCCTTTCCTTTGTTATGGCCTTTTCTCCTTCTGGGTCAGGTCAACCTTCAGTCTGGGCCTTGTCAGCTTGGTCAGATCGGACACGACCATGTTGGCACTGGTGATCTGAGGAAACAAATTTGCATCAATTCCCACGGCTTTATCTGAAAACTTGAAAACTCCCTTCTCTATGTTTTCGTGTACCACATTACAAAAAACCACGTAGTTGTTAGTAGAGTGTTTCCAAGAATTGTGCCATTTATAGTATTCTTTATTCTTAATGTCATCTGCCTTTGGGATCTGATGACCATCACTAAGCTTGATCACTTTTTCGGCCAGAAGAGCGTCGAAAATATGATTAGCCATAGTGATATCAAAAGTATAATTTTTGCCTGCCTCAAGACATTGCACACTATCATCCATTTATAAACCAACTCGGCCATATCAATTTCTATTTCGAGGTCGCTGTCTGCTAGATGAACCTTATAGTTTGGATCCTTATAGTATATACCCTTGAATGAGTTTTTCTTCTCATGCTCATCTAGAAGGATACGCTCATAGTGAACGCCCCTCGTGGCCAGCTCAAATAGATCTCGGAAAATCGGTCCCTTTAAACCTCTTGCGAAGCTCAAAGGAAATCCCTTCCACAGCCATCTTGACATACTCCTCCTCGGGTAAGACAGTCTTGCACCTATATTTAGCCTTCCTAAAACAAGCTATATATGTCTCCACTGTCTCCCCTACTAGTTGGAGCATCCTAGGTAGATCTACCAAAGATGTTTCAGGCTCAGTCCTATAGAACTGGCCATAAAATAATTCCTCCATCCCTTGCCAATCTCATACGAAGTTGGTTGGAAGATTAAATGTCACACCCCAACCCACCTCAAGCAGATTAGGACACGTGTAACAATGCTACAAGTGCCCCAATACACTAATTAGCAAAGAAAACATGTAAATCTTTAAGAAAAACATGAATTTAACAACATAAAATGACATTATCTTGATAAAATAGCCCCAAGGGAAAAATGGTCATAAATAAAGTATGGTCAAATTTTACATTAAAAGATATTTTTTTGAGTTCCAGTTCCAACGCAAAAAATGGCGCGTGAATCCGAGTTTTCTAGAAAAAGATATGCTTGTTTCCGTAAAAGTGGACAGTCAGATTTTATAGGAGCGGATCGATCCGCGAAAAGAAGGAATCGATCCATCTTACTGGTTTTCAAGCAGAATGTCCCCAAAAATGGGTGGATCAATCCGCGGGAAGGCCGGATCGATCCGGCTTCTGCAGAACACCTCCGTACTGCTAAAAAACATTATTTTTACATGTCCAAACCAATTCTAACCTTAACCAAACTTTGTGAGACTTTGAGGAAACATTCCAAACACAAATCCAAACTCTTCCAAATGTTAACCAAACATGTGAAACCCCATTAAAACTATAATTGGATCACAACAAATCATCTATTCTAGTTCATTTGAATCAAAACAAAGTTCTTAACATTCCATTCTTGTCCAAACTGACAAATCATAGAAACTTGTTGAAAATGAATTCATAAACTTTGCAAATAACTTGACTACAACCAAAACTCATTTATAACATACACACAACTTCTTTTAAGTCAAAGCAACCCATATGGAAATCTCCAAATAATTTTCAAAAAGTGTTTCCAAATGTCTCCAAACATTAACCCAACACCATGAGAGACTTCAAAATCATTTTAAGTAGTTGAGAAGTTGGTTTAACAAATTCACATCAATCCTTCACTAGCAACATAAACTTGCATCAAACTCCTCATTTTCCCCAATCAACTTACATAAACATGCAAGTATAAGGAAGAACAAGCCAATTAACATGCATGGTTAACTAAATCCCAAGTCCCCTCCCAATATACACAACTTGTGGTTTGCAAGTGCAATCCACATAACAAAACTCACAAACAACATCAACTTGGACTTGATATACTACACCCTTCCAAAGCTCAAGTTGTTCAAACATTAGAGTTACAAAAGATCATTTTGCCCATACTTGATTAGTTATACACACAAAACTCATAATGTTCCAACTAAGAGCTTAAGCATGCATCAAATCACATTTTTTTCCAACATGAGTATAACTTGTCAAACAAAAGTCCCCAAATCTAGTTTGCCTCTCAAAGTTACATAATCTACAAAGTTCTCTCTATACACACACAACTTGTGGATAACATATTACAACCCATACCACAAGATACAACCAACACTAAATTGAACCTTATATATTACAAGTTCTCCAAAACATGAGTTAACTATACATCTCCAAACCATAAGTTGCATTAGAAAACTTAAACATATAGATTATGAACATATTAACACATATCTCATAACCCCCACGCCCAACCCGTCGTGTTGATCATTTCCTTTCCTCCTCCCGTGCCGTACCTGCGGTGGTTATTCAATAACCACAATAGAAAATGGTATTTGTTTAAACTTTCGCTTAGTGAGTAAAACTAATCACATGTATGAGTGTAATGTCATACTCAATACACAAATCAACAACCAACATATCATTTAGTCTCCAAAAGACCAAATATTAATTCACCGTGTCGTCGCTCTTGCTTTTTTTCCCTTATGCGCATATAGCACCTCTAATTCACACCATCTCACATACCCTTCCACAGCTGGGTCGTCACCCGCACACCTTTACACAGTTAAGTGGTGAGTACCCTTACACCGTTGGGTTTTCCACGTCTCCTTATTATGGAGTAAATCCACGGTGAATCAACATAAGGCTTTCTTCAACCCACATAACACATAATCACATAATCATCTCAACATGGCAATCCTTGCAAATTAAGTATAGTAACTTCCAATTTATACTATCATGCTTTAACCAACATAATTCAACTTGCTAACATCATAATCAACATGATACATGATACATTGTAACATTAAACACAATTATACATTCAGCCCATGGATTAGAGTCACTCACCTCTTATAGATTTTATTCCAACAAGCAAATTCCTTAATGATTCTTGCCCAAATCTTACTCTGGAGTGGTTCCTACAAGTTTTCGGCAACCGCTTGTCACTATTTAGAGTGAGCTACCAAAATCTGACGATTAAAATGTAAATAAAAGGTATAAAAATGATCATCTCACCTCTACGAGTTCGAATACGACTTCGGTTCACGAATTGGACGTCGGACGGCGACGGAACGACAAGAATTGGACGACGGCATCTTGTAATCTTGTCGGCTCTATATTTTCTCTCTAATTCCCATCTAATTTATGTAAGTTTTGAGAGTCTTCATCACTCTCTTGACACAAACCCATACATGCAAGTGATGTGTCATGAGTTTTTCCCTTTATTTCATTTATACCCTCAGAACACGTAAGTTCTTATTATGAAATCCCCAAACATTCCATAAACTACCCAATTTTCTAAATGAGTGTTTGTCTAAGTATTGTATGGGTCCCGCATGGGGTCCCAAATATTTGTGAAATTTCTAACGTACCTACTACTAACTAGTTATGTACCTTTTTGCAAAAATGCCCTTATTGGGTTAATAAGTAAATATCAAAAGCTAACATATTAACAATTTGATATGAAAGCAACTAAACATATTCCAAGTAGTCATATAAAATGCATGTAATATTTTAAATCCAAATTATTTTATGTCTTTTCCGGGCCCTTCACTGAGTCCCACTTCCAAACTTGTCCCTCCTCACTGGGACTTTTCCATAGGCGAGTCTAAGCCTCCCCTTAATCTATTCTTATACACTAACTAATATTAATTAAGGCAAAGTACTACAAGATAGTTAAACCTTTTTCCCGGGTACGGGTGTTACATTAACATACCACAAGAAAGCTATCCTTGTGAGGGAGTTTGGGAACAGTCTCAACTTCAATGGGTCACTACTACCCACATGGCCGCATTGCACTACGAAACGACCAATATGCTCCACCGAGGACTGTTCACCTTCTCCAGAAAATAAAGTGAAATTTAGGACCTTTTAACCTTGGAAAAAATTGACTCGGTCAATTTCAGGTTGGTATGGTCGTCTATACGTCGGCCTCTCCATCCTTCTCATGAACGGGCTATACTCTTCGTGTATGGCCACCACCAGTTCCTCCTTGCTGATAGGTTATGGGACAACGGGCTGAGCTACCACCACAAGGGGTGCTATTGGAGGTTGTATTTGGTGTTGGTTGTTATTGGCCTAATGAGGCCAAAAAAACATCAATAGCTCTCTGCCCTCCAGCAACGTGGGCAAGGGAACCAGTATGACCGATTGTTTCTGTGTTACGACTATTTTGTTGAAGAGTCACTAGTGTTGCCGATCTAGTAGGACTGGTGACCACCTACGGCTAGCCTCTCCTTACTGTAACTCAGGCTGCCTGCTCGATCTGTTGTGCTCTCAGAGATCGGGCACTGTACCGTGGATCTTTTGGCTTATCAAACACACACGATATGCTAGAACCAGATCCTTCAGCCCGCTCCTTGTTATTTTTGGCCTCATAAGTAGATATGAGTTGACCTATCTTTTCAGTCAGGCCATTCAACGTTGCATGTGTCCTTTTCACTGAAGCTATCAACCTATTCTGGCCTCTTTGCATCTCAGATATTTGTTCAATTAGCGTTTAAAAATTTCCCATAGAGCCTAGGATTGCATTATAGTCTTGCCTCATAGGTTCCATGGTTTGCCTCATGACTGCTAGCAACGCTTCCAGGGTCAAGGCACTTTTCATTGTGGAATAGGCAGTGCTCTCATCCTCTAGTGGGTCAATAACGGTCAGGTCATCCTACCCATTTTTATCGGTTCGGTTATCTTTTTTCGGAGGCATGTCTTAGCACTATGGGTCCCACCGATGTGCCAAAATGTTTGCTAGTAGTTTGTGCGGGTGTGCCAAAGCCAAACGGGCTCAGTGTGCGCAAACTAATTTCCTATATGCTTGAGTGAGTGATACTCAAGGCTTTGAGATCTGACTTCTAACGGGTGATTGTACGTGATGAGTAGGAAAGTACCCTCACCAAAAATCCTATGGTAGTACTAAAGCGCCAAGCCAATTAGTGCAAGAGTTTACCAAGTAAACAATCACAAATGATTAAAAAAATATGAAGATATCTTATTGATTGTTTGGGAAATAAAATCATAGAACATGATCAGAACATGCTCTGATTGTTCAAGAAAAGATTGAAAACAGTAAAGAAAAGACTAACAGAGACAAACCTATCTACTATGAATGCAGAAAATAGGAAGAGCGCAGAGTTGAATGCTCTGAATGTTGTGTATGTGTGCTATTTTCGAGAATGATGCAGAGTCCTCTGCATAGTTGGCCTGCCTCAACATTTATAGCGGCCTTAACCAGTCCTAATTTGGCAAGGACTCCTTTACTTTCCCTCTAGGTAGGATATATACTGTAGAATCCTTCCTAATCTCTAATTCCTTCCTTATCTTTATCTGATTGAATCAATCCCAAAATTCTAGGAATAATCCCTCCATACCAGATCCTTTCCTCAAAGGAATCTGCTTCCTTATATTTAGTGTGACATCGTCATGATAACTAAGAGCGGAACTGCCTTCTCTTTCTACCCATCGGACTCACATGATCATACTTTTAGCTTCATCAAGCTCGTAATTCTTACTACCATTTCCAAATATGGTGTCTGTTCGCCGAGTGTACTCTCCTGATTGCTCATCAGGCTTCTCCTATCGCCAACCCATGCTTCTCGGATACCCGACGGACATTATCCATGTTTAGCCAACTAGTCAGGCTCTAACACGTACTGATCGGGAGAGAACAAATCCTATTTATACTCTTTAACTTGCGTTTGTTAGTACTTTTTTATCCTATTTTTGTATATTTTTACTTCGTTTTCTATTTCTGACAGAATTTGGAAGAAATCAAGTAAACCAGGCTAAATAGGGTGAAAAAGCAGAAGAAAAGAAGCAAGAAAAACCACATCGCGCGCGCGGCCCGCTCGCACAAAAATCCCAAAATCGCTCGCGCAATCCGCTCGCACGACTTCCCCATATCGCGCTCGCGCAGCCCGCTCGCGCGACCTGTGTGAAAATAGAACTTGCGTATTTCACTCTACTAATGATTCCTACACGAACGAAACTACCTAATTGCATCCAGATTGTAAAATATAGCAGTTTTAGTATGTTTCGGGTTAGGAAAGCTTCCAAAACTTGCCTAAAATCTATATATACCCTATTTTACTTCAATTTAGGGGTTGGCAATTGTTATACACACTATATACAACCACACTTTCAGCCATTGAAGAGAGGAAAGCAAGGAGAAGAAGAAGACCAAGGATTCCCATGGCCTCCTCCATCAACTACTTGCCATCTATCAATTCTATGGCTAACTAAACTCTAGATCTAGGGTTTCAATGAAACCCTAGCCAAGTAATAGGGTGTATTTTATGTTTTTATTTTAGTTTTATTATGTATGGATGATGATTACATGTTCCGAGGATTTTTATAAATAAATCGTGCTTTTATTGATTAAATCGTTACTTTCAAAATCTATTCTTGTCTTAGATCTATTTTGATGGTAGTGTGCTCAATGATCTATAGTTGCTGTGCTTGTATAGATTGTTTACATGTAATGGTGCTTAATTGAATTGTGCTATCAAGTATCCGAATAGTCCATGCCTAGATTAGACGGATTATACCACAACCCTAGTTTAGTGTGGGATAATTCGTGCTAACCGAAGATGGATTATGTTGGTGCTTGAACCATAGTTATTTTCTTGATGGAGGAATTGGGTTTGTAGCTACAACTCCCCATTATCATCCAACTTAATAAGCTAAAGTAATTCATAAATACCCTTATTATGAAGCTAGTGGTGGATTTGCAATCCTCGGTTCCTTAAACTTATTATAAAAATAACTATTTAATTGCTTTCATAATTTAGATTTACTTTTATTGTTCTTAGTTTAATTAAAATCAAATCAAAATCTGTTTTTCTTAATTAATTAGATTTAGGTTTTAAAATTAAAGCAGTGTAGTATCTCAATCTCTGTGGGTTCGACCTTTACACTGCAAATCTTTAGAAAAGTAAAATATACTTTTATATCTTGATTTTGACAACATCAATTTTTGGCGCCGTTGACGGGGATTGCATTATTACCTTTAGTTTTAGAATCTTAGTTTAGTTAATTAGTAAATGTTAGATTAGGCTTTCTTTTTCTTATTTTTTCATTTTATTTTGAGTCACTAACTTTTCTTTTTATTTTTGTAATTTCTTAGGTACTCAAAATTCTAGCGTTTCGAGCGGAGCAGCGGTGCACGTCAAAGGAGCTTACGCGAAAATAAAAAAATAATAAATAAACTAAATCGATTCCTTTGAAATTTGCTTTAAACCACTGTAAGTCAGGGCGCTGAGACGCACTATTTGCATTAGTTTAGGAGTGATTGTTCACGTGCATTAGCTAGGAAACCCGGGGCGCTGGGCTTGACGCGGTCATTGCATTATAGGATAATATTCATGCATCACAGTAGTTGAGTGCTTGTTATCTTAGTTGCGTGATTGCTATTTGTTTTTTTTTTAATTTATTTATTTATTTGAGTCAGTGTTTGCTTTTAGTTTATTTTCTTTTTAGTTTATGTTTGGTATACGTTCTAGTAAACCTGAATTACAAACTTTTGATCCTGAACTTGAACGTACCCTTAGAATTAGTAGGTCTTCAACCCAAGCTCCGAGAGCTCAGTTGAAAATAGACGACAATTCGATTCCAAAGCCATCGTCGTTGTTTCAAGCTGAAATTCAAAGTACCCTTAAAAGTTTAAGAAAAACTCGAACTTTGAACATAGAACCTATTCCAATGGCCGACATTGAAAATAATGCAAACAATGGAAATAACCTTAATACACCTCCACCTCCTCCGCTTAAAGACTATTTCATTCCTACGTCATATACACCCCAGGCAAGCATAGAGTTACCAGAGGTGACGGCATCTCACTTTGAGATAAAGTCATCTACCATCGCACTATTACCATCTTTCCATGGCCGTATTAAAGAAGACCCTTATCAACACTTAGGAGATTTTCAGGATATATGCTCTACTTTGAAAATACAAAACCTAACTGATGATGAGTTAAAATTATGGCTCTTTCCATTCTCTTTAAAGGACAAAGCTAAATATTGGCTTCAATCTCTTGAGCCAAATACCATTAAAACATGGGAAGCCTTATACATCGCATTTTTACAAAAGTTTTTCCCAATCACAAGAACTAATTAGATAAGGAAATCAATAACGAACTTTGTGATGCAAGATAGGGAAACACTTTATGACACTTGGGAACAGTTTAAAGAATTGTTACGCTCATGTCCACATCATCAGGTTCCCAAGTGACAATTAGTTCAGGTCTTCTACGAGGGACTTATTCCCTCAATACGTAACACCGTCGATGCCGTTTGTGCGAGTACCTTCTTACACAAAAGCGCCGATGAGGCATGGAAGATATTTGAAACGTTAAGCAAGAATTCGATGCACCAAACTATGTTGATATGGCCTGAGGGGTGTCTTCCACCTAAACTTAAGCGTGAGGAGCGTTTCGAGTCAATTTAGTCAATTGACATACAAGAATTGAATAGGAAACTTGACCGACTTATGACAATGAACCAAATGTCGAACGCACCCTATTACGAAGTATGTGCATTATATTCTGAACCTTCTCATAATATCTTTGCATGTCCTTCCGCTTCTCAATTTCCTGAATTCGTGGAGCAACACATAAACTCTATTCAACAATACCCACGAAATAATTATAATCCTATGTCGAATAATTTTTTTAACACTTATCGACCCCAATTTCCACAAAATCAATACCAACACCCTCCTCCTAATCCTAACCCTCCAAGGGTGAACGCTTTTGAGGAGACGGTGTTGAAATCCTTTAAGACTATTGAGGCACAAGTACAGGCACAAGCACAACTAGTGCACTCTCATACACAATCCATTGCGAAGCTTGAGTCCCAAATGGGACAAATAGCTATTGCGGTGAGTCGTAGAAATGAGGGTGTTCAAAACCCTAAGGGACAATATGAAAAGGGGGGGTCGAGTGAGAGTGTGAATGCTATTTTGACTAGGACGACTACTCAAGATGAGGAAGTTGTTGTAATTCCGAATGAGGTTGAGAAAGATAAAAATATAAATTTGAATAAGGAAAAGGGTGAGGACGTGAGTAGGAAGAGAAAAGAAAAAGAAATGGCCCTGATTAATCATATACCGAAATTGCCCTTTCCACCTAACGTTGATGAACCGTCAAATTTTCCAAAGAAAGGGTCAAAGGTTGAGGATATGCTCGAGGTATTTAAATAAGTTAAAATCAATATTCCATTCCTCGATGCTATTAAACAAATTCCCGCTTACGCTAAATGTCTAAAAGACCTTTGCACTCAAAAGCGTAAATTGCGTAGTCATACTCCTAAAAAGGTCTTTCTCACGGAAAAAGTAAGTTCGATTTTTCAACACTCACCTCTAAAGTATAAGGATCCTGGTACGCCAACTATTTCATATGTCATAGGTGACACTGTCATTCATAGGGCTCTCCTTGACTTAGGTGCGAGTGTTAACCTCCTACCTTATCACGTCTACAAACAACTAGGACTAGGTGAACTTAAGCCTATGGCCGCTACCATACAATTAGCGAATCGTTCTATTAAAATACCTAGAGGAATCATCGAGGACGTCTTGGTTAAAGTTGATAAATGCTATTATCCTGTCGACTTCATGGTCCTTGACACTGAACCAGTGCTAGATTCTAAGAAATACACTCCTATCATTCTTGGTCGTCCATTCTTAGCCACCGCTAATGTGCGTGTCAATTGTCGAACAGGTGTAATGAAAGTGTCGTTCGGGAACATGAACCTTAAATTAAACGTGTTTAATGCGATTGATCAACCTCCTAAAGACGATGATTATCAATATATGGAGGGTAGTGAGGTTAGAAGAAAGGTTGAACTTAATCAGGACATAAGCGTGAGTGAGGAGAATAATATAGTGGAAAATGAGCGGATGAATTTGAATAGTACGGACCCTAAGGATGAATTTACTCGAAAGGTTAGGAATCGATTTGAGCATGATATAGGAGACTCATCAAAGGAATTAACAAATAGAGACCTTGTTTTGACATTCTACCAAAATCTCCCTAATGCCCTAAAGGGTACAAGCTCTGATTTACGACCTCCTTGAGTCTTGAGCTAGAACGGTCTAGCTAAAGACGTAAAAGATAGCACTTCTTGGGAGGCAATCCAAGCTTTAATTCGTTTGTTTTAATGATTTTTGACTGTTTTTGGGTCGTTTTGGTCAGTTTTTGAGTTTTCAGGACAAGTTTGGGGGTTGGTTTTTATTTATTTTAATTTTATTTACATTGCAAGAAAGAAAAAAAAAAAAAAAAAAGAGAAATCGGTATCTCGCTCGCGCGGCCCGCCTGCGAGAGGTGTCGCTCGCTCGGTCCGCTGGCGCGAGTTTGCCCCTTAGGCGTTTTTCTTTGTTTTTCTTTTTATGAGGCCTCAGCTTCTCCTCGCGCCTGATCTCGCGGGCGCGAGGCATCTCGTTGGCGCGATTTTTCAAAAAAAAATAAAAAAAAAATTGAAATTCGCGCGCGCGACGGCCGCTCGCGCGGACTGCTTGCGCGATTTCCCCTTTTCCTGAAATTTTCTTTTGATTTCTGTGTTCTTCCCCCACACCTGTCACATAGTTCTGACCTTTTCTGTTTTTGTTTCTTAGGTCCTTTTAGTTCGAGTCGTTTGTTATTTGCATAAGTTTTGGTTATCTTTTCTTTCCTTTTATAGTTTATTTTCGTGTTGTCTTCATAGTGTTGTTAATTCTTATAGTTTATTTCGTTTCGTTTAGCTTAGTTATAATTCTTTTAGCTGCTTTTATTATTTTATTTGTTTGTTTTCTTTTATTAAGAAGTAGCAGGTAACATTGAACTTTATTGCCATATTCCGTTGTGTTCACCTGGTTTGTGATTGCCGAGATTGAGGTATTGTCGTTCCTTCCTTACGTACTCTCATTTCTTTTGTTTTATTGTTTCATTGGGGACAATGAAAGGTTTTGGTTTGGGGGTATGCATTCACATATTCACATGCACATTATTATGCACTAATTTTTTTAAAAAAATTCGATTCTTGTGCTTAAATAAACGATGTTACCGACGTTTTTGCAATCTCAATTTGATACTTCTTGTTATGTAACTATGATTGTTATAGAATGGTAAACAAGGAAAGATGTGATTAAATATTTACTAAAGTCATGATGCAACATTTTAGGTCATGTATCGTTCGAATCGTAGTTTTATATCAGAGATTTGCACACAAACCTATGCACTGCACGTAGTCGCTTGAATACATGTTTGATGTGAACTATAATATGATTCGGATTTCTAGATAACACAAGGTGGAGACTAAACCCGGTGAGATTTTGAGCCTATCTTTTCTTTATAGAGGGTTATAAATACATTGTGTTTGTCGAATTTCATGGGAATAGCACATTAACTCGTTGATTAGTCTCATTATTCTTGTTTTAGTTGATAGTCAAGTTAAAATATTTGTTATCACGCTAAATAATCTTCTGTCGTAAATGTTAAAGAATCATATGACCATAGGAAATGATGGTAGGCCCTCTTTGTTTAATGCCGATCGATAAATGATAAATTTCCTTAGTTCGCCCTTTGAGCCATTAAAATGCCCTTTTTCTTTAACTAACATTATCCTGTTTTTGCTCCAATTTGGCCAACTTGGAGTTCACCCCTGAAAGATTGATCAACTTTTAGTGGTGTTAAGACGATGTGTGATTGAGAAGAAAAAGAAAAAAAGATGATGTTGGGGTGGTTGCCTTGGTATTCAACGAATATTTGTTTCAAAAGCAACGAAGAGGAAAAGAATAGAGAAAAAGAAAGGAAAAAGAAAAAAAAAAGAGAATAAGGTTGAAAAAAAAAGAAAAGAAAAAGAAACAGAAGGATAAAAAATTGAAAAGATGAAAGTTGGTAGAAGAGACGAATGAAAGAAATCGTACATGCCTTACAATGCCATTCTGAAAACCACCTAATGAATCCTTTCTATCCTTTTTCATTGTCCGAGCCACATTACAACCGTTGAAAAGTCCTATTTGATCCTAGGAAACATGGTTTGGATATGAAAATGATGGGAGAGGAATTAAAACATGGTAATGATTAATTTTTCTTGATTGTTGGCATCCTATCCATGAGACTACTGTTCTTTCGTGTCATGCGTCCTTTTCGAGTCATATATGAGCATTTCTCATTTTGAAAACATATTTCCTTTACTCACATATTTTAGATAAATTACACTTGTTTCTGAGTGTTTCATTTTAGAGTGTAATTAACATTGTAAGATTCGTAGTCGAAGCATAGTTGGATGGTTATCCGAGTTATATTCCAAGTTCATGACATGCGCGTATTCATTTGACTACCATATCACACACGTGCAATTGTATGGGGAACTCTATTGATTTATACGATGCATGTGCTTGGGATTGTTTTTCATGATGTAGGTGGACGTTTGATTCTGTTTCTTCTTGTTCTTTATTCTATTTCAAATCATTGTTCTATGACAATGAGTATTGATTGTTTTGTTTTTAATAAAACTTTCTAAATTTATAAGTTAATAAAGATGGTTGTGGGAGACTTGTTGACGAGAACCCTCACGAGACTTCACTCATCCGACTAGGGACACCTAGAGGTTTAAAAGGCTTGTTGCATAGGCTAAAATGCAATTGTGATCCATACGAAAATGGAGTAGTATTTGTAGTAGTAGTTTTATTTTTCTGTTTTAGTTTTGCTCGAGGACTAGCAAAATGTAGGTTTGGGGGTGTGATCGGGAGAGAACAAATCCTATTTATACTCTTTAACTTGCGTTTGTTAGTACCTTTTTATCATGTTTTTGTATATTTTTACTTCATTTTCTATTTTCTGACAGGATTTGGAAGAAATCAAGTAAACTAGGCTAAACAGGGTGAAAAAGCATAAGAAAAGAAGCAAGAAAAACTACATCGCACGCGCGGCCCGCTCGCGCGAAAATCCCAAAATCGCTCGCGCGACTTCCCTATATCGCGCTCGCGCGGCCCGCTCGCGCGACCTGTGTAAAAATGGAACTAGCGTATTTCACTCTACTGATGATTCCTACGCGAACGAAACTGCCTAATTGCGTCCAGATTGTAAAATATAGCAGTTTTAGTACATTTCGGGTTAGGAAAGCTTCCAAAACTTGCCTAAAATCTATATATACCCTATTTTACTTCAATTTAGGGGTTGGCAATTGTTATACACACAATATACAACCACACTTTCAGCCATTGAAGAGAGGAAAGCAAGGAGAAGAAGAAGAAGACCAAGGATTCCCATGGCCTCCTCCATCAACTACTTGCCATCTATCAATTCTATGGCCAACTAAACTCTAGATCTAGGGTTTCAATGAAACCCTAGCCAAGTAATAGGGTGTATTTTATGTTTTTATTTTAGTTTTATTATGTATGGATGATGATTACATGTTCTGAGGATTTTTATAAATAAATCGTGCTTTTATTGATTAAATCGTTACTTTCAAAATCTATTCTTGTCTTAGATCTATTTTGATGGTAGTGTGCTCAATGATCTATATTTGCTGTGCTTGTATAGATTGTTTTCATGTAATGGTGCTTAATTGAATTGTGCTATCAAGTATCCGAATAGTCCATGCCTAGATTAGACGGATTATACCACAACCCTAGTTTAGTGTGGGATAATTCGTGCTAACCGAAGATGGATTATGTTGGTGCTTGAACCATAGTTATTTTCTTGATGGAGGAATTGGGCTTGTAGCTACAACTCCCCATTATCATCCAACTTAATAAGCTAAAATAATTCATAAATACCCTTATTATGAAGCTAGTGGTAGATTTGCAATCCTAGGTTCCTTAAACTTATTATAAAAATAACTATTTAATTGCTTTCATAATTTAGATTTACTTTTATTATTCTTAGTTTAATTAAAATCAAATCAAAATATGTTTTTATTAATTTATTAGATTTAGGTTTTAAAATTAAAGCAGTGTAGTATCTCAATCTCTGTGGGTTCGACCTTTACTTCCACATTGCAAATCTTTAGAAAAGTAAAGTATACTTTTATATCTTGATTTTGACAACATCACATACCATTGCTTACTTATTTCAAGTATGGTACCCGATTGGTTAGGCCCTGAGTCATTAACCTGTCGGGCTGCACACTACTTTAGGTTATTCTTTATCCTTGATTCATGCACGTTTGAGCCCAATGACTCTGTTTGCGATTTTGGGTCGGCCCGATTCCACTTCACATGGGCGAAAACCCTTTGACGATTTTTGGGTACAAACAGGTAAGCATCATCCAGTCATCAAACACGGCAGGACAGGTCAGCATACTCGTCCCGAGTGGTAGACCTAGCATCCTGAGGCCCAACGTAACAAGTCGAGATTATAACACTAGCCTGGCCCATCGGGGATACATCACGGGCCAGCCCCGGGACATGATCCAGAATGTTCCGGGTAGTTTTCTATACAAGTTAGAAGACTAATGAAAAGTGTAAATTGTTTCCTAATCCAATTAGAAAACCCCCGCGATTGATGCCAATCAATCCTAATTGAATTGTATTTCCTTATCCATGTAGTTGCCTTATGTGGGTAGGTCTCTTACACTTATAAAAGGGACTGCCCACCTCCTCCAAGGGAGAGAGCACTTTTAGTCTGCATAGCACCTCTATAGCAATGATAATCGTGCCCGGCCGACCTCTGGTAGCTCCAAACTGTTATTGGTTCACCAAAGGTCACCGACTTTTTAACAGTATAGTGAACTTGCTGAGACACACATATGGGCATAGTTCCTTTATTAACAGGGCTGAACCACATATAAACTGAGTCTTTCACTATTTCTCTCTCCTTGATTTGCTCTAATTTATCTTGCCCGAAACTTGCATCATCAGTTTGGCGTCGTCTATGGGAAACGACAGTTTTCTAAAAAACAAATCTCTTGACTAATCATTATGCCGCCCCCGTAAGAAGAAGAAGACTGCTCAATAGGATCCGCCAGCACTGACGACGGCAGCAGCCGTTATGACACTTGAGTAGATCATCGCGACTTTAGCATAACTTTTGGAGAGCCAGCGTCAGACTCAGCACTAGATTGAAGCCTTGTTGGCCCAACGGAGTAATCCACCACCGGCCGGGTCATAGCCTAGGAATGCAACGCGTGGTCAGGAGCACATCCGGACCCAACGATGTGCCCGGGAGGACCCAAGCCGTGTTCGAGATTCAAGAGAACTCATCAACAAAAGGCATGCTACCCAAGTGGAGAGGCAGGATCATATGGCCCGAGAATCAGTCCAGGATCGCTCGGTCAAGAGTCGAAGTGATCTTAGACACAAAATCAACCGGGGTCATAGCCGAGCTCGATCCCAGGGGATAGCACACTGCAAGGAGGAGGCCTCTTCCACTGACCCAATCTATCGTGTCGATACAGGTCGGGAGGATGTGGAAGGCTACCTCGAAGACTTGGAAAGACAGATCGACGAAATGGATAAAAGGCTGGGCCTGAATGCTACTCATGACCATGCCAATACCGAGATAGAGTCACCGTTCTCTAGCCAAATCATGAGGTTTGCCCTCCCGCGCAAATTTAAAGCACATCATCTAGATTCTTATAATGGCTCGGGAAGCCCAGTTGACTACGTCCGGACCTATAAGGTTCAGATGGCCCTGGCCACCAATGCCGATGAACTATATTGCCTAGCCTTCCCTAGCACTTTGAAAGGCCCGACCGCGCAATGGTTCCACTCCCTGAAACCTTTATTAGTCAAAGATTTCAAGGAGCTCAACAAACACTTCATTAACCAGTTCATAGGCATGCTCGACCGGTCGCACCTGACACCTAGCTACTCACTATCATGCAATGGATGGGAGAGTCATCGAAGGATTATGTTGATCGGTTCATCCAATAAAAGCTTCAAGTCCATGACCTGAACGAGACATTCACCATTACAACCTTCTGCTTGGGAGTTCAACACACCAAGTGTGCCACATCATTTCACAGAAATTGACGGGCAACCTTGTTGAACTCGCAGAGAGGGTTGAAAAATATGTTGACATTAATGAATTTCTAAAGACCAAAGACCTTAGGCATGTAAGCGATGAGCCTTCAAGAAGTAAGTAGAAGCGAGATCAGTTCAAGAAGAATAATGTAAATAAGCCCAATAGTTCTGGCATTTCTTTGAGTGTCCAACGGTCTGGGTTTGGCAGTCCCGACCTGACCTCCAGTTCACAGCGGTCAGGGTCCGACAGTCCCAACCCGACCTCCAATTTACAGCGATCAGGGTCTGATAGCCCTAGCCTGACCTCTAGTTCTCAATAGTCAAGGTCTAGCAATCCCAACCTGGCCTCCAATTCATAGTGGTCAGGAGCCCGGTGATCCGGCCCGACCTCCTTTCTCCAATAGTCCAAACGAGCCAAACTATAGTGGTACTTTTGCCCGATCATAGCACGAGGCTCCACAGACTGATAAAGTGCTCCTACAAAGACCTTGGGACCACCTCTGAGGCACCAAAAGACCTCGGGACCACACCTAGGGCATCAAAAGACCTCGGGATCACACCTGAGGCACCAAAAGACCTCAGAATCACACCCTAGGCATCAGAAGACCTCGGGATCACACCGTGGCATCAAAAGACCCTGGAACTACCAATGTTATAGGTCGGTTGCCTATAGTAATTGTTCTCGCCACACCTACCTTAACAAAAGCTTGGGGGACAAGAGGGAATAAGGACTATAGGAAGTCATACCGAGTATTTATAGGCCTTGGGTTAAGTAAACAAAACCCTTAGACAACCCGAGTGCCTATAATACTCAGAGGCACTAACTCCAATCAGGTCCAAACTGACGATAGAGGTGACTAAAGCCTCTTAGGATGGCCCACGATAGAGGAGTAAAGCAACTCGATTTAGGTCAGATTTGTCAACATGGTCAAACTCTTCTACCAATAGTCTTAATAAAGGATCACTGGGCAGAAGATGACCATCCTAGTAGCTAACATAAAAAGACACTAGAGCAACATGCTTTAGGTTGGCTTATCCAACATGGTCAAATTATTCTACCAACAACCTTGATGAAGGTTTTCTGGAAGAAGATAACCATCATGGGAGCTAACTTAAACAAAAGACTCTGAATTAGGCTGAGTCTCAACTCTTAGCCAATTCCCGACCACTTAAAGACTCCGAATTAGGCTAAGTATCAACTCTTGGCCAATTTCCGAGCACTTCAAGATTCCAAATTAGGCTAAGTCTCAACTCTTAGCCAGTTCCCGAGAATTCAACACACTCAGAAGCTTCAAGGAAACTTTCCCAAACAATCAACATATTTCCAAACTTGACTCGATAAAGCATTAAGTTAACCTTGGAAATGGGGGGCAATTGATACGCCCAAAATTGGCTCTACTCTATGATCGAGCAATTCTACTCAGTGACCAGCCCCTATCCTGATTTCCCGAGTGGTTGCAGGCCCCCCGGGCCTCCTAATCCTATAGCACAGCGCTCTGCCAAAGAGGAAGCCCGACCCTGGATCAGGGTAGCATCATCCAGTCATCAAACATACCAGTACAGTTTAGCAAACTCATCCCGAGTGATAGACCCGGCGTCCCGAGGCCCGACCAAACAGGTCGGGATTGTAAATGCTGGCCCGATTCGTCAGGGGTACAGCACAGGCCCCTAGGACGTGATCCAGAATGTTCCAGACATTTTCTTATACAAGTTAGAAGACTAATGAAAAGTGTAAATTGTTTCCTAATCCAATTAGGAAACCCCCGCGATTGATGCCAATCAATCCCAATTGGATTGCATTTCCTTCTCTATATAGTTGCCTTGTATGGGTAGGTCTCTTACACTTCTAAAAGGGACCGCCTGCCTCCTCCATGGGAGAGAACACTTTTAGTCTGCATAGTATCTCTATAGCAATGATAATCGTGCCCGGTCGACCTCTAGTAGCTCCAAACTGTTGTTGGTTCATCAAAGGTCACCGACTTTTTAACAGTATAGTGAATGTGCTCAGACACACACGTGGATATACGTTCTTTCATTAATATGGCCGAACCACATTCAAACCGAGTCTCTCACTATTTCTCTCTCCTTGATCTGCTCTAATTTATCTTGCCCAAAAATTACATCATCAGTAAATGAGGCCCGCTTTGGCCCAACCCGAGCATTAGTGTTATATATATATATATTTTGTATTTTATATTAAATAAGATATATAGATTAATATAGTTATACATAAGATATTCAATATATATCTATTCTTATAAAAGTTTTTATTGAATGCTTTTGTTAATAATGTTGTATAAACAATATTTCTAAACATTATTTATGATAAGGTTTTTTTTTTTAAGTCCTTAAAAAATATATAAAATAAAATAAAAATAATATCAATGGGCCAGGCCGAGCCGAGCTGGGCTTGAGATTTGAGATGTTGTTTAGGGCCGAGCTTGGGCAATCTTCTCTAGGCCCGCCATAGGGCCGGACCGGGTCCGGCTTGAGCAAGGTTAAGTGCACTTAGTATATAGTGAAGGCCCGACCCGAATCCAGCCCATGGCCACCCCTAGCTCTGGCAGTAACTCGAATTAATTTTTCGTGAACTAAGTTTGTGTGGATTTATTATCGAACTAGTATGTGTGTGCCCTGCAGATATAATGTAGCTTTAGTCGTTTATTTTCTCAATTATAATGCAATTTTTTTTCTTTTGATTTTGTGTAATAAAGTTGTCATCAATGCCCTTATGTACATATGAAATTCACATTATAAATTCGGGTTACCATGTCACATAGGTAATCCGAGACCACAAAATAATTATTTCTCTTCTTAGCAAGTGAAATTAATAGTTAGGTTTGACTAATACTGACTACTCCAACCGACTCTATTCAATTGAAATCTTCCATCTATTAAATGGATAACTCAAGAGATAAACTAAGGGTATGTTTGATAACCTAATTAAGTGATGAAAATGAAAATTTTCAGCACTGATTTCTCTTTAGTGCATTTGATAATGTATCACTTAATTGAAAAAATAGTCAGAAATCCACTGAAAACTTTAAGTGAAAAAAATTCTAATGAAAATAATCACCAAATGCAGTCTATTTTAGTACTTGAAACACTATTTTTAGTATTGTAAAATTCATTCGCATAAAACTTCAGTACTTAAAATTCAGCACTTAATTTTTAGTATTTCATTTTCAGTTTCATCAAACATGCCCTAAGTTTTGTTGGGCTTTATGGGTCGGCCGGGTAGTTGGATTGGGCCAACAATTTGTATATGTAAAATGTATGCAAGAGAGGAGAGATGATAGATTG
This sequence comes from Hydrangea macrophylla, assembly GCA_033977485.1. Taxonomy (NCBI): domain Eukaryota; kingdom Viridiplantae; phylum Streptophyta; class Magnoliopsida; order Cornales; family Hydrangeaceae; genus Hydrangea; species Hydrangea macrophylla. The sequence goes on along the minus strand of CM066987.1, from coordinate 69,016,632 downwards.
TGAAAAATTGGAGAGATTTGGGTACATTTTCCTTTAATGTAAAAAAATACATAAAGTTTACATAGATCTAGAATCATTACTTGGAGACACAATTTTTAGTAAACCAGCTCGTCATTGATGATGCTAAAATATGAATGGACTACACTTGTCAAAGAAACCTTAAAGATCTATGGGAGTGATCAAAGTTTTACATTGAAGCTTGAACACCAGAGTTAGGATGAAGAAATGTCGTTAGACAGAGATCGTTATAGGAAGTTTTTGGTATTTTAACTTCGTTAAATTGAGCTAAAGTATTTCAACTTTCGAGTGTGCGAATGTGGAGAGAGAGAGAGAGAGAGAGAGAGAGAGAGAGAGAGAGAGAGAGAGAGAGAGAGAGAGAGAGAGAGAGAGAAACTTCACACCAAATTCTCACAATCTCACTACAGAAATGGGGGAAATTTTGGGTAAGAGGGTGGGCTAATTTGGTGGGTTTCAAAATCAAGACAAAGTGTTAGCGGTCATCTCTGAACTAGTGTTATGTTTGTAAGGAGGGATTGAAAAGTGGAAGGGATGAGACATGGGATAGAAGAGGTATCTCTAGGAAATGAAAGGAAATCTTTTCTCCACATGTTTGGTCAAATAAGAAGGAAGTGATGAAGAAAATGATGGAGTATTGTGTGCTTTACTATTATATACCTGAACATTCGTAAAGTATTATTTTATTTAATGGAAAAATGTAAAAAGGTTAGAGAAACCTTTTTCTTTCAAATCATCCATCCATTTTTGGACGAATTCAAATTTGTAGGTCCGGAGAGAAGAGGCATCCCTACCCTATTGTCATGCCCCCAGAATAGCAAAAATAGGGAAAATAAAATTGCTTTTTGAGTCCATAAGCCATGGACGGTGAATGTCACATGATTGTCCACAACACATGAAACTAAGCATTAGGAATACTCTAAGACAAGAATAGGAATTCTAAGCTTGATACATAAAACCATATGACAACTAATCTTATTACAAAATTAACTACAGTACTAAAAAAAATAACCCAAGTCTTAAGGACCATGTGCCAATTACAAAACGTAATATTATTTGAAACATAAAGCGGAAAGTAACAACAAACTATTCATAGTCTTCAACTAGCGTAGACATAGTCATCCATATAGTAGTCATTTCCCCCGTAATCCTCTTCAGCATGGCCACCATCGGCATAGCCCTTCCCCAGTGGAAGCCCTCGTCGTTAGGTCCTTCCCCTGCTTTTGCATACACTGGAAAAGCTGGACATAGGAATATCCAGGGAAAGTATGCCGTTAGCTTACAAAAGCCGAGTGAGTGCAAAACTAACGAGGTACCAATAGTTATAAAGTAAATTTATTATAGCATTAATGATACAGAAACAGAGTTCCAACATTATATTGTTGATTAATGAAACCAAACATCAACACACTTCGTTTGGTTAAGAGACACTGAACATGCTACGCTTGACACCCAACCTCTAGACAGATTTTAGAAACATCACACTAGGGCTATACCATTGCTCTAGTCCATGCTCATAAGGACGTATTGTTGGATTTAGGTTTCAAAAAACTTTAAATCATGCACAGTGGAACATAGAGTTTATAAAACTAATTGGTAGCCCAGATCTACTACTCAGTAACTCTATAGATTCTTACTAAAGAGGGGACAAGAGTTATACCTTTAAGTCTTGAACCCAATTCTAAAATCTTTGACTTCCAGTAACCTCCACTAGATGGTCTTCACTCTTATGACTCCTATGGATGCTCCCGGAGAGACTAGGGTTGGTTCATAAAGAGGATAGAGAAGGTTTGGGAAGCCCTCTGATTTCTGGACGCAGCTGCCCTATTTATAGATTCCCAGAACCGACCTAACTTTTAATCAATCGAAGTGACTTCGATCGATTGAACCTTCGATCGATTGAAGAGCTTTCAATTGATCAAGCCTGTCTAGACTTCAATCGATCGAAACTCTTTTGATCGATCGAAACTCTTTTGATCGATCAAAACTGTCTTGACAGCATCCTTATGTGCCTTTCCAAGCATCCTAATGGAGCTAAGAGTGGGACCTCCTAGGTTCTTTATTATTGGCTCAGACCAGTTGTCAATTCGCATGACCAAACTCTTTTATCAGCAAATTAACCAACTGGTCAGTTAATGTTTATTCCACTATAAAACGATAACTGCACTCTAACGCAAAAGAATAAATCCGAAGTGATATCTAGACTTGTATAGCGTACTAATGTTCCTCTACCTTCAACATTCGTAATCATATTCAAGTAGTCGGATAAATTATTACTATCAACCTGAATCATGATTACTTCTTGTATTCCTTGAGTCCCATTCACCTCTCATGATTACCAAACATGTTGATAATTACTTATCAATAAGATTGCAGTTCTCAGTAATCAACTCGGTGACATTCTCAAGGGAATGCTTACTCTTTATCAGAGGATATATTCTATATTGATAATATATGTTCACAACCCTATGAACATGATATACCCAAGATACCCAGGTGTTGATCATTTATAGACCCCACTGATTGGTAAGTCAAAGCAGTCATATCCATAGTCTGTGTTCATAATCGTCTAAAGATTGAGAACACGTACCTTATACAACTTATGAGTTTCTATCAACTATTGACAATGTTAAGTGTCAATAGGAAAGCTCAGGTCCATCAATGCACTGTAAGCACTAGCATATTAACTAAGAGTCATACTCTAGTGATTGAGATTAATCACTCCATCCAATGGTAGTCAATCATGCTACATCGTACACCTAATGAGATATCTAGTTTCGTCATCTACTGTGACATGTTCTAAGTATCAAAGAATAGTAATTCATATCTCATATGTATGTATCTCATACATACACAAATTACTGACTACGATACTTAAGGATTAACAATCATCTCATGAAAGAAACATACACAATGAAATGTAAAGTTGATATCCATATATTAAAATTGTCAATGTCTCATACATAAAGTAATGGTTTAAGGGTACAAACCCAACAAACTCCCACTTGCACTCATAAACATTCAGGATTACATCTGAGACCTAGACTATCTAGATGACGATCAAAGACCTTCTGTGGCAAGGCCTTTGTAAACGGGTCTGCAAGATTGTCAGCAGTGGCAATATTGGCTACAGTCACATCTCCATATTGAAACAATATCTAGGATTAGATGATATTTTTTCTTTGCGTGCTTTCTCTTTTCGTGGTTCCTTGGATTGAGCCACTGCCCCACTATTATCACAGTATAGCGTAATAGGTACGCTGATACTACCTCAAGTTCCATGAGGAACTTCTTGAGCCAAACAGCTTCCTTTACGGCTTCACAAGCAGCCACACTCTCAGCTTCTATAGTTGGGTCTGTAATGCATTTCTGCTTAATGCATTTCTTCTTAATGCTCCTCCAACTAACAGTACCACCTCCCAAGGTACAGAGATGTCTGGATGTCGACTTCCTCGAATCTTTATCTGACATAAAGTCCAAGTCAGTGTATCCTACTAGAATTAACTCATCACCTTCGTACATAAGCATGTAATCTTTAGTCCTTCTTAAGTAATTAAGAATGCGCTTAGCGGTTGTCTAGTGTTTTGGACCTGGATTCGACTGATACCTGCTAACCATGCCAATGGCAAAGCGGATTTCTGGTTTAGTGCATAACATCACATACATGGGACTTCCCACTACCAAAGCATACAGAATTCCTGCTATGCTATTCTTATCCTCCTGTGTCTTTGGACACTGGTCCTTGGAGAATGCTAAACTATGCCTGAAAGGTAATAAACCTTTCTTCGAATTATCTATGGAAAATCTAGTTAGTACCTTCTCGATATAACCAGCTTGAGATAATCCTATTATCTTTCACTTATGATCCTGAAAGAGCTTTTTCCTAAGGATATAGCTCACCTCTCCTAGATCCTTTATATCAAAAGTACTAGCTAGCCAAACCTTAATTGATGACAATGCCTATACATCATTCCCAATGAGTAGAATGTCATCAACGTAAAGCACAAAAAAAGCTATCACTTTCCCTTCATACTTCTTGTATACACAAGGCTCATCCAGATTCTATATGAAACCAAACGATTTGAACTCTTGGTCAAAAAGAATGTTCCAACTCATGGATGCCTGCTTAAGTCCATAAATGGACATTTTCAGCTTGCATACCAAGTTACCTTTCCCACCAGCTATGAACCCTTTTGGTTGTTGCATATAGATGTCCTCCTCAGGATTACCATTCAAGAATGCAGTCTTGACGTCCATCTGCTAGATCTCATAATCTAAACATACAGCAATGGATAAGAGTATTCTGATGGACTTGAGCATGGCTACCGGTGAGAAGGTTTCCTCATAGTCAATGCCCTCCTTCTGAGTTTAACGCTTTACTACAAGCCTTACCTTAAAGGTCTCAACCTTTCCACCAGATCCTTTTTCCTCTTTTAGACCCACTTATAGTTAAATGGGTTTAATATTGACTAGAAGTTCTACAAGATCCTAAACCGGATTGGAATTCATAGATTCTAATTCAGCCTTCATAGTTTTAACCCAATGAGCTGAATCTACATTAGCCATTGACTCTTCATATGTGGTAGAATCAGATTCAGATTCTATGGAGACATGTTCAAAAACTTCTCTTAAGAACATGTATCTATTAGGTTGGCTAATAATCCTCCCACTACTATAAGGTACCGGTATAGAAATGGGTGAAGAAGTGGTATTTTCTTATCTTATATCGCTTTCAACTATTGGAGGAATAGAGGGTTCTCTTTCTATTTCTCTCATATCTGTCATTCCCTTAAGTTTATGATTTATGATATAATAATCCTCCAAAACAAATAACATTTGTATTAACAAACACTTTCTGCTCTCTTAGATCATAAAAATACCATCCATAAGTACCCTTTGGATATCCGACAAAATAATATACTTATGATTTAGAATCCAAATTGCTCATCTTTCCTTTCAGCACATGTGCTGGACACCCCCATATCTCGGGTTTTTGAGCATTTTGAGCTCATTTTTGACCATTTTGAGTGTTTTTGGAGCCAAAATCCATCAAAATGCAGCTTGTGCATGCTCAGGTGAGTAATCTTTCCCCATTATTAGAATTTTGATTGAGTTTTTTCTTTTTTCAAAATCTCAAGAAGAAAGTTGAGCTCCCATTTTTATTTTTTTGCAGATCCATGGCTTCAAGCTCAAAGAGGCCGCCCAAGAAGGCCAAGGAACGGGCAAAGGCCAAGAGTTAACCTCCAGATTTGGTTTTGCACGACCCTCAATGTCACCTTTTAGCCGCGGCTCTAGCTCGTCAGGTATGTGAAACTTTCGATAGTTCAGGACTATTCCTATGCATTGTGTTAGTTTTGTGAGCTATAGTGTGCACCTAGAGATTGTTAGAAGTTCGATTTGTGCTTAAATGTTGATTTTGTGAAGTTTGGAATTCGGGCTATGAATAGTGACTTTTGTGCCTATTTTGGGTTATTTTTGGTCTGTACAGGTGCTAGAGGTAGCTTTGAAAGGCCACGATAGTCTTGCCCACGCTTTTATGTGGTATACCTAACTGTCGCTCACCGTCCAGCAGATGGTTGATGATGCAGGTTTTGGTGGCTTTGTCTGTCTGGTTTTAAAGAGTACCAATGACCTGGCCCATTTCTATGCTTTTGCTGAAAGGTGGTGGGACACGGCTAATACCTTCCATCTTTCGTTCGGTAAGATGACGATGACACCTTTTGACTTCTCGATGATTACCGGCTTGAGGGTTGGCGGGAAGCGCCTAGTCTTGGATTACTACTATGAGATTGACCCTAAAGTTGTCGAGATGCTGATGGGGCTGTTCCTCCTAATCTGGAGAGGCACTAGTTCCCTTATGGCTGGCTTTATTGGGCCTACAGAAGAGGGAGACACAGTCTGAATGACTGACAGTTATTGTGGGTCTTTATGCTATATGTTCTTGGCTGTTCAATTTTTGCTACACGGAATGATCGGGTGAGCCTGCGGCTCCTTACTTGCTTGGCGACCATTAACGAGATTCCTTCCTATGATTGGGGTAGTGCTACCCTGGCCCATGTGGGTAAGGTCTCCTGTGGCAGCATAAAATCTACTGGAGGATTCTGGCGAGTTTGGGCGGTATGTTCTGTAAATTTTCCTTTTCTTTTGGCCCTTTCTTATTTCTGCTTTCTGATTTTTACTTTCTTCCTGTGCAGCTTTGGATCTTTGAGTATTTGAAGATGCTGGCCCCTACCCCTGCTGATGAGTCAGGTGAGGATGAGGATGGCATGGCTCCTGTGCCTTTATTTCCTCAGGGCTTGAGGTGGCAGAGAGACGTTATCAGAGTCAAAAGCGGGGCCCATCAGATTATCCTTTTGAGGAACTTCTTATCTGAGCTGACGGTTGCTAATGTTGACTAGATGCCTTGGGAGGGTGTTTCTTATGCGGCTCCTAAGGAGATCCAATGGCCTCTTACTTCTTGTCACCTCTTGATGGAGAGCATCCAGGGCAGGTAATGGTACCTTGGTGAGCGAGTATCCTGGCAGGCGATCGGTAGCCCGATGTATTTTGTTCCTCATGATCCACCTATGATGCACACTGGTGACCTTTCTGGTGCTGATCTGCTAGCGGCTCTAGCTGGCACTGATGTTTGGGATCACATCCGCTTCGAGACTGGCTATAAGACATACCGTAGCCGCTTCTTGATGCCGAACTTCCCACTCCTGGATGTGAGTTTCTTTTTACATTTTTATCTCTATTTGTCACTTATATTTTTGGACTCATCTTTTCCTAACTTGTCTTGTGCCTACAGTTTCATGAGGTGTACAGGAGACAAGCTCCTCCGGCTCTCGACCCTATTCCTTCTTAGGATTGGACCATCAATGTTCTAGGTGCCGATGGTTCTCCTCAAGTGATGGAGGTGCCACGAGTCACATATGGGTATCCTACTCAACCAGCGGGCATCCTCAATGTTCCCTGGAGTTACGCTAAGAAGGGTCACGCCTTGGCAGCTAGCTTATGATCCTTGGTCCTTACGCGAGACTACCGGGTATGTCTCTAATTTTGCATTCCTTAAGGTTATAAGATTCTAACCCTAGACTTTATCCTCTGACAGATGGATGGCATGCGGCAGTTCACCACTAGCCAGATGGCGTCCTTGGTAAGTTTCTAACTCGACTCTATTTTTGTACTTTTGTTGTTTCTTGACTGATTGCTTTTATTTTGTGTATGCAGTGTCGAGGAGGTGGTGCCGGTTCGTTGAGGACCAGGACAAGGTGCAAGGGTGGTAAGAGGAGGTCATCGCCGACGTATACTCCGGGTGGTCCGACAGAGGATGAAGAAGAGGAGGATTGAGGCCTTCTAAGTGGGGACTTTTGTTATGTCTCCATTTCATATCTTCGATTGGGTTATACTAGTGAATTATGGATAATATGTAGGATGATGTATAGGATGATGTGTCACCTTCAACAAAGTTTTATGATGTTTTGCCTTTTTAGCCAGATAGTTTTCGATTTGAAGGCGCAATTGTGTGCTTGTTTTAGTTGGTGATTGTGTGACGATATATGTGTATTGTGATTCTGTGATTGTTGATGTTACTGTGATGAACAGCTTTGTGATAGTGAGTGTGTTTGCCTTGCAGGTGGGATAGTCCGTGAAACGGGGAGGTGCTGCCAAAATTTTGAATTTTGCTAGAGCCGCGATAGAAAACATGGAATTGTATGATCCCGCTCAACTCACGACTTGGCTAAACATCACGGATGGTGTGGAACGGATCAACCTTTTTAGCTACGGCTTGATCGAGCTGTTATATCTTCGCTAGATGATTCTGAACACTGAGTTCATGCGTGCTGCTATTGCCCACTAGGACCTGATAAATCATGTCTTCAATTTTAATAGCCTGGAGATGTGCCCCCTGTTTAAGGAGTTCTGTGCTATCCTCAGCTTCGATCTGGACTCTGACCTGATTCTTCCTTCTGTTGATACCCCCAGTCCTACGCGAGGCCTGGCTGAATACCTAAATTGTTCTACTACTATTTCCTGCGGACTGATTCATGGTGAGGTTCTTGACATTGCTTCCATAATTGCCTGGTATGTTAGTCCCGGGAATCCCAGCATATATGATGCCACTCGCGGGGTCGCTCTGATATTATGCATGACTTCATACTTTCTATTCTCGAGTACTTCCCCTTACTTGGTGCATGTGTGCCTCGGGCTAAAATTGAGTAAGAACCCCATGGCCATGGTTCTGGCTGAAACTCTGAATGGTTTGGATTGTGCTTCTAATCAAGGAACTCTTCTTCTTTCTGGGGCGCCTTTGGTGTTACAGGCTTGGCTCTACGAGTGCCTTCAGTTATGGACTGGTAGTGTGTTGCCAGTTTTTTTTCGCTGGGCCGTGCTTTATTCCCACTACACTTCTGCTGATTGGGTTAGCATGATGGGTGCTTTATTTGAGGCCGACATTTGCTAGATTATGGGGCATTGGGGCCTCCATGCTGTGACCACTAGCCTCGGGGATTACCAGAGAGTGTGGTTGATGGGTCTGAGAGAAACTTCTTTCTATCATCCTCATCGATTGGCCAGATAGTATGGGTGGGTTCAGGAGGTCCCCCAGAGGTTTGCTGAGAGGGTCTTCGCTTCCAGAGTCAGAGCTGTTACTATTGCTGCTTTCGTCAGTGGATGCGCCCGCCGAGTAAAAGCCTACTTCTAAAGACCTTTGAAGAAATAAAAGACACAAAATAAAAATAGACTTGACTGATTTTGCTTCTTTCCTCCAAGTGTCTTTGATATTTGTGATTACTTTATGAAAGAACTTTTTGTGTTTTCATTTATCCCTACTTATGTAATATTCAACGTTTGTTTATTGGTGAACCTTGGTTGCTTGGAGAACCTTATTTTATGCATTTGGTTTTTCTCAAAACATTTGTAGTACAATTTTTGATCAGATGTTCACTTTTGGTACTTATTTGGGCATGCTGGGGTGATTAAAGGTGAACGAGGTGGGTAGCCAAAGTTTGCCCCTAGTTTGGGATATGGATGGTTGTGAGGCAAACGAGGTGCATGACCGACGTTTGCCCGTAGTTTAGGAGGGTTTTAGGCAAACGAGGCAGGTGGCCGAAGTTTGCCCCTAGTGTGAAGGGTGATTTCTGGGTCAAGGTAAGGACCACGACTTTATTCTCTCATATGCTCCTAAGTTTTTGCCTAGGCACCAGTTAGGTGACATAGCGAGCTCTTTTCTCTATTTTGTTATTGCTCATTTTGGATTTAACTTTAATTTTTGCCTAGGTTTCCTTTCAGATTTTGACTTAGTGAGCCATCCTTCTTTTCTCTTTTGAAAGTCTGCCTACGTACCCTGGAGCGGGGATCAAGTCAACGTAGTTCGGGCCAAAGTCTTGAAAGAAAAGGGGTTAATTATGATGGTGTCGACCGAACCGATGTCGTTGCCTACATATCCCCGAGTGGGAATCAGGTCGAGCAGAGTTCAGGCCGAGGTTTGAAGGAGATGGGCTATTTTTGTGGGTGAAGCGACCAAACTGATGCTGTTACCTACATATCCCCGAGTGGGAATCAGGTGGAGCGTAGTTCAGGGCAAGGCTTAAAAGAAGTTTGGGGAATGGTCAAATATAGTAATTTTTGAGGCGATCCATGTTGATTGGTTCTTTGAATTCGACACCATCGAGGTCCATGAGGTAGGTCGCTCTTCCGGAAAGGATAGCCTTGACGATATAAGGGCCGACCCATTTGGGTTTGAACTTTTCGCGTGGATCAAAGATCGGGGCTCGTAGTTCCTTATAAACAAGGTCACCCTTGACAATTTTCCTCAGACGAACCCTTTTGTTGAAAGCACGGGCTATCCTCTTTTGGTAGATTCGGACATGGTCGATCGTGGCTAGGCACTTTTCATCTATGAGAGCCAACTCTGCGTATCTTTCTCTTAACCAATCAGATTATGAAACTTCACATTTTTGCCATCACTCGTAGGGAAGGTAGTTCTATTTTGACCAGAAGTACTACTTCCATCCCATATACCAGTGAGTAAGGAGTCGCTCCTGTAGACGTCCTTATCGATGTTCTGTATCCCTAAAGTGCAAACGGTAGCTTTTCATGCCAGTCTTTGTAGGTATCGGCCGATTTCTACAGTATGTCCTTGATATTCTTGTTTGCTGCTTCGACCGCCCCATTGGTTTGATGTCTATACAGTGATGACTTATGATTGGTGATTTTGTATTCCCCAAATAGATTCCTGACTTCTGCTTTGAAATGACTACCATTATCTGAAATGATCTCATGGGTGGACTCCATAGCAACAGATGAGGTTCTTCTTGATGAACTTGGCTACTTCCTTGGCCCTTAACTTGGTGTAAGATGCAGCTTCTACCCACTTTGTAAAGTAGTCGATGGCCACCAAATTTATCGATTTCTGTTCGAGGCATTTGGAACAATTTCACCGATGATATCGATTCCCTAAGTTGAGAACGACCATGGGGAGGTCATACTATGGTACATGCATCAGGTTTGCATGGATCTGGCACTTGTGGCACCTTCTCACGTATTCACAACAATCTTTCTCCAATGTCGTCCAGTAGTACCCTTATCTTACGATCTTTTTGGCTAGCATGTGACCATTCATGTGTGGATCGCATGCCCCTTCGTGTATCTCTTCCATCATTCTTTTGGCGCACTTTCTGAACAAGCAAGTTAGATTATGACCATTGTACCCTTTCTTCAACAATTTTCCCCCGTAAATGCTGAACTGTGCTGCTAACCTTCGAATTGCTCTTTTGTCTTTCTCGAAAGATTCTAGGGGATACACTCCCTTTTATATAAAGTCCCAAACATCTTGGTACCATGGTGTTTCGTTCTCTTCTTTTTCGATCGCGGCGACCATGCTGAATGAAGGCTCGTATCTTTGCTCAATTACCAAAGGCATCATCTTGACTCCCACGAGAATTTTGATCATGGAGGCTAAGGTAGCGAATAAATCTGCTAGTTGGTTCTCTTCCCTAGGCAAGTAGAAGAATGTTATGTTCTTGAACTGTCTCTTGAGTCCATCGAGATGATCATGATAGGGCTTTAACCTTTCTTCTTTCACTTTCCATTCTCCTCTAGCTTGTGATATAATGAGGTTTGAATCTCTGAAGACATCCAACTTCTAAACTCTCAATTCTATGGCTGCTTCCATCCCCAGAATGCATGCCTCGTATTCAGCAGTGTTGTTTGTGGAGTTATAATTGAGCTTGACTACCAGTGGGGTGTGGTCCCCATTTGGTGACATTAGAATCATTCCTACTCTGTAGCCTTTCATGTTGGCTGCTCCATCAAAGTACAACTTCCACTGTTCTTCTTTGATTTCCATGATATTCTCGTCCGAGAATAAAAAATCTCCATTTTCTTTATAATCAATGGTGTGTTCAGCTATGGTTATCCCTTTTACCGATTTGCTTGTAACGCACTTGATATCAAATTCGGATAGTAGAAGTAACCAACGGATATACGATCGGTAATGGCGGGTTTTTCGAGGAGGTACTTTAGAGGATCCATGCGGGATATGAGCACAACCGGGAAGGCTAGCATGTAGTGCCTCAGTCGACGAGTGCACCAAACCAAGGCCCAACATGTATTTTTGAGGGTAGAGTAGTTGAGCTCATACCCAGTCATCCTCTTTCTAAGGTAACATATAGCTTTTCAGAGTGGCTTTCTTCCCCTTCTTGGGCTAGCATACATCCCATGACATTCTCAGAGACAGATAGGTAAAGAAGCAAAGGCTTATGAGGGGTAGGTGGTGAAAGGATGAGTGGTTTTTGGAGGTAGGTTTTTATTTTGTCGAAGGCGACTTAGCATTGGTCATCCCATTGGAACTTCTTTCCTTTCTTTAGCAATTGGAACAAGGGATCACATGTGGTTGTGAGCTTGGAGATGAAACGGCTAATGAATTGGATTCTCTCGAGGAACCCCCATACTTCTTTCTTATTTTGTGGTGGCGCCATTTCTAGAATTGCCTTGATTTTGGAGGGATCGACCTCTATCCCTCTTTGTGTAATGAAAAAACCTAGGAGCTTTCTAGAGATCACACCGAAAGTGTACTTTTTTGGATTCAATCTCATCTTGTACTTGCATAATCTTTTGAAAAACTTCTCCAGTGCCACCAAGTGCCCTTCTCTATCCTTGGATTTCACGATCATGTCATCTACGTACACTTTTACTTCTTTGTGGATTATGTCATGCAACGAGGTAGTGGTAGCTCTTTGGTAGGTTGCTCCAGCGTTCTTGAGTCCGAAAGGCATCACCCTATAACAGTAAGTCCCCCATGGTGTGGTGAATGCCATCTTTTCCCAGTCTTCCAAAGCCATTAGAATCTGGTTGTATGCCGAGAAACCATCCATGAATAACAGTAGTTTGTGTTCGGCAGTGTTATCTACCAAAACATCAGTATGGGGCAGTGGGAAGTCATCCTTTGGACTTGCCTTATTTAGATCACAGAAGTCAACGCATACACGAACTTTTCCATCCTTCTTGGGGACTAGCACGATGTTGGCGATCCATTCCGGATACTCGGTAACAATGATGAACCCTGCCTTGAACTATTTTTCTACCTCTTCTTTGACCTTGAGTGCCCATTCTGGTCTCATGCGCCTAAATTTTTGCTTGACAGGTTTAGAATGAAGAAGGAGGGGAATATGATGTTGGACGATGTCGGGGTCGACCCCAGGCATGTCCTCATAAGACCAAGCAAAAACATCTTTAATTTTTTTAGCAAAAGAGTCAGTTTTTCTTTTTCTTCTTTATTAAGCGTTGAGCCAATTTGCATAATTTTTGGATTATCTTTTTTACCTAGGTTAATTGATAAAGTATCTTCAATTATTTCATAAGTAGGTGGTTTTTCAATTAGTTGCTTATGTTCAATTGGGAGATCCTCGGAGGGATCAGTGCATTCATAAGTATTAGACATAGAGGAGTAAGCAGAATTGTCTTTCATTTCATTCATGACAGGTGGAGTGATTACATCAGACAGTGGTGGGCTTACAGCAGCCGACTCTGGTACAGACTCGATAATTGGAAGTACAGACTCTGGGGGAACAGGGAATTGGGAGACACAAATAGATGACTCTACAGCCTGGTTGCTCAGACCTCCTTAGTTGGCATCATCTAATCATCTTGGCTCTTGGCCCTCTTTCCTTCCTTCTCTTCAGCGAACTCTTCCCACATTTTCTCGATAGCTTCGGTGTCCAGGTACTTCAACCAGTGGTTTTCACAACTTCTTTGAGATAGAATGGATCTTGATAGGGGGGCCTTTCGCAGTCAGCGAAGATTTCAAGCCCGGGGTGCCTTTTTCCAGTGCTCTGATGGATCCAAGATTCAGGGAACCCAAAATAGGGGAAGTCATCCCCTTCTTTAATGAATTGCCCGTTCAAGGTCTTGCGGTATGATGGGAGACTCCTCACTCTCTTCTTCCATGGCCTCTGTAGCTCGATGTCTTCTCTAGTGGGCTTGTACCCCAATCCGAAAGTGCCCTTTTGTCCTTTGATCTGAGGGAACTCACGAATCCCTTATTAGCGTCGGCCTAATCCCATTCTAGAGAAATAGTTTATCTTGCAGACGATGTTGACGACTACAGAATGGATTTCAGGAAACCTGTCTCCATCACTAATCATGTGGACCTACTCCATGAAGAATCCTCTGATTTATCCTTCTTCTAGCTCAGGTATTATTTGGATTTCAAAGATGGGAGCGTAGCTTGGAAAGGCTTTATTACCCCAACTATTGTCGAGGATGATTTTCACCTCCTTCTCATGAATGTACTTGATCATTTAGTGCACAGTGGATGATACAGCTTTATTGACATAAAGCCAAGGCCTCCTGATCAGCAAATTGAATAAGGCAGGTATATCCATGACTTGAAAGAGTTGAGTGCAACCAAAGACCCTACTCGAATCTGAAGAGAAATGGTCCCCATCACATTTCTCTTGGTGTTATCATAAGCCTTCACGGATTGTACAAACATAGTGATGTCTTGGATGTTGACCCCCAAAGTGGTGGCAGTCCTTAGAGCACAAACATTTAGGGTAGAGCCTGTATTGACCAAACAGAATGGCACTTGATGTCCCTTGCATCCAATAGTGATGTACAAAGCTTTGTTATGTGCAAACCCTTTCGGTGGCAGGTCTTCATCAGAAAAGGTAATGATTGGGTCAGGGGTGAGTACGCCCAAGAAAGCCACCATGTCTTACGGTGCGACATCGATGGGGACCTCAATTCCAGCCAAGGCATTCAACACGGCTTGCCTATGCTTGTAAGATATCACCATGATGTCCCACATTGAGAGATGTGCCTGAGTTTTCTTCAACTGCTTTATCAATTCTGATACAGAACAAGGGGCACTAAAGTATCCATTACATGTTCCAGTTGGGCCAATCACAAGGGCAAGGGCTAAAAGGTTCAAAGAAGCACTTATTGGGCTGATCTGAGAAAGTTGGGCTGAATCTATGATTTCCAAGAGTGGCCCAAATAGGGGAAAAGAATTCATTAACCTAATATATGCTTGTGATAATGAGGGCTGATTTGGACCAATTTCATCAAATAAGTTGGTTGGTAGTTGAGAGTTTGATCATTATGACTGTTAGTTGGGAGTTTATGTATATTTCCAACCTTTTGATAAGTTAAAGTGGTCTTTTGTATTAGGTATGCTAAGAAAATGAGTTGGTATTTAATCCTATGGTTGAAAGGATGTTCCAACTACTTGCATTTACTTCTTTCCAACCAACTTTGCATTTAAATCTTATGGTTGGAGGGATGTTCTAACCCACTATATATTTCTGTTTCTAGTAATGGAAAAAGGCAGATTATTTTTGAGATAAAAAGTGAGAGTAATCTCTTTGGTTCTTTTAGAACTTATTGAACTTATCAGATTTATCTGTGGCGTTCAACCTTCGACTTATCAAACAGTCTTTCACAACTGTTTGTGGCGTCAACACATTCCATCCATTCCTTTTCTTAGAGAACCGATCTGGGGTCAAATTTTGCACGGGTTCCTTCACTTCGTGGGCGGGGTTCGTATCAGTTGGTATCAGAGCTTGGCTCTAAGTGAGGTTTGCTATCTTTATTTATTTACTGCCAATTTTCTTGAGTCTTCTTTTGTTTAGGATCAATAAATCCTAATATCAGTTTCCCTTTTCTTGTTTGATTTGAGTCCGAATTTAGCTTTGCTTCCGAATTTCAGTTTTTTAGTTTTTGTGTGTCTCAGTCAATATTCTGGTGCTTGATATATATATATATATAAAGGAAAGCTAAGGATAAAAAAAAAGGAAAGCTAAGGATCAAAAACAAAAAGAAAGGATCTGGGAAAAAAAAAAAGAGAGTACCAAAAACCCGACTTAAAATTTTTATTCGTGTTCTCATTATTTATATTTTAGGGAGTCCAAATCCAACTTTACTCCAAAGCGGAAAATTTTTGAAAAAAATTGGTATCGTGTGCTTTTGGAACCTAATTTTCCGAGATCGTTATTCTCTTGCTTCAAAATCTGAATTCCTTTGATATAAACCTTTGTGAATTGCCACTGAAAATTTGACTCTTGTTCGATTAGCTCGATAAGAACCAAGCGAGAATTACTACGAGTGAAAAAAGGCAAGAGTGGTGAGCGCATTAGAGGGTAAAAGCCAAATTTATTGAGTGAAACACGAGAGAAATTTAGTGAATTGTATTCTTGAGTGAAACACAAAAGGGAGTGTAGTGAGGATCTGTTCAATTTTCTTTCTCATCCTCAAAGCAGTAAACCAGTCTACCCATATCCCGAGCCATGGGAAATTGGGAGCAAACTGGGAAGGCCCATATAAAGTAACTCGGGTCAACCGACCAGGAACCTACTGGCTACAGAGCATGGACATGCACGATCTCTCTCATCCTTGGAATGTGCAACACCTCCGCAAGTATTATCAGTAGCCTTGAGCCACGGGAATTTAGTATTGGTAGAGAGATTTCTTTTTGTAGCTCTGATTGAGCAGTAGCAATAAATTTTTGTGTTTTTAATAAAATTGGAAAGTTTATTTTGCAAAATTACTCCTGTCGGTACACCGTGCAATGCAGAAAAGTCCTCGGGCCTAACCCCGGGGCACTAAAGACCTTGGCTAGCAACCAAGGCATAAAAAGACCTCGGGCTCCAAATCCAGGCACATAAAAAGACCTCGGGCTCCGAACCCAGGCACCTAAAAGACCTCGGGCTCCGAATCTAGGCACTAAGAAGACCTCGAGCTCCGAACCCAAGCACAAAATGACCCTGCAACCATCCACGTTCCAGGTCGATTTTCTATGGTCACTCCTCAACACGCCCCCGCCTTCACAGGACGCTCGGGAGGCAAGAGGATACTAGACCTAAACAGGAAATTACTTAAGGCTTCGCTTAGGCCCAGCCGATGACGGGGGCAAACCCCTAGGTGGCCGACGATAGCAAGCTCCAAAGGACCCTGCAACCACCCATGTTCTAGGTCGGTTTCCTACGGCTACTAACTCCCGCACTCCAGCCTTAGCAAAATGCTTGGGGGGCAGGGGAATATTAGGCTAAAACAGGAAATCACACCGGTCACTAAAAGAACTTGGAAGATATTCCCAAGTGCTTACAGTGACCAGAGATAAGATCCCGGACGGTAAAACAGGATACACCTATGATACACCAGGACATCCCGGACGGTAATACAGGGTATACCTATAATACACTGGGCTATCCCAGAGGCTAAATAGGACAAGTTCCTACGGCAGACCGGGCAGTTACCTTTCAAACAGGTTAGAAAGACTAGGTATTCTACTGGTTACGATCCTAAAACATTTGCTAAGGCAGGTGTTAGGTTGGCCAGAAACCGAGCGGATACTAGCAATTAAAAACAGGCAAAGTACAGAAAAAGATAATGGAAAGGAAATTTGACCTCAGGGGCCTTTTCATTGATTAAAATAAAACTGGACAAAGCCTGGGGGGCAGTTGTAGTAGCCTCCCCAGAAATAAAAACAACTACAATAAAAAAAAGAACTAATCTACCACCACCATCTCTCCCTCCTCCGTAGCCTGCTCATCAACTGAGGGGTCCCAGGCCGGTGCAGCTCTAGCGGCGACCTCAGAGTTAGCCTGGCCTTCCTTCTAGTAACTGGACTTCGCCCAGGAATAACCGGACATGTCCCAGTCAGGATGGTTAGCAGCAACCCGCTTTGCCAGGTCAGCGTAGCCCGTCAGGAACCCAGTCTCGAATTCCTCCTCAGCTTCCTTGGCCTCAGCCTCCTGAGCAGCAGTGAGCGCCGAGAGCGTGGCCGTCATAGCTACAAGATCCTTCTCAGCAGAGATCCTCCCGGCCTCCGTGGGTGCAGCTCTAGTCTCTGCAACCTGCTCAGCGGCGATCCTCCCGGCCTCCGCTGCTACAGCCTGGGCCTCCGTAACCTTCCGGGCGGCCCGCTCGATTGATAGAGTATCACGGACCTCCCCAAGCTCTAGGGCAGTTGCCCGGGATTTTTTTTCTTCCACGGTAAGGGCAAACTCAGCGGACTCCCGAGCAGCCCTCTCCACGGAAAGGTTAGCCTCTACAGTGGCCAACCTCTCAGCAACGCCGGGAAGGGTGGTCTCAGCCCCGGTCGCAATACAGCCAATCTGCAAGAATAAGAAAATGTCAGTACATGCAGTGAAGAAAAGCAAAGTTCATGTTTCAAAGACACTTACCATGTGACTGATGCTGTACAGCCAACCGATGATGGCCTCGGGGCTCAGCAGAGTGCACTTGTCAATTTGACTCTGCAACAGCCCGAGCGATACCCTTTTGCGGATGTCGTCCGCCGTCTTCACCTCCAGCCTGGACGAGGGGCCTTCACAAGCAGTCTCCTCCATGCTCAGGAGGGAGACCCCGGATGGTCTGGCAGCAGGAGGAAGTGGTGGTGGAGCAGCGATTGTTACTACGGGCATCGAGGTAGCAGCGACTTCCTTCTCAGCCCGGATGGATATTCCCCAGGATATCCTCTTTAGGGGATAGCCCTCAGCGGGGTCCTGCTTCTTCCTCTTCTGGCCAACCCGGGCCATCAAGGCCACCTCTTTCTTCTTCAACGCTACTGCATTTTTGGGGGCCATTTCTGCAAAACCGAAGAGCATGTCAGTTCAGCAAAGTATCAAATGAGAAGAATACCGGACGGTCAAGAGATTGTATTTGCCAGGAATAATCGCCGGGAGAATGGGAGCTGTGAAGCCCTGGGGCTTGTAAGAGATCTTCGGGCTCCCTGACCGGGTCAACACCTTATTGATATCGGTCGGGTCGTCTACCAAGGATAAGATCCTCGCTTGCAGCTCGTCCGGTAGGCTGGGCGAGTCAACTGATCCCACTGCAAGACACACGCACCAATGGATTAGTCATGACAAAGTAAAGAGACTAAGCAAGAAAGAAAGAGTGCTTGGGCTTACTCCTCAGCTTCCCCGCCCAGGAGGTCCTCAGCTGAATACCCGGCGCCTTCTCACACAGCCCCAGGGTGGACACTTGGAAGAATTTCTTCTTCCATCCCTTATTGTTGCTCGAGCAGTTAACAATTATCTTCTGCCCCTGCCTAGCCCCGAGCAAGAAGAAACCAGACTCCTCGTGAACCTAGAAAGGCCGGTGGGTTCAGAAGAACTCCTGCAAGGTGAGCTCATACCCGAGGACTTGGGGCCAAAAGGAGATGCACCCCATCAAGTATCGCCAACCGTTCGGGGCAAGCTGCTCGGGGGAGATCCCGAGGTAGATGAGTGCATCCCGGGCAATTGGGTGGATAGGCAGGCGAAGGCCCGCCATGAAAGCGTCCTCATACAAAGTGACGAAGTCCGACTCGTGGAAGTGAGCTCCGCCATCATGGACAGCAAGGGAAAAGGGACCGGGAAGCTCATACCTATCCCTGATCCAATCCAAGTCAGGGCCGCACAGGATACTGACTATGGACTCGCACGCGAAGACGACCCCGGGACTGTTTGGTACAGACCCTTCATCGCCTGACCCCCGAGACATCGAGGCTACGGGAGAATCTCGGTGCGTCTCCTCGTGAGACGCCTGGGCAGGTATTCTTCCCTCACTATGCTAGTTAGAGGGGGCCGATGAGGGAAGATCTGGGCTTGTGCTGATAGTCCCTGACTGCAACTATTCGTCTTTCGACCGGGATGACAAATTGAAATCAGAATGGCACATGACTACATCTGTGGAAGACCTAAGGGGCAGACGACCTAGGAATGGGTCAAGAACTCCTAGATTGACGTACAGAGGAGGTAGATCTAACAACCTAAAGGGCAGGTCGTGCAAGACTCTAAGAGAAAGACAGCACTCTCTCAAGACTCTCCCAGGAACTCCCATTCGGTCAAACTACTCTAGTGTACCCCCGGACTAAAAGAAGTGACAAAACCGAAAAAAGAAGAAATCCTAGGCTTGTTCTAACCCAAGTGGGTTCGCTCCCTCCAGCTTTGTTCAGAAAAGAAGAAGAGAATGAAGAACTGAAGACAGAAAGGAAGGACTTACAAAATTTAGCGCAGAAAAGGACTCGGGAATCTTGCTCGGGATCTTGAGTGCTCTCAAACCGCTCCAGTAGCAAATGAAGAGAAGAACAAGTGTTCCTTATATAGGAGTAGCGGACGGCCCAGATCAATCAGATCCAACGGCTCAAAAGTTTTCCTGCCAAGAACCGTCAGATAGCTGTCACCTAGGGCACGTGAAGGGTCGCCTCGAAACACGCGCGCATTAAATGCGTGATGTGACGGTCCAATTACCACGCAATTGCTCGGCTACATCTGAACCGACTCCACTAGATCCTGACCAGGCCAATTACTCCCTGACTCGTGGCAATACCCACACCTGAGCTCTAACTTGTACCGGTCGATTATTCCACCGGGTGATCTGGAGTGTGGGCCCTATCTCGAGCAGCATTCCTGGAGGGCATCTAGTCGGTTTCCAAGGCAATACTAATTTTTGAATCCTCACTCGACGAAGCATCCAGTCAGTTCCGAAAATGGAGGCCAGCTGATATGTCCAAAATAATCTAGCCAATAAGACAGTGCCACATCACCAAGAGGTGTCGGTTATTCCGGTAAGGGCGCCCGCCATGGGGCCAAGCATTCCCGAGGTGTTCATTCAGACCGGGCGGTTTGTGTCAACAGGCCGGGCATGAAGGTCACGGCATCCCGAGATCCCGACCCATCCAGCAGTTTCCTAAGCCAACTACATGTCTGCGAAAGGGAATGTGGCAGTTTCCTAAACCACTTAGGAAACTCTCCTAAAATCATGCAAATCTATTGTAATTAGATTAGGTTTCCTAATCTATCAACTTACCATGTAAGGGTGGACTCTTGCACCTATAAAAGAGCCCACCTACCCTGTCAATAGGGATCCGGATTCCAATCTGAAAATTATTCTCTAGCTTACAAGCATTTAATAGAGAACTCACCATTATACGCATATACCCGGCCGGTATTACTGGTAGTGCCGCCCATCTTTGTTTGCTCACCAGGCCCGCTGGTGATCTGCTAGTGAGAGCGCACAGACACAACCGTGGACGTAGGTCACCTTGTTAACGGGACCGAACCACATACAAACTGTTCTTGTCTTACTTTCTCTCTAAACCCTTCTCACCAGTTTTAGTCATCATCATAGAATACCCATGATTTTTTTCTTGAATTGAAAGCACTTGAAAGGGGTCCATTTTTGTCCAAACATTCCTTCCAAACATTCTATCTTTACTGTCACAGCAGCTTAGTTGACTTTCAACTTGTTTTCCAGAAAACTTTTCCAAAAAGAGTGGTCCCAACTTATTTTTCCCTTAAACTTCAATATCTTAAGAAATGTTTTGTATAATATAGGCCTCTAGATATTTTGTTTTCATTTTCTAATATTTTTCAACATTTCAGTCGACAGTACAGACTCTGTTTCTGAGTAACCTCTATTGCTCATATGATTTCTCTCAATCTGTAATATTTATTGAAGATTGGATTTTTGAAATGTGTTCTAGACATAATAAGGATGATCTCCATAAAAATAATGCATTAAAAACATTTCTAACCCCACTTTCCATTTTCCACAAGATCAAGTCACTGTTATGTCCACTATTCACAGCAAGCATTCTTTTACTTCCATCCTTTGATTTGATGCTTACATGCACTCCAAATTTGTTCATATCTTAGGAAGTAGTCCATACTACATTTGTACATATCCCATGATGATTTCCTTCATGCATTCATTAATATTGTAGATTTCTAAGTCACTTTAGAAAGTTCATGTACACAAACACACTACAACCTTTGCACATTCTAGGATCATACATTGCATCCATGCAAGATTTGGGGTTTTTGTGACTCCTAGTCAAAGAAGATTATAAGGAATGAACTTGATCATAAGTTCATGCTTCCCCTTGATATAATCTTCCTTTCTCATCCGTCCCGGGGATTGAGAGGTTTTCTTTTCTCAAAGATTAACATGCATCATACTAGCTTGCTAAGCATATTTTTGATTTATTTGATTTATTTGTTTCAAGAACAATTCATGTCCCCTTTCTAGATTAGG
Source organism: Hydrangea macrophylla (assembly GCA_033977485.1). Taxonomy (NCBI): domain Eukaryota; kingdom Viridiplantae; phylum Streptophyta; class Magnoliopsida; order Cornales; family Hydrangeaceae; genus Hydrangea; species Hydrangea macrophylla. The sequence continues at coordinate 68,995,110 of CM066987.1, read as the reverse complement.
AAAACTTGATTACTTGATAGGTGATTAGTTGTGTGATCTTTCACTTTCGCATTGTGTGATATTTGGTTTAGATCTTATGAATGATATCTGATCTTGTCAAAATCAAGATATAAAAGTATACTTTACTTTTCTAAAGATTTGCAGTGTGGAAGTAAAGGTCGAACCCACAGAGATTGAGATACTACAGTGCTTTAATTTTAAAACCTAAATCTAATTAATTAAGAAAAATAGATTTTGATTTGATTTTAATTTAACTAAGAACAATAAAAGTAAATCTAAATTATGAAAGCAATTAAAGTTGTTTTAAAGATATTTGAAGGGAACCTAGGATTGCAAATCCACCACTAGCTTCATAATGAGAATATTTATGAATTACTTTAGCCTATTAAGTTGGATGATAATGGGGAATTGTAGCTACAAGCCCAATTCCTCCGTCAAGAAAATAACTATGGTTCAAGCACCAACATAATCCATCTTCGGTTAGCACGAATTATCCCACACTAAACTAGGATTGTGACATAATCCGTCTAACCTAGGCATGGACTATTCGGATACTTGATAGCACAATTCAATTAAGCACAATTACATGTAAACAATCTATACAAGCACAACAAATATAGATCATTGAGCACACTACCATCAAAATAGATCTAAGACAAGAATAGCTTTTGAAAGTAACGATTTAATCAATAAAAGCACGATTTATTTATAAAAATCCTCAGAACATGTAATCATCATCCATACATAATAAAACTAAAATAAAACATAAAATACACCCTATTGCTTGGCTAGGGTTTCATTGAAACCCTAGATCTAGGTTTAGTTGGCCATAAAATTGATAGATGGCAAGTAGTTGATGGAGGAGGCCATGGGAATCCTTGGTCTTCTTCTTCTTCTCCTTGCTTTCCTCTCTTCAATGGCTGAAAGTGTGGTTGTATATTGTGTGTATAACAATTACCAACCCCTAAATTGAAGTAAAATAGGGTATATATAGATTTTAGGCAAGTTTTGGAAGCTTTCCTAACTTGAAACGTACTAAAACTGCTATATTTTACAATCTGGACGCAATTAGGCAGTTTCGTTCACATAGGAATCATCAGTAGAGTAAAATACGCAAGTTCCATTTTTACACAGGTCGTGCGAGCGGGCCCGCGAGTGCGATATGGGGAAGTCGCGCAGCGGATCGCGCGAGCGATTTTGGGATTTTTGCGCCAGCGGGCCGCGTGCGCGATGTGGATTTTCTTGCTTCTTTTGTTTTGCTTTTTTACCCTATTTAGCATGGTTTACTTGATTTCTTCCAAATCCTGTTAGAAAATAGAAAACGAAGTAAAAATATACAAAAATAGGATAAAAATGTACTAACAAACATAAGTTAAGGCATGTAATTAGGATCTGTTCTCTCCCGATCAATATCTTATCTTTTGATCTTCCATTTCAAGATTCTTATGTGATGTAATATACTATCATACTATTATTTGTCGAACCAAATATAGTATAAGATGATTTTTTAGATGCTAATTGAGGCCCGTCGAAAGACGGGGTGAGTTGAGGTTTTTTAGTCTTGAGAAAGGCTCCTTCCTCTTTCGTACCAAAACCCCGAGCCAAGTTCTTTGGTTATGGAAGGCCGGTGCCCTTTATCTGTTTGGGTGAGTAAAATTAGGTTTCTTGGTTCCTTAAAGACCAAGTGGCGACTCTTTATCTGTTTTCAACAGACCTTCTTTTCTTTAAATCAACCTTTTCTTTCCTTTCAAAATAATTTCAAAACAAACAAAAGGAAAATGAAATTCCGCGTGTCCACAGGAGGTGACATGCTTTTCCGTACACTAGCCTGTACGGGGACATTCCCAGGTTTGTTTTGTAAGCGGTACGGTATGCCCATAGGGCATCAGTCAACTTGTATACCCAATCTTTCCTGTTTGAGCTAACCATTTTTTAAGGATGTGTTTTATCTCTCGGTTAGCCAACTCTGCCTGCCCATTAGTTTATGGGTGGTAGGCTAGAGCGATTTTGTAATTGACCCCATACTTCTTAAGGAGTGACTCCAAGGGCCTATTGTAGAAGTGATTGCCTTGGTCACTTATTAATGCCCTCAGGGTTCTGAAACACGACAGAATATGTTCTTTTAGAAAGGACATTACTGATCTATGATCGTTGGGTCTCGTCGGTGTCACCTCTACCCATTTTAATACATATTCCACAACTAGAAGTATGTATTCACAGTTGTTCAATTTTGGGAACGAGCCCATAAAATCTATGCCTCAATAATTGAATATTTCAATTGTGATAATAGGACTCAAAGGCATAGAGTTCCTTTTTGAAATTGTACCTAACTTCTAACTGCGTTGGCACGATATGTAAAAGGAGTAGGCATCTTTAAACATTGTAGGCCAGTAGAAACCGCTGTGTAAGACTTTTTGTGAAGCAAAATGGCCATCTCAGGCTTCAGAATGGCATGAGGCTAGGAGTTATATCATTATTCGTAATGCAACGTCTAATGACCTGATCAGTGCAATATTTGAAAAGGTATGGCTCATCAAAGAAAAAGTGATGCACGAATGAGAGGAATCTTTTCCTATCCTAATTTGACCAATGCCCGGCATGACTAGATAGTTTACAAGACTCAAAAAGGACTCATGAAAGTTAGTTTTGTTTCTCAAAATGCTTAGAATGACCGAAATACCCCTGAAAGCCCCAAAATACCCAGATTTGGACCAAAAGTTCTAGAAACTTGCTACGTCATAAGAAAAGTGATAAAATGAGTTTCAAAGCAAAATTAGATGAAATCGTCAGCTCCCAGAGACCCCCAGAAGTCCCAAAAGTTCCCAGAAAGTCCCCATTGACCGGTTTGACTGAAGTTTGACTAGGTTTGACCAAGGTTTGAACGAAATCATCCAAATTCTCCAAAAAGTTCCGGAATCATTCTAGATCATGAAAAAGGTATTAAAATGAGTTTAAAAAGAAAATCGGACAAAAACGTCAACTCCTGGGAGCTCCCATAACTTCCTAGAGGTCCCTGGTTTGACCAGTTTGACCAAAAGCTGACTTTAAAATCGGAGCACCGTATCATTTTCAAACATATTTCATGGATACTAGAGGTCAATAGCTTTCCAATGGTATACCACACATAATTTCTGGATTTAGAACGAATTTATTATGAATTTCTGAGGTGAAAAAGACTATCAAATCGGCTTTTATCACGGATACCGCAAAACTTTTCAAAGTGACCTGCCTTCGAACTATTTTTTTTATACAGAAAATGGACTCCATTACCTTTCCAACGGTATATCATAAGCTTAGTTTGGAGTTCGTATACATTTTTTGTGAATTTCGGACGAAATAGGGCCTTTTCTCGAATACCGAAACCTCTGGGGGACTAAAAAGAATTATCTGGACGAATGAGGAGCAGTGCCGCCGCAGTACTGGCCCACTATTGCCACGGCACAGGACCAGTGCCGCCGTGGCACTCTCCTCCAGAATAGTCTATTTTTGCAATTTCTTTTGGGGATCCATTTTGATTAATTAGAAACCAAAACGACGTAGCTCTGTGTTTTAAGTTGTTTGGGACCAATGGGAGTACTTCTAAAACCCCAAAACCACCCCAAATTGGCCTCTATAAACCCTCCTTGACTTTTCATTTTGGGGGTGTCAAATGCAAGCTTTGAAAAGTTTTAGAGAGAAAGTTGTAGAGATAAGGTTAGAGTAGAGAGAAAAGAAGCTTCCTTCTTTGATTTTCAAACAAGAAAGTGAGTTCTAAACATTGTTTTTACTTCATTAGTTCTATTTACTTCACTTTCAATACACCCAACTACCATTTTAGTGGGCATTTATGAGAGAGAAAGCTACTTCCATGTCCAAAGTCACCATATATGAGTGAAACATCAAGCTACAAGTCCAAAATCATCATGAATATCATCTATTGATTGCTATATACTTGTTTGTTTACTTTGATGTTCATGTCCTCTTATCTCATTTCTTTTTCCTTTTTCTTGTTTACTTAATCATCATCATCTAGATGAGGACATGAAGTTTGAGGTGAGTGAATCCTTATGGATAGTAGCTCTTAACCTCAAAAACATTTTTGATAGATGATAATTACAACCTCAATACATCCCCATGTATTCTTGAGGTTATTTCCAAAAAATAAAACAAGTCTTTCCAACAATCTTGGTTGTTCTCCAAATGAGTTTGATTTTGATGTTCTAAGGAGTTTTAATCCTCTTTGAGTGTTGAAAAAATACTTTCAAAACCCCTATTTCAAAACCCCTCTAAAATCCCAATATTGGGATTCCAAGAAATAAACCTTATTTCTCTAAAAAAATCTTCAAAACAGTGAGTTGTTTGATTTCAAAGAATTATTCTGAGTTCAATACTTAAGGTATGGATGCAAGATCACTTGGAAAGTCTTCCTAAATCATTATAGAACACCCATGATTTTTGGCTTGACTTGAAAGCACTTGAAAGGGGTTCATTTTTGTCCAAACATTCCTTTCAAACATTCTGTCTTTATTGTAACATCAGCTTGGTTGAATTTCAACTTGTTTTCGAGAAAACTTTTCCAAAAAGAGTGGTACCAACTTATTTTTCCCTTAAACTTCAATGTCTTAGGAAACGTTCTGTATAATATGGGCCTCTATATGTTTTGTTTTCATTTTCTAAGATTTTTTAACATTTCAGTCAATAATATGAACTCTGTTTCTGAGTAACCTCTATTGTTTATATGATTTCTCTCAATCTGTAATAGTTATTGAGGATTGGCTTTTTTATTTGTGTTCTAGATACAATAAGAATGATCTCAATAAAAAATCATGCATTGAAAACATTCCTAACCCTACTTTGCATTTTCCACAAGATCAAGTCACTGTTCTGTCTACTATTCACAGCATGTATACTTTTACTTCCATCCTTTGATTTAATGCTTATATGTACCTCAAATTAGTTCATGTCCTAGGAAGTGGTTCATACCATATTTGTACATATTCTATGATGATTTTCTTCATGTATTCATGCATATTTTAGACTTCTAAGTCACTTTAGAAAGTCCATGTACACAAACACACTACAACCTTTGCACATTCTTGGATCATACATTGCATCAATGCAAGATTTGGGGCTTTTGTGACTCCTAATCTAAGAAGATTATAAGGAGTGAGTTGGATCATACGTCCATGCTTCCCTTCAATCTAATCGTCCTTTCTCATCCGTCCCGGGGATTGAGAGGTCTTCTTCTCTCAAAGATTAACATGCATCATACTAGCTTGCTAAGTATATTTTGATTTCTTTTTATTTATTTATTTCAAGAAAAATTCATGTCCCCTTTCTAGACTAGGAAAACTTGATTACTTGATATACGATTAGGCAATTTTTCCTAGGTTTAATTGTGTGATCTTTCACTTTACATTATATGATATTTGGCTTAGATCTTATGAATGATATCTTATCCTTTGATCTTCCATTTCAAGATTCTTATGAGATGTAATATACTATCATAGTATTAATTGTCGAACCAAACATAGTATAAGATGATTATTTGGATGCTAATTGAGGCCTGTCAAAAGACGGGACGAGTTGAGGGTGTTTTAGTCGTGACATAGGCTCCTTCCTCTCTCATACCAAAACCCCGAGCCAAGTTCTTTGGTTATGAAAGGCCGGTGCCCTTTATTCGTTTGGGTGAATAAAATTAGGTTTCTTGGTTCCTTAAAGACCAAGTGGCGACTCTGTATCTGTTTTCAACAGACCTTCTTTTCTTCAAATCAACCTTTCCTTTCAAAACAATTTCAAAACAAATAAAAAGGAAAATCAATTCCGCGTGTCCACACTATGCTTCTTTCGAAGCTTACAATTTGTCTAGAAATAGAAAAGATAGCAATAAAATAAAAGGCTAGGGAAACCGGTGCAGCGCCCTTACACATGCCTTAAAACCAAACCAAAAATTAAAATACACATCAATCTCAAGCATAAATTCAAATACCATAATTTAAATCATCAAAATTTTGGTGCCATGGGAGATAGCGGACTAATTGGCTACAAAAGGGTTAGATGTACACACATCCACATATATATACATCCATTGGAACTACTAATTGATTCGCATACACCATAAACACTTTATGAATGTAATTAGAATTGAAACAACATCTATGGTTCTCTGTCACACTTCGATCGATTAAACTCAAAATTTTAAAAACTTTTAAAACTATGAAAAGAAGATCTAGTTAGAGAATTTGTTTCGATCGATCGAAGCTAGTTCGATCGCTCGAAGCCTGCATTAGTTTGATCGATCAAAACACTTTCAATCGATCGAAACAAGTTCGAACGATAAAAACCGCTATGCATCTAATGCAATCATAGATTTGTTTTCTACTACAAAAACACTGTAGAAACAGATCTGTGACGATACAATTTCAAAACATCATTAAATACTAACATGCAAATCAAACTAGTATTCCTAAAACGTATCTATAAATCCAAAGAAGCATGGCGTTGATACTAATGGTTGGATTTAGGTTTCAAAAAACTTTAAATCAAGCACAACAGAAAATATAGTTTATAAAACTAATTGGTAGCCCAGACCTACTACTCGTTAACTCTATGGATGCATACCAGAGAGGGGACAAGAATTATATCATTAAGTCTTGAACCCAATTATGAAGTCTTTGACTTTTAGCAACCTCCACTAGATGGTCTTCACTCTTATGACTCCTATGGATGCTCCCAGAGAGACTAGGGTTGGTGGCAACCCTAATAGAGAGGATAGAGAAGGTTTGGGAAGCCTTAAATAGTTTCTGCAGGTTCTGGTATAATTAAAACAACGAACTCTGATTTCTGGACACAGCTGCCCTATTTATTGATTCCCAGAACCGACCTTACTTTCAATCGATCGAAGTGACTTTGATCGATCGAAACTTCAATCGATTGAAGAGCTTTCGATCGATCGAACTTGTCTGGACTTCAATTGATCAAAACACTTTCGATCGATTGAACCTATCTTGACAGCAACCTCATGTACCTTTCCAAGCATCCTAGTGGAGCTAAGAGTGAGATCTCCTAGGTTCTTTATTGTTGGTTCAGACCAGTTGTTAATTCCCATGACCAAACTCTTTGATCAGAAAAATTAACCAACTGGTCAGTTAACATTTACTCCACTATAAATAGATAACTACACTCCAACGTGAAAGAACAAATCCAAAGCGATATCTAGACTTGTTTGGCGTACTAATGTACCTCTACCTTCAACATTCATAATCATATTCAAGTAGTCATTACTGTCAACCTGAATCATGATTACTCCTTGTATTCCTTGAGTCCCATTCACCTCTCATGATTACCAAACATGTTGATAACTACTTATCAACAAGACTGCAGTTCTCAGTAATCAACTTGGTGACATTCTCAAGGAAATGCTTACTCTTTATCAGATGGTAGATTCTATCTCGACAATATATGTCCACAACCCTATAAACATGACATACCCAAGATACCTAGGTGTTGATCTTTTATAGACCTCACTGATTGGTAAGTCAAAGCAGTCATATCCATAGTCTGTGTTCATAATCATCTCCAGATTAAAAATGCATACTTTATACAACTTATGAGTTCCTATCGACTATTGACAGTGTTAAATGTCAATAAGAAAGCTCAGGTCTGTCAATGCACTATAAGCACTAGCATATTAACTAAGAGTCATACTCTAGTGATTGAGATTAATCTCTCCATCCAATGGTAGTCAATCATGCTACAATGTACACCTGATGATATATCAAGTCTAGACATCCACTATGACAAATTCTAAGTATCAAAGAATAGTAATTCGTATCTCACATATATGTATCTCATACATACATGAATTACTTACTACGATACTTAAGGATTAACAACCATCTCATAAAAGAAACATACATAATGAAATGTAAAGTTGATATCCATATATTAAAATTGTCAATGTCTTATACATAAAGTAATGGTTTGAGGGCACAAACCCAACACGTATCATGGAGCAAAGTTTATCATCTTATGGCATGACTACTTGCACTCTACCAGCGATCTTAGCTCACCCCTTTCAAGCCCATACTTTGGATCACTGGTCTATCTCAGACATAATGACCATACTCCACAACCTATAACGTTGATCAATGTATGTCATTCCTAAGCTTATACCGATAATCACAATCGTCATTTTTTAAGGACACAACTGTTCAAGGCACAATGTCCTAATCTATTACCAAGGATTACAGTCTACGTATTTTAAGGACACAGTTAATCAAGGTTGACAAGCGGGGGTATTTGTAAAATAAAACCGTGTTAGAATAAGAAAATATACTGATTTTATTTATTACTTCCTATTATATTTGCAACTTGTGTTACAATGCTAATTTTTATACGATGTGACAAATCTATGATGAGTTGGATTGTTTTAGCTATTATTTTGTGCAAATTGCTATGTTGCTGTGAGCAGGAATGAATAACAGGAATTTGGTAAAGCTTGATTATAAGTAAGATAATTCAAAGCTAAAATGTGGAGTTCGAGCGATCGAAGAAAGCTCAAGCGATCAAGTGTTCGATCGATCGATTGAATACACTTCAAGCGCTCAAATATTTCCCAGTTCAAGCTATCAAATAAGGTTCAATCGATCGAACATGCCTTTTCCAGAATTTTACGCACACGCAATAGAAGCAGATTATTATAACCCTAGCCCTAGATGTTTCTATTTATACTAGTTGTAAACACGTCCTAAGGACGCCCACTTTAGTTTTACAGTTTTAGAGAGAGATAGAAAGCTTTGTTTGGTTTTGTAGGTTAACCTTTGCATATTACATTGGTTTTTGGAGATTTCAATGTTTAATACAAGTTTTCGTTTCATTTAGGTTTTGTTTTATTGTTTATTTACATTCTGTTAGTAGTTCTTCGTAGTATAAGTAGTGATAATTGTAGGTTTGCATGTTGGTTTATTGTTAATCCATAGTTTTTATGTTAAAAACACAAACAAATAGTCCTTTAATGATTTCTCATGTTAAAAATCAATCTGTAATACTCCAGACCATGTTTGAGTAGTCCCAAAGTTGGGAGACCATGATGAAATAGTGATCTCCAGCCTCTGCCATGTACTAGAATAAAACCTGCGTTCGATCGATCAAAGTTAGTTCGATCGATCGAACTAGAGATATAGTCAAGCGATCAAATACATTTCGATCGCTCGAGAGATGATGATGCTAGATCGATCAAAAGCGCGTCGATCGATTGAACACTCAAATTCTTGAGATGATCCTTTGCAGTATTCCTAGACTTTCTATTTTCAAGATATATTATCAAACTGTCCCCCATATGCTCAGATTGTCAAAATAGTTTCTTAACTTTAAGTCTCAAGGCATTTTTCTTCAATAACTTTTGCAAACCACTTTGAATGCTTACACCATTCAGAGTGCGAGTCTAAACTATTGTTTTAAACTGCCTTCACGTATTTTGAATCAATTGTGATGATATAGTCCCGGTCATGAAAGGACCATTGATTCTTTATTTTTAGAAAAATATAGAATACTGTAAATGGATGTACTCCATAGAGCATTAATGTAACTGCATGGTAGATGGCTAGGTCATTGTGGATTCATGGGATCCCAACGCTTCCCTTTTATAAAGTTAAAAATCATTTTAAATATCGCTTTAGTTAGTTAGTTAATTACTAGTTAATTTAGTTGCTTTAATTTAGTAGTTGTTAATTATGGAACTTCTTGTTCTACACTTTATTTAAATATTGAATTTTTATTGTCCTTTTTGAGTTTAATCTAGGAAAATAACTTAAACCTTCTCTGTGGGATCGACCTGGTCTTACTAGAATACTACTTGTACGTCTACCTATACTTGGGTATTACATAAGAGCACACGAATAATTTTCGTGTCAAGTTTTTGGCGCCGTTACCGGGAAAGTGACCAGTTAATACTTAGATTACCTCACTCTTTCTTCATCTATTTCAGTTTTCTTTTTCTTTTAGTTCTTTAGATATAAAAATCTTCTTAGATCAATTCCTTTCATGTCCGATAATTCCATTGAGGGAATTTTTGGAAATCATTCTACTCATCTGATTCCTCTAGTTCTATTAATCCCGTAGCCACACCTACAGATTTAATGGGTGGCAATCAGAGTGAAAATGATGAGAATATGGTTATGCCTATTAACGATTCATTGCATCCTCTGCACGAACTCATGCAACCCGAACATGCACCTATACCTTCTTGCATTCTCATTCCACCACATGTAAGCAAATTCCAATTTTGCAATGGAATGATTCAACTTCTTCCAACCTTTTATGGAATGGAGAGTGAGAAGGCCTATCTACATGTTAAGGACTTTGAGGATGTCTGCAAAACATTCTCCCAAAACTGTCATATAGATGTGACACACTTAATGCTATTTCCCTTCACCCTGAAGGATAAAGCAAAAGCGTGGTTGCTCACCCTCAAACCAAACTCAATCTTCACCTGGCATACGATGAACACTGCATTCTTAAAGAAAATTTTCCCACCTTGCATGACCACCAAACTTAAACGTGAAATAAATTCTTATAAATAAAAGAGCAATAAAACCTTCACTCAAACTTGGGAGCATCTCAAAGATTTGCTTCTCTCATGCCCACATCACGGGTATAAGAAGTGGCAAACCATCAGCTTCTTTTATGAAGGACTAAATGATAAAACGAAAAAGTTGGTTAAAACCATGAGCGCAAGTGCATTTCTTAGCAAAAATACCAAAGAGGATGAAGCCCACTTTGAGTGGTTAGCCGAACATGCTCACAGATGATCTAATTCTGAAGACATTTCACGCAACCAGCCAGTAGGTGGAGAGGAGAAAAGCATATATCAATTAAAAACTGAAGATAATCTCATGACAAAATATGAACTAGCGAGGAAGGTAGAGGCGTTAGGAATGAAAGGAGAGAGTTCTAGGCAGGTTTTTCCTGAAGAACCATGCGGCACATGCAATATGTTGGGACACATAACTCAATACTGTCCCAACATGCCATATTTTCAAGAACAGGTCCCCATGGAGATGAACGCCATGCAAGGATATAGTGGGGCGGGGAATTCTTATAATAACAATAATTATTTTCAAAACAATAATAATCGATGGAATTATCTCAGTTTTGATTGGAAAAATGACGCTGGGATCCAAAATCAATATCAAAAATAGCCTTACAACAACAATCAATATCAAGGGCAATATAATAGGCAGCCCCAATAGTTCAATCAAAATAGATCTAATAGCTACAATCAAGCTCAGCCCTTTAACCAACAGTCGAATGTGTACGTGCCACCACATAAAAAGGTGCAAGAAGAAGATCCACTTGCTAACGTAAACCTAACACAGTAATTAATTCAAATGATGAGCAAGATGTCCGCGACGTTAGAGAGAATAGATGCACGACAAGAGGGACTGGGTGGAACATTTAACGCCCAACCACTTCTAAACCCTAAGGGATACAACAACGGTCCTAATAATCAAGAACATGCTAAAGCCATGAATACTCTGAGAAGCGGCAAGATTATAGGTAAAAACGTGCCTCTTTCTACACCTGAAGAGTATGAAGAGGAGGAAGTGGTGAATAGAGAGCAACCATCTACTCAGAATGAGAAGCTGATTACTAATAACAAACCATTAGAATTAAATGATGAAGCTCCTAAAGAAGTAGAAGAGGTTGAGAGAAGGCCTAGAAAGGAGCCTGTTAATGACAAATTACCAAAGTGCCCTTTTCATGCGCCTTACCGTCAAGGGCTAAAGAAACCCAAAAACGAGATAAAGAATCAGGAGTTCTTGGAGCTGTTTAAACAAGTTAAAATAAACCTTCCACTCCTTGATGCAATCAAACAAGTACCGGCCTATGCTAAATATCTGAAAGATTTATGCACGGTCAAGAGGCGGTAGAGTGTGAAGAAACACGCCTATGTCGCTTACCAAGCAAGCGTAATTATTCAAAATAAACTACCCCCAAAGCTCAAAGACCCCGGTACGCCCACTGTCTCATGTCAAATTGGGAATCAACGAATAGACAATGCATTCCTTAACTTAGGGGCAAGTGTAAACCTACTGCCATACTTAGTTTATAAACAACTAGGTTGGGTGAACTAAAACCCACCCGAGTTGCACTGTAACTGGTGGATAGGTCGGTGAAATACCCTAGAGAGATATTGGAGGACGTCCTCATGCAAATAGATTCATTTGTCTTCCCATTTGATTTTGTAATCTTAAACACTGAACTAGTGTCCAATCCATGTGCACAAATCCCGATAATTTTTGAACGTACTTTTCTCAACACAATCGATGTCACGATAAGAATACAAAGTGGTATTATGACCATCGTATTCGGGAATATGACTTTAAATGTCAAAATGTTTTCAAATCCTCGACCTGAAGAATACGAGGATGAGGAGGAAGTAAACCTCATCGAGACTATTATAAAAGATGAGGCTGATTTTGTCGACTACAAAGATCCTTTAAAAGTAGTTGTGTCACAATTGGACGTTGTCTATCAACCTAAAAACTCTACTCCATTGGATGCTGACTTAAATCAAATTTACCTCATCATGGAAATGAAAGAGGAGGACAGAGCTGAATGCATGTGTGTAACACCATATGAACCATTGCCTCCGAAAATAAAACTAGTTATGCCCTCGAATTTTCAATTTCTCGACTTGGAATTAAAGGAGCTTCCTAAGGAGCTCAAATACGGTTTCGTAGGTGATCTTGTCAAAATCAAGATATAAAAGTATGCTTACTTATGCTTTACTTTCAAAAGATTTGCAGTGTGGAAGTAAAGGTCGAATCCACAGAGATTGAATACTACGCACTTTAATTTTTAAAACCTAAATTTACTTAATTAAGAAAAACGGATTTTGGATTTAATTTGAATTAAACTAATAACAATATAAGTAAATCTAAATTATGAAGCAATTAAATATTTGTTTTTATAATAAGTTTAAGGAACCTAGGATTGCAAATCCACCACTAGCTTCATAATAAGGGTATTTACGAATTACTTTAGCTTATTAAGTTGGATGATAATGGGGAATTGTAGCTACAAGCCTAATTTCTCCATCAAGAAAATAACTATGGTTCAAGCATCAACATAATCCATCTTCGGTTAGCACGAATTATCCCACACTAAACTAGGTTTGTGGTATAACCCGTCTAATCTAGGCATGGACTATTCGGATACTTGATAGCACAATTCAATTTGAGCATCATTACATGTAAATAATCTAAACAAGCACAAAAAGCATAGATCATTGAGCACACTACCATCAAAATAGATCTTAGACAAGAGTAAACTTTGAAAGTAACGATTTAATCAATAAGAGCATGATTTATTTATAAAAATCCTCGGAACATGTAACTGTCATCCATTTATAATAAAACTAAAATAAAAACATAAAATACACCCTATTACTTGGCTAGGATTTCATTGAAACCCTAGATCTTGAGTTTAATTGGCCATAGAATTGATGAACGGCAAGAGGTTGATGGATGAGGCCATGGGAATCCTTGGTCTTCTTCTTCTTCTCCTTGCTTTTTTCTCTTCAATGGCTGGAGTTTTTTGTTGTATATGGATGTATCTAATGTTGTGTAATGATGTGTAACCACAAAATTGATTTAGAATAGGATTTATATAGAGTTTGGAAGGATTTAGGAAGCTTTCCTAAGCCAAATCGTACTAAAACTGCTGTATTTAGCTTTCCAAACGTAATTAGGCAGTTTCATTCACGTAGGAGTCTTCAATACACTGAAATACGCATTTTCACTTTTTTGCATAGGTCGCGTGAGCAGGCCGCGCGAGCGTGATATTGGGAGGTCGCACGAGCGGGTCGCATGCATGATTTTGGGCCTTTCGCGTGAGCGGACCGCGCGCGCGATGTGGTTTTTTTTTGCTTCTTTTCTTCTGCTTTTTCACCTCATTTAGCTTGGAATCCTTACTTTTCTCCAAATCCTGACAGAAAATAGAAAATGAAGTAAAAACATACAAAAATAAAATAAAAAAGAAGAAATGTGAATTAAGGCATATAATTAGGATTTGTTCTCTCCCGATCACTAGGGACTAAAAAGACGTACCCTGTTATCATATCATCCACTTTAAGTTCTGAACAAGAGGGTAAACTAGTCCAAATGCTGAAACAACATAAGGGAGCATTGAGATGGACGATTGCTAACCTTAAAGGCATAAGTCCGTCCATTTGCTCCCATAAAATATATTTAGAGGAAGACGCTAAACCGTTATGACAAATGCAAAGGCGTCTGAATCCTAACATACAAGAAGTAGTTAAAAAGGAAGTCTTAAAACTACTTGATGTTGGGATCATTTATCCAATCTCTGATAGTCCTTGGGTTAGTCTAACCCAGGTTGAATACTATGACTCAGAAAGACCACTTTCCTTTGCTATTCATGGACCAAATGTTAGAACGAGTGGCAGGTCATAAATACTACTGCTTTTTAGATGAATACAGTGGTTATAATCAGATCAAAATCGCTCTTGAAAGATCAGGAGAAAACAACTATCACGTGTCCTTTTTGGTACCTTCGCCTACCTACGAATGCCGTTTGGCTTATGCAATGCACCTGCTACTTTCCAATGGTACATGGTCAGTATATTTAGTGATATGGTCGAGTAGATACTAGAAGTTTTTATGGATGATTTTTCTATGTTCGGCTATAGCTTCGATAATTGCTTAAAAAATCTTGAATGTGTGCTAACACGATGTGAGGACAAACACCTGGTGTTTAATACGAACCCCACCCACGAAGTGAAGGAACCCGTACAAAATTTGACCCCAGATCGGTTCTCTAAGAAAAGGAATGGATGGAATGTGTTGACGCCACAAACAGTTGTGATAGACTGTTTGATAAGTCGAAGGTTGAACGCCACAGATAAATCTGATAAGTTCAATTAGTTCTAAAAGAACCAAAGAGATTACTCTCAATTTTTATCTCAAAATAGTCTGCCTTTTTCCATTACTAGAAACAGAAATATATAGTGGGTTGGAACATCCCTCCAACCATAAGATTTAAATGCAAAATTAGTTCTTTTAGTGACCGGTGTGATTTCCTATTTTAGCCTAATATTCCCCTGCCCCCCAAGCATTTTGCTAAGGCTGGAGTGCGGGAGTTAGTAGCCGTAGGAAACCGACCTAGAACATGGGTGGTTGCAGGGTCCTTTGGAGCTTGCTATCGTCGGCCACCTAGGGGTTTGCCCCCGTCATCGGCTGGGCCTAAGCGAAGCCTTAAGTAATTTCCTGTTTAGGTCTAGTATCCTCTTGCCTCCCGAGCGTCCTGTGAAGGTGGGGGTGTGTTGAGGAGTGACCATAGAAAATCGACCTGGAACATGGATGGTTGCAGGGTCATTTTGTGCTTGGGTTCAGAGCTCGAGGTCTTCTTAGTGCCTAGGTTTGGAGCCCGAGGTCTTTTAGGTGCCAAGGTTTAGAGCTCGAGGTCTTTTAGGTGCCTGGGTTCGGAGCCCGAGGTCTTTTTATGTGCCTGGATTTGGAGCCCGAGGTCTTTTTATGCCTTGGTTGCTAGCCAAGGTCTTTGGTGCCCCGGGGTTAGGCCCGAGGACTTTTCTGCATTGCACGGTGTACCAACAGGAGTAATTTTGCAAAATAAACTTTCCAATTTTATTAAAAACACAAAAATTTATTGCTACTGCTCAATCAGAGCTACAAAAAGAAATCTCTCTACCAGTACTAAATTCCCGTGGCTCAAGGCTACTGATAATACTTGCGGAGGTGTTGCACATTCCAAGGATGAGAGAGATCGTGCATGTCCATGCTCTGTAGCCAGTAGGTTCCCGGTCGGTTGACTCGAGTTACTTTATATGGGCCTTCCCAGTTTGCTCCCAATTTTCCATGGCTCGGGATACGGGTAGACTGGTTTACTGCTTTGAGGATGAGAAAGAAAATTGAACAGATCCTCACTACACTCCCTTTTGTGTTTCACTCAAGAATACAATTCACTCAATTTCTCTCGTGTTTCACTCAATAAATTTGGCTTTTACCCTCTAATGCGCTCACCACTCTTGCCTTTTTTCACTCGTAGTAATTCTCGCTTGGTTCTTATCGAGCTAATCGAACAAGAGTCAAATTTTCAGTGGCAATTCACAAAGGTTTATATCAAAGGAATTCAGATTTTGAAGCAAGAGAATAACGATCTCGGAAAATTAGGTTCCAAAAGCACACGATACCAATTTTTTTTCAAAAATTTTCCGCTTTGGAGTAAAGTTGGATTTGGACTCCCTAAAATATAAATAATGAGAACACGAATAAAAATTTTAAGTCGGGTTTTTGGTACTCTCTTTTTTTTTTTCCCGGATCCTTTCTTTTTGTTTTTGATCCTTAGCTTTCCTTTTTTTTTTATCCTTAGCTTTCCTTTATATATATATATCTATATCAAGCACCAGAATATTGACTGAGACACACAAAAACTAAAAAACTGAAATTCGGAAGCAAAGCTAAATTCGGACTCAAATCAAACAAGAAAAGGGAAACTGATATTAGGATTTATTGATCCTAAACAAAAGAAGACTCAAGAAAATTGGCAGTAAATAAATAAAGATAGCAAACCTCACTTAGAGCCAAGCTCTGATGCCAACTGATACGAACCCCGCCCACGAAGTGAAGGAATCCGTGCAAAATTTGACCCCAGATCGGTTCTCTAAGAAAAGGAATGGATGGAATGTGTTGACGCCACAAACAGTTGTGAAAGACTGTTTGATAAGTTGAAGGTTGAACGCCACAGATAAATCTGATAAGTTCAATTAGTTCTAAAAGAACCAAAGAGATTACTCTCACTTTTTATCTAAAAAATAATCTGCCTTTTTCCATTACTAGAAACAGAAATATATAGTGGGTTAGAACATCCCTCCAACCATAAGATTTAAATGCAAAGTTGGTTGGAAAGAAATAAATGCAAGTAGTTGGAACATCCTTTCAACCATAGGATTAAATACCAACTCGTTTTCTTAGCATACCTAATACAAAAGACCACTTTAACTTATCAAAAGGTTGGAAATATACATAAACTCCCAACTAACAGTCATAATGATCAAACTCTCAACTACCAACCAACTTATTTGATGAAATTGGTCCAAATCAGCCCTCATTATCACAAGCATATATTAGGTTAATGAATTCTTTTCCCCTATTTGGGCCACTCTTGGAAATCATAGATTCAGCCCAACTTTCTCGGATCATCCCAATAAGTGCTTCTTTGAACCTTTTAGCCCTTGCCCTTGTGATTGGCCCAACTAGAACATGTAATGGATCCTTTAGTGCCCCTTGTTCCTTATCATTCCCTCCCTCTTGAAAAGGATTTGTCCTTAAATCATCACCTACATCAAAAGGACTTAAATCAGTAACATTGAAGGTAGCACTAACATTGTACTCACCTGGCAAATCCAACTTGTATGCATTGCCATTGATACGCTCCAGAACTTGAAAATGACCATCACCCCTCAGAAGTAGCTTAGAACGCCTTTGTGTCGGGAATCTTTCTTTCCTCAGGTGAAACCAAACCCAATCTCCGGGTTCAAAAATCAGTTGTCGTCGCCCTTTATTAGCATGTTTTGCATATTGCTCTGTCCTCCTCTCAATGTTGAGCCTGGCTTTCTCATGTATTTGTTGAACAAATTCAGCCTTTTTCTTTCCATCTAAATTAACACATTCAGATAAAGGTAATGGTGTTAAATCCAATGGAGTTAAAGGATTAAAACCATAAACAATTTCAAATGGTGAAAACTTAGTAGAAGAATGATCAGAACGATTATAAGCAAACTCAACATGCGATAAACATTCTTCCCAAGTTTTGATGTTCTTTTGAATAATGGCCCTCAACAAAGTAGACAAAGACCTGTTTACTACTTCGGTTTGACCATCAGTTTGTGGATGATAAGTAGTAGAGAACAATAACTTAGTTCCTAACTTACACCACAAAGTCTTCCAAAAGTAACTTAAGAACTTAGCATCCCTATCCGAAACTATGGTTCACGACATTCCATGTAATCGCACAATTTCTCTAAAGAACAAATAAGCAACATGTGAAGCATCATCAGTTTTGTGACATGGAATGAAATGGGCCATCTTAGAAAATCGATCTACAACCACAAAAATGGAATCTATACCTCGTTTAGACCTAGGTAAGCCTAGTACAAAGTCCATCGAGATATCAATCCAAGGCGCACTAGAGATGGGCAGTGGAGTGTATAAACCGTGTGGTTGCACTCGAGATTTTGCTTGCCTACATGTGACACACCTATCACAAATTCTCTCAACATCCTGTTTCATATGTGGCCAATAGAAATGTTCCTGCAAAACAGCTAAAGTTTTGGCAACTCCAAAGTGTCCCATTAACCCTCCACCATGCGATTCCCTCACTAACAAATCTCTCAAAGAACAATTAGGCAAACACAACTTATTCTCTTGAAACAAGAAACCATCATGCCTAAAATACTTCCCACTTGCAATTTTCTTACAAGCTTGATATTCAACACTAAAATCAAGGTCATCAGCATATAACTCTTTAATATGTTCAAACCCAAGCAATTTAGCATCGAGAGTAGAGATTAGGGCATACCTGCGGGAAAGTGCATCTGCCACGATGTTTTTCTTACCTTGTTTGTACCGAATGATGTATGGAAACGTCTCGATGAACTCCACCCACCGTGCGTGTCTCTTGCTCAGCTTGTGCTGGCCCTTCAAATGTTTCAAGGATTCATGATCAGTGTGAATCACAAACTCCTTAGGCCATAGGTAGTGCTGCCATGTTGGCGGGGTTTGTATCAGTTGGTATCAGAGCACAGTTCTAGTCTCAGGTTTATCCTATCTTTTTTAGTTTCTGTCCTTATTCGTTTCTTCTGGTTATGTTCTTATTCGTTTTTATTTCTGTTTTTTTTTCTTTTCGTTTTCTTATTCGTTCTCGTTTCTGAACTGTATTAAAAAAAAAAAGGTGTTCGATTACGATTTGGAATTTCGTGTTTAGGGTTTGCGAATCTTGATCTGTGATTTTCTCTTGTTACTTCGTGTTTGTTCATTCCCGTGATCGTTGTTATTATGGTCTTTTCCTTCTCAGGAATTAGGGTTTTGGCTGCGAATTTTCCAAAATAACCCTCCAAAGATTGCCTATATAGAGAGGATGTGTATCCCATTAATAGGGACTTGAAATTTTAGAGTGTTAGGATCCCAATATTGATTCTCTTTCAAAAACTTTCTAAATTAAGAGAGAAGTGGAATTAGAAGAAGAAGAGCTTAATCATCATTCTTGGAAGATCTCAAAACAACAAAAGGAGGATAATTAGAGGTAAACTCTAAATCACTTAGTTTTAACATTCAAGTTCAATCACAATACATAGATATTTAGGATCTTTGTACACATTTTCAAAACCTCTCTTCCCACCTCATTTCATCACACACCACATGTATTGTGATTGAACTCTCATTTCATTAGTTTGGATCAAAATGGCCTTGGGCTTAAAGTTTAAGTGAATCTTGAAGTATAACTTTGGTTCCTTTCTTTTGATTATGTTTATTTCTAAAGAGTCATGAGACTTTCAATGTCTTACTTGGATCTTTGCACTTAGTATCCCTTAATGAGAGGATTGAGGTTGATTTTAGTATATTGAGTCAATGGGTCCAAACTTTTATCCATAGTTTGAACTTATTATATTGAGGTTTTATGAAGTCTTTTCATACTTCATTGAAATCTACAAATATGAATGTTCCTAGTCTCCAATGACCATCAAATGGTAGGAGAAGTGGTTTGAATCTAAGCTTATCTTTATGGTTTAGTTTCTTTATCTTGGGGTTTTAAGGAGTTTCTTCATACTTCATTTAAAATCCACAACTTTAAATATCATTAGTCTTCAATGACCATCAAATGGTAGAAAAAATAATTTGGATTAAGCCCAACTTCAAGGTTTAGTAGTTGGTGCTAACAAATAAAGTTGAACTTGACAAATGGTGCAGTGAATTCAATGACCACGTTTGATCAAGGATTTTTAGTTAAACATCGAACCGTTGGAACTGAATGAAACTAATGGGAAAATGTCTATAACTCAAAGTTCTACCACCTTTTTTTTTGTTTTAGCTAGCTTCCATGGCTAACATGGATTGTTTATGAGTTTTTGGGAGACAACAACAATATGTCCAGAGTTTCAGAACAGCAACACCCTTTTAAAATGAGTAAATCAAAACTTTAATCAAACATTTTTTTTACCCCAAATAATTTTTATACGAAGTTTGATGTGTTTAACAAGATCCTCTAAAAAGATTCAAGTGTTTCTGATTTATTTACTATTTAAAAAAAATCATATAAGAACTCTGGACAGAGAGTTATGAAGTCTTGAGTGATGTCTGGTATTTGTTCATTTCCCAGAGATCTAACCATTTTAACCTTGATTTTCTTTTGGATTAAAAACTAGACTCACGGAGGCATCTTGTACCCAGAAATCATCAAGATCAAACCACAGGAACCATGCCTTTTATTTCTTTGAAGTTCTGATCTGCTCTTATCAATTTTCAGAATCCTGTCACAATTTTTACCAACTTTGTAAATAAGGGTTCAAATGATCTTTTCTTAACCTAAGGCTTATACCATACACTAATAAAGATTACTTAAGCTTAAAACCAGAGGCTAAATAATCCAAATCAATGAATAGTTCACAGCTTTTACATTGTTCACATTCATGTATCCACGTGCATTCATTCATATAGATTGATACTTGTAAATGGAATCCGCTTTGTGTTAGGATTTGTTCCTTAGGATTTAATGATATTTTTATTTAAAGTATGTGAACTAACCCTATGTTTTGCAGCGCATTTGAGGTACAATTTCTCAACCCCTCCTCTAGTTTAATTTACTTCTTTGATTTTAATTGATTTTCGACTAAAGGGCCGAAGGGCTGTGGATTTTTCAGAGCAAACATATCCGACTGGGCTGAAGGGCTGTTAATTTTTCAGAGAAAACATGCATTGACACCGGGGTCTAAGTCACGAAGCGCCACCTAGTCAATTGCGTTCACCTATCTGGTCAGGATAAGCTACGAATCTAAAAAAAATAGAATCAACTCGATAATCGAAAGCTCTGAACTTTGAAAATAACTCGCCTTTAAGTGGGAGTAACCAAGAGCGTTGAAGATCATGAGGTTTGGATTGCATCTGGATACGTCGCATTAGCACAATTTTTGAATCATATCGTTTGTAGAGCATGAAATTACATTGACAACCATCAATGTGTGAGCACGTGCATCACGAAGGATAGGTGCATCCGCCTGTATGATTACTTGAGCTTGTGCGTGTTTATCTCTAGCCCGAACTACGTCTTGGTCTGATTCCCAAAAGGATACTTAGGCAGTTCACCATTAAAATGAGTAAATCAGAACCTTAATCAAACATTTTTGACCCCAAATAATTTTTATATGAAGTTTGATGTGTTTAACAAGATCCTCTAAAAGATCCAAGTGTTTCTGATTTTTTTACTATTGTTAAAAAATCATATAAGAACTCTAGACAGAGAGTTATGAAGTCCTGAGTGATGTCTGGTATATGTTCAATTCCTAGAGATCTAACCATTGTAACCTTAATTTTCTTTTGGATTAAAAACTAGACTCATGGAGGCATCTTGTACCCAGAAATCGTCAAGATCAAACCATGGGAACCATGCATTTTATTTCTTTGAAGTTCTAATCTGCTCTCATCAATTTTCAGAATCCTGTCAGTTTTTACCAACTTTGTAAGTAAGGGTTCAAATGATCTTTTCTTAACCTAAGGCTTATACTATACACTAATAAAGATTACTTAAGCTTAAAACCAGAGGCTAAATAATCCAAATCAATGAATAGTTCACAGCTTTTACATTGTTCACATTCATGTATCCATGTGCATTCATTCATATAGATTGATACTTGTAAATGGAATCCGCTTTGTGTTAGGATTTGTTCCTTAGGATTTAATGATATTTTTATTTAAAGTATGTGAACTAACCCTATGTTTTGTAGTGCATTTGAGGTATAATGTCTCAACCCCTCCTCTAGTTTAATTTACTTCTTTGATTTTAATTGATTTTCGACTCCATGCCCGACACCTTAGACTAGGTCTTGCCTTATGTGTTTATATGCGATTAGAGACTCCTTTCTAGGTTTTATTTTATTTGCTTGCATGCATTGCACATTTAAAATTCACGGCTGGATCCAGGGTAAGTTCTCTTGTCCATTGTTGCATATCAGCTTACTTGCTAAGTGAATTATGTGATTTTGAATGCTATTTTCATCATTAGCAATCTTACACCCTTTGGACATGCTGTTGTAATGTATATATATATATATGTATTAGTTGAGGGCACATGTAGATTAATGATTCGATTAAAAGGATGTTGAGGAGAGATCTATCACAAGATAGGGTGACTTTTTAGTCCGCCGGGCTCCTTCCTCTACCATTCCATAATCCCCAGACCTAGTAAATCTCTGGTTTCTAAAAACATTAGTTAGCTTTAAAAATGGTTTCTTAATTTTCCTTTAAAAATAAATTAAGTGGCGACTCTTTATGTTTTGAAATTGAAAGTGTTTTAAATTAAAAAGCTGTGGGTAAGAAAAATTGCGATATCCACAACGTCATGCCCTATAGTAGTAAAAATAGAGAAAATAAAATTCTTTTTGAATCCGTAGGCCATGACAGTTGAAAGTCACCACATTGTCCACGAATAGAATCTAATCATTAGAGTAATGATTCAAACCACGCATTGGAATATCTAAGTTCAATATACAAAATTAGAGTTTAATATAAACTATTACAAACCTTAAGTATCTGCAGAAACATAATTAAAGTATTATGGAAACATATGCCAATTATAAACTTGATAAGATTCTGTATAATAGCCTGTACCATACCTATAATTTGGTGTTCAATCCATCAAACATGTTCTTAATTGATCAAAAATGTTTGGTTTCAATCGATCAAACCTTTTTCAAGGGATTGAATCCCTGCTGACATGAATTTATGATGTGGTCCCCTTCTCAATCAATCGAACCCATTTTCAATCGATTGAACTTGGCCGATATGTTCTCAATCAATTAAAGTTGTCTCGATCGATCAAATGCATATGGAAACCTTATCTTCAGTTCACAAAGATTCCACCTTGCACCACCTTTCCCTATATATACATGTATTTTATGTGTATATGTATAGGGGTCGCTAAAATAGAGATTAGAGAGAGAGAGAGAGAGAGAGAGAGAGAGAGAGAGAGAGAGAGAGAGAGGGTGCTTGTGTTTATATATACACATCCATACACATATATACACACACACATACATACACTATATATTCTGTGGGAAAGAGAGACAGAGATAAAAGAAGGCAGAAGAAGAAGAGAAGAGAAGGAGACAGAAAGAGAGATTAAGACAGAGGAGAGATAAACAGAGGAAGCCATTGGAGGACCAAGCTTGGAAAGCTCACACTAAATGCGCCTTAATGACTTTTGGCTAGTTCTAAATTCACTCGGTAGCTAGGTTTATTGTTTTTCTAAGTTTTGGACATAAATAAATGGAACCAACCATACCCCAGAGGTTCTAGACATCACTACCTAGAGAAGAAGACTTTCAATCGATCGAACTTGGTTTAATCGATCAAAACCCCTACCTTCTCTATCGATCGAAATAACTTTAATAGATTGAGACCACCTTCACTTAAATCGCTTGAAGATTCTTCAATCGATCGAAACCTACCTTTCCATAATCGATTGAGATGGTTTTAATCGATTGAACATTTATGAACATAATTGTTTCTTGTTAGTTATAATACATACTGTTTTGCTGTTTCTATATCAATACATGCTTTCTACATGCAATATCGTAAATCAAGAGCTTATGGAATGCGATAATAAGATATCATTGTGAGGAATGTACTCCGATTCAGGATAGTAGTTAAGGGTTATTCCTAATCGAGTTTGATAATATGATCATTTTAATTAGAGTAGTTAGGCCACATAAGAATGTCATGTATTTGTTTGGAGTGTGCCCTCAAACCATTACTTTATATATGAGACATTGATATTTTAATATATGGATATTAGCTTTACATTTTATTCGTGTGTTTCTTTTATGAGATGATTGTTAATCCTTAAGTATCTAGAGGTAATTCGTGTGTGTATGAGATACATACAAGTGAGATACGAATTACTATTCTTTGATACTTAGAATTCATCATAGTGGATGATAAGATTGGATATCTCATCAGGTCTACACTGTAGCATGATTAACTGCCATTGGATGGAGTGATAAATCTCAATCACTAGAGTGTATCTTTTAGTTTATATGCTGGTGCTTATAGTGCATTGATGGACCTGAGCTTTCCTATTGACACTTAAGGCTGTCAACAGTTGATAGGAACTCATAACTTGTATAAGGTACGTGTTCTTAATCTTGAGACGATTATGAACACAGACTATGGATATGGCTGCTTTGACTTACCAATCAATGAGGTCTATAAAAGATCAACACTTGGGTATCTTGGGTATGTCATGTTTATAGGGTTGTGGACATATATTGTCAAGATAGAATCTACCCTTTGATAAAGAGTAAGCATTCCCTTGAGAATATCACCGAGTTGATTACTGAGAAGTGTAGTCTTGTTGATAAGTAGTTATCAATATGTTTGGTAATCATGATAGGTGAATGGGACTCAAGGAATACAAGAAGTAATAATGATTCAGGTTGATAGTAACCGTTTATCCGACTACCTGAATATGATTGCAAGTGCTGATGGTAGAGGGACATTAGTACGCTATACAAGTCTAGACATCGCTTCAGATATGTTCCATTGCATTAGAGTTCAGTTATCGAGTTATAGTGGAGTAAGCGTTAACTAACAAGTTGGTTAATTTGATGATCAAAGAGTTTGGTCACGGGAATTAACAACTAGTCTGAGTCAACAATAAAGAGCCTAGGAGGTTCTACTCTGAGCTTCGCTAGGATGCTTGGAAAGGCACATGAGGATCTTGACAAGATAGGTTCGATCGATTAAAGGAGTCTCGATCGATTGAAGTCTTGGTAGGCTCGATCGATCGAAGGTTATTCAATCGATCGAAGGTTCGATCGATCAAAGCCACTTCGATTGCTTGAACGTTAGGTCGGTTTTGGGAATCTATAAATAGGGCAGCTACGTCCAGAATTCTGAGTTCGTCATTTATTGTACCAGAAGTTGCAGAAACTATTTTAGGGCTTTCTAAACCTTCTCCATCCTCTTTGTTAGGGTTCCCACCAACCTTAGCCTCTCCGAGAGCATCTGTAGGAAGTGAAGACCATCTAGTGGAGGCTGTTGGAAGTCAGAGATTTTAGAATTGGGTTCAAGACACTAAGGTATAATCCTTGTCCCCTCTCTTGTACGCATCTATAGAGTTAACTAGTAGTAGATCCGGGCTACCAATAAGTTTTTGAAACTTATTCTTTCCGCTGCGTGTTTAAAATAAATTTTTAAACATGTTTTTCCTATAGTATTAGTGATAGATATCGTTACATAGGTTTGATATGTTCTGGGAAACTTTCGAGGATGGGCATTGGTCGAGCATATGTCCTATGAGGCAAAGGACTGTTAATATGTCCTATAATGCGGTGGACAGGACCAATAGCCCTAAGATAGCTGGTAATTTGGTCATATGAGCTACGACGCGGTAGATAAATGTAGGTGTCTATGACTTACAGTGGATCGAGATTATTGGTAGATGTCGTTAAGTCGTGGTACTATAACAAATGTGTGTGTGCTCAAAGCGTTGAATCCCTGACATGCAGAGGACTGTGCATATGTCCCTAAAAGCGGGGGATGGACTGAAGTAATATGTATCAACACGGTAGACAGATGAAGGTGTCTAAGACTTGCAGTGAACTAGGAACATGTATTCTCAAACATGGTAGAGAGACGAAGGTGTCTATGACTTGCGGTGGATTGGAAACATGCATTCTCAACACAATAGACAGAGCATTGGTATATCCAAGAGTAATACAATTTGGTCTATTTATCCATGAGTCAGATGTATGGGTTCTTATATAAAAGACGAGAATAATCAATTAATGAGTTTGGAATAAAGATAAATATATTATTAGTAGAACTATACTTTGTCTTTCATAACTGGTAATCAATATACCTATGATACTGTGTTAGTTTCTATTCACTCAACTTTCATTAAGCTGACGGCGTTTATGCCTAGACATCTACTGTCTAGATTACCTTGTTCCGAACCTTGCAGGTGGTGATCACTATTAGGATGGTTACTGTGTGGAAGAAAGCTATGCTCAGGATGATTCCTAACCCTCAGGTGGCGATCACTATTAGCTTGGTTATATTACTGTCTTTATTTTATTAGCTGACTAGTACTGTGTGGTATGGACAATTTAGTGACTTCAACCGTCATTCCCTATGGACCCAAAAAGGACATTTACTTGTCTCTATTTTTGCTATTCCAGGGCGTGACATGATTTTTGGTATTCGAGCTTAGGTTTGATATTTTCATTCACTAATTATCCCATACCATCTGGTCCTAGCATATTATGATCCCTGAGATGAGACATGAGTTTAAGATAAGTTTACCCTTCTAACGATAGATTGTTTCCTTTGCATTTTAGCATGGATCTTGATTTTCACCTGTTCGTGGACGATTAATTTGGCGGACACGTGATCCACGGGGACACGGTTGAGTCCACTATTTTGGAGATATACCATAGCCATATTCTGTAACCCCTTGAATGTTATTTGTACTTTACTAGGTGCTATAATACATGAATTATATTTCCATATTGAATCTATGATTTCATTTACATTTTTGTACTCAGCATAACATTCCTAGGATTTCATAGAATTTGGCCTAGGATTGATCTTCTTAAGATCGATCCAACTAGGATCGATCCTCTGCTTCATTTTTGCCAATTTACAGAAATCTCCTGCACCACCACCTACATCACTATCACCACCACCACCACCGTGTCTCTGCACATTTGAGTCCCCCCTGCACACTCCTTCCACCTTCCCAAGCTTCATCATAACCCTTCCATGGTTAAATCACATCACCATCATCACCTCTATCACCTTCACCACCTTATACCTTCATCATCAGCACCACTTCACACCTGCACACATACACAGATTATATATATATGTATACACATTACACACACAGCCATATAGTTAGAGAGAGAGAGAAAGAGTGACCGAGAGGGAGAGAGAGAGTGTAGAGAGGGAGTGTGTGATCTCCCATTTTCCTATATAAAACCATACCCGCACTCTCATTTCCCTTTTGTTGAAACTTTGAGAACTTAGAGAGAAAGTGGTAGTTTCAAAGAGAGAGAGGACTAGAAGTGCATGAGGAGGCCATTAAAGCTCCAAGCCAAGCTTAGAACTCAAAGGACCTTACTCAAGGTGAAGTACTAGACCCTTTGTCTACTTCCAAAGTATAGTTTAAGACTATAGAAGAAGCCATGCAAAACCCAAGCTAAAACCATTTTCAAAATCTAAAGATTTTTGAAAATTTCAAATGAAGAAGATGATGAAGATCGATCTTCTCAAGATTGATCCTCTGTAAGATTGATCCCTATAGGATCGATCCTCTGTAGAGTTTTAGTAAATGTTATTTTTACTGTTGTTCTGATCTGTACAATGTGTTGTAGCTACTTGTATATGTTCTTACATGGTGTTATGATGAACTATATGTTAGAAATGTTGACATGTATATGCTTAGAGACTTGTACCTTATGACTCATGTGTTGTACATTACTATATGTTCCATGTTAGGGCACTTGAGGGCTTGAGACTTATGTTTTCCTAAACCTTATATCAAAATAAATATTTTTCATGAAGAAACCTATGATCAAATAAGTTTAGAAGATGATTAAAATAAAGTTTTGTAAAAAATAGAGGTAAGATCAATCCTATGTAAGATCGATCCTCATAAGATCAATCCTTCCTAAGATCAACCCTCCTATACAGTTTTATCAAATTATGTTTTAAGTTATTTCCAGTCCATTAGAGTTGTTGTAATTATGTTTCCAGTATTTCTAAGTGCTGTGATGACTATTTCCAATTCGTACGATACGTTAGTTTTATTTCAAGAGATATTCGGTAAATTTTATGTATGCCTCATAGATAATAGACATACTGTCACACCCCGATTTTTAGACAACCAAATACCCATTCAATAATATCCCAACCAGTATTTAATTGCCCAAAAATCTGAGAGTGAAAAACAATCAACTTGTCACACATTTGAAATAGTAAACTTTGCTGAAAAATGTTCCTCTTTAAAATAATTCACAAACTTTAAGTAACAAAAAAAAATAATCATTTTCATTGAGATCTCCATGATAAAATTCTAAACTACAATTTACAATAATAAAGAGAATTCTGTTGCCATAACAAAATAAGAAATCCACATTTTTACAAAACTTGAATCAGAGCTACTACAATCGTCCCATAACCCCAAAATAATAAAATACAACATGGCCCACAATGCCAAGAAATAAATAAATCAAGATCACGAAGCAAAATAAATAACAATTAAAATCCACTCGTAGATCTCTGAATCACAAATTTACTCCAACCGCTAACACGAACTATTCCTGAAAATAAGAACCCGGCTACGCTCCACGAAAAACGGACCCGGTGATAAAATCACACGGGTCAGTACACACGGTACTGGTGTGAGTTAAATAAATAACATAATAACGAAGTCTTAGGGATAACACACAGTCCCTTAGAATACCACACCGCAAAATAAGAAATTTATCGGGCAAGAGAGTAGTTCCACTCACACTTCAGGACAAGCGGTAGTTTCCTTCAATGTGATGGCAGTGGCTCCAACCCCGAATAAACACAACTGAATACTTACTAGTCGGATATTTATGGTGAGTCAGCCCTGCATAAAAGTTAGTGGACCCACCATCCTGTAATATATAGTTATCACAAACCAAGCAAATAAATCAGTAAACAACATTTCCACATTCTAACTTAAACGTCGCATTCATTATTCCAAACTTATCAGTCTTATGAAATACTCCATTGTCATTATTTATTAGCCTTTAATTTATCTTTGTGTTCCCTAGGTTCACCACTTGGCCACCCTCCATGGTACAGCCCACACATATATCCCATGTGTGCCCGGACATACTACAAACACCCACTCCGGTGCCAGTTTGGTTGGGGTATCAACCAAACCAGGTATACACAACGGATGGCTGGTCAATATGTCAAGACGTCTATACAATATAAGCCGAGCATAAGGCTTAAGCCAGCTTGATCACGAAGCCACTGGCAAAAAAAGTACACTCAACAAGTCTTAAGCCAGCTTGATCACGAAGCCACTGGCAAAAGAGTGCGAGCTACCAAAAACAATAACACAACAACGGGGAGCGGTGAACACTAAAGAACTATGTTGCAATTATCACTTATCATTCGTATTATCCCAATAATTGTGAATTTCACGATTATCACATAGTTCTGTCTCTAAATCCAATCACATCTCTAACTTTTAGATGTATTCCAATTTCTTACAATAAAGGGTTTTGATGATACTGAAAATTGGTAAGAGTAAGCTAGGCAGGAAATAAAGCCACACAAGATTTGTATGTGGTTCGGTCCCGTTAATAAGGTGACCTACGTCCACGGGTGCGTCTGTGCGCGTCTCACTAACAGATCACCGGCGGGCCTGGTGAGCCAACAATGGTGGGTGGCACTACCAGTAATACCGGCCCGGGGTATGCGTGTAGATGGTGAATTCCCAAGTGCAGGATTGTATGCTTAGAGAATTGATAGTCGGATCCCCTTTTGAAAGGATAGGTGAGCTCTTTTATAGGTGCAAGAGTCCACCCTTACATGGTAAGCTTATTAGATTAGGAAGTGTTACCTAATTGCAATGGATGTACACAATGTTTGGAAAGTTTCCTAAGTGGTTTAGGAAACCATTGATTCCTCTTGATAGAGTCACGGCTACGCAAGGAAACAATATTGAAATATAACTGACGCCGCATCTCTCGGGACCTCACCACGACCGCCCGAGTACCCCGGTCGACAATAACAGGGCACCTCGGGAGCGTGGGCTCCACGCCGAAAATCTGATCTTCCCAGGCCATCGGCTGAACACGTGGCAGCTTGACAATTACAGAATATTTCTCGACATATCAGCTGCCCCCCATTTTCAAAACTAAGATGGCACCTTGTCAGATGAGATTTGAAAATTAAGAAGGCATCCCATGTACCGGCAGGGAAAGGACCGGGCTTCCCGCTACCATATGCATGCTGGCTACTGATTTGGTTCGGACCCAAAGCAGCCGGTTGAGAGGTAACTGAATCTTCCAGGTGACAACTGAACCGTCGCGTCGCGCATTCAATGCTCACGCTTTCTGAGGCGACGCCCCACGCGCTTGAAACGACAGTTTCGGGGGGAGAATATGTGAGCCATCCGATCAAGCTGCATCCTAGCCGTTGCGCTGCCTATATAAGGAGCTCCTGTTCAACATTGTTTCTTACCGCAATTCATCAACTAAATTGCTTGAGCAAAGCATTCTGAGCTTCCTCCTCTCTGCCGTCTTCGTTTCCCAAACTTTCACCTTCATCTAATGGCTTCGCGCATTGACCTGTCATCAGACGAAGGGCTTAGAGCGTTCCGGGAGGATTGTGAGATCCCGGACGACGTAATGGTTCGCCCGTTCGTTGAGGGGGAGGAGATAGCCTTTCCCTCCGTCCTCATCAGCAGCTATCTACTGCTAATCGTGGGGTTGCGCTTCCCCCTTCCGGTCTCCTTTTACGACTTGCTTGAGGGGTTGCGCATCCCTCTCCACAAGTGCCGCCCGAACGTTGCCCGCCTCCTATGGGGAATATCGGCGCTGAATAAGCGACTGGGACTGTTCCTCCGGCCTGCCGACGTCGCGAGGTGCTACGTACTGGGCATTGACAGCAGAGGCCCCTACTTCCGCCCTAGGACCGAGGGAAAGGATCTTATCCGAGGCTTGGACTTCCCGAACAAGACCTGGCAGCGGTACCCTTGGGTTGTAGTCGCCGGCAACTGGCTGGAGGATGCCGTTCTCTGCCCTCCGGCGGCTTTTGACCCCGATCTTTGCAAGCAAACTTTCGCCGCCCTCCGTGGAGTCACCCCTACTGCTGACGACACGGAGGCGTTTGACCAAGCCATTGAGGCCGGCATGTCGTTCTCTTACCTAGCAGGGAGACCCGCGGAGAACACGGGTGCCGAATCTTCCTCTGCAGCTCCTGCCGTTGCAGCTTCTGGGTCGCGCCGCTATACCCGATCTATGGCGACCGGGGCGCGGCCCGCCGGCAGGACGGGCTTGTCCGAGGGACCGGTCACCTTGTCTACCAGCAGTGATTCCTCCTCCTCTGAGGACATAAGCCCACCACCAGGCCCATCCAAGAAGGGTAAGGAAAAAGAGGTGGAGGAAGAATCTCAGCCTCCACCAAAAAGGAGCCGACCAAAGACATCCACAGGCCCTCGTATGCCCCGCTCCTGGACGGATTTCTCTCTTGCGAACATGGAGAGCCGCTTGCAGGAGGTGGAGAAGATAGGCGATGAACTGCAGATGGATTCCGCCCTGCGGGGGGTAGACGTCCATGCCCTAGAGCTGGCTGTAGAAGGGTTGACGGCAAAGGTGGCTGCCTTGGAAGAGGAGGTCAAGGCTTTGAAGGGCCAAGGGCCTTGAAGGCACACATTTTTTTTTTTTTTTTTTTTACCGGGAAGGCTACTATAATTGCCCCCGGCTTCTGTACAGTTCTCCTTGTATAGCAATAAAAGGTCCATGAGGCCAACTTTTTGCTTTCAACGTGCCCTTTTAACTGTTCATCAATTCTGCACCATACCGGGCGGTTGATACCCGACCGACTTATGATTGTGCCCATGTCGTGACTGCTCGGGTCCGGACCACTGCTGTCCTGTACCAATCATCAGTTAGGTTTAGGTCCCAATAAGTGGAGACGTGGTCATAACTGAAACGCCTGCAGAGTGACGGAAACGTCTTTTCACTCATTTAATGCGCGCGCCTTTTGAGGCGACTCCCCACGTGACCGAAGCGATGGTTTGAGCGGGAAATATTCTGGACCGATAGATCTGTTCTGATCTGGGCCGTTCAGAGCCTTTATAAATGGCACGCTCGCCTCATTTCGTGCATCCCTGGTCTTCTGTTTTCAGCTTTCATTCCCTCTTGCATCCGTCCTTCTTTTCTTTTTTCTTTTTCTTTGTGAGGCTGGAGAGAACAAATCTGGTGAGGTTCGAGCGGGAGTGGGATTTCTTTTTCCCGAGATTCTGTGCATTCTTCGAATCGGGTGGAACTCTAAGTCGTCTCGATCGAGCGGGTGTTTCTTGCGCTGCTTTGAGAGAGTGCTACTTGGTGCTGAGGAGCATCTATTCATTACCATTCAGGTTAGTGACCCTGCCCCCCTGTATATCAGGTTTGGGGTTTCCGATCCATTTGCGGGTCGTATCTTGCGTCAGTTCCTTCCCGTGGGAGAGCCAGGGATGGAACACTCCGGCTTCAACTCTGCGTCGAGGTCGGAGAGTGAGCAATACCGGTCGGGGTCTCCTGATGCCAGCCTGGCCTGGCTTCCCGAGTCCCTATCTGACCACCAGAGTGGGGCCAGGATCCCCGTTCGTGTGTCTGACAGTGAGTCTACCCAGGAGGCCCCCATGGCCTCCGTCTCGAGAGGTTCAGGCGACGAATTGCCCAGGGAGGCCGGTCGTGTGGTTTTCCCTTGTGAGTCCATTCCTTCCGTACTGCGCTCGCAAGATCTCATCCGGATCAGGGAGAGTGGTTGTGCCTTGGCCGTACACCTTGGCGGCCCGCACCTTTGCCAGTCAGGGTTTGTTACCCTGTTTGAGGACGCCATGATGGCGGGCCTTCGGCTACCCCTTCACCCCGTAGCCCGGGACGTCCTGATCTACCTTGACATAGCTCCCGGGCAGTTGGCCCCCAACGGGTGGAGGTTCCTGATGGGGTGTATATCATTATGGCCCCAAGTGTTCGGGTACGAGCTTACCCTCCAGGAGTTTCTCTGGGCCTACCGACCATTCCCCGTGCATCGGGAATTGGGGTTTTTCTCCTTTTCTGCCCGTCCGGGTAGGAAGATTATTAACGATTGCCCTAGCAATAACAAGGGGTGGAAAGGCAAATTCTTTCAGGCGTCTACCCTTCGCCTCTGTGACATGGCTCCGGGGATCCAGCTGAGGACATCCTGGGCCGAGGAGTTGAGGGGTAAGACCGCCCTTCTGACCTCATATGCTATCTCAGTTTTTTTTAACACAGTGGATTTCTGACTAATCTCTTTTCTCTGTCCACAGCGGGATCAACAAAACCCCCCAAAATCCCTGAATCGTGCCGGGCCAGGATCTTGAGGCTAGCAGGGCTGCCCACTAGCATTGGGAACGTGTTGTCCCGAACGGGGAATTTTGTCGAGACCTACTCCCCCCAGGAGCCCGTTCCAGCCCCCAGCTTCTTACCGATCATCCCTGGTGAGTATCCGGACCCTCTCTCTTGTTAATCCGGCCATCGTCGCTGTCGCTTATCGTACCTTTCAGCTTGTGAATTCGTTTTGCTTTTTTCCAGAAATGGCCCCCAAGCGCAATCTAGACCAGCTGCGGGAGAGGCAAGCTGCCGCTGCCGCCACCGCCACTACCGCCGCTCGGGTGGCGGTTGCTCAAGGTAAGAGACCAGCCACCGAGGCTTTGGGCGGCGAGCGCCCACTCAGGCGCATTCGCCACGGAACGACCTCCCGACACGACCCTGTGGGGACCTCGGCTCTCCGCAGGCCCGCTGGGGACGAGCCCGTGCCTAGGGCTGATATTCCGTCAGGTCTGCCCCTGGGCGGGCCGGAGGAGGTTCAGGAAAGGCTGAAGTCCGTCCTTGTCCCAAGTCAAGTGGAGGCATGTGCCGGGCTGTCTCCCCAAGGCTTCCGAGGGTGGCTGTATAGCATATCTCATCTGGTAAGTGTCCTATCCCCTTTTTTTTAACACTGGCCTGCTCCCCTTTTCGCTTGCCTAACTGATTTCTGTCCTCTTGCTGTAGGTTGGCTGCATGGCCGCGGGATCCGAGTCCGTCATGTCTTCTTTGACCGAGAAGGTCAGCGCTGCTGAGGCCTCCCTTTCGAAGGAGCGGACAGAGCTGCAGATAGCGAAAGCCGCCCTAGCCGTGGAGGCAAGCAAGGCGAACTCACTGGCCTTGAGCTTGGGGGCGGCTCAGGCAGACCTGGCAGCGGTCTTGGCCGAATTGGAGGTTTTTCGGGCTAAGGCGGCAGCCGAGACACCTGCTGCAGAGGCCCTGGAGGGCGCGTTTGACGACGGCTTCTTCCAAGGCTATGACGATCTAAAACAGCGGGTAGCCCGGGATCACCCCGAATGGGTCCTTTCGGCCTACGAGGGGATTAACTCAGACTACTGGGATCTTGGAGGAGACCCTGCAGTTGGTGAAGCTCCTGTGATTGGTGAAGACCCTGCGGCTACTGCTGAGGCCACAGAACTCGCCCCGGACGGGGGCTTGGGGGAAGAGGGACTTGCCGTACCAAGGGAGCCGACCGGGGAGACCGAGAACGTGGTCAGTGTGGAAAACTAATTCCCCGGTCCCTCCTTCCTGCTGTTTGTTTTCAATGCTTGTAGTTTTTTTTTTTTATTTTTTTTATTTTGAGGAGGCTGCTACAATTGCCCCCCAGGCTTTGTATATTTAATTAATGAAAAAGACCCCTAAGGTCAACCTTTCATCAACTTTGTATACGTGCCTTTCTTTTGTGCTGTTTGTATTTGCTAGTATCCGTACGATTGTGGCCGACCTAACACCTGCCTTAGCAAATGTTTTAGGATCGTAACCAACAGAACACCTAGTAAGATGGTATGATTCCCTGTTTTAGCTTCTCTATGCTCCCTTTATGCCCCTGCCCCCCAAGCATTTTGCTAAGGCGAGAGTATGGGAGTGAGGGAGTGAGTGGCCGTAGGGAACCGACCTGGGACATGGGTGGTCGCAGGAGCATTTTAAGCTTGCCATCGTCGGCCACCTAGGGGTTCGGCCCCGTCGTTGGCTGGACCTAGGCGAAACTTTAGCTAATTTTCTGTTTAGGTGTGAACCCTCTTGCCCCCGAGATTCCTGTTAAGGCGGGGGCGTGCTGGGGATTCGACCATAGGAAACCGACCTGGGACATGGGAGGTCGCAGGGTCCTTTGGTGCCTGGGTTTGGAGCCCGAGGTCTTCTTTTTGTGCCTCGGGATTGTTCCCGAGGCCTTTTTCGTGCCTCGGGGTTAGGCCCGAGGTCTTTTTGGTGCCTCGGGGTTAGGCCCGAGGTCTTTTTGGTGCGTTGCACGATGTACTGACAGGGGTAAGTTTTCGAAGCAAACTTTTCAATTTTATTTAAAAGATAACAATCTGTAATAATTGTCCCAACGGGATTACATGAAATGAATTTTCCTAAACTCCCGTAGCCTAAGGCTACTGATAATACTTGCGGAGGTGTTGCACGTGCCAAGGATGGGTGAGATCGTGCCCGTCCATGCTCTGTAGCCAGTAGGTTCCCGGTCGGTTGACCCGAGTTACTACATACGGTCCTTCCCAGTTTGCTCCCAACTTCCCATGGCTTGGGACTCGGGTAGACTGGTTTACTGCCTTAAGGACAAGGTCCCCGACTTGAAAGCTACGATGCTTCATCTTACTATTGTAGTACCGCGAGACCCTTTGCTTGTAAGCTGCCACTTTTAGATAGGCCTGGTCTCTTTTCTCTTCCACCAGGTCTAGTTGTGTTCTGAGGGCTTCTCCATTATCTGGGCCATTGAAGGTAGCCACTCGGTATGTGGGCAGCCCGAGCTCTGTGGGTACTACTGCCTCGAAACCATAAGTCAAGGAAAATGGGGTTTCACCCGTAGCTGCCCGGGGTGTGGTGCGATAGGCCCACAGGAGGGCTGGGAGTTCATCAGCCCACAGGCCTTTGGCACCTTCCAACCTCGTTTTAATCGACTGCAAGATAGTGCGGTTGGTTACCTCGGCCTGACCATTAGCTTGTGGATGTTCGGGAGAAGAGTAATGATTCAGTATCCCATAGTCCGAGCAGAACTGTCTAAAGATAGGTGTATCGAATTGTCTTCCGTTGTCGCTTACCAGGACTCGTGG
This sequence comes from Hydrangea macrophylla, assembly GCA_033977485.1. Classification (NCBI taxonomy): domain Eukaryota; kingdom Viridiplantae; phylum Streptophyta; class Magnoliopsida; order Cornales; family Hydrangeaceae; genus Hydrangea; species Hydrangea macrophylla. The sequence goes on along the minus strand of CM066987.1, from coordinate 68,958,963 downwards.
AATGCCGAACCTGCTAAGGATATTTCTCTCCACAAAATGCTCCATCTTTCGTTCGGTTATCGTTGCCAGGGGCTCGGCTTCTGCCCATTTGGTGAAGTAATCAATGGCTATTACGGCAAACCTAACCTGCCCTTTTCCTGTCGGTAAGGGACCAACGATGTCAATCCCCCATTGGGCGAACGACCAGGGGCTATGGACCGGGGTCTGAAGTTCTCCCGGTCGGTTTATCATGGGAGAGTACCGTTGGCACTTGTCACATCTTCGAACGTACTCCTGTGAGTCTCGGGCCATGGTTGTCCAGTAGTAACCTTGCAGTAGGGCCTTTCTGGAGAGTGTCCGGCCTCCTACGTGGTTCCCGCACACACCTTCATGGATTTCAAACAATATGGCTTGAACTTGCGTTGGATGAACGCATCGGAGGTACGGGGTAGTGAATCCTCTCTTGTAGAGGACACCATCGAGGATATGGTATCGTGCTGCCCGGTATTTGACCCGCCTTGCTTCCTCTTTGTTGTTTGGCAGCCCTCCTGTCGTCAAGAATGTCACGATCGGGTCCATCCAACTGGGCCCCAGAGTGACCGGGTCGACCTCCATGCCTTCCGAGTTAATCACACTTGGCTCGGGCAGGAATTGTATCCTTATCCCGGGCAAGTCAGACTCAGACGACGAGGCGAGGCGAGCAAGCCGGTCGGCTCTGGTGTTCTCTTCTCTAGGTATCCGAGTGAGGGAGAATCCTCGGAGCTGTTTGGAAACCGTCCGGACGAGGGCTAAGTAGGCTATCATGCTATCTTCCCGTGCTTCATATTCCTGGTTTACCTGATTGACCACGAGCTGAGAGTCGCTGTAGCTCTCGACTTGTTGTGCACTCATTGAAATGGCTAATTGTAACCCGACCAGGAGGGCCTCGTATTCGGCCTCGTTGTTCGAGGCACGAAACCCGAATCTCAAGGCATATTCGAGCTGGATTCCGTCAGGGGTAGTCAAGATGATCCCGGCACCACTACCTTGTTGGTTAGAAGAACCATCGACATACAGTACCCAAGTAGGGATGCCGGATTGCAATCCGGGCGGTAAGGCAGCAGGCTCGGGTTCTTCAACCGGGTCTTCGTGATACGTAAACTCGACCAGAAAATCTGCGACAACTTGTCCCTTGATGGCCGTCCGCGGCCGGTAAGTCACTCCAAACTCCTCCAGTTCCAAAGCCCATTTGATGAGCCTCCCGGACGTGTCTGGCCGAGAGAGAATTTTACGGAGTGGTTGATCGGTGAGTACTACAATGGCATGGGCCTGGAAGTACGGCCGGAGCCTTCGGGCAGAGGTAATGAGGGCGAAGGCCAATTTCTCGATACGGGAGTATCGGCTCTCTGCCCCTTGCAGCGCCCGGCTGGTATAGTACACTGGGAACTGTATCCCATACTCTTCCTGAATAAGTGCTGAGCTAACCGCCGATGGTGACACGGCCAGGTACAGGAATAGTTCCTCTCCGACCGTAGGTGTCGTCAGTAGAGGAGGAGAGGCCAGGTACTTCTTGAGGTCCTGGAATGCCTCCTCACACTCCTCCGACCATTGAAAAGCTTTACGGAGGATTTTAAAGAACGGGAGACACCGGTCGGTAGCTCGGGAGACGAATCTGTTCAGTGCGGGCACCCGTCCGGCTAGGCTTTGAACTTCCTTTGTTGACTTGGGAGACCGCATGTTGATGATAGCCTGAATTTTGTCGGGGTTTGCTTCGATTCCCCGTCTGCTGACCAGATGACCGAGGAACTTTCCGGACGAGACCCCAAAGGTGCACTTGACCGGGTTCAGCCTCATCCTGAACTTTCTCAAAATGCTGAAGGCCCCGGTCAGGTGCTCGAGGTGGTCGGTCTCTTCCTTGCTCTTGACCAGGAGGTCGTCCACGTACACTTCCATGGATTTTCCGATAAGGTCTCTGAACATGAAATTGACCAGGCGCTGGTATGTAGCCCCGGCGTTCTTGAGGCCGAATGGCATAACTCTGTAACAGTACGTGCCCTGATCGGTGATGAATGCCGTCTTCTCTTCATCCCCAGGGTACATGCTGATCTGATTGTACCCCGAGTAGGCGTCCATGAACGAGAGGAGTGAGTGGCCTGCCATTGAATCGACAAGGAGGTCTATCCTGGGCAGCGGATAACAGTCCTTGGGGCAGGCCTTGTTGAGGTCAGTGAAGTCCACGCACATCCTCCACTTGCCATTGCTCTTCTTGACCAGGACAACATTGGCCAGCCAGTCGGGGTAGTGGACCTCACGGATGGAGTTAGCTTTCAAGAGCTTCGCGACCTCCTCACTTACAGCCTTTTGTCTTTCAGGGGCCATTCCCCTTCGCTTCTGCTTTATCGGACGGCAGTCCGGGCTGACATTGAGACGATGGGACATTACTCGGGGATCAATTCCGGGCATGTCCTCGTGACTCCAAGCAAAAACGTCCTGGTTTTGCCTCAGGAACTGGATCAACTTTTCTTTCAAGGCGGGCTCCAATAGTGCGCCTATGTTGACCGTGCGGCCCGGATGTTCTGGATCTAGCACAACTTGCTCTAATTCTTCCATAGGCCCGATCAATTCCCTCTGGTCCCGGGGATCCATTTCTTGGACGTTCAGTGATTCGGTGATTGCCCCCCGGCGCAACGAGATGACATAACAACTTCGAGCCGTGGTCTGGTCCCCTCGCAAGCATCCAGGTCCCTGGGGAGTCGGGAATTTCACGATCAAGCTGTGTGTGGAGACATCTGCTCGGGCTCTGTTGAGGGTCGGCCTCCCGAGAATGACGTTGTAGGCCGACGGGGCCTCCACTATCACGAAATTAGTGAGCATGGAAACCTGCTGGGGGTAGGTCCCCATGAGAACTGGGAGTTCGATCGTGCCGAGCGGTTGAGTGCTGGAGCCGTTGAATCCGACCAAGGGAATAGCAATTGGCCGGAGCCGATCCCGGTCAATCCCGAGTTGGTTGAACGCCGCTGTAAACATTATGTCGGACGAACTGCCTGTGTCCACCAGCACCCTCTGGACCATATAGTTAACTATAGAAAGCGTTACTACTAGCGGGTCATCATGGGGGCAGTGGAGGCCCTGTGCGTCGTCGGACGAGAAAGTCAGAACATCGGCTGGTGAGGGGCCGGTGAATTGGACCTGCCATACATCCGCTCGGGACGCTCGGGCATGCCTCTTCCGCGCCGACTGAGAATCACCTCCGCCGGATGTTCCTCCGGAGATCACGTTAATGTGGCCGAGTGGTGGAGGGGGCTGACCGGGAGCTTGAGCATCCTGACGGGGGCGTCTGTCGGCCGCGACAAACTCGGCAAGATGCCCCTGCTCGATCAGTTTCTCGATCGCTATCTTTATCTTGAAGCAATCCTCTGTTTCGTGGCCGTGATCCCTATGATAACGGCAAAATTTCTCCCGGTTTCTCTTACCGGGTGGGGCCCTGAGTTTAGCTGGCTGCGGGAGTAACCTCTGTGCTTCCGTGGCGGCCATCACCTCATGTATGGGCCGAGAAAGGGGAGTAAAAGCTGTTGGGGGCTGGCCCCTAACATCCCGCTGATCTTGCTTCGGCTTCTTTCCCGAACCCTTCTCTGATCCCTCGCGCTTGCGCTTGGCCTGCGGGGATTCGTCTCCCGCCTGGCTGGCGCGTTTTGCCTTCAAAAATTCTTCGGTGTCTATGTACTTCCCAACTCTTTCCGAGAGTTCCACCAGGGTGGCCGGTCGATTCCGATGAAAAGACGTGGCCACCTTGGTGTGTTGAACTCCTGAGCAGAAGGCCATGATCGCGGCCGTCTCATTGAGATTGCGGATCAGGAGCCTCTGTTGGTTGAAACGATCCACGTACTCCCTTAAAGATTCACCCTTTTGCTGCTTGACGGCTAGCACCTGGGTATCTGGTTGGGATCGGTCTAGCATCCTGACAAACTGGCTAACGAAGAGTTTGCTGAGGGCTTTGAAGTTGTCAACCGTTCGCGGCTTCAAGGCGTGGAACCATTGAGCGGCTGACCCCTTCAAAGTACTGGGGAACGCTAGGCACAACAACTCGTCCGTTGTAGTGACCAGTGCCATCTGTGCCTTGTAGGTGCGGATGTGGTCCACCGGACTCCCCTTGCCGTCGTATGAACTGAGATGAGGGGGTTTGAACTTCCGTGGAATTGGGAACTGTATCACTCGGGTGGTGTAGGGCGACTCTGTTTCGGTATTCGTGAGGTCGTGACCGGACTTGCGGTTCAACCTCTCGATCTGTTGCTGTAACTCCTCGACCTGGGCTTTGACGTCGGTGTGCCCGGTCCTCCTTTCTGCGTCCGAGTGGTAGGTAGGGTCAGATGACGAAGCCTCATCCTCAAAGCGCGTCGACCTCGGGGATAACACTCGGCTGTGGGTCCGGGATAGTCTGTGCCTAAGATCCCCCCGGCTCAGGACGGGTGGATCATTGACAGACTCCCGGGCTTTGCGTCCGGGCGCTTCTCCCCTCGCGGCTCGTCTTCGCTCAATGAGGATCCTGGCATCCTCCACGCGGTGCGCTCGACGAGGGACGTACCGAGGTCCTCTCTGCGAGCGCTTGGTAGCATGGCTACGTTCTCCCTCCAGGTGTCGTTCGTGATTTGGTTGGGAGACTGGAGCAGATCGGGTTTTTCCTTTCGTCCGAACGGGCCCCTAGCTGGGAGTGCTCTTTTCGGGCCGCTTTTCCGACGAGGGGCTTTTCTCATGGTCTCCAACCGCCTTTTCGTGCTGGGCCATAAGCGCCTCTATTTGCTGCTGTGTTCGGTGCTGGCCCTCCAAGAGTTGCTCCAGCGCCGCCGTGACCTGGTCAGTGGTCATGGAGGTAGCCCGCGGCCCGATCTGCAGGTCCTCCTGACCGGCTGCATCGGCGGTTTTCTTACCCTTTCTTGGCGGCATATCGATCAGCCAAAGATTTTTGTTGATGAGAGAACTGTGTCGTTTCCCACAGACGGCGCCAAACTGATGATACTGAAAATTGGTAAGAGTAAGCTAGGCAGGAAATAAAGCCACACAAGATTTGTATGTGGTTCGGTCCCGTTAATAAGGTGACCTACGTCCACGGGTGCGTCTGTGCGCGTCTCACTAACAGATCACCGGCGGGCCTGGTGAGCCAACAATGGTGGGTGGCACTACCAGTAATACCGGCCGGGGGTATGCGTGTAGATGGTGAATTCCCTAGTGCAGGATTATATGCTTAGAGAATTGATAGTCGGATCCCCTTTTGAAAGGATAGGTGAGCTCTTTTATAGGTGCAAGAGTCCACCCTTACATGGTAAGCTTATTAGATTAGGAAGTGTTACCTAATTGCAATGGATGTACACAATGTTTGGAAAGTTTCCTAAGTGGTTTAGGAAACCATTGATTCCTCTTGATAGAGTCATGGCTACGCAAGGAAACAATATTGAAATATAACTGACGCCGCATCTCTCGGGACCTCACCACGACCGTCCGGGTACCCCGGTCGACAATAACAGGGCACCTCGGGAGCGTGGGCTCCACGCTGAAAATCCGACCTTCCCAGGCCATCGGCTGAACACGTGGCAGCTTGACAATTACAGAATATTTCTCGACATATCAGGTTTTATCAATTAACACATAACAATTCTTCCCTCAATAATTTTCAAATCAAATTACAAGATCCCCAATATACTATTTAACGTATCTAATTTACTCATTGTTATCAAAATGACCACACAATAAGGTCAATTATTTCAGGTACAATAACCTCAACCCAACATTCAATATCAGCCTACATGAAACCATAATGAAAATTCAAATTCTCATATCGTAAAGTATTATAACAATCATTCCACAATATTTTTATCGGACTCAACGTTAATGACTATCACCCATTTTTTTTTATAATCAACATTATATGAGAATTCATGTATCTCTAAGTAATTTTCGTTAAGTCATACGAACGAATAAAAATAAACACAACGAATCATATTTCTCCAATTTCGTACATTTTAATATACTAAAAACTGCTACTGAAATCTTCAATTTCTGCCCAAACGGCGCAGAATCAGGAAAAACTCCATTAGACAAAAAGTGTGCAGAATCGCGTTTCCTATAGACCAACGCGAACAGAATGTTCAAATTCAAAGCTACGATTTTCTAATAATTTCTCAAGTTTCTGCAACTGTATAAATTACAAAAAAATGAATTTCACATATATTTCTTAATCACCATGAATATTTCACATATGGTTTTATCAAACTAACTATTTACCTAACCCTTTCGAATACCCTAATGTCATAATCACAAAGTCACACGAAGGGAAAAGAAAATATCTAGATTACTTCAACAATAACAACGTATCCATTACAAAGATTTAACCCTAATAATTAAATTAAACATATACTAATTTAATTTACTCCCGTGTACATGTATATATACATACGTGTATATATATATACTCGGATACACAAAAATTTAACTCACCTCGTTGATCAAAAATCGATACCCACGAATGCTCCGTGATTCCCCACGTGCCCACGAACCCGAGACCATTCTCCTTTCTTCTTCTTCTTCTTCTTCTTCTTCTTCTCTCTCTCTCTCTCTCTCTCTCTCTCTCTCTCTCACACACACACACACACACACATACACACATACATACACACATAAACTTCTGTTCTCTCTTCTTCTCTCTTTTCTTCTCTTCCCTTTTTGTTTTAATATGGGGGCTAGGGTTTTTAATATAAGTATATATGTACACTGCATACACAACACATGCCAATAAAACGCACACAAATATATAAATCCCGTTTTTCTTTTTATGGGCTCACAAAAGAGACTCATATGAGCCCAGAATGCAGTACAAAGTATTAAAATGAGTAGCCCAATGGGTACCCATGACCCCGGTACTAAGTTTTAATATTAATTACATTATTTAACACATTTGCGGGCCTGTAAACACTATATAACAAAAATACATATCAACCCTTCACTTTTTTTTTAACAAATATAAATTAATAAAATATAACTCCCAAACTAAACGCGCTCACTCATGATTTAATTGATATGTCCACCAAACACTTAAATTTTTCAAACACATGTCTTACATAGGCACACTAATATAATATTGTTAACTAAAAATAATTATTAAAATAATTATTTACACACTTAAAAATTTAGGGTTGTTACACATACCTTCCATGTGAGAGATGACAATATGTATGATACTAACTGAAATCATGATAAGTATAAGAATTGTGTTGTATGTCATTTGTGTCTAGCTCGGTCACGAGGACTTAGAAGCTATAAGTTGCATGTGTGATGCTATTGATGCCACGGGGTGCTTGATGCTCAGTTATGAGTCGTGGTTTGGTCTGTTAGCCATGTCATGGGCTTGTATGTATACATGCCAAGTAGTGGGCTTATGTTTGAAAAAGGCCAAGTAGTGGGCTTGCGATGAGTATGGGGCTAACTAGGTGGGCAAGATTTATACAGAGCACAATTTGCGGATACCATTTATTAATTTGGGCCAACTGGGTTGGTGACACTAGTAAAAGGATAAAATGGGTTACCAAGTCATGGAGAAGTCTTCGGTAACTAGTGGCCAACTGGGTGGGCAACGATATCCATGGTATGGAAAAGTGGATAAAATGGGTTACCAGCTGTAACTAACGGCCAACTAGGTGGGCGACGATATATATGTGCTATGATCCTTTAGATAAGTGCACTATTTATATATATATATTGGGTACGGGCCAATTTGGTATTCTAAGAAATAGTGGTGGGGTCAAGTATATCATGATTCTATTTGTTGGACTTATTGTCCGAAACATTGTGTCGTGTTATGAGTTGTATTGAGTTGGGATGTGGTCGAGTTACATACTGACTTCAAGATAGAAGTGTGATATAATTTTAAAAGCAGTATGTTGGAATGTTAATAATTAACATCTTCTATTCAATTTTGAAGTGTGTTTCCTCATATGTTGTTAGACTACGTTTTGTTGGTACACACTATAGTTTTGTAATTCACTCATATTTATAGCTGATGGTGTACTCGCCTAGGCATTTTGTGCTCAGACTATTAATTCCAGGAGAACCAGGAGGCTAGCTACCAAGAAGATGAGTAATACGGAGAAGAGTGGTTCCCCTTCGCCAACTAAGGCAGGACCAGAAGCTCGTCTAGAGGACCTTGTCGAGAGGCTCCTCAAAATTATGTTTTAATTTGTTAATCTTATCCTAGATGCTATGTTTAGCCACCTATTTGGCCAGTAGTTTATTATGATGTATCTATTGGACTACCGGGGTTCTACCCCCACACTTATGCAATATTGTAGTTCTAGACTCCAGATGTTTTGTAAAACCTTATGGTATCCCTTACGACTAGCGATGCTTATGCTTTAAGTTATGATCTTTGGCACCTTAACTACTCTGATTGTTAGTATTCTTATTATTATGTCATGTGTTTTGGACAATCTGGCTACTCACGAACTATTGAAACTCATCGGGTCCAAGGGTGGAAAGTTCTTTTTCCCTACCTTACTACGCCGGGGTGTGATATATTCGCCAGATAGTTATTCAATATTTATGTCATGCCCCGAAATAGCCAAAATAGGAATAATTAAAGCATTTTCTCTTTTGGGTTCGTAGCTTCGTGGCAGATTGAATATCTCATGATTGTCCATAACAATAAAGGACTGATATAATAAATATCAAGTAGCAGGATAATCGTGGTGGTCAAGGCATACTTATATATTAAACATAAACATCAGAGTCATACACTTCATTATTACATAATCTTAGAGAAGAGGAAAGAAAAGAGAATAATATCTTAGGCATAAGCCCTATAACATAATAATAAGTCTGGCATCTTAGTGCCTCAACATAACAAAAGATAAGTAAACTAAGAGTCTTCCACTCTCGTCAGCTAGCTCGCATAGCCATAGCCCTCCTCGGTGTACTCCTCTTCTGGGCAGTAAGCCTCTGCAAGATCTGGACATTTAATTGTCAGGACATAAATGTCGTCAACTTTACTACAGCTGAGTGAGTAAACCTACTACACTAAACAGGCTCAGAAAACACTTGTTTTTTCCATTTTAGAAGTAAACGCTCCCTTTTTATACTTTAGAAAAACATTACATTAAGTCTCTCTTAATCTTAATCTCATCGTGACTCAAATGTTATGAGGCACTCAACGACAATACTCATTATTGGAAGTACAACTAACATCAACCGATTGATCACTTTGGACTACTAGTCCAATCGGACTTGATGAATCCACTTTGAACCATAGGTTCAAACTCTTACGACTTGACTTACTTTGGGTCACTGATCCAATCTTTACTTTACTTTGGACTACATGTCCAATCTATACAGACTTGACTATTTGCATGCATTCTGGCATAAATGCTGTTGGTATGGAATATCATAGCCTAACATGGCCTTTGGGATACCCTCTTATCATCTTTAGCCAAACTGGCCACTTACTTGATATCTTTTGTCATCTTTAGCCTAACTGGCCTCATCACTTTACATCTTAGCCCAACTGGCCACATTACCTGGTAACCCCCATTTATTCCATTCTGTTTTGGTTAACTTGTCATCATAGCCCCAAATGGCCTACTTACTTGACATCTGATCCCAATGGCCTATTAACAATCCCAACACAACTGACCTTGATAGTACCAACGAGGTACTACAATCTCTCTTGCCACCCTGGCATCTATAACAAACCATATTGATGAGGTATGACTACTCTTGCCACCATCGCCCTTATGGCCATAGAAACATCTTAACAACATCATAGACTCATTACTCTTTTACAGACAAAACACAGGAACCAGACCGACAGATGTGATCATCTCGTTATATTCTTGCTATCGCAACTTACATATCATCAACTAATGCTGCGGTACAAGTCATTAATTCGCATTATCCTCGAATTATTATACTTAAGTATGTCTCGTATTACTCTCAGAGTTTATGTATCTCACACATATGCATCTACTAGTTCAATTCATCCTTTACTTACCATATAAAACATGTTCTTTATTAAACTAGTAGGCTCAAGTGCTTGGGAGAGCTTGAGCGCTCGCCTTTGTAAACTTCAAGATTCTTTCTTCTTCACATTACATAAGATGTACATTTAGAAGGTACCACTCAATTAGCATAAAGTACAACTTCATTCAGGCACATGCAAACATAATTAACAAGTATATTTCAAGGTATAACTAACTCAACTCATAGTACCATAGTACATAGCATAGATCCTCATCAAACTAACATGCAATAAACTAATCTTTTAAATACTGCTAATCTTGAGTGCTCAGGGTTCTCGAGCGCTCAGGCATGGCCTACTCGTTGGGCTCGCGCGCTCACGCTTGGTCTGAGCACTCAGGATTGATAGTTCAGAACAGTGACAGTTTTAGCAACACATTTTAAGCTCACAAATCTATATGCATTTTACTTGCATGGACTTGATTTTTAAGATAACTTAATAAAACATGTTTTATGAGTGAGTATGAAGACTCACCAAGAGTGAGGCAATCAAGTGATGGAGGATATGCTATGAGCTTGCATCATCAATTTTAAGAGTTCTTGGGAGATGCACTTGCCGCTACATGTTCGCTTATAACAACAGTTATCGTACGAGCATATGAATGGTGCCGTTTGAAGCATTATATGAATGAACTTGTCAATCGCCACTATAATGGGCTGAAGTTAGAGATACTCAACTTCTTGGCCAGAAATGGTACGAGAAACTAGCGAAAAGATTCAAGTTGTATGCGAGAAGATGAAGACAGTTCAGACCCGATCAAGAGTTATGCTAATAAGTGATGGAAAGACTTGGAATTCACAGTTGGAGATCACATGCTGCTCAAGGTTTTACTTATTCAAAGCATTATCAGATTTGGTTAGAAGAGAGGCAAGCTATCACCACAGTTCATCGGACCGTTTGAGATCCTGGAGCATGTTGGAAGTTGTTTATTGATTTGTGTTGGTGCCAAAGATGTCAAGAGTGCACAGCATTTTTCACATCAGTATGCTACAAAAATGTGCCCATAATCCAGCACACGAGATCAACTTTGAAGATATTGAAGTCAACGACAACACCACATTTAACGAAGGACCAGTGTGTATCCTAGTTCATGGAATCAAGAAGCTCTGGAACAAGGAAATTCTGCTAGTGAAGATCCAATGGAAGCACCATGACAAAGGCGAAGCTTCATGGGAACTGGAGTTCGAGATGTAGGAGAAATTTTTGTTTTAATTTTAACTTTACTACTTCAGATTTCGAGGATGAAATCTTTTAAGAAGTGGTGGATGATGTAATACCCTGTATTTTCAATATATATTAATATAATAAGATTCTGTATAATAGCCTATACCATACCTGTAATTTGGTGTTCAATCGATTGAACATGTTCTCAATCGATCGAAAATCTTTGGTTACAGTCGATCAGACTCTTTTCAAGTGATCAAAACCCTGCTGGTTCCCTTCTCAATCGATCGAACCCATTTTCAATCGATCTAACCTGGCTGACCTACTCTCAATCGATCAAAGTCGTCGCGATCGATCGAACGTGTCTAGAAACCTTATCTTCAGTTTACGCAAAGCTACCACCTTGCACCACCTTTCCCTATATATACATGTATTTTGTGTGTGTGTGGGGGGCGGGGTTATTGAAATAGAGAGAGAATGTGCTTGTGTTTATATATACACATCCATACACATATTTATACATATACATACATACACTATATATATATTTATTCTGGGAGAGAGAGAGAGAGAAGGCAGAAGAAGAAGAGAAGAGAAGGAGACAGAAAAAGAAGGAAGAGACAGAGAGAGAGATAGAGATAGAGAGATAGAGAGAGAGAGAGAGAGAAAGAGAGAGAGAGAGAGAGGAAGACATTGGAGGACTAAGCTTGGAAAGCTCAGGCTAAATGCGACTTAATGACTTTTAGTGAGTTCTAAACTCACTCAGTATCTAGGGTTATTGTTTTTATAATTTTGGATGTAAATAAATTGAACCAAACACATCCTAAAGGTTCTATACGTCACTGCCTGGAGAAGATTACTTTCAATAGATTGAACTTGGTTCAATCGATCAAAACCCTAGCTTCTCAATCGATTGAAATGACTTCAATCAATCGAGACCACTTGTAACGACCCACCTCCCCGTCTAGCAACAATATTGTCCGCTTTGGGCCTAAACACAAAGAACTTCCCAGGGGGTCACCCATCCCTGGTACTGCTCTGGCAGCAGCACGCTTAACTGTGAAGTTCTTTCGTGTTTAACTCCCTCACGATTTTAAAAGGCCTTGTTGCATATAGAGGGGCGATTAATCCTTATAAACTAGTCCAGGAACTTCACCCCAGGCGATGTGGGACAAGTCCCCACACCCGACCTCACCTCATCCGTCTTGGCCATCCTGCCTCAAGAGTATTGGCTCTTGGTCATCACACCACTTTCACTTCAATTGCTTGAAGATTCTTCAATTGATTAAAACTTACCTTTCCCTAATTAATTGAAGTGGTTTCAATCGATCGGACATTTTAGAACATGATTGTTTCTTGTTAATTATAATACAAACTGTTTAGCTATTTCTATATCAATACATGCTTCCTATATGCGATACCATTGCATCAAGAGATAATGGAATGTGATAATGAGATATCATTGTGAGGAACGCATTTTAGTTTGGGATAGTGGTTAAGGGTTTGATCCTAATTGAGTTTGATAATACATTCATTTTAATCAGAGTAGTTAGGCCATATGGGAATGTCGTGTATCAGTGATAGATATCATTACATAGGGGTGCAACTCGGTCAGGATCCAAAGGGTTTTGGCTTTGCCCAAGCTTGAGCCTAAATTCAAGCAGTCTGCCCAAGCCCGAGCCCAAGCTCGACATAACCTTTTCAACCCGATCCCAATTTGTGATTTAGTATAACTCAAGCTTAAGCTCAAGCCCGAATTGAGCCTGAATTGCAAATTGTTTTTTGAGCAAACCACTTTTTAATATTAAAACAACAATATGTAGAGTAGCGAATCTATTTTTTTGTTTAGATTTGGGAAAAAAATTCATCTATCAATTTAGTGCTTGAATAATTGTGGACACGCGGGATTCCACCACTTTTTTGTTTTGAAATTGATTTGAAAAGAGAGAGAAAAGGTCTGTTGAAAACAGATACAGAGTCGCCACTTGGTCTTTAAGGAACCAAGACACCTAATTTTGACTCACCCAAACGGATAAAGGGCACCGGCCCTTCATAACCAAAGAACTTGGCTCGGGGTTTTGGTACGAGAGAGGAAAGAGCCTTTGTCGCGACTAAAACACCCTCAACTCGCCCCGTCTTTCGACGGGCCTCAATTAGCATCCAAATAATCATCTTATACTATGTATGATTTGACAATTAATACTATGATAGTATACTACATCACATAAGAAAATTTGAAATTGAAGATCTAAAGATAAGATATCATTCATAAGATCTAAGCCAAGTATCACACAATGCAAAGTGAAAGATCACACAAAACAAACCTAGGAAAAATCGTCTAATCACATATCAAGTAATAAAGTTTTCCTAATCTAAGGGGACATGAATTGCTCTTTTTTTTTTTCCGGGGAAACATGAATAACATTGAAACAAATGAATCAAAGAAAACAAGGATGCTTAGCAAGCTAGAATGATGCATGTTAATCTTTGAGAATAGAAGATCTCTCAATCCCCGGGACGGATGAGAAAGGACGATTAGATCGAGAGGAACCATGAACGTATTGATCAAGTTCATTCCTTATAATCTTCTTAGATTAGGACTCACAAAAGCCCCAAATCTTTGCATGCATGCAATGTATGTATCTAGAATGTGTAAAGGTTGTAGTGTGCTTTGTGTTCATGGATTTCTAGAATGAATTAGAAGTCTAGGATGTGTATGAATAAATGAATGAAATCATCATGTGATATGTACAAATGTAGTATGAACTATTTTCTAAGACATGAGCTAATTTGGGTTACATGTAAGCATCAAATCAAAGGATGGAAGTAAAAGTATGCTTGCTGTGAATAGTGGACAGTACAGTAACATGATCTTGTGAAAATGGAAAATAGGAGTTAGGAATGTTTTCAATGCATGATTTTTTATGGAGATCTTCCTTATTGTGTCTAACACATAATCCAAAAAACCAATCTTTAATAATTATCACATATTGAGAGAAATAATATAAACAATAGAGGTCACTCAAAAACAGAGTCCGTACTGTCGATTGAAATGTTAGAAAATCTTAGAAAATGAAAACAAATGATCTAGAGGCCCATATTATACAGAAAGTTCCCTAAGACATTGAAGTTCAAGGAAAAAATAAGTTGGCACCACACCTTTTGGAAATGTTTTCTGTAAAACAAGTTGAAAATAGACCAAGCTGCTGTGACAGCAAAAATAGAATATCTGGAGAGAATGTTTGGGTCCAAATGGACCATTTTCAAGTATTTTCAAGTCAAACCAAAAATCATGGTGTTCTCTAATGAGTTAGAAAGACTTTCCAAGTGGTCTTGCATCCATACATTGAGTATTGAGTTCTAGAGAAATCTTTGAACTCAGATCATTCACTGTTTTGACTCACTGTTTTGAAGATTTTGGGAAAAACTAGAGTTTTCTTTCTTGAGATCAAAATGAGGGGTTTTAAGAGGGGTTTTGAAATAGAGGTTTTGAAAGTATATTTTCATCATCAAATAGAGATTATAACCACTTAAAATGTCAACATCAAACTTATCATCAAGAACCTCCAAGATTGTTGGAAAGAGGCATTTTTATTTGAACATAACTTCAAGGATACCTTGGAGGTATTGAAGTTATAATCATCATCTATCAAACATGTTTTTGAGGTCAAGAGCTACTATCCATAAGGATTCACTCACCTCAAACTTCATGTCATCATCTAGATGATGATGAACTAGTAAGTAAATAAAGAAAATAAAAAAGAAATGAGATAAGAAGAGATGAACATTGTATATAAGCAAGCAAATGAACAAATCAATAGATGATATTTAATGGTGGAACCACAAGCATTCAACCTCTCATATGTGTGTATATGAGTGAGTACATCACTCTCTAACTTATAGGAAGCTCAAAGAAGATGAAGAAGATGGATTGAAAGCTTGAAAATAAAAGTTTAGTTTTTAGAAAACTAATTGAAACTCACATTTTGGATTAGATTTGGAAGAAGAAAATCTATACTTCTCTCTCTTTCTCCCTAACTCTCTATATCTCTCTCTAATGGCTTTCAAGCTCTCCTCTAAATGGAAGTAAATGGGTCTCCTATATAGGCCAACTTGGGGAGGTATTTTGGGTTTTAAAAAGTCTCTAATTGGTCCAAAATCCCGGAATAATCAAACCTATGTCGTTTTATTTGTTGAAAATTTGAATTAAAACCCAAAAATTAACCAAAAATTACAAAAAAAAGTGAAAATCACTCAGAGTGCCGCCGCGGTAGTCAACTCCCCCGTTGACCAAAAATTGCATTTTGGCCCCCGGAACTCTCGAAATTCACGAAACGACCCTATGTCGTCCAAAATTCACAGAAAATTCATACAAAATCCAAATTGAGATTGTGATATACCGTTGGAAAGGTATTGAGGTCTACTTTTCATAAAAAATAGTTTGGATTTGGGTCAGTTTGGAAAGTTTTGCGGTAGTCACGATAAAAGCCGAATTGATCGCATTTTTCACCTTCAAAAATTCATAACAAATTCGTTTTAGATCCAGAAATTATGTGCAATATACCGTTAAAAAGCTATTGACCTCTAGTATTTGATAAAAATATTTCAACAGCAAAAAGGAGACTTTGATTTTTGGTCCAACTTGCAGTCAAATCAGTCAAACAGTGCACTTCCAAAAATTTTGGGAAGTTCTGGGAGCCTCCAAAGACTGATGTTTCTGTCCGATTTTCTTTTAAAACATATTTTAAGACTTTTCACATGATCTAGGATGATCTCAAAATTTTTGGGTGAATTTGGATGATTTTGGTCAAACCTTGGTCAAACCGGTCAATGGAGACTTTCCGGGAACTTTCGGGACTTCCGGGGGTCTCTGGGAGCTTACGATTTCAAATATTTATCTTTTAAAATACATTTTTTTTGTTTGGAACAACATCAAATGATTTCTGAGATTCTGGGCCAATCCGGAGAGTTTGAGCTTTTAGAGGCATTTTGGTCATTTCTTTGATTTCTTGAGAGTTAGAGGCAATATCTAAAAATTCGATCTTTCTAATCATCGAGGTTTGACATGCTTGTGGCCTCCTAAATCTGTTAGCCAACAAAATGGGGTGTCTATAGTTTGCCCCTCTTTGGCATGAACTTATGAGGCAACGCGTGTCGCAAGCGAGTGCCAAAGCGTTGAAGAGGCAGGATTTTTGGAGGCTAAAGATTTGGGATAAAAACAAGTGCGTTGCAAAAAAAAGCAGGAAAAAGAAACCAGTGTTGAGGCTAGTGTTGGTCGTGCTCGACGTGAGCTGCCTACGTATTCTAAGGGGAATCAGACCAAGACGTAGTTCGGGGCACAAAGAAACAAAACATGCAAATACACAACAATCAGGCGGATGCTATGGGGGGATGATGCTATGCAATGCATGGATGTGATATGAATTGTGTCCTATCATGTCTAGTGTTCTAATCCTAGAATGAACTAGTGCTGTGGGGTGTACCACTCCGAGTGGACTTGTGTCGTGCCTGTATTGTGTTCTAAAGTGCTTGTGGTCCTAGTTGTCATGCCCCGAAGTACCAAAAATAGGGTAAAAAATTTCCTTTATGGGTTCGTAGACATGTGACTTTGTGAGTGCCACCTGATTGTCCAAACATGCTTATAACAATAATGTGATATGGGAAAGTGACTAAGTTCAGCGGAAGTAGAAATTTAAAACATCCAAGTCTTACATCAGTAGTATATTACAGGCCAAAAAGATATCCAAACGTTACATATTACAAGACCAGCTAAACTATTACATCACTAACATAATAATAACAGATTTATAATAAAAGAAAAGCTCCAAAGTCTTCAGCTGGCGAAACCGTAGCCTTCCTCGTAGTAATCTTCACTAGCATAGTCTTCAGTAGTAAAGTCAGCATCTTGATAGCAGTCGGCTCCGTCTGAACTTGCAAAGGCTGGACGTGGAAGGTCCAGCGGCATGAAAAGTCGTTAGCGGTTAAGCTAAGTGAGGGTCCCCTTAAGGTTACCACCACTTAAGGTAAGTTATTCTTCATATCTTCTTGTTTCTCGGGCAATTTCGGGTATGGGATATTATGACCATATCTCGTTCATCATTTCTTAATCTCGATACTATGTCTTGTTCGTCTTTTCTTATTCTCAAAATCATGTCATATTTAAACCCAATCATTCCGTTTGAAACTTAACCCAGAACTGAACTGACCAATGACATTGACTGAAAGAAGACTTAACTCCAAACGCATTTACTGGTCAAGAAAGTACAACACTCAACAATGAATAGTTAACTGTCGCCTAACTAGTACTCAAACTGTCGCCCAAATGGCATAAGTGTGCGGGACATTAATAATCTCTTGGTCGAACACGTCATGCCAATCCTCAGGTCGCCCACACGTTACCGAACACGTCATGCCGATCCTCAGACCAAGGGTACAGGAAATTAATAATCACTTGGATGAACACGTCATGCCGATCCTCAGGTTACCCGGTACATAACCGAACACGTCATGCCGATCCTCAGTCCAAGGGTGCAGAAAACTAGTCAACTACTTGATTGAACACGTCATGACGATCCTCAGGTCATCCGCACTTGACCGAACACGTCATGTTGATCCTCAGATCAAGGAACAAACCATAACTCACCAATCGACACCATGGAATTACCGAAAGACCAATTTTGCAAGAAATATCCAAACACGACACGAAAGTTCATGAATCAACTTTGACCGTAGTCACATGACTAGAAATGAGGCCCAATGTCCCTTATTCGCATTAAATTTGTTATCGAAGGTTTTATCATTATTTTACGCGTTCGCACGTTTCATAGTTTAGTTCATTAATATCATCCATTTATAACCGTTAATATTTCGCTATACGTCCGACATTCCGTTTTCCTCTCAATATACTT
The DNA here is from genome assembly GCA_033977485.1 of Hydrangea macrophylla. Lineage (NCBI taxonomy): Eukaryota > Viridiplantae > Streptophyta > Magnoliopsida > Cornales > Hydrangeaceae > Hydrangea > Hydrangea macrophylla. The sequence continues at coordinate 68,940,876 of CM066987.1, read as the reverse complement.
ACGATGGAAACTTTCCCGATCTCTTATCAATGTAATAATCGTGCCATACAATATACTTATAGTTTGGGTATGAACTTTCAACGGTCATTAGACTATATGCATAACAATAGAAAACATAGCACGTAGCTCATGGATTTATAACGTGAATTTAATACCAATAAACACATAGATGAAACCCTTAACATACTCATCTACGCGATAGCACTACCATAGCACGAGATTTTCATAACAACACATGTACCAGAAAACTAGCATCAACAATCAACACCATGCATAAACAAAACATTATACAAAAAGTTGTACAATCTGCCAAGATACATTTTCACTGTGTTGACTGAATTAACATGATTTATTTGGGCATAATAAATTGCTTTGTAGATCAAACTCAAAACTAAAACATTATAGATAATAGGAATATCTTCATGTACAAAAAAAATCTAGCTTCAATTACATTTTTGAGCTACTCAAACTATTTATTTTACAAGACATTTCTTATATCTCGGACTGTTCTGTCCCAGATTTATAGTACTGCATTTTACGTGAATTTTACCTATGAAGGAGGGGTTTTTAGACTGAGTTATAGAAGGGTTATTTGTAGATAAATGGGTTAGATTTCTGCACAAAAAAACCTAGCTTAATTCTCATTTTGGAGCTGCACAAAACATTCATTTTACTAAACTATGTTCTGCTGAAAGTTTCAGTTTCTCAGATTTATAACACTGTATTGTACATGCATTTCACCCATGAAGGAATGATTTCTAGACTGAGCTATAAAGCGTTATTTGTAGATAAATAAGTTAGATTTTACCACAAAAAAACTTAGCTTAATTCCGATTTTTGAGCTCCTCAAAACATCCATTTTACTAAACTACATTCTGTTGGAAGTTTCTGTTTTCCCAGGTTTATAATACTGCGTTGTACATGCATTTCACCCATGAAGGATTGATTTCTAGACTGAGCTATAGAAGAGTTATTTGTAGATAAATGAGTTAGCTTTTACCACAAAAAACTAGCTTAATTAGGATTTTTGAGCTGCTCAAAACATTCATTTTACTAAACTATGTTCTGTTGAGAGTTTCAGTTTCTCAGATTTATGGATTTGTCTTGCATGTCATGAAAACTTCAACACAACAACATCAAACTTCTACTAAATATTAGTACATATTATATGGGTTCTAAATTGAGTTAGATTACTCATAATTACTCACTAAAGCTTGAAATTTAAGCTTGATTTTGGTTGATGCTTAGTGAAGCTTTAATCTTCAAACTTCAAGGATGAACTTCTTCTTCTTCTATTCTTCCATGGAGCTATAACTCTAGCTCTCTCTCCCTCTCAATTATATGCAGATTGTAGAGACAAAAGTGTCTCAATTGTGTGTATGTGCATGATATATAGGAGATTGGCATGGCTAGGTGTCATTTGCATGAGTTCATGCAAAGACACATGTCCAATATGTGGACAAATGTCATGGGAGGAGATGACAAGTGTAAGGAGTGGCACATGGGCTGCCATGTGGCCGGCCATATGGGGCCCATCTCGGGTTGTGTGCAACTTTCTCAATTTACGTACAACCGGGTATTAATTCTAATGTCCGGGTCCGGGTACGGGACTAAGTTAAATCTTATTATGGTCGAGTCGGTATGGTTACTACAGTCTATATGGTAATACTACAACACGTCCATACCGTCATGTAATTAAAACAAAAATATAATAATATAGTCGGTCCGGCAATACAGAAATTAGAAAAAGATGATATTATAATGACAGAAAATTACAGGTATTACATCTTCCACCACCTAATAAAGGATTTTGTCCTCGAAATCAGAGCTTATCTATTTACAAAATCGAAAAGAATATTTCTCTCGCATCTCTGACTCTATTTCCCACGGAGTTTCTTTTTCATCATGATGATTCCATTGAATTTTCATCAATGGGATCTCCTTGTTCCTCAGCTTCTTGGTTTCTCGACCTAAAATCTTGATGGGTCTCTCTGTGTAAGACACGTTGTTATTCGCCTCAATGTCCTTGAAGTCGATTACATGTGGCGTCGCGCCCTGATGACACTCCTTCAACATACTGATGTGAAAAACATTGTGAATACCTGACAACCTTGGTGGCAACATCACTAATTTCTAATATCCTACATGGAATTTTTGGAAAAATTCAAGTGCTACATCTCTACCTACCTTATCAGAGGATTTCGTCCTTGAAATCTAGATTTTGCTAGGTCTTAGAAAGTACAAGGTACTAATAATATCTCAGATTTTAAGGTTGTAAGGTTCCCACTAGCTAACTAATTAGACCTTCTCACAAATTCTTTCAAACGTCCAAACTTCTTTGCTAAAACAATGCCAAGTGAAATTCATAGTTCTGACATTGAATATGGCACCTTCGGTCTTTCGTCTTGTTCAATGCTGAGATTGATTTGGTGATCTGCAAGTTCTCTTTCGGGATCTTCTTTGTGGTGGAACCTTGTTCTGAGTTCCTCGTTCTGGACAATCTTTGCGCACACGTCTAGTCTTTCCACAATTGAAGCACTGCGCCTATCAACTTGTGAGCTATTTTGGTGCTTTGCATTCTTAAAAGTGATGTCCAGATATTCCATAACTGTCGCCGATATCACGTTGCTTTGGATATGTCTGAACAACAGTCTGATTAACTTTACTTTCATTATTTCTTTTACCTCTTGTGATGATTTTTGATGTATCCAGAGTTTTCCTCAATGATTGTGGACTGCAATCGAGTAGTTGTTCGGGATACTGGTTTGTTTCTTCTGCGTCTTTAATCGGGCAAGATTCTTATCTCTCAGCTTCTTGATGCGATGGTTGAGAAGTCTAGTTGGCCTCACAATTGTCTTCTATAACTTGTAGGGGTCATGGCGTCCTTTTATGCGTGTTATTGTGATTTAGTTCCTTTGCGTGTCGACATGAAATTGTTGTGGAGTTTCGGCATCGTAGGTGATGACACAAGTCGTTAAGCAATTTCTCCATGCATTAATTAATACCAAGCATACAAGTTGTTACTGGTAATTGGAGTAGGATTAAATTCACTTGTAAGGAGTTGAATTCATAACAAAATGAATACTCATTATGTATTGAGTTAAAAACGAAGAGGTACGTGATCAATCACTTGTACGTAGGATCACAATGTATAGAATGAGTATCTGAGAATAACCATTAGATGATTACTATAGGACAATCATAGTAATGCAACGACTATAGGCGCAAGGCCTCCCAGGTAGGACATAAAAATTCCTTGTCTCATGAGCCAATAATATAGGTGAAACCTTAATGATAAAAGTCAAGGTTACCAATAAGAAGAATTTGTGAAATGAAAGAAAATAAAGACTAATTTACAAAGGGGTGCAATATGCTTGAGTTCCTTAGGTGAACAAATACAAAGAGATCCTTTGCAATAATGTCAAGGGATACGCACTTGCAAAAGTTGGTCAAATGGTTGACAGTCCAAACGATTTACAAAAATTAATTTAACAGATCATAAATCCAAATGACTTACAATGATTGGTTTATAAATGAATTATTGGAATCGATTTTCATGGTGATAAGACCAAAGAGGTGACTTATAGCATTAGAAAGCAAATGAATTCACTTAGATTTATCATTGATCAGAATGATCCAAAATCTTGTTAAGTGAAATCAGATAGGACAACGAATAACTGTCAATTAGTGAAACAATAAAGGACATCCCAAGGTTCGTCATAAGGATAATTGATCTAATGCAATCAATGGTACAAAATAGTTACTCAAAAGGAGTTAAATCAGAAAGATGAATATAGTTAGCCTTACATGGTTTTAATTTATAACATGTGCAGGGTTAGAGATGCATTTCTTCAGTGTGTTGATGGAACATCGATGTTGTAAACCTGAAACATGTTTTCTCTTGGTAGGTCCTATGCAATCTGATCATTGGCTTGAAAGTGGAATGCAGTACTCATCTTCACTAATGTTCGCGGTGCGAGTCATTCGTTGTGATTAAACGTGGTCGATGTCAGCAGTCTATGAGATCGTTCAATCTGTTGAAGGTATGTTCTATTCTTGCGTCTTCCATCGCCTCAGGTTAAGTCAATATCTCATGTGCTCCTTATAGTAGGGTTGACCTTGGTAGTGTAGCAGGTTGTGGCTTGAGTGGTCTCAAAAGCAATTCTGAATGGGCGATATGGAGGTGTCTAAACAACTCGTTTCCATAGTCACTTGCGCTAGTGCCGTCAGCGGTCTTCCATAAGCCTTGTATCAGTCTTCCAAATACAACGGTGGGATCGATCTCCTTAGGTATTATGTTGCTTAGCCTTCTGGACTGGTTTTTAGTTGTTTGAGATGATTCATCCATTGTAGAGATCGAGAAGATTCTTCTATTCCTATGTATGAGTTCGTGTCTATAAGGTTTCTATCATACCTTATGCGAAGCAATCATACCTATTACATATCACATTATATTTATCATTATAATCCAAATAACTAGAATACGATGATTGAAATGATTGAATAGATTGATCCAAAATGAAGCCGAATCCGAAAAGGCATATGAATTCTCACAGATAGAAGTACAATAGTAGAATGATGTGATCCATTCAAGAATAAGATGTAAATCTAACAATGATTGAATGACTGTTTACTATGGAAGAAATCGTAGTATCTCAAGATTTATAGGAAATGAAAGTAACTGATGGCATAAGGCCTTCAACGAATGAAATAAGAATTAGGTATTTCATAAGTGAAATAGTCCAAACGAAACCCCACTGATAAAGAATAAGGTAGCAACTGAGAGAGACAATAAGAGATCAAGATGTTCAGAGAGTACAACATTTTTTTGAGTTCATGGCAAGAAGAAGGACAGAGAACTCATTTAGGATAATTTCAAATGAAATGAACTTGTAAGAATTTGTTCAAGGAATAATAAGTCAAAAAGAATGACTTTGCAGTACTAGTGATCGAACTTGTTATCAAAAGAATTTGTCAAGAATCGGATGATCAAGGTACATACTCAAGAATTGTTGACTGGGGAATTTCTAAAAATTCAAGGAAATGAATTACTTATCAAGGAATGTATCACAATAATTATTGATGGTAATCGGAGCAACTTTACAAAATATATAGATCCCTTTTCCAGAAGAAATGACCATTAGAATAGAAGGTATCGATTTACGCAAAGGGAGTGGAATGAGTAGAAAGGATATGACTGCTTACTATGGTACTCTCGCTTACCATATCTAAGGTAAAGTTTGCCTCTCTTATTATCTAGAATGGGTCCTCTAAGAACTCCTCCTCAGGGTCCTCCTCCTTCTCCTTGATGTCAGTTGGATCTGCTTCGTGGTCCTTCTCAGGCATTAGTATCATCTCGTCCCCGTCAACTGGTGGTGTTAGATGGCCGTGTACATCATCCCCTGGTCTCTGAAGATCGTCCGTAGGGTCAACCTCCTCAATCAGTTCATCATTGCTACTCGCCTCCAGTGACAATTGTCAGGTCATCGTCATCATATGTGTCGTCATAATCAGATGGGTCATCTGCTGAGTGGTCACTGCTTGCAGAATCCTCTCCACTCGCTATGTCGTTGTTGCTATCTATATCAATGAGATCTAAATCTGCATCTGGCTCTGGTATGGGATCGGGTGAGAATGGTGGTGTTGGTGCGGCCATGATAATCGGGAAGAGTATATCGTCATATAGTGCCTTGTCCTAAGTCATGCTGATAAGCTCCTGGTGAATAAGTATGGTAGTCTCTGAAGCATGGATCGACTCGAGCTGAACTTGATCCGGATACTGCAATGCATCGGTAAGCACAGCTCTCCGCATGTCCTCCTCCAAGATATGCCTCGCCCTCTAGCACATTCGTTGTCAATATAGTACAGGATTGGCAGGATGGATACGACTGTCGCGATTATAGTGACCTCTGAAATCATCGTGAACGAAGATCGACTCCATAGTCATGCAAGAGGAGCTAACTTAGTGTCAGTACTAATACAAGGTAAATCTTAGGCCCATAACTTAAGGTGTAGGACAATCAGTGAGCGCGTCTAAACCCAAAGCTCTGATACCAAAAATCCCTGTCACGCCCCGAAGTACCAAAAATAGGGAAAAAAAATTTCCTTTATGGGTTTGTAGACACGTGACTGGTTGTGAGTGCCACCTGATTGTCCAAACATGCTTATAACAATAATGTGATATGGGAAAGTGACTAAGTTCAGCGGAAGCAGAAATTTAAAACATCCAAGTCTTACATCAGTAGTATATTACAGGCCAAAAAGATATCCAAAAGTTACATATTATAAGACCAGCTAAACTATTACATCACTAACATAATAATAACAGATTTATAATAAAAGAAAAGCTCCAAAGTCTTCAGCTGGTGAAACCGTAGCCTTCCTCGTTGTAATCTTCACCAGCATAATCTTCAGTAGTAAAGTCAGCATCTTGATAGCAGTCGGCTCCATCTGAACCTGCAATGGCTGGACGTGGAAGGTCCAGCGGCATGAAAAGCCGTTAGCGGTTAAGCTAAGTGAAAGTCCCCTTAAGGTTACCACCACTTAAGGTAAGTTATTCTTCATATCTTCTTATTTCTCAAAACCATATCTCGTTCATCATTTCTTATTCTCGATACTATGTCTTGTTCGTCTTTTCTTATTATCAAAATCATGTCATATTTAAACCCAATCATTCCTTTTGAAACTTAACCCAGAACTGAACTGACCAATGACATTGACTGAAAGAAAACTTAACTCCAAACGCATTTACTGGTCAAGAAAGTACAACACTCAACAATAAATAGTTAACTGTCGCCCAACTAGCACTCAAAATGTTGCCCAAATGGCATAAGTGTGCGGGACATTAACAATCTCTTGGTCGAACACGTCATGCTGATCCTCAGGTCGCCCGCACGTTACCGAACACGTCATGCCGATCCTCAGACCAAGGGTACGGGAACTTAATAATCACTTGGACAAACACGTTATGCGGATCCTCAGGTCACCCGTACATAACCGAACACGTCATGCCGATCCTCAGTCCAAGGGTTCGGAAAACTAATCAACTATTTGATCGAATACGTCATGACGATCCTCAGATCAAGGAACAAAACATAACTCACCAATCGACACCATGGAATTACCGAAAGACCAATTTTGCAAGAAATATCCAAACACGACACGAAAATTCACGAATCAACTTTGACCGGTAGTCACACGACTAGAAACGAGGCCCAATGTCCCTTATTCGCATTAAATCTGATATCGAAGGTTTTATCATTATTTTACGCGTTCGCACGTTTCGTAGTTTAGTTCATTAATATCATCCATTTATAACCGTTAACATTTCGCTATACGTCCGACATTCCATTTTCCTCTCAATATACTTACGATGGAAACTTTCCCGATCTCTTATCAATGCAATAATCATGCCATACAATATACTTATAGTTTGGGTATGAACTTTCAACGGTCATTAGACTATATTCATAACAATAGAAAACATAGCACGTAGCTCATGGATTTATAACGTGAATTTAATACCAATAAACACATAGACGAAACCCTTAACATACTCATCTACGCGATAGCACTACCATAGCACGAGATTTCATAACAACACATGTACCGAAAAACTAGCATCAACAATCAACACCATGCATAAACAAAACATTATACAAAAAGTTGTACAATCTGCCAAGATACATTTTCACTGTGTTGACTGAATTAACATGATTTATTTGGGCATAATAAATTGCTTTGTAGATCAAACTCAAAACTAAAACATTATAGATAATAGGAATATCTTCATGTACAAAAAAAATCTAGCTTCAATTACATTTTTGAGCTACTCAAACTATTTATTTTACAAGACATTTCTTATATCTTGGATTGTTCTGTCCCTGCATTGTACGTGAATTTCACCTATGAAGGTGGGGTTTTTAGACTGAGCTATAGAAGGGTTATTTGTAGATAAATGAGTTAGATTTCTTCATAAAAACACCTAGCTTAATTCTCATTTTGGTGCTGCACAAAACATTCATTTTACTAAACTATGTTCTGCTGAAAGTTTCAGTTTCTCAGATTTATAACACTACGTTGTACATGCATTTCACCCATGAAGGATTGATTTCTAGACTGATCTATAGAAGGGTTATTTTTAGATAAATGAGTTAGATTTTACCACAAAAACACCTAGCTTAATTTCAATTTTTGAGCTCCTCAAAACATCCATTTTACTAAACTACATTTTGCTTGAAGTTTCTGTTTTCCCAGGTTTATAACACTGCGTTGCACATACATTTCACCCATGAAGGAGTGATTTCTAGACTGAGCTATAGAAGATTTATTTGTAGATAAATGAGTTAGATTTTAACACAAAAAAACTAGCTTAATTAGGATTTTTGAGCTGCACAAAACATTCATTTTACTAAACTATGTTCTGCTGAGAGTTTCAGTTTCTCAGATTTATGGATTTGTCTTGCATGTCATGAAAACTTCAACACAACAACATCAAACTTCTACTAAACATTAGTACATATTATACGGGTTCTAAATTGAGTTAGATTACTCTCAATTACTCACTAAAGCTTGAAATTTAAGCTTGATATTGGTTGATGCTTAGTGAAGCTTGAATCTTCAAACTTCAAGGATGAACTTCTTCTTCTTCTATTCTTCCATGGAGCTATAACTCTAGCTCTCTCTCCCTCTCAATTATATGCAGATTCCAGAGACAAAAGTGTCTCAATTGTGTGTATGTGCATGATATATAGGAGATTGGCATGGCTAGGTGTCATTTGCATGAGTTCATGCAAAGACACATGTCCAATATGTGGATAAATGTCATGGGAGGAGATGACAAGTGTAAGGAGTGGCACATGGGGCTGCCATGTGGCCGGCCATGTGGGGCCCACCTCGGGTTATGTACAACTTTCTCGGTTTATATGCACAAGTTCCTCGGTATACGTGTCGGTCTCGATTTACGTACAACCGGGTATTAATTCTAATGTCCGGGTTCGGGTACGGGACTAAGTTAAATCTTATTATGGTTGAGTCAGTATGGTTACTACAGTCTATATGGTAATACTACAACATGTCCATACCGTCACGTAATTAAAATAAAAATATAATAATATAGTCGGTCCAATACAGAAATTAGAAAAAGCTAATATTATAATGACAGAAAAGTACAGGTGTTACACTAGTACATGTGTTCTGTGTATTCGCCACTCTCAGTGGGCTTGGTGATCTACGCTTCGTTACGACTAATAGACTTGTGAGGGATCTCGACCTGGAGGTCTTATCCAAGGAAGATCGTGGTGCTCAAAGTGATACTGTGGTGCTCAAAAGAATGCTTATGGTGTGTTTGCCACTCCTAGTGGGCTTTGTGATTTGTGTGTGCCGCGACCGATGGGCTATGTGTCATGTTATGGTCAATTTGTTGTGTTGGGTGAAGTGATTCTCTAGACTTGACTCGTGCTCCCCTTAATCGTGATACTATGGACTCGGTGACTCTCAGAGTCTCAATGGTGCTTCTCAAATTTCAATAATGATCCTCAATTCTCAACGGCGCTTATGTTGTTCCTCAAATCTTTGACGGTGCTTCTCAATGCTTCTTGATTCTCAACGGTGTTCTTCAAATCTTAACGATGCTCCTCGACTTTTCAATGATGCTTTTCAACTCTTCTGATGCTCCTCAACAAATCTGATGCTCCTCAACACATCTGATGTTCCTCAACTCTTCAACGATGCTCCTCAACAAATCTGATGCTCCTCAACACATCTGATGTTCCTCAATTCTTCAACAAAGCTTCTCAACAAATCTGATGTTACTCGACTCTTTAATGATACTTCTTAACTGTTATGATGTTCCTCGATGCTCCAACAATGCTTCTCAACTCTTCTGATGTTTCTCAATGCTCCAACAATGCTTCTCAACTCTTCTGATGTTCCTCGATGCTCCAACAATGTTTCTAAACTCTCCTGATGTTCCTCAACACATCTGATGCTCCTCCTCGACAGTGATCCTCAACACATCTGAAGCTCCTTCACTCTTCAAAGATGCTCTTGAACAAATCTGATGCTCCTCAACTCTTCAACGATGTTCCTCAACATATATGATGCCCCTCGATATATCTGATGCTCCTCAACAACACACTTTGACTTTGAACCCTAAACACCTCAACAACACATCTTATCAAAACATTTGGACTCTGAGCCCTAAAACACATCTTATCAACACTTCTCATCAACACATCTGGACTCTGAGCCCTAAAACACCTCAACAACACATCTCATCGACGCACCTCATCAACACATCAACAATACTTTCTTGGTGTTGGCGATATTTCCTTCGATCAGCCACCTTGAGAAATAACTATCGGTTTGTAGTTTGCAACCACTTACGAGTTTATGCCACTCGTACCTGGGACACTTCTCATGTTGCGACCTTGACTGGTGTAGTAATAATGTTTGGTACTTCTGCTTATATCCAAAGTTTTTTTTATTTTTTTTATTTTTTTATTTTTATAATTGGGAATCACCTTTAACCCACACATTTGAGACCATCAGGACAAATGAACTTAACAGGAACGACAAGGAAAGTTGGGTTAGTTTGTATGAAACCTCGATCTCTGACACACTTGTGATCAGGTTACTATTGACTCAAATAAAGAAGGATTGACTTGGACATAAAATTCTCAAATTGCCACGATCCAATGTGCCTTCATCATGAATGATGTACCGCTCATCTTTTATGTTCATTCCTCATCTTAATATGTCAGCACTTTGCTGATAAATCTGGTTTTTGAAAATTCCTCCCTATTGATCTAATCAATTCTCTACTTTTCCCCGGAAGTGCTTTGAATTAGTGCCTTAGCTTTTAGAATAAAAGATGCTCCATTTCAAAATTTTTCAAAACAACTTAGTGACTTGAAAACTTGCCCTTGGTGTGAAGGGATCGTGTTAGGCAAACGGAGTTTGCCCCTAGTTTGAGGTGTACGAAGTGGAATTCATAGGCAAACGAGGTGGGTGACCGAAGTTTGCCCCTAGTTTGGAATAATGGTTTATTGGAGGTTTTGGGAAAACGGGGTAGGTGACCGAAGTTTGCCGCTTGTATGAATGGTAGATAGTAGAATTCAGGCAAACGAGGCGAGTAGCCAAAGTTTGCCCCTAGTGTGGAAGGTGATTTTCTGGCTTGAGGCAAGGACTGTGACTTTAATCTCTCAAATGCTCATAACTTTTTCCTAGGCACTAGTGAGGTGACCTAGTGAGCTCTTTTCTCTCTTTTGTTATTGCTCACCTTGGATTTAGCTCTAATTTTTGCCTAGGCATCCTTTCGGATTTGTGACCTATCGAGCCATCCTTCTTTTCCTTTTGAAAGTCTACCTACGTACCCCCGATCGGGGATCAGGTCCAACGTAGTTTGGGCTAGGACCTTTAAAGAGTTAATATTGATGGTGTCGACCAAACCGATGCGGTTGCCTACGTATCCCCGAGTGGGAATCAGGTCAAGCGTAGTTCAAGGCAAGGCTTGAAGAAAATTGGTTTGATTATGATGGTGTCGACCGAACCGATGCGGTCGCCTACGTATCTCCAAGTGGGAATCAGGTCGAGCGTGGTTCAAGGCAAGGCTTGAAAGAAGGGGTTTGAGGTATGAGGGTTTTTCAAACCAATCGTCAAAGAAGCTCAAACTTGGGTTACTTGTGGTAGCCTAGAATAAATGGATTCAGTTTCGATCTCCCTTTCTTTTCTTTTTTTTTCTTTTTCTTTTGCTTTTTTTTTTTGTTTTTTGTTTTGAGGATTGATCCTTTTCACTTTCGCTTAGCCAGTCCATTTTCCTTTTCACATGGTTGATTCACGTGAGAACTTCCGATCATAATCTCGAAATTCTAGAATGTGCACGTCAGCTTTCTGGATTTATTTGTGGTCGTTTCGAGCCTTTTGAAATGTGATCTAGGCATGTTTTTATGATGTACCTTGAAGCGTACAATTCTCTCATTTGTAACATAATTTTGACTGACTAGGGTCAGATCTTGGAAATCAATACCTTTTCAACTCTAACTTTTGCCTAGGTGCCCTTTCAGGTTTTCAGCCTAGCGAGCCTTTTTTTTTTTTTGAAGGTGGAGATGAAACTCACTGAAATTTTTGGCTACTGTCAAGGACCAAGTTTGCACAGATTCTCATGGCTATCAATTGGGTTGGGCCCAAGGATTTGAAATGGTAGAAATAGTGGAAAGGGTGTTGGGTAAGCCCCAAATCAGTCTCAAATATATCTTTTCGAGATTTGAGCAAAAGCATCTTTAAATTCTTAAAGTAAAACTATTCAATTCTCAGCTCTTCTTTGGGGTCAGCGCGAAATCGACCTTGGCCTGTTTGGGATTCTCTCTTTTTTTGTTTGATGCAAAAATTTATTAGCAGAGTAATGTCCATGGTAATTTGAAAAGTGACATTTTCAGTTCAGCGATTCATGCACTTATGAATATACACATCAGATTAGGCAAAATGAGACTTTATTCCATCATATACACATCAGATTAGGCAAAATGAGACTTTATTCCATCAGAAGAGAAGGATTACATTACTTGATACAAACTCGCAACAACTCGATGACATATAGACTTGACCACATAACTAAACTTGAAATATACTCAAAACGTAGAATAGACTCGACCCGATCTCAAATGGAGTGTCGCGGTGACTCGCTTATTCTTCTTTTGTATTGGCAGAAGTTCCAAACACTATCAACTCACCGCGTAGCTTCAACAATCCTCAGCGAAGGGGATCATTTGAAAGGACCGGCCAGGGGCTTAGATGACATGGGGTTGAATGGGTGGTGGCTCAATGATTCTTCGGTCAATGTGGTCTTGGATATCGTGGCAGAGACGTATGCACCGGTCGGTGTCATAGCCTGGGCCTTGGTGGTAGGCACATGGTTTGGACAGGTCACAGTTAGGTGGTGGGGGATTAGCACGAGACTGAAGGAGTTGGAGGTGTCCTTTTTTAGCAGGCAGCCTAAGGCTACGGAGGGGGACATATCTAGCTTGGAAAATTCATGGGGTACCCTATTTTGGTAAGAGTGGCTAGATGAGCTGGTATGGTTGGGGAGAATAGGCCATGGGTTGGTTAATAAGGGCGTTGACATCCGAATGGTTTCGGGAGTAGTCGGGCCTCTTGGACTGGCTTTGTGATTCTTCATTCTTGATTTTTCCTTCCTTGATTGCATCCTCAATTCTAGTCCCAATCTTAAATAGTTCTTCAAATGTTGAGATGGACTGGTAGAATAGTTTCTCATGGTACAATGGCAGTAGATTCTTGATCAACATTTGGACTTGTTGCTTTTCGACTGGTCGGTGGGTCATTTGGGCCACTTTGTTCCTCCATCTGCTCAAGAACGCAGCGAAGGACTCAATGAAGTTCTGCCGGGTAGTCTCCAGATCCCGGATGGTGACATAGAGCTCTTGGTTGTAGGAGTAATGATCAACGAAGATCTGAACTATATATTTCCAAGTCCGCGTCTTAGGAACCTCCAAGGTCAGAAACCAGAATAGAGCAGCCTTGGCGAGGGTTTGAGGGAACAACATTGCAATGTGCTCATGGGTGCGGCCCATTGATTGGAAAACACTCATGTAGAACTTTGCGTGGCTCTTCGGATTCCCAGTTCCATCAAAATGATCAATTTCTGGCATCTTGAAGTTCTCAGGTAGCTTTAATTTGTTGGGCTCAAACAATCCTTCTAGATCTAACATGTAATCGTCGACCCCCTTACACTTTCTCAGTATGTTCTCAAGCTTGTCGACCTTATCGAGTTTTTCTTGAATTTTCTTATTAAGTGCAGGTGGTGGGGCCCCGTTGAACCAATCATCATCTACATTGTTCTCAGGAGGTGGTGCAAACCCATGCGGTGGTGGTGGTATAAACCCCGAGCATGGTAAGAACCAAGGTGGGTATTGTGGTTGCTGCTGTTTCAGTTCTTCCATAAAGGCTACTTGGGCCAACCGATCAGACTGTTGGTTGATCATTTCTGTCATTCTTGCCTCTAAATCTTCTGGATCCATAAAGCTAACTTTCGGCTGAGTGATTCTGACAAGGTGACTCCCTAATCCTCTGACTCACAACTGCAGATCCTGGGTGCTCAAAACTTGTACTGACTTATAGGTGTGAAAAGACTGTGTCAGACTTTTAACAGTGATGATTGAGATGACAACTATAGTGATGTTAACAGACGTGGACTGACTCGTGTACAGCCTGACTGAAACAGTGCGTGCAGACCGATAGGAATAGTGTATGCAAATGAGACAAGCATGCGGATGTAAGCCCTAATCTATATGATGCTCCTATTTCTAACAGATAGCAGTTAAACAAATAAGGTCCTAACCATATAGAGTGTGCCAACCCTACTTTCCAGTATGATCACCAAGGGATAATAGGGGTTTCCAGGTTTTATGAAGGCTTTTAGGAGAGACTGGGCATTTCTGGTTGATTTGGACAGAGTTTTTGAGAGAAACTGGCATATCTGGACATTTCTGGTTGGTTTGGACAGAGTTTCTGAGAGAAACTGGCATATCTGGGATATTTAGACAGAGTTTCTGGGAGAAACTGGTTAATTCGGTTATATCTGGGATATCTGGACATAGTTTCTGGGAGAAACTGTTATTTTGGGTATTTCTGAGAAATTTAGATAGGGTTTCTGGGAGAAATTGGTATACCTGAGAATTTCTGAGTGTTTTGGGAATTTTTGGAAAATCTAAGCAGAGTTTCTGGGAGAAACTGGTATATTTGGGAATTTCTGGGAAATTTAGACAAAGTTTCTGAGAGAAACTGGGATACCTGGGAATTTTTGAGTGTTTTGGGAATTTTAGGGAAATCTAAACGGAGTTTCTGGGAGAAATTGACATATTTGGGAATTTCTAGGAAATTTAGACAAAGTTTCTGAGAGAAACTGGGATATTTGGATGAGTTGGGCAGAGTTTCTAGGAGAACATGTGTATATGACAGGAGCATGTGACGATGGTGATCATACTGTCTAACAAGTTTTCATACTCCTATGTCTTAGGACCGACAAACAAGGTTTGCAGTGTATATCTTTGTGAGCATGGAGCAGACATCCTTGCCATAGTGCCTAGGCAGGTCAACTTAATGTGATCACATGTGAGTGATTGCCTTGGGAATCATAAGAAAGAGGTTCTGCCTCATGCCACATAAGTGTCTACACCGAACAGGTAAACCCGTCAGGGCATACAGCAGTTATATCACATTGTCCTATCTGAAAAGATAAATGAACAGTCCTATGGAATGTTCTACAGGAATCTATATGCAAAGGCTGGGTTTAGTCAAAGAGGGTCCATTGATGAGAGTTTCAATATACCGTCAGAGAGACAGTACGGAAGTATTTACTCTTTTTGATATACCTTGGAAGGTACAGTATCAATGTGACTTATGCCCTGGCACAGCAAGACCTGAACAATGTAAGCGCCATGTTTTAGACACAGTCAGAGGGGGGGAAATGCAAGAGTGTAATACGGTGAACCAGACACAATAAAAAGATGATTTTAAGGATGCTACTTATGAGTCAAACCTCTGTATTATTTTGTTTTGAAAATAAATATCCCCAGCAGAGTCGCCAGATTGTGGACACGCGGGATTCCACCACTTTTTTGTATTGAAATTGATTTGAAAAGAGAGAGAAAATGTCTGTTGAAAACAGATACAGAGTCGCCACTTGGTCTTTAAGGAACCAAGAAACCTAATTTTGACTCACCCAAATGGATAAAGGGCACCGGCCCTTCATAACCAAAGAACTTGGCTCGGGGTTTTGGTACGAGAGAGGAAGGAGCCTTTGTCGCGACTAAAACACCCTCAACTCGCCCCGTCTTTCGACGGGCCTCAATTAGCGTCCAAATAATCATCTTATACTATGTATGGTTCGACAATTAATCCTATGATAGTATACTACATCACATAAGAAAATTTAAAATGGAAGATCTAAAGATAAGATATCATTCATAAGATCTAAGCCAAGTATCACACAATGCAAAGTGAAAGATCACACAAAACAAATCTAGGAAAAATTGTCTAATCACATATCAAGTAATAAAGTTTTCCTAATCTAAGGGGACATGAATTGTTCTTGAAACAAATAAATCAAAGAAAACAAGGATGCTTAGCAAGCTAGAATTATGCATGTTAATCTTTGAGAATAGAAGATCTCTCAATCCCCGGGACGGATGAGAAAGGAGGATTAGATCGAGGGGAAGCATGAGCGTATTGATCAAGTTCATTCCTTATAATCTTCTTAGATTAGGACTCACAAAAGCCCCAAATCTTTGCATGGATGCAATGTATGTATCTAGAATGTGTAAAGGCTGCAGTGTGCTTTGTGTTCATGGATTTCTAGAATGACTTAGAAGTCTAAGATTTGTATGAATAAATGAATGAAATCATCATGGGATATGTACAAATGTAGTATGAACTATTTCCTAAGACATGAGCTAATTTGGGGTACATATAAGCATCAAATCAAAGGATGGAAGTAAAAGTATGCTTGCTGTGAATAGTGGACAGTACAGTAACATGATCTTGTGAAAATGGAAATGAGGGGTTAGGAATGTTTTCAATTCATGCTTTTTTATGGAGATCTTCCTTATTATGTCTAGAACACAACCCAAAAAGCCAATCTTTAATAACTATCACAGATTGAGATAAATCATATAAACAATAGAGGTCACTACAAAAACAGAGTCCGTACTTTCGATTGAAATGTTATAAAATCTTAGAAAATGAAAACAAATGATCTAGAGGCCCATATTATACAGAAAGTTCCCTAAGACATTTAATTTCAAGGGAAAAATAAGTTGGGACCACACCTTTTGGAAACGTTTTCTGTAAAACAAGTTGAAAGTAGACCAAGCTGCTGTGATAGCAAAAACAGAATATCTGGAGAGAATGTTTGGGTCTAAATGGACCATTTTCAAGTATTTTCAAGTCAAACCAAAAATCATGGGTGTTCTCTATTGAGTTAGGAAGACTTTCCAAGTGGTCTTGCATCTATACATTGAGTATTGAGTTCTAGAGAAATCTTTGAACTCAGATCATTCACTGTTTTGACTCACTGTTTTGAAGATTTTGGGAAAAACTAGAGTTTTCTTTCTTGAGATCAAAATGAGGGGTTTTAAGAGGGGTTTTGAAATAGAGGTTTTGAAAGTATATTTTCAACATCAAATAGAGATTATAACCACTTAAAATGTCAACATCAAACTTATCATCAAGAACCTCCAAGATTGTTGGAAAGGTGCATTTTTATTTGAACATAACTTCAAGGATACCTTGGAGGTATTGAAGTTATAATCATCATCTATCAAACATATTTTTGAGGTCAAGAGCTACTATCCATAAGGATTCACTCACCTCAAACTTCATGTCATCATCTAGATGATGATGAACTAGTAAGTAAATAAAGAAAATCAAAAAGAAATGAGGTAAGAAGAGATGAACATTGTATATAAGCAAGCAAATGAACAAATCAATAGATGATATTCAATGGTGGAACCACAAGCATTCAACCTCTCATATGTGTGTATATGGGTGAGTACATCACTCTCTAACTCATAGGAAACTCAAAGAAGATGAAGAAGATGGATTGAAAGCTTGAAAATAAAAGTTTAGTTTTTAGAAAACTAATTGAAACTCACATTTTGGATTGGATTTGGAGGAAGAAAATCTATACTTCTCTCTCTCTTTCTCCCTAACTCTCTATATCTCTCTCTAATGGCTTCCAAGATCTCCTCTAAATGGAAGTAAATGGGTCTCCTATATAGGCCAACTTGGGGAGGTATTTTGGGTTCTAAAAAGTCTCTAATTGGTCCAAAATCCCGGAATAATCAAAACTATGTCATTTTATTTGTTGAAAATTTGAATTAAAATCCAAAAATTAACCAAAAATTACAAAAAAAAAGTAAAAATCACTCAGAGTGCCGCCGCGGCAGTCAACTCCCCCGCTGACCAAAAATTGCATTTTGGCCCCTGAAACCCTCGGAATTCACGAAACGGCCCTATTTCGTCCAAAATTCACAGAACATTCATACAAAATCCAAATTGAGATTGTGATATACTGTTGGAAAGGTATTGAGGTCTACTTTCCATAAAAAATAGTTTGGAGTTGGGTCACTTTGGAAAGTTTTGCGGTATTCGCGATTAAAGCCGAATTGATCGCATTTTTCACCTTAAAAAATTCATAATAAATTCGTTTTAGATCCAGAAATTATGTGCGATATACCGTTGGAAAGCTATTGATCTCTAGTATTTGATAAAAATATTTCAACATCGAAAAGGAGACTTTGATTTTTGGTCAAACTTGCAGTCAAATCAGTCAAACAGTGCACTTCCAGAAAATTCCGGGAAGTTCTGGGAGCCTCCAAAGAATGACGTGTCCGTCCGATTTTCTTTTAAAACATATTTTAAGACTTTTCACATGATCTAGGATGATCTCGGAACTTTTGGGCGAATTTGGATGATTTTGGTAAAACCTCGGTCAAACCGGTCAACGGAGATTTTCCGGAAACTTCCAGGACTTCCGGGGGTCTCTGGGAGCTTACGATTTCAAATATTTATATTTTAAAATATTTTTTTTTTGTTTAGAACAACATCGAATGATTTCTGAGATTCTGGGCCAATCGGGAGAGTTTTGAGCTTTTAGAGGCATTTTGGTCATTTCTTTGATTTCTTGAGAGTTAGAGGCAATATCTAAAAATCCGATCTTTCTAATCATCGAGGTTTGACATGCTTGTGGCCTCCTAAATCTGTTAGTCGACAAAATGGGGTGTTTACAATAATATTTTATAGTGTATTCTTATCACTAAAAAACACTATATTATAAGGTAAAAAATAATACATAATAGAATTCAGGCTCGGGCTCGGGTTCTATGGGTTAGCAAAATTCTTCCCAAG
Source organism: Hydrangea macrophylla (assembly GCA_033977485.1). Classification (NCBI taxonomy): domain Eukaryota; kingdom Viridiplantae; phylum Streptophyta; class Magnoliopsida; order Cornales; family Hydrangeaceae; genus Hydrangea; species Hydrangea macrophylla. Next base: position 68,921,952 of record CM066987.1, on the reverse strand, counting down.
CTCGGCCAGAATTGAATTCGGGCTTGCATTTTTCTGCCCAAGTCCGCCCATGGTGAAAGTATCGCAGGCCCAAGCCCAATAGTTTTTGGGCTGGGCCTGGGCTGACCACGGGTTGGCCTGCCCGAGTTGTACCCTTATCATTACATAGGTTTGATAAGTTCTGTGAAACTTATAGGGATGGGCATTGGTCGAGCATATGTCCTACGATGCGGTGGACTGAACCAATATCCCTAAGATAGCTGTTAATCTGGTCATATGAACTACGACGTGGTAGACAAATGTAGGTGTCTATGACTTGCGATGGACCGGGATTACTAATAGATGTCGTTAAGTCATGGCAATAGAATAGATATGTCTTTGCTAAAAGCATTGAATCCTTAATCATATGGAACAAGGGGCACTAAAGGATCCATTACATGTTCCAGTTGGGCTAATCACAAGGGCAAGAGCTAAAAGGTTCAAAGAAGCACTTATTGGGCTGATTCGAGAAAGTTGGGCTGAATATATGATTTCCAAGAGTGGCCCAAATAGGGGAAAAGAATTCATTAACCTAATATATGCTTGTGATAATGAGGGCTAATTTGGACCAATTTCATCAAATAAGTTGGTTGGTAGTTGAGAGTTTGATCATTATGACTGTTAGTTGGGAGTTTATGTATATTTCCAACCTTTCGATAAGTTAAAGTGGTCTTTTGTATTAAGTATGCTAAGAAAACGAGTTGGTATTTAATCCTATAGTTGGAAGGATGTTCCAACTACTTGCATTTATTTCTTTCCAACCAACTTTGCATTTAAATCTTATGGTTGGAGGGATGTTCCAACCCACTATATATTTCTGTTTCTAGTAATGGAAAAAGGCAGACTATTTTGAGATAAAAAGTGAGAGTAATCTCTTTGGTTCTTTTAGAACTTATTGAACTTATCAGATTTATCTGTGGCGTTCAACCTTCGACTTATCAAACAGTCTTTCACAACTGTTTGTGGCGTCAACACATTCCATCCATTCCTATTCTTAGAGAACCGATCTGGGGTCAAATTTCGTACGGGTTCCTTCACTTCGTGGGCGGGGTTCGTATCAGTTGGTATCAGAGCTTGGCTCTAAGTGTGGTTTGCTATCTTTATTTATTTACTGCCAATTTTCTTGAGTCTTCTTTTGCTTAGGATCAGTAAATCCTAATATCAGTTTCCCTTTTCTTGTTTGATTTGAGTCCGAATTTAGCTTTGCTTCCGAATTTCAGTTTTTTAGTTTTTGTGTGTCTCAGTCAATATTCGGGTGCTTGATATATATATATATATATATAAAGGAAAGCTAAGGATAAAAAAAAAAGGAAAGCTAAGGATAAAAAAATAACAAAGCTAAGGATCAAAAACAAAAAAAAGAGAGTACCAAAAACCCGACTTAAAATTTTATTCGTGTTCTCATTATTTATGTTTTAGGGAGTATAAATCCAACTTTACTCCATAGCGGAAAATTTTTGAAAATAAATTGGTATCGTGTGCTTTTGGAACCTAATTTTTCGAGATCGTTATTCTCTTGCTTCAAAATCTGAATTCCTTTGGTATAAACCTTTGTGAATTGCCACTGAAAATTTGACTCTTATTCGATTAGCTCGATAAGAACCAAGCGAGAATTACTACGAGTGGAAAAAGGCAAGAGTGGTGAGCGCATTAGAGGGTAAAAGCCAAATTGATTGAGTGAAACACGAGAGAAATTGAGTGAATTGTATTCTTGAGTGAAACACGTAAGGGAGTGTAGTGAGGATCTGTTCAATTTTCTTTCTAACCCGTTCTTGCAGAAAGCATGGAAAAAAATCAAGAAAGAGGCACAAATGACGAAGTTCAACAACCTATTGTTCCAAGTCTGCAAATCCAAGCTTTAATGGGGGAAATGAGATGGATGATGAGAACAGAACTAGAGCAATTGCTCCTAATGCACAAAGAAGGGAGAGATTTCATCCGAGAGGAGTGGGAGATGAAGAGGAGGAATACTTTGGGGAAGGGTTTGGTGAGGAAGATGATCGAGATCCAATTATCAACAATAGGAAAAATGGTGGGCGGTTTAGAGAAGCTAGGAATCGGGAAGATAACAATTTGGGTAGTATTAAGATGCAGATTCCGTCATTTCAAGGTAAAAATGATCCGGAGGTTTATCTTGAATGGGAAAGGAAGATGGAATTGGTGTTTGATTGTCATAACTATTCTGAGCTTAAAAAGGTCAAACTTGCAGCCATTGAGTTTTCTGACTATGCTATTGTTTGGTGGGATCAATTGGTGTTAAACAGGAGAAGAAATAGAGATCGACCCATTGAGACCTGGGAAGAAATGAAAACTGTAATGAGGAGGCGATTTGTGCCGAGTCATTACTACCGGGAGTTGTACCAGAAATTGCAAGACCTTAGACAAGGTACCCAGAGTGTAGATGATTATTATCAGGAAATGGAAATGGCTATGATCCGAGCAAATGTAGAGGAGGACCGGGAGGCAACTATGGCTAGGTTTTTGGGTGGATTAAACCGAGAAATTGCCAATTTGGTAGAATTGCAGCATTATGTGGAACTTGAAGATATGTTACACATGGCTGTCAAGATTGAGCGACAACTCAAGGGGGAGGAGCAAAGCTCAACTTAACCCCTCTTTGCCTAGTTCTATTATGACTCTTTTGCAGGATTATGAGGATGTCTTTCCCGAGGAAACTCCCCATGGCTTACCTCCAATCCGAGGGATTGAGCATCAAATTGATTTCATGCCCGGTTCAACTATTCCAAATCGACCAGCCTACAGGAGTAATCCAGAGGAGACGAAGGAACTTCAAAGGCATGTTAGTGAACTGATGGAAAAGGGGTACGTGAGAGAAAGTATTAGTTCATGTGCAATTCCAGTATTGTTAGTACCTAAGAAGAATGGGACGTGGAGAATGTGTGTTGATTGCCGAGCCATCAACAACATAACGGTAAAGTATCGTCATCCTATCCCTCGTTTAGATGATATGTTAGATGAGCTGCATGGTTCTTGTGTGTTTTCTAAAATTGAATTAAAGAGTGGTTATCATCAGATTCGAATGAAAGAAGGAGATGAATGGAAAACTGCCTTTAAAACAAAATATGGTTTGTATGAATAATTAGTCATGCATTTTGGTTTGACTAATGCTCCAAGAACTTTTATGAGACTTATGAACCATGTTTTGCGTGCATTTATAGGAAAATTTGTTGTTGTCTACTTTGATGATATCCTCATTTATAGCAAAAACTTGGTTGATCATGAAGTACATTTGAAATCTGTTTTAGATGTGCTTAGGGAAGAAAAGTTATTTGCTAATTTGAAAAAGTGTACTTTTTGCACCGATAAACTTGTATTTCTGGGATTTGTTGTTAGTGCACAAGGTATACAGGTTGATGAAGAGAAAGTGCAGACAATACAAGATTGGCCGAGTCCCGCAAGTGTAGGAAATGTTTGATGTTTTCATGGACTTGCTAGTTTTTATCGGCGTTTTGTGAAAGATTTCAGCAGCATAGCCGCACCACTCACTGAAGTCATCAAAAAGAATGTTGGGTTCAAATGGGGTGAAGAACAAGAGAAGGCATTTCAGTTGATCAAACAAAAGCTGACCAATGCACCCTTATTGGCTTTACCTAACTTTTCAAAGATGTTTGAGATTGAATGTGATGCTTTAGGTTTAGGGATTGGCGCTGTTCTAATGCAAGAAGGACAACCAATTGCATACTTTAGTGAGAAATTAAGCGGGGCAGCCTTGAACTACCCTACTTATGATAAGGAGTTGTATGCATTGGTTCGAGCTTTAGAGACATGGCAGCACTACCTATGGCCTAAGGAGTTTGTGATTCACACTGATCATGAATCCTTGAAACATTTGAAGGGCCAACACAAGCTGAGCAAGAGACACGCACAGTGGGTGGAGTTCATCGAGATGTTTCCATACGTCATTCGGTACAAACAAGGTAAGGAAAACATCGTGGCAGATGCACTTTCCTGTAGGGTTGCCCTAATCTCTACTCTCGATGCTAAATTGCTTGGGTTTGAACATATTAAAGAGTTTTATGTTGATGACCTTGATTTTAGTGTTGAATATCAAGCTTGTGAGAAAATTGCAAGTGGGAAGTATTTTAGGCATGGTGGTTTCTTGTTTCGAGAGAATAAGTTGTGTTTGCCTAATTGTTCTTTGAGAGATTTGTTAGTGAGGAAATCGCATGGTGGAGGGTCAATGGGACACTTTGGAGTTGCCAAAACTTTAGCTATTTTGCAGGAACATTTCTATTGGCCACATATGAAACAGGATGTTGAGAGAAATTGTGATAGGTGTGTCACATGTAGGCAAGCAAAATCTCGAGTGCAACCACACGGTTTATACACTCCACTGCCCATCCCTAGTGTGCCTTGGATTGATATCTCGATGGACTTTGTACTAGGATTACCTAGGTCTAAACGAGGTAGAGATTCCATTTTTGTGGTTGTAGATCAATTTTCTAAGATGGCCCATTTCATTCCATGTCACAAAACTGATTGATGCTTCACATGTTGCTGATTTGTTCTTTAGAGAAATTGTGCGATCACATGGAATGCCGCGAACCATAGTTTCGGATAGGGATGCTAAGTTCTTAAGTTACTTTTGGAAGACTTTGTGGTGTAAGTTAGGAACTAAGTTATTGTTCTTTACTACTTGTTAGCCACAAACTGATGGTCAAACCGAAGTAGTAAACAGGTCTTTGTCTACTTTGTTGAGGGCCATTATTCAAAAGAACATCAAAACTTGGGAAGAATGTTTACCGCATGTTGAGTTTCCTTATAATCGTTCTGTTCATTCTTCTACTAAGTTTTCACCATTTGAAATTGTTTATGGTTTTAATCCTTTAACTCCATTGGATTTAACACCATTACCTTTATCTGAATATGTTAATTTAGATGGAAAGAAAAAGGCTAAATTTGTTCAACAGATACATGAGAAAGCCAGGCTCAACATTAAGAGGAGGATAGAGCAATATGCAAAACATGCTAATAAAGGGCGACGACAACTAATTTTTGAACCTGGAGATTGGGTTTGGTTGCACCTGAGGAAAGAAAGATTCCCGACACAAAGGCGTTCTAAGCTACTTCCTAGGGGTGATGGTCCTTTTCAAGTTCTAGAGCGTATCAATGACAATGCATACAAGTTGGATTTGCCAGGTGAGTACAATGTTAGTGCTACCTTCAATGTTACTGATTTAAGTCCTTTTGATGTAGGTGATGATTTGAGGACAAATCCTTTTCAAGAGGGAGGGAATGATACGGAACAAGGGGCACTAAAGGATCCATTACATGTTCCAGTTGGGCCAATCACAAGGGCAAGGTAAAAGGTTCAAAGAAGCACTTATTGGGCTGATCTGAGAAAGTTGGGCTGAATCTATGATTTCCAAGAGTGGCCCAAATAGGGGAAAAGAATTCATTAACATAATATATGCTTATGATAATGAGGGCTGATTTTTTTTACCAATTTCATCAAATAAGTTGGTTGGTAGTTGAGAGTTTGATCATTATGACTGTTAGTTGGGAGATTATGTATATTTCCAACCTTTTGATAAGTTAAAGTGGTCTTTTGTATTAGGTATGCTAAGAAAACGAGTTGGTATTTAATCCTATGGTTGGAAGGATGTTCCAACTACTTGCATTTATTTCTTTCCAACCAACTTTGCATTTAAATCTTATGGTTAGAGGGATGTTCCAACCCACTATATATTTCTGTTTCTAGTAATGGAAAAGGCAGACTATTTTGAGATAAAAAGTGAGAGTAATCTCTTTGGTTTTTTAGAACTAATTGAACTTATCAGATTTATCTATGGCGTTCAACCTTCGACTTATCAAATGGTCTTTCACAACTGTTTGTCAACACATTCCATCCATTCCTTTTCTTAGATAACCGATCTGGGGTCAAATTTCGTACGGGTTCCTTCACTTCGTGGGCAGGGTTCGTATCACTTAACATGTAGAGGACTGTGCATATGTCATTAAAAGTGGGGGATGGACTGACGTAATATCTATCGACGCAGTAGATAGATGAAGGTGTCTATGACTTGCGATGAACTTGGAACATGTATTCTCGAGTGCGAAGACAAATGTGTCTATGACTTGCGGTGAACTAAGAATGTGCATTCTCAACATAGTACAAAAAACATTGGTATATCCAGGAGTACTACAATCTGGTCTGTTTATCCATGAGTCGGATGTATGTGTTCTTGTATAAAAGACGTGAATGATAGATTAATGAGTTAGGAATAAAGAGAAAGATATTATTAGTAGAACTATACTTTATGTCCTTCATAGATGGTAATCAATATACCTATGATACTGTGTTAGTTTCTATTTACTCAACTTTCATTAAGCTGACAGCATTTTTGCCTGGATGTTTGCTGTCTAGACTACCCTGTTCCTAACCCTACAAGTGGCGATCACTATTAGGATGTGCTGTTTGCATCCTCTCTTTCACAATTGGGATCTTCTCATTATTTTCTCAAACTAACTCAGGTCTAATTAGTTGATTGTCCCTAACCTCTGCCCAACACAAAGGTGATCTACACAATCTTCCATATAATGCCTCAAAGGATGCCATACCTATGCTCGAGTGGTGACTATTATTGTACGCAAATTATTTCAGTGGTGGGTGAGTCTCCCATGAGCTCTCAAAATCAATAACATATGCTCGAAGCATGTCCTCCATTAATTGATTAATTCGTTCAGTCTATCCACCGTCTGTGGGTGAAAGGATGTGCTTAAGTTTAATGAAGTTCCCAAAGCTGACTATAGACTCTTCTAGAACTTTGCAATAAATCTTGAATCACAGTTAGATACAATAGAGACTGGTACACCGTGCAGTCGTATGACTTGTTGTATATATATAGCTTATACACTCAATCGGGTATGACATACTATAAGCTATGATATGTGCTGATTTGGTAAGTTGGTCCACAACTACCCAAATAGCGTCATAGTTTTGCTATGACCTCGAAAAACCTATCACGAAGTCCATGGTTATGTGTTCCCACTTCCATCCAGAAACTAGTAACAGTTGTAGAAGTCTGGGTGGTTTCTAGTGTTCCATTTTTACATGTTTACTCGTAAGACATTAAGATACGTGCTCTGCAACTTCTCACTTCATCCCTTCCCAACAAAAGTTTCTCTTCAAATCCTTGTACATCTTTGTACCTCCTGGGTGAATAGTCATACATAACTTGTGAGCTTTGTCCAAAGATCCTTTCTAAGATTATCTTCATTTGGCGCACAAAGTCTGCCCCTACATCTGAGTGCTCTGTCTGCATCGATACTCCAATTCTCTAGTTCTTTCATTGTGGCATTGGCGAACCACTCCTTAAGTCCTTTAATCTTCTTTTGTGCCTCCAAAATATGATTGATAAGGGTCGGTTGTACCATGAGACATCCAAAGTGTCATCCTTTACTTGAAACTGAGGCCTAAATACTTGATTCATCCATAGTTTCCAATGCTTGCCATTCCTTAACAATAAGAGAATCTATTGCTATCCTCTGGGGTTTTCGGATTAATGCATAGACAATCATATTTGCCTTTCCAAGGTGATACTATCATGTAAAATTATAGTCCTTTATTCCATCAACATCATTGCCTCATGTTCAACTCCCTTTGAGAGAACAAGTATCTCAAACTCTTGTGATTTGAAAATAAATCAAACTTCTCTCCGTAGAGGTTATGCCTCCAAATCTTGAGTGTAAAAACAATCACGGCTAGCTCGAGGTCAGGCATGGGGTAATTTAACTTGTGAAGTTTCAATTGTCATGATCCATATGCGATTACCTTTCTGTCTTGCATTAGAAGACATCCAAGTCTTTGGCATGATGCATTGCTATAAATGGTGAACTGCTCACCGCTCTTTGGTATCACAAGCACTGGAGTAGTGGTCAATCTTTCCTTCATTTCCTAGAAAGTGCGTTCATGACTTGTTTTCCCATTCAAACTTCAATCCTTCTTTGTTAGTTCGGTAAGAGGAGTTACGATCTTGGAGAATCCTCCACGAATCTCTGATAGTATCCAGCTAGACCAAGAAAACTCCTAACTTCTGTTGCGATGGTTGATATATTCTAATCTAGAATTGTGTCTGTCTTTGACGAGTCTACATCTATTATATCTTGTGAGACAACATATCCTAGAAATTTGACTTCTTTCAGCTAGAACTCACACTTACTAAACTTTACATATAATAGGTTATCTCGGAGAGTCTGAAGTGCGATCCTTATATGTTCCTCATGTTCTGCCTCGCTCTTCGATTAGATCAGAATATCATCTTTAAACACAATAATGAACTGGTCTAAGTAGGGTCTAAATACTGCTGGGGCATTGGTTAGTCTAAAAGTATGACCAAGAATTCATAGTGCCCATACCTTATCCTAAAAGCAGTTTTTAAAATATCTTTAGGTCGAACTAACAATTAGTGATATCCTGACCATAGATCGATCTTCGAGAAAGTCGTCGCTCTTTCTAGTTGATCAAATAGATCATCAATTCTAGGGCGCACTTGTTCTTAATTGCTACCTTGTTGAGCTCCCTATTGTCGATACAAAGTTGTTGGGTTCCGTTTTTCTTCTTAACAAATAGCACTGGTGCTCTACAAGGAGACGTGCTAGGTTAAACAAACTTAAGGTCCTCTAACTCCTGAACTTGCTTCTTCAGTTCTTACATCTTCGTTGGTACCATCTGATAAGGAGCCTTTGATAACGGTAATGTGTTGGGCACTAGCTTGTTACAGAAGTCAATCTCGTGCTTAGGTGGCAATCCTAAAACATCTTAAAACACATCTTTAAAGTCTCTAACCATAGGAATCTGTGCACTAGTGAGTTCTAAACTTGAGCTCTTGATAACTGCTAGACGTCAGAGCCCATATACCCGTCTGTTTATGACCTTTTGTTTCCATAGTTAGGCTTGTTCAGGTCTTTTGTGAACTCTTAGGAGGTCTTAGGCACCAGACAATTACTAAGCTTGAGAAAGAAATTTCCATAATGATAGATAAGTATAAGACAATAACGTGTGTAGGAAATACTGTAGAATATATAAATAACTCATATGATCATGCACTTCATATTGAAAAAGAGTCAGCTACTATAGGTAATATGTGTTCAAGTTTAAATTGTATAACAGATATTATGTGTTATTGTTTTTCTAAACTAGAAAAAACCCAACAAATTGAGAAAAGCATCACCAGAGGGGTTGCATCGAAAATCAAAAGGCTAACTTCCTGGTACTGAAAAGGTAATCATCTTATTGGCATAATTCAACTTAGCATAATACTTCATGAGCCAATCAAATCCTAAGATGATGTCAAATTCCTTCATTGACAAAATGATTAGATCTATTGAAAGAATCCTACCCTTAAGGCTTAAGGCATAATCCTTGCACACTTTCCTTAATCAGAAAGTCACTCCCAAAGGTGATACTGCATTCAGGGCTGCATCAAGCGCCTGGGGTACTAAGCCCAAAAGTTTAACAATTCTGATAGTAATAAACGAGTTCAAAGCACTAGTATTGAAAAGAACTCTAGCTTGGGTGCTGAATAATGTAAGGGCACCTACCATGTTCTGCTACTCCGCTTCATCCTTTCCTACATCCTCCTGGGATGATAGCATTCAAACAAGTCTGCTCCACTTAGCCTTGAACAACTGGTCCATTATATGCCCTATGGGGTGCTCTACAATCCTTGCTGATGTGGCCATGCTTGTTACAGTTATAACAGAGATCACTAAATTGATGTAGTTCCTGGAAGCTTAGTAGCCCTTAACCAAATGACCTGGCTTTCTGCAGTTAAAGCATCCACGAGTATTGCCTCCAGTGGCAGCAGGTAATTCTAGCACCTACAATTTCCAAAAAATTCCACGTAGAAATTTCCTTATATTAACCTGGATTTATGATGTCACCTAAGGATTATCTTAGTTATAGTAATTCAGTCAGGATAACCTTAGTTAGAATTAGTAATATAGATCCTTTGGTTGTCATCTCGACAATAACGTCGTAATATATTTTAGTAATAGTAATATTAGAAATAGTTGTAGCCTCGACTTTGGTTTATATTTTAGAATTCAAAGATTACTTATACATAAACTCGTAGATAGCCTCATACATAAGCACAATTGAATTTGTTCACGTTCATCAAGATTAGTACACATAAACTGAGCTGTGGTCCCCACACACTGCCACGTAGCAGCCATGCGACCACCACCCCTCCCATTTGGTAGCCAAGCATAACTATTTTTTTATTATAGCAGCTTTAGTTTACTTTTAACTTGTTTTCCAGAAAACTTTTCCAAAATGAGTGGTCCAAACTTATTTTTTCTTTAAACTTCAGCGTCTTAGGGAATGTTTTGTATAATATAGGCATCCGAATGTTTTGTTTTTATTTTCAAAGATTTTTCTACATTTCAGTCGACAGAACATATTTTGTTTCTAAGTAACCTCTTATGTTTATACGATTTCTCTTAATCTACAACTTCAATCTTGATTTGGCTTTTTTTCCCTATATGTTCTAGACACAGCAAGGATGATCTCCATAAATTTTCATGAATTTAACACACTCAACCTCATGTTTCTATTTTTACAAAATCAATTTACTGTTCTATCCACTATTCACAACAAGCATGTATTGACTTTCATTCATTAATTAGATGTTCATATGCATTCTAAATTAGTTCATACCTTAGGAAGTTGTTCAAACCACTTATGTTCATGTTCTTCATACATTCATGCATATTTTAGACTTTTAAGTCACTTTAGAGAAATCTATGAACACAAGCACACTACTACTTTGCACATTCTAGGATCATACATTGCATCCATACAAGATTTGGGGTTTTGTGACTCCTAATCCAAGAGGATCATAAGGAATGAAGTCGATCACACGTTCATGCTTCCCCTCAATCAAATCTTTCTTTCTCATCCATTCCGAGGATTGAGAGGTCTTCTTTTCTCAAGAATCAACATGCATACATCCCAGCTTGCTAAGCATACTTTGTTTTCTTTGATTATTTTGTTTCAAGAATAATTCATGTCCCCTCTAGATTAGGAAATCGTAATTACTTGATATGTGATTAGACGATTTTTCCTAAGCTTGTTATGTGTGATCTTTCACTTTGTATTGTGTGATATTTGGCTTAGATCTTATGAATGATATCTTGTCTTTTGATCTTCCATTTCAAGATTCTTGTGCAATGTAATATACTTATCATAATATTAACTGTTGAACCAAAATAGTATAAGATGATTATTTGGATGCTAATTGAGAGCAGTCGAGAGACGGGGTGAGTTGAGGGTGTTTTTGTCTCTGTGAAGGCTCCTTCTTCTCTCGTACCAAAACCACAAGCCAAGTTCTTTGGTTATGAAGAATCGGTGCCCTTTATGTAGGACTTAGTTTACAAAAAACTTAATAAACATGCACAGTGGAAAAACAAGTTTGAAAAACTTTATTGTTAGCCCGGATCTACTACTTACTAACTCTATAGATGCGTAGGGAAGAGGGGGACAAGAGTATTACCTAACGGTCTTGAACCCAATTCTGTAGTAGTCTTTTTCCTTTAGTGTTCAACAACTCCCTTTAGAAGATCTTCACCCTTATGACTCCTTGAATCCTTACTGGAGAGACTAGGGCTTGTGGGAACCCTAATGGGGAGGATTAGAAGGCTTGGGAAACCCTAAAACAGTTTTTGCTATAGTGGAATAATAAAAATGATGTTCCAACTTATTCTGCACACATCTGCCCTATTTATAGATTTCCAAATAGACTTTAGGTTTCGATCGATTAAAACACTTTTGATTGATCAAATTTTTAATCGATCGAGATTGAAAGTGATCAGCTTCAATTGATCAAGCTACCTTCGATTGATTAAACTTCCTCTTCTGACTTTGCAAGTATTCTTGCAGAGCTAAGAATGGGACCTCCTAGGTTCTTTATTATTGGCTCAAACCAGTCGTTAATCCTTATAACCAAACTTTTTGATAAGTGAATTAACTAACTGATTAGTTAACGTTAACTCCACTATATAACAAAACTACACTCCAACACAAAAGAATGACTCTGATGCGATAACTAGACTTGTATGTTATACTAATGTCCCTCTACCATCAGCATTCATAATCATATTCAGGTAGTCGGATAACTGTTACTATCAACCTAAATTACGATTACTTCTTCCATTCCTTGAGTTTCATTTACCTTTTATGATTACCAAAAATGTTGATAACTACATATCAACAAGACTGCAGTTCTCAGTAATCAACTTGGTGACATTCTCAAGGGAATGCTTAATCTACATCAGAGGGTGGATTCTATTTTGACAATGTATGTTTACAACCCCACGAATATGACTTACCCAAGATACCCAGGTGTTGATCTTGCAGACCTCACTGATTGGTAAGTCAAAGCAGTCACATCCATAGTCTATGTCCATAATCGTCTCACAATTAAGAATACATACCTTATTCAAGTAATGAGTTCCTATCGACTGTTGGCAGTTTTTGATGTCAATAGGAAAGCTCATGGTCCATCAATGCATTATAAGAAGTAGCATGTTAACTAAAAGTCGTACTCTGGTGATTGAGATTCATCAGTCCATCTAATGGTAGTTAATCATGCTATAGTATATACCTAATGAGATATCCAATCTCATCATCCACTATGATAAAATCTAAACGTCAAAGACTAGTAATTCGTATCTCATAAACATGCATCTCATACATACATGAATTACTTACTATGATATTTAAGGATTACAAACATTCATCTTATGAAACATATACAATTAAATGTATAAAAGATATCCACATATAAAATGTCAAATGTCTCATGCATAAAGACCGGGTTTAATGGCACAATCTGAACAAACTCCCACTTACACTCATGACCCACTACATCTTAGACCAAAACTATTTAGATGACGATCAATGACTTTTTGTGGCAAAGCCTTTGTAAACAGATCCATAAGCTGGCAATCTTGATGACAATCACATCTCCACACTAGACTATATCTCATATGAGATGATACTTTCCCTCTTCAAACTTTCCCTTTCCGTGGTTCCTTGACTCCTTGGACTGAGCCACTACCCTACTATTATTATAGTATAGCATAATAGGTGACAATGACGCTGGTACCACCCCGAGTTCCATGAAGAACTTTTTGAGCCAAACAGCCTCCTTTGTGGCTTCACAAGTAGCCACATACCCAGCTTCTATAGTCAAGCTGCAATGCATTTATTCTTAATGCTCCTCCAACTAATAGCACCCCTTCGAGGGTAAAGAGACGTCTAAATGTCAATTTCCTCGAATCTTTATCTGACATAAAGTCTAAGTTAGTGTATCCTATTGGAATCAACTCATCGTCGCTATATATAAGCATGTAATCTTTAGTCCTTCTTAAGTACTTAAGAATGAGTTTGATAGCTGTCCAGTGCTCTAGACTAGGATTCAACTGATACCTGCTAACCATGCCAACAGAAAAGTAAATATCTAGTCTAGTGCATAACATCGCATACATGAGACTTTCCACTGTCGAGACATAGGGAATTCCTACCATATGATTCCTTTTCTCCTATGTCTTAGGACATTGGTCCTTGGAGAACCCTAAACCATGCCTGAAAGGTAATAAATTGAATTACCTATGGAAAACGTAGTTAGTACTTTTTCGATTTAACCAGCTTGTGATAATCCCACTATCTTTCACTTACAATCTTGAAAGATCTTTATCTCAAGAATATAGCTCACCTCTCCTAGATCCTTCTTATCAAAAGTACTAGCTAGCTAAACCTTGATTGATGATAATGCCCCTACATCATTCCCAATGAGTAGAATGTCATCCACATAAAGCATAAGAAAAGCCACCACCTTACCTTTATATTTCTTATATACACAAGGTTCATCCAGGTTCTGTATAAAACCAAATGACTTGATCGCTTGGTCAAATCGAATGTTCCAACTCCTGGATGCCTGCTTAAGATCATAAATGGATTTTTATAGCTTATATAACAAGTAACCTTTTTTGCCACCTTCTGGTTGCTACATATAGATGTCTTCTTCAAGATTCCCACTCAAGAATACAGTCTTGATGTCCATATGCCAAATCTCAAAATCTAGGCATATGGCAAAGGATAAGAGTATTCTGATGGACTTGAGCATTGCTACCGGTGATAAAGTTTCCTCATAGTTAATGCACTATCTTTGAGTACAGCCTTTCGCTACAAGTCTCACTTTAAGGTCTCAACCTTTCCATCAAATCCTCTTTTCCTCTTGTAGACCCACTTACAATATTGGCAGGAAGTTTTATAAGATCCCAGACCTGATTGGAATCTATAGATTCTAATTTAGCCTACATAACTTTAACCCAATGGGCTGAATCAAAATCTGCCATTGCCTCTTCATACATGGCATGATTAGATTCAGATTCTATGGAGACAGCTTCAAAAACTTCTCCTAAGACCATGTATCTATCAGGCTGGCTAATAATCCTCCCACTACGATGAGTTACTAGGGCAAAACAGGTAAAGATGTGATATTTTCTTATCTTACATCATTTTCAACTGTTGGAGGATTAGAGGGCTCTCCATCTATCTCTCTTAGATCTATCCTTCCTTTAGGTTTATGGTTCATGATATAATCATTCTCCAAGAAAATATCATTTGTACTAATAAACACTTTATGTTCTCTCAGATCATAAAAATACCATCCATAAGTACCCTTTGGATACCCTATGAAATAACATACTTCCAATTGTGATTCCAATTCGTTCATCTTTCCTTTCAGCATATGTGATGGATACCCCCACATCTGGAGATGTTGCAAAGAGGGCTTGCATCCAATCCACATCTCCCGTGGTGTCTTAGGTACAGATTTGCTTGGAACTAGACTTAGTATGTACATAAAGGTTTCCAAAGCATAACCCAAAAGAAATAATAGCATCTCTGAATAACTCATCATCGACCTAATCATGTCTAAGAGAGTCCGATTCCTTCTCTCTGCTACACCATTCTATTGAGGCATACTAGCTACAATCAACTATGATAGAATCCCATTCTATATGAGGTGATCAATAAAATCATTAGAGAGGTACTCGCCACCTCAATCAGATAGAATTGCTTTGATATTTCTGCCTAATTGCTTTTCTACTTCAACCCTAAACTCTTTGAACTTTTTGAAGGCTTTAGACTTATGCTTCATTAGGTACACATATCCATACCTAGAGTGGTCATCAGTAAATGTTATAAAATACTCATAATCACCCTGAGCTCTAATGTTTATTCGACTGCACACATCAGTGTGAACTAATTCCAAAAATGTGATGGTTCTATTCCCCTTTGTAGAAAAGGGCCTTTTGGTCATTTTACCCTCTAAACATGATTCATAGTGTAACACCTGTAATTTTCTATTATTAATAATATAATTTTTGGATATTTGTTATTAATCATTTGTATATATATAAATCATATTTTGAGAATGCTTGACATATCATGTGTGTCCATACATTTCATATCAAAACCCTTTGATCCAAAACAAAACTTCTTTGCTTTTCCAAACCCGAGCGCTCAAGAAGCACGATTGCTTGAGGCGCGAGATCTTGAGAGGAGCGAGCGCTCGAGCTTAAAAAGTATAAAAAGACTATTTTGCCCTTAAGGTCCTAAAATTCTAAAAATACAAAGCCATTCTATGCATTTTTTGTGGGAGAAACAGAGAGTTACATAGAGGGTCTTGTGAGGGAGAGTTCATATATAAACAAACACATTTTACTTTGCATTTCCATGGATTCATGATCCAATCCTTCTATAACCACACACACACACACACGCACATATGTAATTCAACCAAAAGGGAGTTTTGGAGCTATGTCTTGGAGGATCAAAAGGAGGATTGTTAGCATTGGAGCTGCATGTAGAGATTTTGAGGATCAACACTCATATTGATAATCATCACCTTCTTTCTCAACATTTCATCATTTATTTGGTCTTATTTGCTTTGTGAATACTACAACTCACCTATAATGTGTATATTTACATTAATAATCTATAAAATTGAGTTACATGTGTTTGATTTAGCAATCTAGTTCTAGATCGTCATCTTATTTTCTAAAGTTCATGTGCAATTTCATGATCCATTTGATTGTTGATCATCTTGTGAATGTTATAATTCATGTATAATAAGTATATATACATGTATAACCAGTTTTGCAAGTTGCATATGTGATTTAAGTTGAGCTTTCAAATTTTAAATATCAAAATTGTAGTTGTATTACAAAGCAAATTAGTCTGCTGGGTATTTGCTAAGTCCGAGCGATCGAGCAAGCATAAGCGCTCAAGCCTAGAGCGCTCGAGTGGTCAGAACGCTCGAGTCTAGTAGTCTTTGGACCATTTATTTGTTTATATGTTGAAGTTTTTATGGTCTATGCTATGCATTGTACTCTGAGATTGGGTAACTAAACATGAGATTGTATACGATATGTATAAATTAGTTTGTCATTTTTCTAGTTGTACTGCATGCTTGTTTAGTAGTACCATGTTATGTGAATGATCAATTCATTATTCATATGTCGATTCTTCTAATATGTTGATTCTGCATAATGTTGGATTATTATTTATGATCAATTTGATAACGATAATAGTAACACGTTTAGTAGAATCATTAATGCTGTAATGAAGAATAATATGCGAATAATATATTTAATGAAGAAGGGTGTTACCGAACGTGTGAGGCGTGGTCGTGTTGCATGGTTTTGTTGCATGTTTGAGTTGGATGATCTTGTCGATTATTCCGAACGTGGTTGCATATTGTCGCATGACCTTAATGGTCTTGTAGTCCATACATTATGTGGATTTTGTAAGTTTGGGTCGTGTTTATCGTGTTGTCGAGTTAGGGCAATTGTGGGCTAAGCAAGAAATTAGAGGGCTAAGTATGGCTGTATTTTGTATTTAAGGATCAAGTGTGGGCGTGTGGAAGAATTCGATTGAGTTAGGGCCAATTGTGGGCTAAGTGAGAAATTAGAGGGCCAAGTGTGGTTGTATTTCACATTTGAGGGTCAAGTGTGGTCGTGTGGAAGAATGCGAATGATTTTGGGACAATTGTGGGCTAAACAAGAAATTAGAGGGCCAAATGCGAGCGTATTTTGCATTTGAGGGTCAAGTATGGCTGTTTGGAAGAATGTGATTGAGTTAGAGCCAATTGTGGGCTAAGCAAGTGTATTAGGGCTAGTCTGGACATAATGTGTTGTGTTGTCGTATGTTGACAGAAGCTAGTACCATCAGTTTAGTGTTTTTGTGGTTGGGTGGAAATTAGTACTGCCAGTGTTGTGGTCGTGTGCAACAGAAGCTAGTACTGTCAAGCTGTGAGTTATTGGCATGGTGGATTCATCCGCATTATGTTGCATTAATGGGACTACATAGTCAGGAATAATGTTGGGTTTTGGGAAAGAACTTTCGTACGTTGTGATAACTTTTAAGCGATAACGTAAATTGTAAATATGTTCATATTATGTTTGGTTTATAGTATTTTACTCAGCTTTTAGCTAAAGGGTGTGTGGCCCTGGACATCCGTGTCCAGTTGTTGTAGATCCAGGTGCTGCGGATGCTGGTCTCCTAGGCGAGTACCATGGAGATGAGATCGTGGACGAAGAAGGTTGGGGCTTCATTAGCTAAAGAGTTTGTGTTGTCAAAGCTGTCCTATTCCATTGGGAATTTTTATTATTTATCTTTTATTATGTTGTTGTTCTTATTATTATCGGCCGTTTGGCCTCTAGGCTTCTGTTTCTTTCATTTCAGATGATTGTAATAGATAAGTATGTATAATGGAGATTGTAAGGCTCTAGTGTTTCTTCTGCTAAACTTAGAACATTTATGCTACTATTATTACTTTAATATTTTATATTTGATTAGTAATTGGACAATCATGCGATCTTTAACTTGTTACGAGCCTACAGGTCTGATAAGGAAGCTTACTTCCCTTAATTATCGTAATACTGGGGCATGACAGGGATTGTTTGGTATCAGAGCACTAGGTTTAGTTGTGCTCGTGATTGTCCTAAGTTAAGCTATGAACCATAAGATTACCTCACTAGAATGATGTTAAGATAGATATGGCACTAATTCGATGAAGACTTCTGGAGCTGTTTTATGTCTTAAGCTACCTACCATGACTTTTACTGTTCATTTCTTTCATCATTCTCATGTCGTTGCATCAAGCATTTTGTCTTTTGACATTCCTATATACGATTGCATCTCATGCTACTAAATAGTATATGTATATAATGGTATTTGATTTTGGGTAGTGAACTCCTCAGGACTATCTTTTAAAGGCAAGAGTCTAATTTAAGAAATAATTGTGCCAAAATGGATACTTGTGCACAGAGTCAAGATGGTTAGAGTGACTCACAACAACCGTAATGGAGCCGGACCATCCGAACCAGTACTACAAGGATTAGACCCTATTGGAGTTTTTGAGAGATTTCTTTGAAGGTTGGAGCATATTGGCAATCAGCAAGGTGCGCATCATTATCTGCTGCCACCTCTGCCACCTCCACCGAGACCCGTAGGAGATAAGTTGTTAGAGAGATTCAAAGGCTTATGCCTAGAGAGATGGAATCGTGCTTTAATGCTTTGGTTTGCACAGATGCTGATAAGAAGAGGTTTGTGCAGTTTCAGCACACTAATTCTACTGCAAAATGGAGGGAAGCTCAGTCGGCTGCTTTAGGAGAATATGCATCAAGACTATGTTTCTTCGGAAGTACTTTCCTACGTCTGAGAGGGATAAGAAGGAGAAATAATTTATGGATTTAGTCCAAGAAGCCACAAGATTGTTCAAGAATATTCAGTCACTTTTGAAAGGTTATCTTGTTTTACCCCACACCTGGTGGATACTTGGAGAAGAAGAACAAGAGATATTTGCGTGGGCTAGGGATGACTATTCAATGCCATGCCATGAGTTCATTGATGCAACCATTTGAGAATTTGGTGGAGTTAGCTTCTAATTTGGAGACTATGTATGGGAGTCAGTAGTAGAAATAGTTTGCATTTAGGGTAGCTAGTCGCCCCAATCATGGCCACCCGAACTTGCACCGTAATGTTAGAGTCAAGAGGCAATGGAACTAGTCCAACAGTATAAGTGCCCAATCCTCTGTTGGCACAAGCTCAGTTACCTGGCACAGTACCTGCATTAGGAGCACCGACACAAGGATTCAATCCTGGTGTATGCTTTAATTGTGGGATACTGGGACATTTTTCAAGGGATTGCACAGCACCAAGGAATAACAATGACATGACATTGTTTGTTTCTTCTATGGCAAGAAGGGACATGTTAGCAGAGATTGCTTTCTCTGTAAGTAGAGACTAGACCAGCAGAGGATTATGAACACTCAAGACTGTCAATAGTCGATAGGAATTCATAACTGGTATAAGGTACGTGTACTAATCTTGAGACAATTATGAACACAAATTGTGGATATGGCTGCTTTGACTTACCAATCAATGAGGTCTATAGAAGATAAACACCTGGGTATCTTGGGTATGTCATGTTCATAGGGTTGTGAACATATATTATCAAGATAGAATCTACCCTCTGATAAAGAGTAAGCATTCCCTTGAGAATATCACCAAGTTTTTTTTTCTTCGGAAAATGGTAAAAAGATTCCAAAAAGGATGTACAAATGTACAAGGGGCATACCCCAGGAAAAACAAACAGCACAACCAGGAGGACCTGGAGCAAAAAACAACCTACCACAATAGAACAAGCAAGCCCTACAGGAGACAGAAATCTACCCGAGAAGCACCATACAACTTACATCCAAATCAAAAGGAACAAAACCTGAACCACGTCAAAAAGCCAAGAACAGCAAGGGACCCTTAAAACTTAAGTACACCAGTTACAAAGATATCTATCAATGTTAACTTGAGTTTTCCATCTCACCCTAATTTGAGCATTGATCTGAGATATTAACTGCTTCAAGAGAACACTAGGGGGTTGGAAGATCTTCTTAAAAGTTCTTTTGTTTCTTTCTTTCCATAACCCATAGACTGTCACTCCCAGGCAGATCTTGGGAATCACCTGTTGAAAAGCCTTTCCTCTAAACCTTTGGTCCATCCATTCCAATGTAGAATTCCAACTTTGACTTTGCCATTGGATGTCACATCTTTTCATAAGCTCCTGCTAAACAAGAAAAGAATAAGGACAATTGAAGAACAGGTGGTCATGAGTCTCCATATTAGAGTGGCAAAACATACACACAAGTGGACCAGGTGTGAAACTATAAATTCTATCATGTGTGGATAACCGGTTAAGGGCATCAATCCAAAGAACAAAAATTTGTCTAGGGATACAACCAGACAACCAAACATCATTGTACCAGGGAACTACAGTGTCATGGTCCCTCAAATGGTCCCACAAGATGTTGGAATTGAACTCACCATTAGGGGATAAAGTCCACTTAACAGTATCAAGGCTATTATTTGGAGAATAGAAATTTGACAAAATATTCCTAATTTCATTCAACACCAAGTTGATTACTGAGAACATCAGTCTTGTTGATAAGTAGTTATCAACATGTTTGGTAATTATGAGAGGTGAATGGGACTCAAGGAATACAAGAAGTATTCATGATTAAGGTTGATAGTAACAGTTATCCAACTACCTAAATATGATTACGAATGCTGAAGGTAGAGGGACATTAGTACACCATACAAGTCTAGTTATCGCTTCGGATATGTTCTTTTGCGTTCAAGTTTAGTTATCGTTTTATTGTGGAATAAACATTAATTGATGAGTTGTTAGTTTGCTGATCAAAGAGTTTGGTCATGGGAATTAACAACTGGCCTAAGCCAACAATAAAGAGCCTAGGAGGTCCCACTCTTAGTTCCATTAGGATGCTTGGAAAGGCACATGAGGATGATGTGAAGACAGGTTCGATCGATCAAAGTTGTCTCGATCGATTGAAGTCTAGACAAGTTCGATCGCTCGAAGGTGGTTC
This sequence comes from Hydrangea macrophylla, assembly GCA_033977485.1. Lineage (NCBI taxonomy): Eukaryota > Viridiplantae > Streptophyta > Magnoliopsida > Cornales > Hydrangeaceae > Hydrangea > Hydrangea macrophylla. Next base: position 68,900,961 of record CM066987.1, on the reverse strand, counting down.
GATTGATCTAATGTTCGATCGATCGAAGCCACTTCGATTGCTTGAACTTTAGGTCGGTTATGAGAATCTATAAATAGGGCAGCTGTGTCTAGAAAAAAGGGATTCGTTGTTTTAGTACGCCAGAAGCTGCAAAAACTATTTTAGAACACCTAAACCCTCTCCATCCTCCTTATTAGAGATCCCACCATCTCTAGTCTTTCTGGGAAGCCTTTGCAGGAGTCATAAGAGTGAAGACAGCCTAGTGGAAGTTGCTGCACCATCTAGGAGAAAGAAATTCAGAATTGGGTTCAAGACCTGGTATGATTTCTTGTTCCCCTCTTATGTACGCATCTATGGAATTGACGATTAATAGATCCTGGACTACCAATAAGTTTTACAACTCAATATTTCCGCTGCGCATTTAAAAATAATTTTAAACATGTTTTTCCATCAATTAGTATCAGAGCCATGCTTGTTTGGATCTATAGATATGTTTTTGAACACTAGTTTTGATTTGCATGTTGATTTTAGAACTATTTTTGAAACTGCATCGTCACAGATCTGTTTCTGTGGTGTTTTTGTAGCAGAATACAAATCTATGAATGCATGGGATGAATGATGGGTTCGATCGATCAAGGTAGGTTCGATCGATCAAGTTCCTGCTGTTCTCAAGTGATTGAAGGACCTTCGATCGATCGAGCCTTATTTTGTTCGATCAATTGAACTATGTTCGATTGATCGAAAATGATTTTCTGTCCAGTTGTACTTTTCACAGATTAAAAGGTTTTTAAAATTATACGTTTTAAATTTTAAATTGTTTTGGAATTTTCTCAAATTATTCTGTGAAATTAAATGTTCAAGCGATTGAACAATATTCAATCGATCGAAGGTTCAAGCAATCGAATGGTCTTCGATCGATCGAAGTGTGACAGAGAAGTTAGATGCTGTTTTAATGTTCTAAATCAGTGCGTAAAGAGTCTATGTATTGTGTAAATCAATTAAGGGTTCCAATGGATTATATATATTTGTTATATATGTGCGTACGACTAACCCTTTTTGCAGCAAGATTAGTTTGATGTTTCCCATGGCACCAAGATCAATTATAAAGTATTTTATTGTTTGAGATTGATGTATACTGTATTTAATTTTGGTTTGATTTTAAGGCATGTGTAAAGGGCGCTGCGACTTCAATCCTATGAAAAGGAAAGTCGCACCGGTTTCCCTAGCCTTCTTTATTTTCTTCTTGTTAATTTCTATTTCTAGATAAATTGTAAGCTTCAAAAGAAGCATAGGAGCAATGTAATAGAATTAGAAAACCTATGAAGATGGAGGAGCAAGCCGTTATCCATGAAGATGGAGCTGGAGGCGATCAAACCAAGAAGAAGGTTCTATGGAGATAGAGCTATGGAAGATAGAGGCATCGTTTGGATGCTTTTATTCAATTTAGGTTTTTTGTTTTATGTGCTTGGTTTGTGATTGGCATTTAATTATATTATTACAACTTGCATGCATGTAAAGCAAGTTTTCTAAAATAAAATTCAAAAACCGTTTTCAACGCATTAGTAAACATTGGATGTTTATGGGTAAAATGTGGAAATAATTTTTCAAAAGCAAAATCCTTTTCTATCAAATCTAGTGGGAGAGGGTCTTATTATAGCACCCATGATCTTCCATTAACGATTCATTGGAAGATGAGTAGTGCATTCTGTGTCACCTCGCCAGGGGTTATCATTCTATACGGAGGGTACAATACTCATTGGTTACTAGATGTGAACTTCCTATAGATAGGATCAATCAAACGTGTTAGAGGGTGACCACCACACGGAGGCACTACTTGAGGTGGTTGTGATTGGATCCTAGTTAATGGTATACACTAGCTAAGCTATGGATATGGGATCCCACACGAGGTATTATTCAAAAACTTAGAGATCAAAAAGGTTCGGGAATCATAACTTATTTTGCAAGAGTTGCATAGCGGACAAGTCATGATTAATCAAAAGATCGAGTATTGAGCACCACACAGAGGCTTTACTTTTTCGTTTTGTTATTCCAGCGACTTTATTTTAAAATAAGAGTTTTAAGGATTCTTTTATTTCAAACTGTCAAATTCTGATATCCATATTTATTTTACCTTTTGATTTTTCAATAAATCACAATATCGGAATCTACATTTAGTCCACTTACCACCATACTCACTCAAAACAAGTTAACTGGAAATAACTACACTGAATGAAAATGAAGCCTTGACATTATATTAACTGCGGAGCATCACATATATTTCCTCACCTCCCCATGCCCCTAAGAGCCCGCAGAAAATACGTCGGCAGCTGCCAGACGCGAGTTTGATAAATGGAAAAAGTCGAATGGAATGGCCCGTTGCTATATTCTGGCCTCAATGGCTGGTATGTTGCAACACCAATTCCAGTCAAACAATTCTGCCAGTGACATTATCGAATCCATGAAAAAGATGTTTGGAGAGCATGGTAGGTAGCTATGCAGAAGATAATGAGTGCAAAGATGTCGGAAGGGACTCTAGTCAAAGACCATGTTTTAAAAATGATTGGTTATTTAAATGAACTGGAGACCTTGGGAGCCAACATCGATGCACATACACAAGTTGATATGATCCTCAATATGTTGTCTCCATCATTCACTCAATTTAAATTGAATTATAATATGAATAAAATGGATTTCTCAATGAGCGAATTAATGAGTTCTTTACTGGCAGTGAAAGGGGTGATCAAACCTGGGGGCAATGTTCTGAACGTTGAGAAAAGTTCTTCCTCCTCCTGATCTACGCTGAAAGGAAAGAAAGGGAAGAAAAAGGCTGGCACTGGTGGTCCAAGTGTTGGACCGGTCCCTAAGATTACAAAATCTAAGGGAAAAAGTAAGGGCAAAGGGAAGGTGGGTGGCCGAGGTAAAGGAAAGTGTTTCTAATGCGGTGAGAAGGGCCACTGGAAGAGGATTTGTCCAGAATTCTTAGCTACAAGAGTTCAAGGTATGATTGAATCACATGTGATTAAAGTAAGTTTTATTACGGATACTTTAAACACTTGGAGCATTGACTCTGGTGCGACTAACCATATCTGTAATTCGTTGCAGAGGTTCAGATCAACCAAGAAATGCAGTGATGGGGAGATTGTACTTACTCTAGGTTCTAGCGCCATCATTTCTGTGGTTGCTATAGGAGTAGTAGTTTTAGAGTTTTTGGACAATAAGACAATAGTTTTATCAGATGTACTTTACGTCCTTTTAATGAGACGTAATTTAATTTCAGCATTTTGAAATAGAAGTTTTCATTAAAAGAAACAGTTCTCTTATATGTTTCGGTGGTAAAACTAATGGCTTATATGTGATTACTCCTAATATTTCTAAAGACTCTTGTATGGAACTTAATAACTCAATGGTAACTATACCATCTAAAAGAAAATAACCTTCCACTAATCCAACAAGTCTTTGGCATATGAGGTTTGGCCATATCAATCTAAATAGGACTGGCAGACTAGTCTAAGAAGGGTCTTAGGAGATTTGGTTCTTGAACCAATAGAGGTCTGCGAGTCTTGTTTAAAGGGTAAGATGACCAAAAGACCCTTTTCCGCAAAGGGCAACATGACCAATGCATTGTTGGAATTAGTTCATACTGATGTGTGTGGACCAATAAATATTAGACCATGGAGTGGTTATGAGTATTTCATAACATTTACTGATGACCACTCAAGGTATGGATATATGTACCTAATGCAGCACAAGTTTGAAGCCTTTGAAAAGTTCAAAGAGTTTAGGGCTAAAGTGGATAAGCAATTAGGAACACATATCAAGGCCATTCAATCTGATCGAGGTGGAGAGTACCTCTCTAATGAGCTTATTGATCACCTGGTACATAATGGGATTCTGTCATAATTGACTGCACCTGGTATGCCTCAGTAGAACGGTGTAGCAGAGAGAAGGAATCAGACTCTTTTAGACATGACTAGGTCAATGATGAGTTATTCGGAGTTACCTTTATTCCTTTGGGGTTATGCTTTGGAAACCGCTACATATATACTAAATCTAGTATCAAGCAAATCTGTTCCTAGGACACCACGAGAGATGTGGATTGGGCGCAAGACTTCTTTGCAACATCTCTGGATATGGGGGTGTCCGGCACATGTGTTGAAAGGAAAGATGAGCAAGTTGGATTCTAGATCGGATGTATGTTACTTTGTATTTTTATGATCTAAGAGAACAGAAAGTGTTTGTTAGTACAAATGCTATTTTCTTGGAGGATGATTATATCTTGAACCATAAACCTAAGGGAAGGATAGATCTGAAAGAGATAGAAGGAGAGCCCTCGGTCCAACCCGTAGTTGATAACGATGTAAATCAAGAAAATACCAATTCTTCACCCATTTCTGCACCAGTACCTTATTGTAGTGTGAGGATTATCAGCCAGCCTGATAGATAAATATCCTTAGGAGAAGTTTTTGAAGCTGTCTCCATAGAATCTAAATCTGATCCTACCACATATGAAGAGTGACAAGCGGGGGTATTTGTAAAATATAACCGCGCTAAAAGAAGAAAATGTATGGATTTACTTTACAATTCTTGTATTTATCTGCAATTTGAATTACAACCAGTTTATACACATTTTGATTAATCTATGATAAGTTGTGTGTTTTAGTTGCAATTTGTGCAGACTACAGTTGCTGTGTGAAGAATTGAAAGATAACGATAAAAGGAGATGCTGAATTCTAATGAAGACAATCAAAAGTTGAAATACAGAGTTTGAACGATTGAAGACCATTCGATCGATCGAAGGTTCGATCGATCGAGATAAGTTCAAGCGATCGAAGTCCCCAAGAGTTCAATCGATCGAGAATTGTTCGATCGATCGAACATGCCTTTTCTCAGATTTTTACGCGCACGCAGCAGAGGAGAAACTTAACCCTAAGCATTTGGTCTCTGCTATATATATTTGTATTGTATACGTCCTTAAGGACGCCCAGATTGTTTTCTTCAATTTTTAGAGAGAGAGATAGAGGTTTTATGTGTGTTTGTAGGTCTTGGAGGTTGGATATTGCTTTTGGATTTCTATTCTCATAGTTTAATACAAGATTTTCATTCCAGGTTACTTAGTATTGTTCTATTTACATTCTGTTAGTAGTTTAGAGTAGTATAATCTGTTGGATTTAAAGTTTTGCATGCTAAATAGAGTTACACCATCAGTTTACATAATTTTCATGTTCAAAATGCAAACAAACGCATCCTTAATGAACCTTTACGTTAAAAACAATACTGTGACACTCCAGACCATGTCTGAGTAGTCCCCAGGTTGGGAGATCACGATGAAACCGTGATCTCAGGCCTCTGCCATGCAGCAGAATAATTCCTGTGTTCGATCGATCGAGATTAGTTCGATCGATTGGACCAGAGACATAGTCGAGCGATCAAAGTTAGTTCGATCGATCGAGAGAAGAAGATGTTCGATCGATCGAAAGGGCGTCGATCGATCGAACCCTCTGATTCTTGAGGACATTCTATATAGTATTCCTAGACTTTTTGTTTTACTGATTCGTTATCAAACTGTCCCCAAACGCTCAGTTTGTCAAAACAGTCTTTAAACTTAAAGCCTTAAGGCATTTTTCTTCAATACCTTTTGCAAATCACCCTCAATGCTAAGACCATTGTAGGTGCGAGTCCTAACTATTGAACCAAACCGCTTTTGTGTATTTCAAACTTAAATGTGATGACATAGTACCGGTCATGAAAGGACTATGGATTCTTTATCCTAAGAGAAATACGGAATACTATAGAAAATGTGCTCCATTGAGCTTGAATGTAAATGCATGGTAGATGGCTAGGTCGCGGTGGATTCGTGTAATCCCAGCATTCCTTTTTAATTAAGAAAAAAACACATTTTAAATTATCACTTTGATTAATTAGTTGGCAATTAGTTTATTTTAGTTTAATTATTTTTAGTAGTTGATAAATTGTGGGACTTTGTGTTCTACATTTCTTTAAAATATAGAATTTTATTTTCCTTGTTTGAGATTAATCTAGGTAATTAGTTTAACACCTTCCCTGTGGGATCGACTTGGACTTAACCAGATTACTACTTGCACGATTACCTACACTTGGGTATAGCACACAAGCGCACACAGAAAAATTCTCGTGTCAAGTTTTTGGCGCCGTTGCCCGGGAAGGTGACAAGCTAACGCTTCGATTACCTCAATCTATCTTTATCTCTTTCTGTTTTTTTTTTTTTCAATAAAAAACTACTTAGGGTCTTTCCCTTTATGTCCGATAATTCCATCGAAGGAATTTTTGGAAATCCACTCTATTCATCCAGTTAATCTAGTTCTATTAACCCCATAGTTACACCGATCGGCTCAATGGCCGACAATCAAAGCGAAAATGGTGATAATGTGGTTGTACCAATCGACGATTCACTTCGTCCTTTGTGCGATCTCATGACACCTGAACATGCGCCCACACCTTCTTGCATTCTCATTCCACCCCATGCAGGCGAATTTCAATTTCGCAATGGAATGATTTAACTCCTTCCTACCTTTCATGGAATGGAGAGCGAGAAGGTATATCTATATGTCAAAGACTTTGAGGATGTTTGTAAAACTTTCTCACAGAATTGTCCTGTAGATGTGACACGTTTAATGCTATTTCCTTTCACTCTGAAGGACAAAGCAAAAGCGTGGTTACTCACCTTGAAGCCAAACTCCATCTACACTTGGCATGCGATGAATACCGCTTTCTTGAAGAAATTCTTTCCACCTCGCATGACCACCGAGCTTAAACGACAAATAAACTCTTACAAACAAAAGAGCAATGAAACGTTCACCCAAACTTGGGAGCGTTTCAAGGATTTGCTACTCTCATGCCCACATCATGGGTATGAAAAATGGTGAACCATCAGCTACTTTTATGAAGGGCTAAATGGTGAAACGAAAAAGTTGGTCGAGACCATGAGTTCGGGGCCATTTCTTCGTAAAAACACGGAGGAAGCTGAAGCTCATTTTGAGTGGCTAGCTGAACACGCCCATGAGTGGTCAAATTTAGATGATATCCCACGATCACAGATATCCTGCGTAGAAGAGAAAAGTTTATATCAACTAAAAAGTGAGGATCATCTGATGAATAAGTATGAAGAACTAGTAAAGAAGGTGGAAGAATTGGGGATGAAAGGAGAGAGTTCTAAGCAGTTTTTGCCGGAAGAACCATGTGGCACATGTAACATGCTGGGACACACTACTCAATATTGTCCAAATGTGCCATATTTTCAGGAACAACCCCCTATGGAAATGAATGCCATGCAAGGGTATAGGGGGGTGGGGAATTTCTACAACAACTATAATCCACAAAATAATAGATGGAATCACCCCGGGTTCGACTGGAAAAACAATGCTGGGACCCAAAACCAATTTCAACAACAACAACCCTACAATAACAATAATCAATATCAAGGGCAATACAACAGGCAGTCCCACTCATTCAATCAGAATAGAACAAACAACTACAACCAAGCTCAACCCTCTAACAACCAACAAGCAAATATTTACGTGCCACCTCACAAGAAGGTGCAGGAGGAAGATCCACTCTCTAATGCAAACTCAACACAACAGTTAATTCAAATGATGAGTAAAATGTCCGCAACATTAGAGAGGATGGATGCACGTCAAGAGGGTTCGAGTGGTACGTTTTCTGGTCAACCACTTCCAAACCCCAAGGGATACAACAATGGCCCTCCTAACCATGAACAGGCAAAAGCCGTGACAACGTTAAGAAGCGGCAAAGTCATAAGGCAAAACATGCCTCATTCTACTCCCAAGGAGTATGAAGAGGAGGAAGTGGGAATTAGGAGAAAACCATCCACTCAAGAAGAGGAGTTATCTAATAATGATAAATCAGTAGAATTAAACAAGGACACTCCTAAGGAAGTAGAAGAAGTTGAGAGAAGGCTTGGAAAGGAGCCAGTCCTAGACGCATTACCTAAGTGCCCTTTCCCTGCACCTTACCCTCAAAGGCTTAAGAAACCCCAAAACGAGGCAAGGAATCAGGAGTTCTTGGAGTTGTTCAAACAAGTTAAAATCAATCTCCCACTCCTTGATGCAATCAAATAAGTGCCAGCCTACGCTAAGTATTTGAAAGACTTATGCACGGTCAAAAGGAGGCAAAGTGTAAAAAAACATACTTATGTCGCTTGCCAAGCAATCACAATAATTCAAAATGAGTTACCTCCAAAGCTTAAAGACCCTAGCACCCCAACTGTCTCGTGTAGAATTGGGAATCAAAGTATAGATAACGCACTCCTTGATCTAGGAGCAAGCGTGAACTTGCTGCCATATTCAGTATATAAACAACTAGGGTTGGGTGAACTCAAACCCACTAGAGTTACATTGCAATTGGCAGACAGGTCAGTCAAATATCCTAGAGGAATACTGGAGGACGTTCTAGTGCAGATAGACACATTTATCTTCCTAGTGGATTTTGTGATTTTGGACACTGAACCTGTGTCTAATCCATGTTCACAAATCCCAGTGATTTTTGGACGTCCATTCCTCAACACCATTGATGCCACAATCAAAATAAGGAGTGGTATCATGACCATCGTATTCGGGAATATGACTTTAAATGTCAAGATTTTTTCAAATCCCCGACCTGAAGAATACGAGGATGAAGAAGAAGTGAACTTCATCGAAACGATCATCGAAAATGAGGTTGATTTGGTTGACTATAAAGATCCTTTGGAGGTGGTAGTGTCACAATTCAACGCTACTGATCGACCCAACGATTCTACCCCATTGGACGCTACTCTAAATCATGATTGCCTTATGATGGAAACTAAAGAGAAGGATAGAGAGGAATGCATGTGGGTCACCCCATATGAACCCTTGCCTCCGAAAACGAAGTTAACCATGCCTTCGAACTTTCAGTTTCCCGATCTTGAATTAAAGGAGCTTCCAAAAGAGCTTAAATATGTTTTTCTGGGGACTAAAAAGACTTATCCCGTTATAATCTCAGCCTCGTTATGTTTAGAACAAGAGGATAAGTTTATCCAAATACTCAAACTGCACAAGGGAGCATTAGGATGGACTATTGCCGATCTGAAAGGCATAAGCCCATCTATTTGCACCCATAAGATATATCTGGAGGAAGACGCCAAACCTTCGCGACAAATGCAGAGGCGTCTGAATCCAATTATGCAAGAAGTTGTGAAGAAAGAAGTCCTAAGACTTCTAGACATTGGGATAATATACCCTATCTCTGACAGCCCTTGGGTTAGTCCAACCCAAGTGGTGCCCAAAAAGGTCGGTATAACAATAATTCCAAATAAAGACGACGAGTTAGTACCAACACGCGTCCCCACTGGATGGCGGATGTGCATTGACTATCAGAAGTTGAATACTGTGACCCGGAAAGATCACTTCCCACTGCCATTCATGGATCAAATGCTAGAACGAGTGGCGGGTCATAAGTATTATTGTTTCTTGGATGGATATAGTGGGTACAACCAAATTGAAATTGCTCCTAAAGATCAGGAGAAAACAACATTCACATGTCCGTTCGGTACGTTCGCTTACTGCCGCATGCCTTTTGGATTATGCAATGCACTTGCTACTTTTCAGCGGTGTATGTTGAGCCTTTTCAGTGATATGGTTGAACAGACACTCAAGGTTTTCATGGACTACTTCTCGGTGTTTGGCCATAGTTTCGATAACTGCCTAGAAAACCTTGAAAATGTGTTAGCGAGATGCGAGGACAAACACCTAGTACTAAACTGGGAAAAATGCCACTTCATGGTAACCAAAGGAATTGTCCTTGGCCACATTATCTCTGACAAAGGTATCCAAGTCGATAAAGCAAAAATCGATATAATTTCAAATTTACCTGTCCCTCGTACAGCTAGAGACATCCATTCTATTCTGGGACATGCTGGATTTTATCGACGCTTTATCCAAAATTTTAGTGCCATCTCTTGGACCACTGTGCCAACTACTCGTCAAAGATGCACCTTTCGAATGGTCGAAAAACTGTCAAATATCCTTTGATGCACTAAAAGAACACCTTACCTCCGCACCGATAATACAGGTACCCAACTGGGGTTTGCCATTCGAACTAATGTGCGATGCTAGTGACTACGCCATTGGTTCAGTCCTGGGACAGAGGAAGGACGACAAGCCTTATGTTATATACTATGCCAGCAGAACACTCAATGAAGCCTAAATGAACTATACAACTACTAAAAAAGAGTTACTAGCCATAGTGTTCGCGTTGGATAAATTTAGGTCTTATCTGATAGGGTCCCCAATAGTCTGTTTTACAGACCACTCGGCCCTCAAGTACCTATTATCTAAGAAAGACGCGAAACAGAGGCTGATCTGTTGGATACTTCTACTCTAGGAATTTGATATCACTATCAAGGATAAAAAGGGAGTAGAGAATGTGGTTGCTGACCACTTATCCCGGTTAACATTCACAGACAATACTGAGCCCATACCAATAAAAGATGAATTCCCAGACGAGCAAATTATGGCAGTCTCGGGTTTACCCTGGTATGCTGACATAGTAAACTACCTAGCCGCAGGACAAACTCAGAGACACTGGTCGAATCAAGACAGGAAGCGGTTCCTCTCGTTTGCACGCCATTTCTTTTTCGATGACCCTTATTTATTCAAGTATTGTGCTGATCAGGTCATCAGGCGTTGCGTCCCTAATGAGGATATAACCGTAATTCTAGCCTCGTGCCACTCTGAAGTGTGTGGTGGCCACTTTTCTTCCCAAAAGACCACACAAAAAGTCCTACACAGCGGATTTTATTGGCCCACCATATTTAAGGACGCTTGTTCTTTCTGTAAATCGTGCCAACACTGTCAAAAGCTAGGTACTATTTCAAAAAGAAATTCTATGCCCTTAACCCTTATTATCATAATTGAAATATTCGATTGTTGGGTTATTAACTTTATGGGCCCGTTCCCTAAATCAAACAACTATGAATACATACTCCTAGCTCTGGAGTACGTATCAAAATGGGTGGAAGCAATACCGATGAGACGCAATGACCACAAAACAGTCATGTCTTTTCTTAAGAAAAATATTTTATCGCGTTTCGGAACCCCAAAAGCATTATTAAGTGACCAAGGCAAGCATTTCTGCAACAGGCCTTTGGAAGCACTACTCAAGAAATATGGGGTACACCATAAAATCGCTCTAGCGTACCACCCACAAACAAACGGGCAGGCGGAGTTGGCTAACCGTGAAATCAAACACATACTTGAAAAAACGGTTAGCTTCAATAGAAAGGATTGGGCTTACAAACTGACTGATGCTTTATGGGCATACCGCACGGCCTTTAAGATAAATTTGGGAATGTCTCCATATAGGCTAGTGTATGGTAAGGCGTGTCACCTTCCTGTTGAAATAGAACATAAACCTTATTGGGCAACACACTCATTAAACTTCGACATTAAAGAAGGAGGACATCTCCAGAAACTGCAGTTGGCAGAACTGGAAGAAATCCGATGAGATGCATATGACAATGCCAAACTCCACAAGGAACGGTTGAAGGCTCGTCATGACCGAACGATTTTTCAAAAATCTTTCAAACCTGGACAGAAAGTTTTATTATATGACTCACGCTTTCATCTCTTCCCTGGAAAACTCCGATCCCGGTGGACAGGACCTTTCACAGTCAAATATGTCTTTCCATATGGGGCTGTGGAGCTATTTAATCTTAAGAACGATGGAAGTTTCAAGGTCAATGGCCAGCGAATAAAACCGTTTTTAGAAGATTTCCAACCTGAGATCGAGCACATCCAATTGGATGAGCCCGACTATACTTCAAACTAAAACGCCCAAGCGCGTTCTCCCAATGTTGTTGTATTGTTTCTTTTCCTGTTTTTTTTCATTTTGTTTTATCTTTTGTCTGTCCTTTTGAATGTGATCCTGATCCTAATCTGCTATTCCACTTTTATCTCATGCAGGCTGTCCACTATGAGAGCTGACGATATTCACTCGATAGGGTCATTGGCTGATTCATAGTATCAGAACCCACAGTGGACTGCTGATGAAATATCATTTTTCTTATCTCCATACCAAGGGCCAGGAGCCGATGACATTGTTGACTTATCCTACGGATATATCCCGTATGATCCTGCGCTCCTTCAGATCAACCCATTTGCGCACATGGAACTCCCTGAAGAGGAGGGAGAGCCGGAAGGATATGCTGTGTGGGAGGTCGATGACGCTCTAATGGAACAATGGGAAAATGACTCAATGTGGGAGCCATGGGAAGAAGAGGACTTACAAGATGTGGTGCCCGAACGCCACAATGCTATTTTCACATATGTTGACGACTTTCTGGTCGTCCAAGTGGTTCCCTATATTTATGTCCATTTGAGCTATTTGTTGTTCAGGCTTCAATGCCCTCTACCTGCTAGTGCACCTGGGGATATCCAGCCAATAGTGAGGTTAACTCTGGGTCACATTCCGTTCTTTTTCTTTTCATTTTGCTCTTCCTTTTTGTTTTTTTTCTGTTGCTCTTATTAACGTATTTTCTCCGTTTTCATTTTTGTTTACCTTTGTCAGGAATATCACTATGAATCTACCATTTCCACCACTATTCCTTCCACATCAACTTTTCCATGGATTTGGACCATACATAAGGTCCCCAGACACCCCACCGCAAGAGGACAGTCCGATGCACAATTACACTCCATTATCTTTGTCTCCATCTGGATCTCCTGTTGTCGGTAATACCAATTTCTTAGAGAGTTCGGCCTGGCTCGATGATGTCCTCGCTGCTTTCCGCTTGTTCTGGGAAAGGGAATCATCAAGTTTAGACTCTACATTGGCAGTTCTGGTGGAGGAAGAAGTTGTGGAAGAAGAAAATTTCATTCTCGAAGCATAGTGTTTAACTTCAATTGTTTTTTGTCATGTCTACTTTATTTCATCAATTGAAGTGTATTCCTAGACGGAGTTTTTAGTAATTTTAGCTTTCTTTTTGTTTTCTTTATCAATAAGGTTTTAAACACCAAGTTTGGGGCATGAATATTATAAGTGGATGATAGTTTAAGGATTTATTTATATAAAATTTATAATGTTCTATTATGTGGTTGATGTTTTTGGCTTACATGTTCTGGCTATGCACTGTTTTATCCTTATTCTGTATGTCCAGATCAATGTTGGTTAGTTGGGGGTGTGTAATTTCTCAATTCAGGGATAGTGTAGAATTTCTATGTTCGATCGATTGAACGTATCTCGATCGATCGAGAGTGTCATAATTTCGAGCGCTTGAGGAGAGCTCAATCGATCGAATATTCGATCGATCGAACCCTGTTTTTAAACGAGGCGTCGTTAAGAATTTTCATCAGTCACTCTGCCTCTCTCATAGCCTCAAGCGATCGAACACATACAGGACCTCCCTCGATTTTGGCCTCCCCCCTTCTAACCACATCAATTGAGGAGCTCCGGATTCCCCGAATCGTCAGTGGCATCACCGGCCACCTACACCCAGCGCGTCTCTCGAGGTGAGCCCCCGAGTCTTCCCTCATATTTCTTTTTCTTTCAAATTCATATGGGGGTGCCCCCCATTGATTCTTTAACTCGTTTTCATAGTGTTATTAACGTTTTTGCTGTTTTTGGGCCATCCCCATTCTTAATCGTTGCAACTAACACTTCGCTGTTCTCGATCGATCGAACTGGTTTCAATCGATTGAACTCAGCTACTGTTCGATCGATCGAACATTATCGAGCGATCGAACCAAAGATACTCTCGATCGATTAAACAGACTTCGATCAATCGCAGTGTGGCAGTTTCTTTATCTTTATTATTTGCCCTGTTCTAATGTATTCTCTGGTTGCTTCTTCCTTTTCAGGGCTTTATCATGAATCCGATCACTGGCTACCACAAATCCAAGCCGTTCGACCTCGCTATACCCAACCCAGTTCCAGATCACGGGTTTAGAAACGAGGAAGATCGCGTTTGGTTCACCCGCTACTTCCAGTCACAGAAGGTCATGATCGAGCGTCCCCTTGAGACTGCCTGGTTGGCTACTCCGTGGTACCTTTTGCGGATACGTGCCATGCCCCAGTGGTACACACTGTTCTCCCAGCCTAAGCAGGTGAATCTATCTTGGATACGGGAGGCGTGTGCGACGATGATCCGGGATCCGGTTGCTCCGTTCACCCTTCACTCATTTTTTCGTGGCCGGGAGATCATCTTCAGCCCGGCCACCGTAGCTGCTGCTATTGGGGTACCGGAGGTACCAGATTGTGTATGCCCATATTGACCCGACACACCTCTGCTATCATCGACCATCATTATCTGAGAGATTACCGGGGGAGCACTTCCGACATGGGATGGCGAGGCTCTCATTCCTGACCTCCACCTCACAGACAATTACCATATGCTCCACCTCGCCCTGAGCAATTGCCTATTGGTGACTTCGTATCAGGAGAAGATCGCGGCGTGGTATGCTCGGGTATTATATGTGATCGGGACACGGCGGCCAGTCTGTTTACCCCGCCTTTACATCGACTTCATGCGACACCCTACATGCTACATTCAGGCTAAAAAGCACCTGAAGGGTGCTTGGGCTATTCATCGGGTGATCGAGCATGCGAGTATCATTCCTTTAGCGGGTGATGTGATTGCCCAGTCTCGGAGTCATTTTGGTGAGACAGCTTCTCGCTGATCCGATGCGCAAAAGAGGAAGCGAAAAGGAAAAGGTAAGGCGAAGGTGGGAGAGAAGAGGAGACGTGGAGGCAGGACAGATACTGAGGGAGCCGCTTCTGGGATGCCCACAGAGGCTGAGGAGCATGACTCGGAGGAGGAGTTAGACCCTGTTGAGGAGGTGACGAGATTTGAATTGAGACAGAGGTCTCAGGCTCGTACCCAGGGAAAGTCTTCTTCTGCGCCTCTTCCGACTATTCATGAGTTGTTATTGGAGGAGAGAGAGGCCAGGATTCGACTTGAGGGTAAGGTGGATGTGATGACTACCTTGCTGGAGGCGATCTTGATTCAGATCGGCATTGATCAGACGGGTCATACAGCTGCACCTACCATACCTAGCGATCCACCTACAGCAGCTCATGTCACTTCCACCGATCCACCTACTACATCTGCTGCTCCATCACTCCTCACTGCCCCATCTGCCTCTGCCCCTACTGGTCCTTCATTATCCGATCCCCCGGTTGATCTTTCTGTTCCTACTACATCTGCTGTACCACCTACTGCACCATCATCATCAGCAGGACCACCTACTATAGAGATACCATTTATACCTCGCCCTGTTGTGGCCGACACATCAGTTTCTACTCCGGCTGCCACGATTGTGAGTGATTCGGCTACCACTACTATAGGTGTTGAGGGTGGTGTTATGGATGCTCCGGATCTAGTGATTGACATTTTATCTGATGTTCCCAATGATGGGTAGTATGGGGGTTTTGTTTTTTTTTGGATTCTTGGTTGGTTTGGGATATTCTGGGTTGTTTGTTGGGCATTTTTGGACACTGTTGGGTTGTTGTTTTTGTTGTTGGTGGTTTGGATGGTTTGGATATTTGTTTATATGGCATATCGAGATTTTATTATCGCTATTCTGTTCGTTCACTTTACTATATTTCCAGTGAATAGTTTTATTTTATGCGTGGATCTGATGCTTTATATTTCCTATATTTCTGATCTTTGCTGCTTGGAGGGTGTATGTTTTCTGTACAGGTTGTTACTATTTTGATTCTTATGATGATATTTCAGGTGATATCTCTCTATCTATCTTTGAAAATTGTCTGCTGAGGACATTGCAATTTTCAGTTGGGGGTGGGAAGTAGATAGATAATCACCTGTGCATATTAGTTACCTAACAATCTGGACCGCTCTATCTATTGCTAATGTCATACAATCTCCATTCGAAGTTAGAATTAACTTAAAATTTCAAAATTTCCTAAATTTCAATTTTTGAATTTAATTGGCAGAATAATTTTGAATTTTCACTTCTATCTAGCTGTTATCAAGCAATGACAATCATTTTATTCTCATCCTTTTATGAATTAAGTTCACGCATTTTTCTAGCTCTTTAGGATAGAAGCATATGTTGACCATTCTTGTATCCAAATCATTTGCACGTATTAATAGCTATGCGGAGAACTTAAAATAAGAGTTAATACGACTTTTGTACTTTAAAGAATGAAGTAGTGAAAACTAGTTACCCTTAGTGAGCTTTTGAATCCAATCTTCAATTCTGAGGGAATTATCACATTAAATTCGAATTGTTCTTATTGAATATGCGATTAGAATTCGTTAAATAGTCTCTAATTCTTTGTTTTGGCTTCTTAATAGAGGAGAACGTTCAGGATTTACCAACTAAACTCAATGAACATGTAAGTGTTAAAAATTAAGAAGTTGAGAAAATGATTTAAGCCATCGTTATTTGCTCCTTATCTTTCCATATACCTGTATCAACGCTCTAACAATATGTGTTGCTCTTAACCCCACACCGAGTAAATACTTCCAAATTTATTATAAACTTCTAAATCGCTAATCCTATACTTTGACCTCAATGAACCCCATTGCACATCTAATGTGATTAAATTGTTGAAATATGTTATGAGGAGAGAATAATAGTAGGAGGGAGTAATAGTGGGAGGGGCTGCATAAAAGAAAAGAAAGAAGATGGAGTCCAGGTTAAAAAAAAAAAAAAAAAAAAGAAAAAAAAAAGAAAAAATATATATATATATATATAAATATAGAGGATGGTTGGAAATAAGTAAAGAGGAAATACTAAGTTCAATCACATGATAGATATGTGCAACTTCCTACCCTTTCATTTCTACCCTGCTAAATAAAAACACTGTCAAGTCAAAGTCTTAATGATTTTTAACAACTTAGATTAAACATGAACGTGTAATTTGAGTTATCCACGGTATTTCGCTCCTCTAGTAAGTAGTATTCCTGTCTTGAGACTATACACTCTAAAATGTTCGTCTTTTATAGAGTCGAGTATGGAAGCATTAGTATCCAAAAAATTGCTCATATCAAAGCTTCCACGTCCTGTGCGATCATTATTAACCAAGTTCCTGTGGGATGTTCATTTTTGAGGGTAATAACCATGTGAGGCTTGAGTTGAAACTACAAGTTCTGAAAGGTGTGATAGTCTAAACAACTCTAAATAAAGTTCGATGTATAGCTGTTGATTTCACACACACAGATACATGGATGTGATGCATATGTTATTTTTATCTTGGTGGCATGAGGAGCATGTGTATTTCTTTCATGGTTTGAATGAGGATGATATCATTTGTGGAGCTAAATTAGTAGTTGAATAAAAGGGATTGTTTAAAAGTTATTCTATATCTTTTTGAGCTTAAAATTGGAGAATTTTGTGGGTATATTCACTGTAAACTCTCACGAGACAACACTCGTCCACTAGAGGAAACCTAGGGGTTTAACGGCTTGTTGCATCTGTTAAATGCAACCGCGATTCCTGCGAAAGTGAGTTAGGTAGTTTTTTCCTTGTTATTTTAATTGACTTGAGTTGAATTTATTATTAGTCATTGTAGTATTAGTGTAGGTTGTTTTTATGTTCGCTCTATTGCTAGGGACTAGCAAATCGCTAGTTGGGGGTTGTGACAAGCGGGGGTATTTGTAAAATACAACCGCGCTAAAAGAAGAAAATGTATGGATTTAGTTTACAATTCTTCCATTTATCTGCAATTTGAATTACAACCAGTTTATACACATTTTGATTAATCTATGATAAGTTGTGTGTTTTAGTTGCAATTTGTGCAGACTACAGTTGCTGTGTGAAGAATTGAAAGATAACGATAAAAGGAGATGCTGAATTCTAATGAAGACAATCAAAAGTTGAAATACAGAGTTCGAGCGATTGAAGACCATTCGATCGATCGAGATAAGTTCAAGCGATCGAAGTCCCCAAGAGTTCAATCGATCGAGAATTGTTCGATCGATCGAACATGCCTTTTCTCATATTTTTACGTGCACGCAGCAGAGGAGAAACTTAACCCTAGGCATTAGGTCTCTGCTATATATATTCGTATTGTATACGTCCTTAAGGACGCCCAGATTGTTTTCTTCAGTTTTTAGAGAGAGAGATAGAGGTTTTATGTGTGTTTGTAGGTCTTGGAGGTTGGATATTGCTTTTGGATTGCTATTCTCATAGTTTAATACAAGATTTTCATTTCAGGTTACTTAGTATTGTTCTATTTTCATTCTGTTAGTAGTTTAGAGTAGTATAATCTGTTGGATTTAAAGTTTTGCATGCTAAATAGAGTTACACCATTAGTTTACATAATTTTCATGTTCAAAATGCAAACAAACGCATCCTTAATAAACCTTTACGTTAAAAACAATACTGTGACACTCCAGACCATGTCTGAGTAGTTCCCAGGTTGGGAGATCACGATGAAACCATGATCTCAGGCCTCTGCCATGCAGCAGAATAATTCCTGTGTTCGATCGATCGAGATTAGTTCGATCGATCGGACCAGAGACATAGTCGAGCGATCGAAGTTAGTTCGATCGATCGAGAGAAGAAGATGTTCGATCGATCGAAAGCGCGTCGATCGATCGAACCCTCTGATTCTTGAGGACATTCTATGCAGTATTCCTAGACTTTCTGCTTTACTGATTCGTTATCAAACTGTCCCCAAACGCTCAGTTTGTCAAAGCAGTCTTTAAACTTAAAGCCTTAAGGCATTTTTCTTCAATACCTTTTGCAAACCACCCTCAATGCTAACACCATTGTAGGTTCGAATCCTAACTATTGAACCAAACCGCTTTTGTGTATTTCAAACTTAAATGTGATGACATAGTCCCGGTCATGAAAGGACTATGGATTCTTTATCCTAAGAGAAATACGGAATACTGTAGAAAATGTGCTCCATTGAGCTTGAATGTAAATGCATGGTAGATGGCTAGGTCGCGGTGGATTCGTGTAATCCCAGCATTCCTTTTTAATTAAGAAAAAAACACATTTTAAATTATCACTTTGATTAATTAGTTGGCAATTAGTTTATTTTAGTTTAATTATTTTTAGTAGTTGATAAATTGTGGGACTTTGTGTTCTACATTTCTTTAAAATATAGAATTTTATTTTCCTTGTTTGAGATTAATCTAGGTAATTAGTTTAACACCTTCCCTGTGGGATCGACTTGGACTTAACCAGATTACTACTGCACGATTACCTACACTTGGGTATAGCACACAAGCGCGCACACAGAAAAATTCTCGTGTCAAAGAGGCAATGGCTAATGTAGA
The DNA here is from genome assembly GCA_033977485.1 of Hydrangea macrophylla. Lineage (NCBI taxonomy): Eukaryota > Viridiplantae > Streptophyta > Magnoliopsida > Cornales > Hydrangeaceae > Hydrangea > Hydrangea macrophylla. The sequence goes on along the minus strand of CM066987.1, from coordinate 68,881,718 downwards.
CTCAACTCAATGGGTCAAAGCTATGAAGGCTGAATTGGAATCTATGGATTCCAATCACGTCTGGGGTCTTGTAGAACTTCTAGCCAATATTAAATCGATTGGCTGTAAGTGGGTCTATAAGTGGAAAAGAGGATCTGATGGAAAGGTTGAGACCTTTAAGGTCAGGCTTGTAGCGAAAGGTAATAGTCAGAGGGAGGACATTGACTATGAGGAAACCTTCTCGTTGGTAGCCATGCTCAAGTCTATCAGAATACTCTTATCCATTACTGCATCCCTAGATTATGAGATCTGGCAGATTGACATCAAGACTGCATTCTTGAATGGCAATCTTGAGGAAGACATCTATATGCAGCAACCAGAAGGGTTCATAGCTGGTCAGAAAGGTAACTTGGTATGCAAGTTGCAAAAGTCCATTTATGTGCTTAAGTAGGCATCCAGGAGTTGGAACATTCGATTTGACCAAGCAGTCAAATCATTTGGTTTCATACAGAATCTAGATGAACCTTGTGCATACAAGAAGAGTGAAGGAAAAGTGGTGGCTTTTCTTGTGCTCTACATTGACGACATTCTACTCATTGGGAATGATGTAGCGGCATTGTCAATGGTTAAGGTTTGGCTAGCTAGTACTTTCGATATGAAGGATCTAGGAGAGGCGAGTTATATTATTGGGATAAAGCACTTTCGAGATCATAAGAGAAAGATAATGGGGTTATCTCAAGCTGGTTATATCGATAAGGTGCTGACTAGGTTTTCAATGAACAATTCGAATAAAGGTTTGTTACCTTTCAGGCATGGCTTAGCGTTCTCTAAGGACCAGTGTCCAAAAAGACACAGGAGGAGAGGAATCGCTTGGTAGGAGTTCCCTATACTTCAACAGTGGGTAGTCTCATGTATGCGATGTTATGCACTAGACCAGATATCTGATTTGCCATTGGCATAGTTAGTAGATATCAATCGAATCCAGGTCCAGAACACTGGACATCCATTAACCACATTCTTAAGTACTTGAGAAGGACTAAAGATTATATACTTATGTAAGGTGGTAGTGAGTTAATTCTAGTGGGATACACTGACTTGGACTTTATGTCAGATAAAGATTCGAGGAAGTCGACATCCGGTCATCTCATTACCTTAGGAGGTGGTGCTGTAAGTTGGAGGAGCAATAAGTAGAAATGCATTACAGACTCAACTATAGAAGCTGAGTATGTGGTTGCTTATAAAGCCGTAAAGGAAGTTGTTTAGCTCAAGACGATCCTTCTAAAGCTCGAGGTGGTACCAGTGTCACTGTCACCTATTATGCTTTATTATGATAATAGTGGGGCAGTGGCTCAGTCCAAGGAGCCAAGGAACCATGGGAAGGGAAAGCACATAGAGCGAAAATATAATCTAATATGAGATATTATTCAACATGGAGATGTGACTATCACCAAGATTGCCACCACTGACAATCTTGCTGATCTGTTTACAAAGGCCTTGCCACAGAAGGTCTTTGATCATCATCTAGATAGTCTAGGTTTCAAATGTAATCCTGTATGGTTGTGAGTGCAAGTAGGAGTTTGTTGGGTTTGTGCCCTCAAACCATTACTTTATGTATGAGACATTGGCATTTTAATATATGGATATCAGCTTTACATTTCATTATGTATGTTTCTTTCATGAGATGATTGTTAATCCTTAATTATCATATTAGGTAATTCGTGTGTGTATGAGATACATACAAGTGAGATACAGATTACTATTCTTTGATGCTTAAAACTTGTCATAGTGGATGATGAGACTGGATATCTCATCAGGTTTACACTATAGTATGATTAGCTACCATTGGATGGAGTGTTGAATCTCAATCACTAGAGTATGACTCTTTGTTAATATGCTAGTGCTTATAGTGCATTGACGGACCTGAGCTTTCCTATTGACACTCAAGATTGTCAACAGTTGATAGGAACCCATAACTTGTATAAGGTACGTATTCTCAATCTTGAGATGATTATGAACACAGACTGTGGATATGGCTGCTTTGACTTACCAATCAGTGAGGTCTATAGGAGATCAACACCTGAGTATCTTGGGTATGTCATGTTCACAGGGGTGTGAACATATATTATCAAGATAGAATCTACCCTCTGATAAAGAGTAAGCATTCCCTTGAGAATGTCACCAAGTTGATGTGGACACTTGGCCTTTCCTAAGCCCACCCCGTCTCTATTTACGGCGGTGTTTCAGAATTGATTTTCCTTTGTTTTGAAATTGATTTGAAAGAGAAGAAAAGGTCTATTGAAAATGGATATATAGTCGCCACTTGGTCTTTAAGGAACCAAGAAACCTAATTTTGACTTAAAGAACTTGACTCGAGGTTTTGGTACGAGAGAGGAAGAAGCCTTTGCCATGACTAAAACATCCTCAACTCACCCCGTCTCTCGACGGGCCTCAATTAGCATCCGAATAATCATCTTTTACTATGTTTTGGTTTGACAATTAATACTATGCTAGTATATTACATCACATAAGAAACTTGACATGGAAGATCTAATGATAAGATATCATTCATAAGATCTATGACAAGTATCACACAATGCAAAGTGAAAGAGCACACAAACAAACCTAGGAAAAGTCATCTAATCACATATCAAGTAATGATGTTTCCCTAATCTAAAGGGGACATAAATTGTTCTTGAAACAAATTAATCAAAAAAATTAAAAATATACTTAGCAAGCTAATATGATGCATGTTAATCTTTGAGAAAAGAAGATCTCTCAATCCCCGAGATGGATGAGAAAGTAAGTTTTGATCGAGAGGGAGAATGAAAGAGTGACCAAGTTTATTCCTTATAATCTTCTTAGATTAGGAGTCACAAAAGCCCCAAATCTTGCATGAATGCAATGTATGATCCTAGAATGTGCAAAGGTTGTAGTGTGTTTGTGTACATGGACTTTCTAAAGTGACTTAGAAGTCTAAAATATGCATGAAGACATGAAGGAAATCATCATAGAATATGTAAAAATGTAGTATGAATTACTTCCTATGAGATGAACTAATTTGGAAGCCATATGAACATCAAATCAAAGAATGAAAGTAAAAGTATGCTTGCTGTGAATAGTGGACAGAACATTGAGTTAATCTTGTGAAAAATGAAAGGTGGGGTTAGAAATGTTTTTAGTTCATGATTTGTTATGGAGATCATCCTTATTGTTTCTAGAACACATATCAAAAAGCTAATCTTCAATAACTATTATAGATTGAGAGAAATCATATAAACAATAGAGGTTACTCAGAAACAGAGTCCGTATTGTCGACTGAAATGTCAAAAAATCTTATAAACTGAAAACAAAACATCTAGAGGCCCATATTATATATAAAGTTCCCTAAGACACTGAATTTCAGGAGAAAAATAAGTTGGGACCACTCTCTTTGGAAAAGTGTTATGTAAAATAAGTTGAAAATCAACTAAGTTGCTGTGACAACAAAAATAGAATGTCTGGAAAGAATATTTGGGTCCAAATGGACCCCTTTCAAGTATTTCTAAGTCAAACCAAAAATCATGTGTGTTATCTAATGAGTTAAGAAGGATTTACAAGTGGTCTCATGTTAATACTTTGAGTATTGAGTCCTAGAGAAATCTTTGAACTCAGATTGTTCACTGTTTTGAAGGTTTTGGGAAGAACTATGCTTTTATTCTTTGAAATCAAAATGAGGGGTTTAAGAGGGGTTTTGAAATAGAAGTTTTGAGAGTGTACTTTCAGCACTTAAATCGAGATTATGACCACTTGAAATATCAATATTGAACTCATGTCAAGAACCTCCAAGATTATTGGAGAGTATTGTTTCCATTTGAGCATAACTTCAAGAATACTTTGGAAGTATTGAAGTTGGAATCATCATCTATCAAAGAAGTTTTTGAGGTCAAGAGCTACTATCCATAAGGACTCACTCACCTCAAACTTCATGTTATCACTTAGATGATGATGAACTAGTAAGTAATCAAAGAAAAATCAAGAAGAAATGGGGGAAGAAGAGATGAACATTAATGTAAATAAGCAAGTAATAGCAATCAATTGATGATAATCAATATGATTTTGGACTTGTAGCTTGGTGTTTCACTCATAGATATTGACATTTGGACATGGAAGTAACTTCCTAACTCAAGATTGTTCAAAAATGATAGTTGGGAAAGACTTGAATGTTAAATATAAGAGGGGTAATCGAAGAACACAAGATTGAAACTCACTTTCTTATAGAAAATCAATGGAAGAAGCTCCATTTCCTTCTTCTAAATCTATCTCTATATCTCTTTCTCTCTATAACTTCTATAAACTTTGCACTTGCCCCCCCTAAAATGAAGAGCAAAGGGGAGTTTATATAGGCCAATTTGGGGTGGTTTTGGGATTTAGAAAGTGCTTCCATTGGTCCCTAACATCCGTGAACAAGAAACTACAGCGTTTTGGCTTTCAATTATTCAATTTAGACCCCAAAAGAAATTACAAAAATGGACTTTGCTGGGGTGGAGTGCTGCTGCGGCACTGGCCATGTGCCGTCGTGGCAGTGCCGCCGCGGCACTGCTCCTCAGATGCCCATAAAATTGTATTTAGGCCCCCAAAGGTCTTAGTAAGCCCTATTTCGTCCAAAATTTATAGAAAATGCATACGAACTCCAAACTAAGGTTGTAATATACCGTTGGAAAGGTAATAGAGTCTACTTTACATATAATAAAAAAAGTTTGGAGATAGGCCACTTTGAAAAGTTTTGCGATATTCGCGATTAAAGCCGATTTGATTAAATTTTTAACCTTCAAAAATTCATAATAAATTCATTTTAAATCTAGGAATTATGTGCGATATACCGTTTGAAAGCTATTGACCTCTAGTATTCATGAAAAATGTTTGAAAAATGATACAGTACTCTGGTTTCAAAGTCAACTTTTAGGTCAAATCGGCCAAACCTAGGATCTCCAAGAAGTTCTGGGAACCTCTGGGAGCTCCCAGGAGCTGACGTTTTCATCTGATTTTCTTTTAAAACTCATTTTAGTACTTTTCATATAATCTAGAATGATCTCAAAACATTATGGAGAATTTGGATGATTTCGGTCAAACCGGTTAACGTGGACTTTCTGGGAACTTCCGGGAGTCTCTGGAAGCTGATGATTTCATCTAATTTTGCATAAAAACTCATTCTATCACTTTTCTTACGACGTAGCTTATTTCTAGAACTTTTGGTCCAAATTTGGGAGTGTTTGAGCTTTTAGGGGTATTTTGGTCATTCTGAGCATTTTGAGAGATAGAACCATATTCTAAGAGTCCTTTTAGAGTCTTTTTTTATCATTGTGAACCACCAAGCTATGGGTCTCCTAAATCTGATAGTCAACAAAATGGGGTGTCTATAGTTGATTACTGAGAAGTGCAGTCTTGTTAATAAGAAGTTATCAACATGTTTGGTAATCATGAGAGGTGAATGGGACTCAAGGAATACAAGAAGTATTCATGATTCAGGTTGATAGTAACAATTATTCGACTACCTGAATATGATTATGAATATTGAAGGTAAAGGGACATTAGTACACCATACAAGTCTAGTTATCGCTTCGGATATGTGCTTTTGTGTTAGAGTTCAGTTATCGTTTTATAGTGGAGTAAACGTTAATTAATCAGTTATTAATTTACTGATCAATGAGTTTGCTCATGGGAATTAACAACTGGTCTGAGCCAATAATAAAGAGCCTAGGAGGTCCCACTCTTAGCTTTGTTAGGATGCTTGAAAAGGCACATGAGGATGATATCAAGACAGGTTCGATTGATCGAAGTTGTCTCGATCGATTGAAGTCTGGACAGGTTCAATTGTTCAAAGGTGGTTCGATCGATCGAAGCCACTTCGATCGCTTGAACTTTAGGTCGGTTCTGGGAATCTATAAATAGGGTAGCTGCATCTAGAAAAAAGGGGTTTGTCATTTTAATACGCCAAAAGTTGTAGAAACTGTTTTAGAGCTCCTAAGCCATCTTTATCCTCCTTATTAGAGATCCACCATCTCTAGTCTTTCCGAGAAGCATCCGCAGGAGTCATAATAGTGAAGATAGCCTAGTGGAAGCTGCAGCACCATCTAGGAGAAAGAAATTCAGAATTGGGTTCAAGACCGAGGTATAATTTCTTGTTCCCCTCTTATGTACGCATCTATGGTATTGATGAGTAGTAGATCCTAGGCTACCAATAAGTTTTATAACTCAATATTTCCGCTGCGCGTTTAAAAATAATTTTAAACCTATTTTTCCATCACTAGTGTTGTTTGTTAAGAAGAAGGGTGGATCAATGAGACTTTGCATAGGCTACAGAGAGTTGAATAAGGTTACGATCAAGAACAAGTACCCACAACTACGGATAGATGATTAGTTTGATCAATTATAAGGAGCCGCAGTGTTTTCAAAGATTGATCTGCAATCAGCGTATCATCTGTTACTTATTCGAGAAGAAGATGTGCCAAATACAGCTTTGCCCTCAAGGTATGGGCATTACGAGTTCCAAGTTATGCCATTTGGGTTGAGCAATGCCCTAGCAGTGTTCATGGATTTGATGAATCGTGCATTCAGACCCTATCTAGATCAGTTTGTTATTGACTTTATTGATGACATCTTGATCTACTCAAAGACTATGGAGGGGCACAAGTAGTATTTGAGATTGCTTTACAGACCCTTAGAGACAACCAGCTTGTCGCCATGTTTAGCAAATGCGAGTTTTAGCTCAAGGAAGTCAAGTTCTTAGGATATGTTGTTTCTTGGAAAGGTATTTCAGTGGATTCTGCGAAGACTGTTGAAGTGTTGAATTGGAGCCAACCTAGAAATGCTTCAGAGATTAGAAGTTTTCATGGGTTAGCTGGGTACTATTGTCTCTTTGTGGAAGGATTTTCCAAGCATGCCACCCAACTCACTAGTCTGATGAAGAAGGAGACCAAGTTCGAATGGCAAGATAAGCACGATGCACTTTTTAGGAGTTAAAAGAGAAATTGACTTCTGCTCCAGTGATACCTATTATGAGAAGTAGGTAGAGATTTGTTATCTACTGTGATGCTTCATATCAATGTTTAGGGTGTGTGCTCATGCAAGATGAGAGAGTTATTAATTATGGATCTAGGCAACTGAAGCTGCATGAGAAGGACTACCCGACACATGATTTGGAGCTGGCAGCCATTGTGTTTGCACTCAAGATATGGAGACACTATCTATTTGGAGAGCAGTTTAACCTATTTTTTGATCATAAGAGCTTGAAATATTTATTCTCGCAAAAGGAGCTTAACATGAGGTAGAGACGGTGGATGGAGTTGTATGTATCTAAAAATGTGCAAAGGTTGTAGTGTGTTTTGTGTACATGGATTTCTAAAATGACTTAGGAGTCTAAAATGTGTATGAATGAATGAATTAAATCAACATGGGATACATACAAATGTAGTATGAACTACTTCCTAAGATATGAACTAATTTGGAATGCATATAAGCATCAAATCAAAGAATGAAAGTTAAGGTATACTTGCTGTGAATAGTGGACAGAACAGTAGCATCATCTTTGGAAATTTGAAAAGAGGGGTTAGGAATGTTTTTAATGCATGATTTTTTATGGAGATGTTCCTTATTGTATCTAGAACACAACACAAAAGGCCAATCTTGAATAGCTATCACAGATTGATAGAAATCATATAAATAACACAGGTCACTCAGAAACAGAGTCCGTACTGTCGACTGAAATGTTAGAAAATATTAGGAAATGAAAAGGAATGATCTAAGGGCCCATTTTATACAGAACGTTCTCTAAGACATTTAATTTTAAGGGAAAAATAAGTTAGGACCACCCCTTTTGGAAAAGTTTTCTGTAAAAGAGGTTGGAAGTGGACCTAGCTGCTGTGACAGCAAAATCAGAATGTTTGGAAGGAATATTGGGATCCAAATGGACCATTTCCAAGTACTTCCAAGTCAAACCAAAAATCATGGGTGTTCTCCAATGAGTTAGGAAGACTTTTCAAGTGGCCTTGCATCCATATATTGAGTATTGAGTTCTAGAGAAATCTTTGAACTCAACTCACTCACTGTTTTGACTCATTGTTTTGAAGATTTTGGAGAAAACAAAGTTTTGTTTCTTGAAACCAAGTGAGAGGGATTGAGAGGGGTTTTGAAATAGATGTTTTGAAAGCACATTTTCAATACTCAATAAGGATTATAGCCACTTAAAATGTCAACATTAAACTCATCATCAAGAACCTCCAAGATTGTTGGAGAGATTTATTTTTATTTTTGAACATAACTTCAATACATTTCAAGAATACCTTGGAAGTATTGAGGTTATGATCATCATCTATCAAACATGTTTTTGAGGTCAAGAGCTACTATCCATAAGGATTCACTCACCCCAAACTTCATGTCATCACTTAGATGATGATGAACTAGTAAGTAAATAAAGAAAAGAAAAAGAAATGAGATAAGGAGAGATGAACATATATATAATCAAAGCAAGTAAATAGCAATCAATAGATGATAATCAATGTGATTTTGGACTTGTAGCTTGGTGTTTCACTCATAGATTTTGACATTTGGACATGGAAGTAGCTTCCTATCTCATGAATGCTCAAGAATGAGGGTTGGAGTGGACTTTGAATGTGAAGTATATAGAAGGATGATGGAAGAAAACAAGAATAAAACTCACTTTCTTATGGAAAATCAATGGGAGAAGCTCCCTTTCTCTCTTCTAAACCTATCTCTATCTCTCTTCTTCTCTACAACTTTTCAAGCTTTGCACTTGGCCCCCCCAAAATGAAAAGCAATGGAGGGTTTAAATAGGCCAATTTGGGGTGGTTTTGGGGTTTTAGAAGTACTCCCATTGGTCCCAAACAACTGTGAACATAAAACTATGTCGTTTTGGCTTTCAATTAATCAATTTGGACCCCCAAAAAAATTACAAAAATGGACTCTGCGAGGGTTGAGTGCTGCGGCGGCACTGGGCCAGTGCCGCGGCGGCAGTGGGCCAGTGCCGCGGCGGCACTGCTCCTCAGAAGCCCAGAAAATTACGTTTAGGCCCCCAGAGGTTCCGGTATTCGCGAAAAGGCCCTATTTTGTCCGAAATTCACAGAAAATGCATACGAACTCCAAATTGAGGTTGTGATATACCGTTGGAATGGTAATGGAGTCTACTTTACATAAAAAATAGTTCGGGGATAGGTCACTTTGAAAAGTTTTGCGGTATTCGCGATAAAATCTGATTTGATCGCCTTTTTCGCCTTCGAAAATTCAAAATAAATTCGTTTTAAATCCAGGAATTATGTGCGATATATCGTTGGAAAGCTATTGACCTCTAGTATCCATGAAAAATATTTGAAAATTGTTTCGGTGCCCGGATTCCAAAGTCAAATCTTGGTCAAACTGGTCAAACTGGTCAAACTTGGGATTCCCGGGAAGTTCTAGGAACCTCCGGGAGCTCCCAGGAGCCGACGTTTTCGCGCGATTCTCTTTTAAAACTCATTTTAATACTTTTCTAATGATTCCGGTGAATTCGGATGATTTTGGTCAAACTTGGTCAAACTCTGGTCAAACCTGGTCAAACCTTGGTCAAACCGGTCAACGGGGACTTTCGGGGAACTTCCGGGACTTCCGGGGGTCTCTGGGAGCTGACGATTTCATCCAATTTTACTTAAAAACTCATTTTATCATTTTTCTTATGACATAGCATGTTTTCAGAACTTTGGGACCAAATCTGGGAGTCTTCGGGCTTTCAGGGGTATTTTGGTCATTCTGAGTATTCTGAGAGATAGAGCTGACTTCCAAGAGTCCTTTTGAGTCTTTTACGATCATTGTGAACCACCAAGCTATGGGTCTCCTAAATCTGATAGCCGACAAAATGGGGTGTCTACAGTTTGCCCCTCTTTGGCAGGAACTTGCGAGGCAATGCATGTCGCAAGCGAGTGCCAAAGTTTTGAAGAGACAAGACTTTTTGGAGGCTATAGATTTAGGATAAAAAGCGTTGCAAAAGATGCAATGATGCTGAGGCTAGTGCTGGTCGCGCTCTGCGTGAGCTGCCTACGTATCCCAAGGGGAATCAGACCAGGACGTAGTTCAGGGCACAAAGGAAAAATCACACATGCACATACACAACAATCAGGCGGATGCTATGCTATAAGAGTGATATGCTATGCATGGATGTGATATGAATTTTATCCTAAGTCCTATCATTTCTAGTGTTCTGATCCTAGCATGAATTGGTGCTGTGGGGTGTACTACTTCGAGTGGACTTGTGTCGTGCCTGTATTGTGTTCTAAAACGCTTGTGGTCCTAGTACATGTGTTCAGTGTATTTGCCACTCTTAGTGGGCTTGGTGATCTATGCTTCACTATGACTAATAGACTTGTGAGGGAGCTCGACCTGGAGGTCTTACTCAAGGAAGAGCGTGGTGCTCAAAGTGATACTGTGGTGCTCAAAAGAATGCTTATGGTGTGTTTGCCACTCCAGTGGGCTTTGTGATTTGTGTGTGCCGCAACCGATGGGCTATGTGTCATGTTGGGTGAAGTGATTCTTGACTCGTGCTCCTCTTAGTCGTGACACTATGGACTCGGTGACTCCCAAAGTCTCAACGGTGCTTCTCAATCCTCAATTCTCAATGGCGCTTATGTTGTTCCTCGAATCTTTGACGGTGCTTTCTCAAGGCTTCTTGATTGTCAACGGTGTTCTTCAAATCTTAACGATGCTTCTCGACTTTTCCATGATGCTTCTCAACAAATCTGATGTTCCTCAACTCATTCGATATTCCTCAACTCTTCCACGACGCTTCTCAACAAATCTGATGTTCCTCAACACATCCGATGTTCCTCAACTCTTCAACGATGCTTCTCAACAAATTTGATGTTCCTCAACACATCCGATGTTCCTCAACTCTTCAACGATGCTTCTCAACAAATCTGATGCTCCTCAACACATCTGATGTTCTCTTCAACAATACTCTCTTCTGATGTTCCTCGACACATCTAATGCTCTTCCTCAACAACACACTTGGACTTTGGGCACTAAAACACATCTTATCAACACTCCTCATCAACACATCTAGACTTTGGGCCCTAAAACACCTCAACAACACGTCTCATCGACACACCTTATCAGCAATAGTTTCTCGGTGTTGGCGATATTTCCTCCGATCGGCCGCCTTGAGAAACAACTGTCGGTTTGTAGTTTGCAACCACTTACGAGTTTATGCCACTCGTACCTAGGACATTCTCATGTTGCGACCTTGACTGGTGTAGTAATAATGTTTGGTACTTCTGCTTATATCCAAAGTTTTTTTTATAATTGGGAATCACCTTTAACCCACACATTTGAGACCATCAGGATAAATGGACTTAACAGGAACGACAAGGAAAGTTGGGTTAGTTTGTATGAAACCTTGGTCTCTGACACACTTGTGATCAGATTACTACTGACCCAAATAAAGAAGGATTGACTTGGACATGAAATTCTCAAATTGCCATGATCCAAAGTGCCTTTACCCTGAATGATGTACCGCTCATCTTTTATGTTCACTCCTCATCTTGATATGTCAGCACTTTGCTAATAAATCTGGTTTTTTGAAAATTCCTCCCTACTGATCTAATCAATTTCTTTGCTTCTCCCAAGATGTGCTTTGAATTAGTGCCTTAGCTTATAGAATAAAAGATGCTCCATTTCCATCTGTTCAAGACAATGTTTGTGACTTGAAGGTTTACCATTGGTGTATAGGGATCGGGTGGTAAACGAAGTTTGCCCCTAGTTTGAAGGGCATGAAGTGGGATCGGTAGGCAAACGAGGTAAATGACCGAAGTTTGCCCCTAGTTTGGAGGAAGGTTCATTGGAGGTTTTGGGCAAACGAGGTAGGTGACCGAAGTTTGCCCCTTGTGTGAAGGGTATATAGTAAAAGTCAGGCAAACGAGGCGGGTAGCCGAAGTTTACCCCTAGTGTGGAAGGTGATTTTCTGGTTTGAGGCATGGACCGTGACTTTAATCTCTCAAATGCTCATAACTTTTTGCCTAGGCACCAGTGAGGTAACCTAGCGAGCTCTTTTCTCTCTTTTGTTATTGCTCACCTTAGATTTAGCTCTAACTTTTGCCTAGGCATCCTTTCGGACTTTCGACCTAGCGAGCCATCCTTCTTTTCTTTTTGAAAGTCTGCCTACGTACCCCCAAGTGGGGATCAGGTCCAACGTAGTTCGGGCCATGGTTGAAAAGAAGCGGGTTGATTTTTAGGTAGGTGGGGTGACCGAACCGTTGTGGTTGCCTACGTATCCCCGAGCAGGAATCAGGTCGAGCGTAGTTCAAGGCAAGGCTTTGAAAGAAATTGGTTTGATTATGATGGTGTCGACCGAACCGATGTGGTTGCCTACGTATCCCCGAGTGGGAATCAGGTCGAGCGTAGTTCAAGGCAAGGCTTTAAGGAAACTGGGTATGAGGGTTTCTCAAACCAAACGTCAAATAAGTTCAAACTTGAGCCACTTATGTTAGCTTTGAATAAAAGGATTCAGTTTCAATCTCCCTTTCTTTTCTTTTTCTTTTTTTCTTTTTGTTTTGTTTTGAGGATTGATCCTTTTCGCTTTCGCCTAGCCAGTCAATTTTACTTTTCATGTAGTTGATTCTTGTGAGATCTTTTGACTGCAATCTCAAAATTCCGGAATGTGCATGTCAGCTCTCGGAATTTATTTATGGTTGTTCCGAGCCTTTTGAAATATGATCTAGACATATTCTCATGACGTATCTTGAAGCGTATGATTCTCTCATTTGTTTCATCACAATTTTCTCCAATATTTTGACTGGCTAGGGTCAGATCTTGGAAATCAACACCTTTTTCAGCTCTCACTTTTGCCTAGGTGCCCTTTTCGGGTTTTCAACCTAGCGAGCTTTTCTTTTCTTTTCTTTTTTTTTTTTTTTTTTTTTTTTTTTTTTTCTGTTGTTATTTTTTGAAAGTGGAGATGAAACTCACTGAAATGTTTGGCTACCATCAAGGACCAACTCCGCACAGGTTTGCATGGCTATCAATTGGGTTGGGCCCAAGGCTTTGAAATGGTAGAAATGGTGGAAAGGGTGTTGGGCAAGCCCCAAATCAGTCTCAAGTATGTCTTTTCGAGATTTGAGCAAAAGCATCTTTAAATTCTTAAAGTAAGACTATTCAATTCTCAGCTCTTCTTTGGGGTCGGCGCGAAATTGACTTTGGCCTGTTAGGGATTCTCTCTTTTTTTGTTTGTTGCAAAAATTTATTAGCAAAGTAATGTCCATGGTAATTTGAAGAGTGACATTTTCAGTTCAGCGATTCATGCACTTATGAATATACACATCAGATTAGGCAAAATGAGACTTCATTCCATCAGAAGAGAAGGATTACATTACTCGATACGGACTCACAATAACTTGATGATAGACAGACTCGACCACAAGATCAAACTTGAAATAGACACAAAATATAGAACAGACTCGACTTGGTCTCAAATGGAGTGTCTTTGTGACCCATTTATTATTATTATTATTTTAGCAGAAGTTCCAAACACTATCAACTCTCTGCGTAGCTTCAACGATCCTTAGCGAAGGAGATCATTTGAAAGGACCGGCCAGGGGCTTAGGTGACATGGGGTTGAATGGTTGGTGGTTCAATGACTCTTCGGTCAATAAGGTCTTGGATATCATGGCGGAGACGTATGCACCGGTCGGTGTCATGGCTTGGGCCTTGGTGGTAGGCACATCGTTTGGACATGTTACAGTTAGGTGGTGGGGGATCGGCACGAGGCTGAAGGAGTTGGAGGTGTCCCTTTTTTAGTAGGCGTCCTAAGGCTACGAAGGGGGAGATATCTAGCTTGGAAAATTCACGGGGTACCCTATTTTGGTAAGGGCGGCTAGGCGAGCCGGTTTGGTTTGTGAGCTGGTATGATTGGGGAGAATAGGCCATGGGTTGGTTACTAAGGGCATTGACATCCGAAGGGTTTCGGGAGTAGTCGGGCCTCTTGGACTAGCTTTGCGATTCTTCATTCTTGATTTTCCCTTCCCTGATTGCATCCTCAATTCTAGTCCCAATCTCAAACAGTTCTTCAAATGTTGAGATGGACTGGTAGAATAGTTTCTCATGGTACAGCGGCTATAGATTCTTGATCAACATCCGGACTTGTTCCTTTTTGACTGGTCGGTGGGTCATTTGGGCCACTTTGTTCCTCCATCTGCTCAAGAATGCAGCGAAGGACTCATTGAAGTTCTGTCGGGTAGTCTCCAGATCCCGGATGGTGACATCGAGCTCTTGGTTGTAGGAGTAATGATCAACGAAGACCTGGACTATATCTTCCCAAGTCCGCGTCTTAGAAACCTCCAAGGTCAGAAACCAAGATAGAGCAGCCTTGGCGAGGGTTTGAGGGAACAACATTGCGATGTGCTCATGGCTGCAGCCCATTGATTGGAAAACACTCATGCAGAACTTTACATGGCTCTTCGGATTCCCAGTTCTGTCAAAACGGTCGATTTCAGGCATCTTGAAGTTCTCGGGTAGCTTCACCTTGTTGGGCTCGAACAATCCTTCCAGATCTAACATGTAATCGTCGACCCCCTTACTCTTCCTTAGTATGTTCTCGAGCTTGTCGACCTTATCCATTTTTTCTTGGAGCTTTTTCTCATATGCAGGCGGCGGGACCCCTTGAAACCATACTTCTTCTCCGTCGTTCTCATGTAGGGGTGGTTCAAACCCAGGTGGAGGCTGCGGCCGCTGCTGCTTCAATTCCTCCATAAAGGATAAAACTTCGGCCAACCGTTCAGACTGTTGGTTGATCATTTCTGTCATTCTTGCTTCCAAACCTTCTGGATCCATAAATCTGACTTTCGGCTGAGTGATTCTGACAAGGTGACTCCCTAATTCTATGACTCACAAATGCAGATCCTGGGTGCTCAAAACTTGTACTGACATATAGGTGTGAAAAGACTGTGTTAGACTTGTAACAGTGATGATTGAGATGACAACTATAGTGATGTTAACAGACGTGGACTGACTCGTGTACAGCCTGACTGAAACAGTGCGTGCAGATCGATAGGAACGGTGTATGCAAATGAGGCAAGCATGCGGATGTAGGCCCTAATTTATATGATGCTCCTATTTCTAACAGATAGCAGTTAAACAAACAAGGTCCAAACCATATAGAGTGTGCCAACTTTACCTTCTAGTATGATCACCAAGGGATAACAGGGGTTTCCAGGGTTTTATGAAGGCTTCTAGGAGAGATTGGGCATTTCTGGTTGGTTTAGATAGAGTTTCTGGGGGAAACTGGTTATTGCGGTTATATCTGGGATATCGGGACAGAGTTTGTGGGAGAAACATGTTATATCTAGGATATCTAGACAGAGTTTCTGGGAGAAACATGGTTAATATGGTTATATCTGGGATATCTGGATAGAGTTTCTGGGAGAAACATGGATAATATGGTTAAATCTGGGATATTTGGACAGAGTTTCTAGGAGAAACTGGTTAATATGGTTATATCCGGGATATCTGGACAGAGTTTCGGGGAAAGACTGGTTAATATGGTTATATCTGGGATATCTGGACAGAGTTTCGGGGAAAGACTGGTTAATATGGTTATATCTGGGATATCTGGACAGAGTTTCTGGGAGAAACTGGTTAATATGTGGTGATAGTGATCATACTGTCTAGCAGGTTTTCATACTCCTATGTCTTAGGACCGATAAACAAGGTTTGCGGTGTATATCTTTGTGAGCATGGAGCAGACATCCTTGTCATGGTGCCTAGGCAGGTCAACTCAATGTAATCACATGTGAGTGATTGCCTTGGGAATCATAAGAAAGAGGTTCTGTTCTATGCCACATAAGCGTCTACACTGCTCAGGTAATCCCATCAGGGCATACATCAGTTATATCACATTGTCCTATCTGAAAAGATAAATGAACAGTCCTATGAAAGGTTCTACAGGAATCTATATGCAAAGGCTGGGTTTAGTCAAAGAGGGTCCGTTGACGAGAGTTCCAATATACCGTCGGAGAGACAGTACGGAGGTTTTTTACTCTTTTTGATATACCTTGGAAGGTACAGTATCAACGGTGACTTGTGCCCTGGCACAGCAAGACCTGAACAATGTCAACGCCGCGTTTCAGACACAGTCGGAGTGGAAATGCAGAAGTGCAATGCGGTGAACCAGACACAGTAAAAAGATGATTTTAAGGATGCTTCTTATGAGTCAAACCTCTGTATTTTTTTGTTTTGAAAATAAAAATCTCCCCAGCAGAGTCGCCAGATTGTGGATACCGGGATTCCACCGCTTCGTTTGCTTTTGAAACTTGTTTGATTTTTGAATCAAGGAAAGAGAAAATGGGTCTGTTGAAAACAGATACAGAGTCGCCACTTGGTCTTTAAGGAACCAAGAAACCTAATTTTGACTCACCCAAGAGGATAAGGGCACCGGCCCTTCATCACCAAAGAACTTGGTTCGGGGTTTTGGTACGAGAGAGGAAGGAGCCTTTGTCACGACTAAAACACCCTCAACTCGCCCCGTCTTACGACGGGCCTCAATTAGCATCCAAATAATCATCTTATACTATGTATGGTTCGACAAATAATACTATGATAGTATATATTACATCACATAAGAAAATCTGAAATGGAAGATCAAAAGATAAAATATCATTCATAAGATCTAAGTCAAATATCATGCAATGTAAAGTGAAAGATCACACAAATAAACCTAGGAAAAATCGTCTAATCATGTATCAAGTAATTAGTTTCCTTAATCTAAAGGGGACATGAATTGTTCTTGAAACAAATAATCAAAGAAATCAAAATATGCTTAGCAAGCTAAAACGATGCATGTTAATTTTGAGAAAAGAAGATTTCTCAATCCCCGGGACGGATGAGAAAGGATGATTAGATCGAGGGGAAGCATGAATGTGTGATCAAGTTCATTCCTTATAATCTTCTTAGATTAAGAGTTACAAAAACCCCAAATCTTGCATGAATGCATTGTATGTATCTAAAAATGTGCAAAGGTTGTAGTGTGTTTTGTGTACATGGATTTCTAAAATGACTTAGGAGTCTAAAATGTGTATGAATGAATGAATTAAATCAATATGGGATACATACAAATGTAGTATGAACTACTTCCTAAGATATGAACTAATTTGGTATGCATATAAGCATCAAATCAAAGAATGAAAGTTAAGGTATACTTGCTGTGAATAGTGGACAGAACAGTAGCATCATCTTTGGAAATTTGAAAAGAGGGGTTAGGAATGTTTTTAATGCATGATTTGTTATGCAGATGTTCCTTATTGTGTCTAGAACACAACCCAAAAGGCCAATCTTGAATAGCTATCACAGATTGAGAGAAATCATATAAACAACACAGGTCACTCAGAAACAGAGTCCGTACTGTCGACTGAAATGTTAGAAAATATTAGAAAATGAAAAAGAATGATCTAAGGGCCCATTTTATACAGAAAGTTCCCTAAGACATTGAATATTAAGGGAAAAATAAGTTAGGACCACCTCGTTTGGAAAGGTTTTCTGTAAAAGAGGTTGGAAGTGGACCTAGCTGCTGTGACAGCAAAATCAGAATGTTTGGAAGGAATATTGGGATCCAAATGGACCATTTCCAAGTACTTCCAAGTCAAACCAAAAATCATGGGTGTTCTCCAATGAGTTAGGAAGACTTTTCAAGTGGCCTTGCATCCATATGTTGAGTATTGAGTTCTAGAGAAATCTTTGAACTCAACTCACTCACTATTTTGACTCATTGTTTTGAAGATTTTGGAGAAAACAAAGTTTTGTTTCTTGAAACCAAATGAGAGGGATTGAGAGGGGTTTTGAAATAGATGTTTTGAAAGCACATTTTCAATACTCAATAAGGATTATAGTCACTTAAAATGTCAACATTAAACTCATCATCAAGAACCTCCAAGATTGTTGGAGAGATTTATTTTTATTTTTTAACATAACTTCAATACATTTCAAGAATACCTTGGAAGTATTGAGGTTATGATCATCATCTATCAAACATGTTTTTGAGGTCAAGAGCTACTATCCATAAGGATTCACTCACCCCAAACTTCATGTCATCACTTAGATGATGATGAACTAGTAAGTAAATAAAGAAAAGAAAAAGAAATGAGATAAGGAGAGATGAACATATATATAATCAAAGCAAGTAAATAGCAATCAATAGATGATAATCAATGTGATTTTGGACTTGTAGCTTGGTGTTTCACTCATAGATTTTGACATTTGGACATGGAAGTAGCTTCCTATCTCATGAATGCTCAAGAATGAGGGTTGGAGTGGACTTTGAATGTGAAGTATATAGAAGGATGATGGAAGAAAATAAGAATAAAACTCACTTTCTTATGGAAAATCAATGGGAGAAGCTCCCTTTCTCTCTTCTAAACCTATCTCTATCTCTCTTCTTCTCTACAACTTTTCAAGCTTTGCACTTGGCCCCCCCAAAATGAAGAGCAATGGAGGGTTTAAATAGGCCAATTTGGGGTGGTTTTGGGGTTTTAGAAGTACTCCCATTGGTCCCAAACAACTGTGAACATAAAACTACGTCGTTTTGGCTTTCAATTAATCAATTTGGACCCCCAAAAAAATTACAAAAATGGACTCTGCGAGGGTTGAGTGCCGCGGCGGCACTGGGCCAGTGCCGCGGCGGCACTGCTCCTCAGAAGTCCAAAAAATTACGTTTAGGCCCCCAGAGGTTCCGGTATTCGCGAAAAGGCCCTATTTTGTCCAAAATTCACAGAAAATGCATACGAACTCCAAATTGAGGTTCTGATATACCGTTGGAAAGGTAATGGAGTCTACTTTACATAAAAAATAGTTCGGGGATAGGTCACTTTGAAAAGTTTTGCGGTATTCGCGATAAAAGCTGATTTGATCGCCTTTTTCGCCTTCGGAAATTCAAAATAAATTCGTTTTAAATCCAGGAATTATGTGTGATATACCGTTGGAAAGCTATTGACCTCTAGTATCCATAAAAAATATTTGAAAATTGTTTCGGTGCCTGGATTCCAAAGTCAAATCTTGGTCAAACTGGTCAAACTTGGGATTCCCGGGAAGTTCTGGGAACCTCCGGGAGCTCCCAGGAGCCGACGTTTTCGCGCGATTCTCTTTTAAAACTCATTTTAATACTTTTCTAATAATTCTGGTGAATTCGGACGATTTTGGTCAAACTTGGTCAAACTCTGGTCAAACCTGGTCAAACCTTGGTCAAACCGGTCAACGGGGACTTTCGGGGAACTTCCGGGACTTCCGGGGGTCTCTGGTAGCTGACGATTTCATCCAGTTTTACTTAAAAACTCATTTTATCATTTTTCTTACGACATAGCATATTTTCAGAACTTTGGGACCAAATCTGGGAGTCTTCGGGCTTTCAGGGGTATTTTGGTCATTCTGAGTATTCTGAGAGATAGAGCTGACTTCCAAGAGTCCTTTTGAGTCTTTTACGATCATTGTGAACCACCAAGCTATGGGTCTCCTAAATCTGATAGCCGACAAAATGGGGTGTCTACACATAGTTACAGATGCTTTAAGCTGAAAGCCTCACAAAACTATTACTTTACTTATGATTAGAGAGTGGCAAGCTCTTGAGACAATGGCAGAGTTTGGAATTCAACCTGTTAAAGCAGTAGAAGGAAGGATTTTTGGATGCTTGGTATTTCAAGCTACACTCGTCGATCAGATCATAGAGGATAGATAGAAAGATGTGTAACTATACCAATGGTTTGACAAGATGACAACCAAGGATCCAACTAATTGGAGTATTGGGAATGATGGAGGCTTCAGATTCAAGAACAGACTTGTAGGGCTAGCCACGGATGATATTAGGAAGGACATTTTGGAAGAAGTGCACAGATCAAGACTAACTGTACATCCTGGAGGGACGAGGATGTACAAAGATCTGAAGAGGACTTTCTGGTGGGAAGGCATGAAGAAGGAAGTTGCCAAGTGTGTTTCAGAATGCTTAACTTGTCAATAAGTTAAGGTAGAATACCAAAAGCCGATGGGACTTTTGCAGTAATTGCTGATTTTACAATAGAAGTGGGAACATAACATAATGGATTTCATGGTAGGATTGTCTCGATCTCAGCAGAACCATGATTCCATTTGGGTGATTTTGTAGCAATCGCTTATAATATGACCTATTAATTAGAGAAATTGAGCCAATTGTATCTGTAATTGATTGTGCATCTACATGGTATGCCAGTCACCATCGTATTGGACCGAGATTCCCGATTCACAGCAGAGTTTTAGGAAGTCTTCAAACAGCCATAGGGACTTAACTGAGATTGAGTTTTTCTTTTCATCCTAAGACCGATGGGAAAATAGAGTAAATGAACCAAGCAATGGAAGATATGCTCCCAGCTTGTATGCTAGACTTCGAAAGCTCGTGGGAGACTTATTTGTCGCTGATAGAATTCACCTACAGCAATAACTATCATTCAAGTATAGTAATGGCACCTTTGAAGCATTGCATGGGAGACAATGTAGATCACCGTTGTGATGGGCAGAAGTCGGAGATGGTAAGCTTCTAGGCCCAAATTTGGTTTAGGAAACCAATGAAAAGATTGTGATTGTCATAGAGAAGATGAAGGTAGCACAAGACAGACACAAGAGCTATACATACTTTTGCCTCAGAGGTAAGGAATTCAACATGGTAAAGCATGTCTTGCTCAAAGTATCTCCGATTCAAGGTATGGTGAGGTTTGGACAAAAGAGAGGGAAGTTGTCACCTCGCTACATTGGACCGTTTGAGATCTTAGAGCGTGTGGGCAAAGTCGCTTACAGACTAGTATTACCACTAAAGATGTTGGGAATCCATTATGTCTTTCATATCAGTATACCGAAGGAGTATCACCAGGGTGCTACGCCACATGTGATCCATTTCAGGGACATATAAGTGAAGGACAACGCATCATATCAAGAGAGTCCAGTGCAAATTTTAGACAAAGAGATCAAGAAGCTGAGGAACAAGGAGATCCTGTTGGCCAAGGTTCTATGGAATCACTACAATATAGAGGAAGCTTCATGGGAGTTGGAGTCTGAGATGTGCATCAAGTATCTAGATTTTTTGACACGAGTTAGCTTATATTTCAGGGACGAAATCCTTTGATTAGTGGTGGAGAGGTGTAACACCCATAATTTTCTATTATTAATAATGTAATTTCTAGATATTTGTTATTAATATTTTCTATATACGTAAATCAGATTTTGAGAATGCTTGACATATCATGTGTATCCATACCTTTCATATCATAACCCTTTAGTCCAAAACAAAACTTCTTTGTTTTCCCAACCCGAGCGCTCAAGAAGCATGAGCACTCGAGGCATGAGCGCTCGGGAGGAGCTAGTGCTTGAGCTTAAAAAGTGTGAAAAGACAATTTTTCCCCTAGGGTCCTAAAATTCTATAAATACACAGCCATTGTGTGCATTTTTTTGTGGGAGAAACAGAGAGTTATAGAGAGGGTTTTGCGAGGGAGAGTTTATATACAAACACAAACATTTTGCTTTGCATATTGATGGATTCATGATCCAATCCTTCTATAAGCACACATACACATATGCATTTCAACCACAAGGGAGTTCTGGAGCTAAGTCTTGGAGGATCAAACGGAAGATTTTTAGCATTGGAGCTTGCATGTAGAGTTTTTGAAGATCAACGCTCATATTGATCATCATCACCTTCTTTCTTAACATTTTATCATCTATTTGGTCTTGTTTGCTTTGTGAGTACTACAACTCACCTATAATGTGTATATTTACATTAAAAATCTGTAAAATTAAGTTACATGTGTTTGATTTAGCAATCTAGTTCTAGATCATCATCATCACCATCATCATCATCATCATCATCATCATCATCATCTCATTTTCTAAAGTTCATGTGCAATTTCATGATCCATTTGATTGTTGATCATCTTGTGAATGTTATAATTCATGTATGATAAGTGTATATACACGTATAACTAGTTTTTCAAGTTACATGTGTGATTTAAGTTGAGCTTTCAAAGTTTAAATATCAAAATTGTAGTTGTATTACAAAGTAAATCAGTCTACTGGGAATCTACTAAGTTCGAGCGTTCGAGTGGTCTGAGCGCTCGAGCCTAGCAGTATTTAGACCATTCATTTGTTTATATGTTGAAGTTTTTATGGTCTATGCTATGCATTGTACTCTGAGCTTGGGTAACTGAACATGAGATTGTATACGATATGTATAAATTAGCTTGTCATTTCTATAGTTGTGCTACATGCTTGTTTAGTAGTACCATGTTATGTGAGCGATCAATTCATTCTTTATATGCCGATTCTTCTAATATGTAGATTCTACATGATGTTGGATTATTATTTATGATTGGTTTGATAACGATAATCGTAACACGTCGGGTCGAATCATTAACACTGTAATGAAGAATAATATGTGAATAATGTACTTAAATGAAGAAGGATGTTGGCAGACGTGTGAGGCATGGTCCTGTTTCATGGTTTCATTGCATGTTTGAGTTGGATGATCGCGTCAATTATTTTGAGCATGGTTGCATATTAACGTATGACCTTAATTGTCTTTTTGTCAGTGCATCATGTGGATTTATAAGTCCAGGTCGTGTTTGTCGTGTTGTCAAGTTAGGGCCAATTATGGGCTAAGCCAGAAATTAGAGGGCCAAGTGTGATCGTATTTTGCATTTGAGGGTCAAGTGTGGCCGTGTGGAAGAATGCGATTGGGTTAGGGCCTATTGTGGGCTAAGCAAAAAATTAGAGGGCCAAGTGTGGCCGTATTTCGCATTTGAGGGTCAAGTGTGGCTGTGTGAAAGAATGCGATTGAGTTAGGGCCAATTATGGGCTCAGCGTATATTAGGGACAGTCTGGGCATGATGTGTTGTGTTGTCACGTATTGATGGAAGCTAGTACCGTCGATTCAATGTTGTTGTGGTTGGGTAGATGCTAGTACTGCCAGTGTTTTGATCATGTGTGACAGAAGCTAGTACTGTGAAGTTGTGAGTTGTTTGGTACGGTGGATTCATGCGCATTGTGTTGCATTAATGGGACTACATAGTCGGGAAGAACGTTGGGTTTTGGGTGAGAACTTGCGTATGTCGCAATAACTTCTATTTGATAATGTAAATGGTGTATATGTTCATATTGTATTTGGTTTGTAGTATTTCACTCAACTTTCAGCTGATGGGTATGTGGTCCTAGACATCTATGTCCAACTATTGTAGTTTTAGGTGCTGGAGATGCTGTTCCACTAGGTGAGTACCATGGAGATGAGATCGTGGATGAAGAAGGTTGGGGCTTTGCTAGCTGAAGAGATCGTGTCGTCGAAGCCATCCTATTCCGTTGGGAACTTTTATTATTTATCTTTTATTATTATTATCATTATTATGTTGTTGTTGTTTGTTGTTGTTATCGGCATTTGTAACTTGTTACGAGCCTAGGGGTCCGATAAGGAAGCTTATTTCCCTTAATTATCGCAATGCTGGGTCATGACTCACAGACTTCCATTTGTTTGAGAACCAAATCGCCTTAGATCCCTTCTTTGACTAGTCTGCTAATCCTGTTTAGATTGATATGACCTAGCTTTCTGTGCCAAAGGCTTGTTGGATTAGTGTAATGTTCCGTTCTTTTAGATGGTGTAATTACCATTGAGTTATTAAGTTCTATATTAGAATCTTTAGAAACAATTGGACCAATCATATACAAACCAATCAACTTAATACCAGAACACACTAAAGAACCATTTCTTTTGATCACAACTTTAGTTCCAAAAAAGAAAGAATAATTTTTATTGAAAGTTCTAAAACTGAAATTAAATTATGTCTCATTAAAGGGATCATGTAAAGTACATCTGATAAAACTAAAGTATTATTGTCTGGATATTCTAAAACTACCACTCCTATAGCAACCGTAGATACAGTTGCGCTAGAACCTAGAGTCAGCACGATCTCCCCATCACTGCACCTCCTGGTTGATCTGAACCGCTGCAATGAATTACAGATATGGTTAGTCATACCATAATCAGTGCACCAAGTGTGATCATACCTTAAACTCTTGTGGCTAAGAATTCTGGGCAGTTCCTCTTCTAGTGGCCTTTGTCTCTGCATTGGAAACACTTTCCTTTGCCTTGACCACCAGCCTTTCCCTTGCCTTTGCATTTTTCTTTAGAATTTGCAATCTTTTGGACTGGTCCAACACTTGAACCACTAGTGCTAGCTTTCTTCTTCACTTTATTTCCTTTGGGTACAGATCGAGAAGAAAATTGCCTTTCTCAACGTTCAAAATATTGCCCCCAGGTTTGATCACTGCTTCTGCTGACTGAAGAGAACTCATCAGTTCGCTAATTGAAAAATTCATTTGATTCATATTTTAGTTAAGTTAAAATTGAGCGAATGATTGAGGCAGCGAGGTTAGGATCATATCAACTTGGGTCTGTACGTCAATGTTGGCACCCAGAGTCTCCAATTCATTTAAATAACCGATCATTTTCAAAACGTGCTCTCTAACTAGAGTTCCTTCCAACATTTTTGCACTCATGATCTTTTGCATGGAGATCTCCCTAGCAGGTCGGCCGAGCCAAACATTCCTTTCAGGGAGGCCATGATAGTAGTAGCGGAATCATTTGATTGGTACTAGTGTTGCAACATACCAGCCATAGAGGCCAGTATGTAGCAACGAGCCATCACATTCAATTTCTTCCACTTATCGAACTCACAACTGGCATTTGCTAAAGCATTTTTCATGGGTTCAGCAGGGCATGGGGTAGTAAGAACATATATGTGATCCTCCGCAGTTAAAACAATATCCAGATTTTGTTTCCATTCTGTGCAGTTATTTCTAGTTAGTTTGTTTTGTGTGAGTATGGTGGCAAGTGGACTAAATACAGATCCAGAAATTTTGAATTCTAAAAAAGAATAACAAACATTTTTAATATAGATTTCAAGATTCGACAATATAAAATAAAAGAATCCTTAAAACTCGTATTTCAAAACAAAGTCACCGGAATATCGAAACAAAAGATTCAAGTCTCCGTGTGGTGGTCATTATTCGATCTTTCGATTAATCATGACTTGTCTGCTATGTAACTCTTGCAAAACAGGTCATGACTCCCGAACCTATTTGACCTCTAAGTTTCTGAACAATGCCCAGTGTGGGATCCCTTATTCATAGCTTAGTTAGTGTGTACCATTAACTAGGATCCAATGACAACCGCCTCAAGTAGCGCCCCCGTGTGGTGGTCACCCTCTAACACGTCTCATTGATCCTATCCATAGGAAGTTTACATCTAGTAACCAATGAGTATTGTACCCTCCATATGGAATGATCACCCATGGTTGGGTGATACAGAATACTCCACTCATCTTACAGTGAACCATTAATGGAAGATCGTGGAAGTTATTAATAAGTCCCTCTCCCACTAGATTTAATAATTAAGGATTTTCTTTTGAAAAAATTATATCTACTCATTGTCCATAGACATCCAATGTCTACAAATGAGTTAAAAATGATTTTTGATTTTTATTTTAGAAAACCCGTTTTTGCATGTATGCAGTAATAATATTTAAAACACCAATAACAAACAAGCATATAAAAACGAAAAACTAAAATTGAAATAAAAGCAATCAACAATGCCTCTATTTCCCATGACTCTATCTTCATAGATCCATCTCTTGGTTTGGTCGCCTCCGACTCCATCTTCATGGAGTCTGGCTTTCTGTTTCATCTTCATGGATATTCCTATTCTATTACACTGATCCTATACTTCTTTCAAAACTTGCAATTTATCTAGAAATAGAAAATAGCAATGAATAAAATTAGAATAGGAAAACCAGTGTGACTCTCCTATTCACAGGAATGGAGTCGCAACGCCCTTTACACATGCCTTTCAAACCAAAAGTAATACAATACCAATCTCAAACATTAAATACAAAATTTAAAATTGTTCTTGGTGCCACAGGAGATAACGGTCTAACTTGCTGCAAAAGGGTTAGACATACATACATCCATGTATATATAATTAATATATGTAATTATTGGAACCCCTAATTGACTCGCATATTCCATGAACTCTTCATGGAAGTCATTAGAACATTAAAATAACATCACAAGTTCTCTATCACACTTCGATCAATTGAATCACTTTCAATCGATTGAACTTGGTTCAATCGATCGAACTAGAAAGTGCACATCTTGATTTTAAAATTTTTCTGAATAGTATAAAAATTAAGGTAAAGTAACTTTAAAAAGCTTTTAAAACTGTGAAAAGCACATGGATAGAGAACTCCTTTTGATCGATCGAACATAGGTCGATCGCTTGAACTCAGCATTGTTTCGATCGATCAAAACACTTTCAATCAATCGAATGCAGACAGTTTCAATCGATTGAAACACCTTCGATTGATCGATCGAAACTGCCATGCTCCAATGCAATCACAGATTTATTTTTTGATGCAAAACTGCTGCAGGAACAGATCTATGACAATATAGTTTCAAAAAATAGTCCTAAAACATCATGTAAATCAAAACTAGTGTTCCAAAATGCATCTATAGATCCAAATAAGCATGGCTCAGATACCAATTATAGGATTTAGTTTACGAAAATCTTAGTAAACATGCATAGCGGAAAAATACATTTATTATATTTAAGCTATTAATTATTATTCATTCAACTAGGTGAATATTAAGTATAAAATATACATATTATTTCATAATACTATAAATGTCAAATAATATACCATAATTTAAAATGATGTAAAATGATTTTTACATATTTTAAAATCAATTATAAACATATTAAACCTATTTATTAATAAAAATAGATTAAATAAACTAAAACAATAAATCAAAGACCCGCGGTCAGTCCGAATCGACCCGATCCAAACGGACTATCCGTTTGAAGACTCAGAAGAGTCCAACTACAAAAGTTCGCGGGTCAACTAGACCCGACCCAAGAGTAAATGGGTTATCCATTTATGCACTCACAGGGACCCAAGTGGGTGACCCAAATGGATGATCCATTGGGTCAAGCCAATTCAACCAGTACGTATACAGATACTTCGTATGTACTAAGGAAGAGGTTTAACCTGTTAATCCAAACCCTATCTAACCTCAACCCGAACCTAACCTATCTATGCTCACACATGGACCCAAACCATTTCTGATCCACACTCGCGCCGACCTGAAACGATGTCGTTTCATTTAAGTTACACAACCCATGTATTTAAAATAAAGCGACCTGGTCTTATAAATCAACCCATATATACTCATATACTAACCCACACCCAAATTGACCCATACCCGGATGTTATAACCCGAATGCTATTCGGGTCATCACCTTCTTCACTGGCGAAGCTTCACCGCCGATGAGTCACAGGTGGCTGAAAAATCTTCCAGAGGTCATTTCTTCCTCCTCTGTCCATAGAAATTCATGAAACAAATGCCAAAATGCTCAATTTGGCCTCCCCTACAACATGCTAGGAGCTGAGGTCTCAGTTATCTCATTTCTAATCCAATAGCTATTCCTATGGAGTCTATCTAGGTATATTGGGGTCAGTTTGGTGTAATCAAAAGGGATTTTGGTTATACTTTCAAAATTATGCTCATCGGTGGAGCTCTAATGGTGGTTTATGGCAGCCGAGAGCCTTAGGCTCCATTTGGGCTACATGTATGGGGTCTGGGTGTGTGTGTATGTGATGTAAGATATGTATACCAAAATAAAATAGAGGGTTAGGGCTCAGTTTTAGCCTATCTCTCTCTCTCTCTCTCTCTCTCTCTCTCTCTCTCTCTCTTCTTTGTTTTCTACTTCTTCTCTACTCCTACTCTTCTTCTGTGAATGTCTAATTATAGGGAGTGTGTGTGTAATGATCTTGAGGGTAGGGGAAAGAGGGTGAACGTAGAAAATGCCTGTGTGAGTCTTGCTATGCTTTTCTTTCTCTCTCTCTCTAAGCTCTCCTATATATACATAAACACACATATGTATACTTACATATATATGCAGTTTTTACATATCCTGAAGAATTGATGGAAAGAACTTGAAAGGATTGATTAAGAAAGGTGGTGGGAATATGCTGGCAATTGGGGGTCGTGGTGAAGGTCCGACGGGTAGAGGGGGGAGGGGGACTCGAGGAGAGGGATTACCCAATATGTACAAGGTGGTGAGGTTGTACATCAAGTATCTTAAGTTGTACTAGCATTCCCAAATTAGTATGATCTTGTTCTTATTTGAAACTATGTGTCGTACAGTCTTAGTTTATACAAATTTTATAGGTTTGCATGATAAGTCAGTCTCGGTCTGTAACATACAGTCTAAGTTAATTGAATAAAAATATGCATAGTTCGTATAAGATTATGAAAATACGATCAAAATACGGTGACTTCATTTATTAGACTTAGAAATTTTATGGGTATTACACAAACTCTGCTTGCCCGTACCCATGTTCCATTTAAATGATGGGTTGACCCACCTCATCACACACTATTCATACAAATTGCCTCTATAGTAGGAGAAACTATGCTTCAGACATCCCTGTGCTATCGTCATCTCAAAACCCCTTGAGATAAGCCTATCTACTCTTAAGACTAGGGACAAACTTTGTTTGGTGAAATCCGTATTTTACCTTTGAAGTAAGCCCCCAAGTCTTTTTCAAACTAGGGCAAACTTTCTTTGCCAAAAGCCCTCTATGCCAGAGGGAAGTTCTCGAGTCACCATGTTTGTTTTAAAATGCTTTGAAATGGAGTGTCTTTTATTCTGTAGGCTAAAGCATTGATTTGAAGGACACGCTAGATAGGAAAAGAATCAACTAAATAAAAAGGGGAGATGAGGGGTAAACAAAAAGGTGAGATGATACATTTATCAAAGAAATACTACCATGAGAAGATAAGGGGTAAACAAAAAGGTGAGATGATACATTTATTCACGACGAAAGCACATCAATTCAGAGTATGCTTCAATCACCTTGTGTCTGTTGAGTCTGTCCTCGTTTGATGAGTCAATAATGGTCTCAAATGCATGGGTTTAAGATGATGAATAAATATTTTAAAAGACTCCATAAGCATCCTAAGAGCAATGCGAGCGTTTCAAACACCATCACTACATAATGCTAAAGTGGTAATATAAGAAGAGTCCAAGACTAGGGGCAAAGGTGACTTCCCTCTTTTGACAAAATTGATATGTTTCTTTCAAAGGTCCGCAAATGCAAAAAATCATTCTTTTCAATCAGCTCTGTTCAAATTCTTTGAGTCTGAGGAGACTCCCGAACATTTTTTAGTCCTTAATGGCAGCTTCTCTAAGTATTAGTCCTCAATGACAGCTTCTCTTCATAAGCATTAGTCCTCAATGGCAACTTCTCTAAGCATTAGTCCTCAATGACAGCTTCTCTTCATAAGCATTAGTCCTCAATGGCAGCTTCACTTCATAAGTGTTAGTCCTTAATGGCAGCTTCTCTAAGCGTTAGTCCGCAATGGCAGCTTCTCTACATAAGCGTTAGTCCTCAATTGTAGCTTCCTTCAATATGTTGGTCCTCAATGACAATGCATATTAGTCCTCAATGGCAATTTTTTAGACCTCTATGGCAATCCCTGTTAGTCCTCTATGGCGATCCTTATTAGTCCTCAATGTCAATCCTTGTTAATCCTCGATGGCATCTGTATTAGTCCTAAATGGAAACCTCACATTCGCGTTAGTCCTCAATGATTCTTTGAGTCATTCAAACTCCCAATTTTGAAAATTGAAAATTCTTTTAATCAAATTGACTCCAATATTGTAAATTGTTGTTGAGTATAATTGACTCCGATTTTGAAATTTGAGATTCTTGTTGAGTCGAACTAACACTGGTTTTGGAAATTTGAAATTTCTTGTTGAATTAACTCTGATTTTGTAAATTGAAATTCTAGTAGAGACAAATTGACTCTGATTTTGAAATTTAAGTTCTTTTAAGGCTAATTGACTCTCAATTTAGAAAATTTGAAATGTTTTGAGTCTAAATTGGCTCTCGATTTTGGAACTAAGAAATTCTTTGAGTTCGATTGACTCCTGATTTATTGAAATAGAAAATGTTTTGAGTCGAACTGACTCCCTATTTGGAGATAGAAATTCGTATGAGTATGATTGACTCATGATTTTTGGAAATAAGAAATTCTTTGAGTCCAATTGACTACTGATTTGTTGAAATAGAAATTGCTTTGAGTCGAATTGGGTCCCGATTTTAGAAAATTTGAATTCTTTTGAGTCCGATTGACTCCCGATTTTTGAGATAGAAATTGTTTTGAGTCGAATTGACTCTCGATTTGGAAGGAAATAGAAAATGTTTTGAGTCAAATTGACTCCCTATTTGGAGATAGAAATTCGTTTGGTTGACTCATGACTTAAATTCTGTTGAGTCTGATTGACTCTCGATTTTAAATGGAAATTGTTTTGAGTTTGAATGACTCCTGATTTTGGAAATTGAAGTAAGTTTGATTGACTCCTGATTTTAGAAAATTGAATTGAATTGAGTCTGATTGGCTTCCCATTTTAGAGAATTAGATTGAATTGAGTTGAATTGAGTCTGATTGACTCCTAATTTTAGAATTGAATTGAATTAAATTAAGTTTGATTGACTCTTGATTTCAAAAAATTGAATTGAATTGAGTCTGATTGATTCCCCATTTTAGAGAATTGACTTGAATTCAGTCTGATTGACTCCTAATTTCAGAAAATTAAATTGAATTGAGTTTGATTAACTCGTGATTTTAGAAAATTGAATTAAATTGAATTGAATTGAGTTGAAGTGAGTCTGATTTACTCTCGATTTTGATATTGAATTGAATTAAGTCTGACTGACTTCCTCCCAATTTTGAAGATTAAAATAAGCAAACATATCCGGCAGGGCTGAACGGCTGTGGATACTTAGAGCAAACCTGCGTTTGCACTGAGGCATAATATACGAAGTGTAGTCTAGTCAATTGCATTTTGAGAGAGCAAACCTACATTGGCACTGGGGCATAGTGCTCGAAGCGTAGTTCGATCGATTGCATTTCGAGAGAGCAAACTTGCATTGGCACCAGGGCGTAATACGCGAAGTGTAGTCCAGTCATTGCATTTCGAAAGAGCAAACATATCTAACAGGGCCAAATAGCTGCAGATACTTACAGCAAACATATCTGATGGAGCTGAATGGTTATGGAAACTTAAAGCAAACATATCCGACGGGGTCGAACGACTGCGGATACTTAGAGTAAACATATCCGATGGGGCCGAACAACTGCGGATACTTAGAGCAAACATATTCGACGAGTCCAAATAGCTGTGGATAATGATGAATATTGAAAAACATACATTGAAAGCATAGGACATGAAATGCATTTATGCAGAGCAAAACACTATGGCCTCGAACCTTCACATTTGAAATAGCCTGAAGCATGAAATGTGCAGTACATTGGCAGCCAACATTGCATGAGCACGTGCATCACGATAGGATATGTGCATTCATCCGTGTGACTATTTGCGACTATGTCTGTTTATCCCTTGCCAGAACTACGTCCTGGTCCGAATCCTTCAAGGATATGTAGGTAGCTTACCGTTTGAGCACGGCCAGCACCGACCATTGCTGCAAATGTTTTTGCAACACATTTTTTTTTTACCTAAGTTCAATAGCTGGTAAGGTTTGTCTTCACATAGGTTTTGACATTCAATTGTGATACGCATTGCTTCACAAGCTCTGCCAACGAGGGGTAAACTGTAGACACCCCAATTTTAACCGAACTATTAACTTAGGGGGATTTACCTCTAGAGATCAATGATGAATATGTCTCATCAGGATCAAGACTCTTACAAGCAATTTGATTATATTCCCAGAAGAATCTCGGTAAAAAATCGCCCTTTTCGGCCAAAAAGACCAAAATTTCCATCTACCTGTCACCTCGTAGCCATGAGTTTAGAACATATATAGAAACACGACATTGTTCTCGTAGCATCTTAAAATCATTTTCAAATGAAGAAAAATTCAGCATGAACCCTAAAAAAGTCAACAATTGACCCAGTGAAAAGTCGACAGGTCAAAAGGGGGTCGATCATAAAATTTTTGAATTTCAAGATGAAAAGTTCTGATAATTGTTCATTGGGCCTTCCTTATGCTAGAAGTGATTATTAAGAATTTTTAAATGCCAGGGAACATTGAGAAATCGAAAGGTCTTTTAGAAGAATTGTGTAGGAAATTAGAAATTTTGCCTTCGGAGGGAGAGTTGACTTTTTTCGTTAAAGATTTTATTTTTTAGATTTTTTTATTGAATCCAAATGGGGAGTATTTTCTTAATTACATTCATTATCTTAAGTAAGTGCATTTACTTAAATGATATGAAATGAAATGGTGCTAAATTGCTGTGAATAGTGTTGATGAATTATTGTGAATCGTGCTGAATTGCTGTGCAGTGGCAGTTAGAGTGCCTGAATGGCAGTCCGTGAATGCTGTTGCGGCACTCATTGAGTACCGCCTCATCTTCATTAAGTGCCGCCCTGGGTGAATTTGCATATTTGAGCTAAAATTCATTTTTTGATCAAATGAAAGCACCAAACGATGTCATTTTTTGTGTACATATTTACTACTCTTACGTTATGCAAACCATGCTCCCACAATCCCTAATTGACCTATCTTCCCTTATCTTAGCCCTTAAGAAAATGAAAGTCTATAAAAAAATCTATTTTCTCTCATTTGTTGAGGTTGGAGACTTTAATCTTAGAAATGATACTTGTATATTAGAGATAGGAGATGAAATTGGAAAATTGAGTTTGTTCTTAGAGAAATATAGAGAGAGAAACTCAAAAACCCCATAGAAATCTTACCTAATTCACCCAATTCTTGAAATCTCCATTGAAGGACCTTGAAGCTTCAAGGAAGAAGAAGAAGAGTATTGCTTGTAAGGCTTGGATCTCTTCAAGTCGATCATGTTCTGAGAAGTCCCACTAGGACCCTTTTAGACTTTTTAAAAAGCCTCTTCTCTATCCCCCTTCTTCACACGCCACTTTGAATTGTGATTGAATTCTTATGTATAGTTATTGATTTGGATCTAGTTGGTTTCATAATCCATATGAAATATGTTTTCAAAGAGGAATTGAACATTGAATCATTCAATTGACTTTGATTTCACCTTTTCTCTCTCATACTATTCTCTTGGAATTCATAGAATCCTCAATATTCCATGTGAATTCCTTGAGTTAGATCCTCTAATTTTTTGTAAATTTATATTTATATGAGGAATTGAGTTGATCTAAGTCTTATCTACGAATAAATGAGTGGATCTAAAATTTGTTTATGGTTTTGGTTCATCCTTTTGGAACTCTCAGAACTAGTCCATGTTTCATTGAGTTCTATGCAATTTGGTTCATAATCCTCAAGGATCATGTATGTGGGAGAAGAATTAGATGTAGATTTAGTTGTTTTCATGATTTGATTGTTGAATTCAAGTATTCAAGTTCACCTGAGGGATTGAGTATGTCCTTAGAACCCATATCTAAACTCTCTAGATAGTTCTATATTGGAGTTTCTTCAAAGCTAAATCCATGGGAATTCTACACTATGATGATGTTTTTATGTTGATCTTAACCACACATGGTCAATATTCTTCATAGAGTCATTGATCTAGTTTGGTTTTGTTCATGAATATTGATTCAACAATGGTGTAGTGAGTCCATTGACAAGCTGTGATCAAGGATTTTTAATTAAATCATGATCTGTTGGAATTGGATGAGACCAATTGGGATGTGTTCATAACATCTAAGTTTACCTTTGCAATTTTTATTTTGATCATATTGAATGGTTAACATGGCTTGATCATGGTTTTGGTAATTTAACCACTTTTTGTCCAAGATTTTAGAACAGTGAACCCGTTTTAAATTGTTTCGATCAGAACCTTAATAAAATATTGACGTTTAATGAATTAATAATATTTTCCAAAAAGCTTGAAGGTTTAAGGTCTGTTTACTACTTTTAATAAATCACACAAAATCTCTGGATAGAGAGTTGATAAATCCTAAGTGATGTCTAGTAACGGTCCAATTCCTAGTGATTGGACATTTTGATCTTTGATTTTCTTTTTAGGTTAGAACCTAGCCTCACAGAGCACATCGTATATGAAAATCAGTAAGATCAAGCCATGGTAACTATGCTTTTCCTATTTTTGAAAGTCTAGTTTGCTCTCAGTAAATTCTGGAATTCTAAGACAGATTTGGTAAATCTTACCAATATGATCCAAGTGGTCATCTAATGCCGTAAGGCTTGAATCATGACTTTAATGAGAGTAATAAGACTTAAATCTAGAGGCTAAAAGATCCAAATCAATAAATATTTTGTGTCTTGTTCATGCTTGCATTCATCATGTATAATAATGGTGATTGTATCTTAGGGCATTGATTAGTTTGTATAATCGTGAATTAGTTGAACTTAGTCATGGATTCCTTTTAATCATTTTGATATCATATCATTTCTATATGGACATTACATTGGCTCCTAGTTGAGACTTGTATATCTATAGGAATGTTGTGATTTCAACAAATTAGAATGAATTCATGATTTTGTCAACCTCTCCCATTTTTATTAGGTTTAGGTTAAAATTTGGTATAACGTTATATTCAAAGTGACACGAGAATTATTTGTGTGCGCTTGTGTGCTATACCCAAGTGTAGGTAATCGTGCAAGTAGTAATCTGGTTAAGACCAAGCCGATCCCACAGGGAAGGTGTTAAACTAAATACCTAGATTAATCACTAAAGAGAAAATAAAAATCAATATTTGAAAGGTTGTAGAACACAAAGTTCTAAGTGACTACTAAAGTTAAACAACTAAATTAAATTAAACTAATGATTAACTAATTAACTACAGCGATGTTTTAAAATGTATTTTTCTTAATATAAGGGAATGTTGGGATTACACGAATCCACCGCCACCTAACCATCTACCATGTAATTATATTGAGCTCAATGGAGCACATTTTCTACAGTATTCCGTATTTCTCTTAGAATAAAGAATCCATAGTCCTTTCATGACCGGGACTATATCATCACAATAAATTTGAAACACATGAAAGCAGTTTAAAATAATAGTTAAGACTCGCACCTACAATGGTGTTAGCATTGAAGGTGTTTTGCAAAAGATATTGAAGAAAAATGCCTTAAGGCCTTAAGTTCAGAGACTGTTTTGACAAACTGAGCATTTGGGGACAGTTTGATAACGAATCTCTAAAGCAGAAAGTCTAGAAATCCTGTATAGAATGTTCTCAAGAATCAGAGGGTTCGATCGATCGATGTGCTTTCGATCGATCGAATATCTTCATATCTCGATCAATCGAAATATCTTCAATCGATTGGCCGTGTGTCTCTGGTCCGATCGATCGAACTAACTTCGATCGATCGAACACAGGAATTATTCTGCGGCATGACAGAGGCTTGAGATCACGATTTTCATCATGCTCTCCCAACCTGGGGACTACTCAGACATGGTCTGGAGTGTCTTAGATTTGTTTTTAACATAAAAGTCCATTAAAGTCTTGTTTGGTTGTGATTTAAGCATGAAACTATGAAAACTAATGGTGATTTAAAGCCACTACTATGACACTACCAATACTAACAGATTAAACTACAATATTAAGAGACACGAATGTGAATAGGCTGCGATAACAAAACCTGGAATAGAATAACTTGTATTAAACTAAAGAAACAACATTCCAAAAGCAATATCCAAGCTTCAAAACCTACAAAAACATGTAAACTCTCTATCTCTCTCTCTCTAAAACTGATAAAAAGTGAAGTGGGCATCCTCTGGGACGTCAATATAACAAGTATTTATACATAAACCTAAAGCTAGGGTTAAAAACTGTGTTTCTGCTGCGTGCGCATAATTTCTGATAAAAGCCATGTTCGATCGAACGAACAACACTCGATCGATCGAATTCTAGAATCTTCGATCGCTTTAACGTACTTAGATCGATCGAACCTTTGATCGATTGAATGTTCTTCAATCGATTGAGGTTTACTTTTCATCTTTGAGTTGTCTTTATTAAAACCAAGAACTTCCTTTTATCTTATGATCTTGTCAAAATCAAGATATAAAAGTATGCTTACTTATGCTTTACTTTCAAAAGATTTGCAGTGTGGAAGTAAAAGTCGAACCCACAGAGATTGAATATTATGCACTTTAATTTTTAAAACCTAAATTTAGTTAATTAAAAAAAACGGATTTTGGATTTAATTTGAATTAAACTAATAACAATAAAAGTAAATCTAAATTATGAAAGCAATTAAATATGATTTTTATAATAAGTTTAAGGAACCTAGGATTGCAAATCCACCACTAGCTTCATAATAAGGGTATTTACGAATTACTTTAGCTTATTAAGTTGGATGATAATGGGGAATTGTAGCTACAAGCCCAATTCCTCGGTCAAGAAAATAACTATGGTTCAAGCACCAACATAATCCATCTTCGGTTAGCACGAATTATCCCACACTAAACTATTGTTGTGGTATAATCCGTCTAATCTAGGCATGGACTATTCGAATACTTGATAGCACAATTCAATTTAAGCACCATTACATGTAAATGATCTAAACAAGCACAACAAGCATAGATCATTGAGCACACTACCATCAAAATAGATCTAAGACAAGAGTAAACTTTGAAAGTAACGATTTAATCAATAAAAGCACGATTTATTTATAAAAATCCTCGGAACATGTAACTGTCATCCATACATAATAAAACTAAAATAAAAATATAAAATACACCCTATTACTTGGCTAGGGTTTCATTGAAACCCTAGATCTAGAGTTTAGTTGTCCATAGAATTGATGAACAGCAAGAGGTTGATGGAGGAGGCCATGGGAATCCTTGGTTTTCTTCTTCTTCTCCTTGCTTTTTCCTCTTCAATAGCTGGAAAATAATGTATATTATGGCTGTCAATTGATGTGTATAATAGTGTATAATGATTTGTAACCTTAAATTTGATTTAGAATATGATTTATATAGAGTTTGGAAGGATTTAGGAAGCTTTCCTAAGCCAAATCGCACTAAAACAACTGTTTTTACGTTTCTGGACGTCATATGCACAAACCACCTTCACTGGGCACTTTAATTTAATAAAATACGCATTTTTGGTTTCTTCACAGGTCGCTCGCGCGAGATCCTTTTCGCTGCACTACGTGACTTTCGTAGAATTGCGATAACGTTTTGCTTGGAACTCGGATTGACTCGTCGTTTGAAGCCACGCGTCCGTAGATCGAAGATCTACATTTTATATCTCTGGAGAAATTTCTCAAATCCAAAGTATTTTTTGTCAAAAATGCGATTTTCCGATACTGCTACTGCATTCAGCTTTCACCGGAATCACCGTTTGAGCCCAGAATGACTTCTAAAGCCACTAATCATTGGATTTTTGTGCATTTTCAAGTAAAAGCTCCAAATCCTACAAAATTTAGAATACTTATTAAAAAATAACTAATAACTACATGAAATGGGCTAACAAAGGGTATTTGTAAGACTATAAACGACAACTATTCGTCGCAGATCACACCCCCAAACCTTCACTTTGCTAGTCCTCGAGCAAAAAGAAAAGAAAAATAAAACTACTGCTACAAATACTACTCCATTTTCGCATGGATCACGATTGCATTTAGCATATGCATCAAGCCTTTTAAACCCCTAGGTGTCCCTAGTCGGACGAGTGAAGTCTTGTGAGGGTTCTCGTCAACAAGTCACCCACAACCATCTTTATTAACTTATCGATTTAAAAACTTTTATTAAAAACAAAGAACATAATATTCAATACTCCTTCATCATATAACAAAGATTTGAAATAGAATAACGAACATAAAGAAACGTAATGAAACATCCACCTAAATCATGAAAAACAATCTCAAGCACATGCATCGTATAAATCAATACAGTTCCTCATACAATTGCACGTGTGTGATATGGTAGTCAAATAAACACGCGCATGTCATGAACTTGGAATATACTTCGGATAACCAATTAACTATGTCTCGACTACGAATCTCACAATGTCAATTACACTCTAAAATGAAACACTCATAAATAGGTGTAATTTTTCTAAAATATGTGAGTAAAGGAAATATGTTTTCAAAACGAGAAATGCTCACATATGACTCGAAAAGGACGCATGACACGAAAGAATAGTAGTCTCATGGATATGATGCCAATAATCAAGAAAAATTAATCATTACCACGTTTTAATCCCCCTCCCATCATTTTCATATCTGAACCATGTTTCCTAGGATCAAATAGGACTTTTCAAAGGTTGTAACGTGGCTCAGGCAATGAAAAAGGATAGAAAGGATTCATTAGGTAGTTTTCAGAATGGCATTGTAAGGCATGTTCGATTTCTTTCATTCATCTCTTCTACCAACTTTCATCTTTTTATTCTCTTCTTTTTCATATTTCTTTCCTTTTTTTTCAATCTCTTCAATCTTTTCCCCTTTTTTTCTTCCTTGTCAGATGATTATTCATTGACTTCTAAGCAACTACCCCAATAGCATCTTATCTTCTTCTTCCCAATCAACACATCACCTTATCAACACTTAAAAGGTGACGAATCTTTCAGTGGTGAACTCCAAGTTGGTCAAGTTGGAGCAAAAACAGGATAATGGTAATTAAAGAAATAAATGGCATTTTAATGGCTCAAGGGGCAAACTAAGGAAATTTATCATTTATCGGTGAGTAGCAAACAAAGAAGGCCTAAAATCATGTCCTAGGGTTGTATGGTTCTTCAACATTTACAACAGAAGATTATTTAGCATGGTTGCAAATATTTTAACTTGACTATCGACCAAAACAAGAATAATGAGACTAAACAACAAGTTAATGCGCTATTTCAATGAAATTCGACAAACACAAGATGTATTTATAACCCTCTAAAAAGAAAAGATAGGCTCAAAAGCTCACCGGGTCTAGTCTCCACCTTGTGTTATCTAGAAATTTGAATCATATTATAGTTCACATCAAATATGTATTCAAGCGACTACGTGCAGTGCATAGGTTTGTGTGCAAATCTATGATATAAAACTATGATTCAAATGATACATGACCTAAAATGTCATATCATGACTTCAGCAAATGTTTAATCACATCTTCTTATGTTTACCATTCTATAACAATCATAGTTACATAACAAGAAGTCTCGAATCAAGATTGCAAAAACGTCGGTAACATCGTTTATTTAAGCACAAGGATCAAATTTTTTTAAAAAAATTAGTGCATAATAATGTGCATGTGAATATATGAATGCATACCCCCAAACCTAAACCTTTCATTGTCCTCAATGAAACAATAAAACGAAAGAAAGGAAAGTACGTAAGGAAGGAACAATGATACCTCGATCTCGACACTCACAAACAGGTGAACATTAAGGAATATGTCAATAAAATTCAATGTTACCTGTTACTTCTTGAATAAAGACGAACAAAAAAAATAATAAAAGCAGCTAAATGAACTATAACTAAACTAAAAGAAATTAAATAAACTATAAGAATTAACAACACTATGAAGACAACACGAAAATAAACTATAAAAGGAAAGAAAAGAAAACCAGAACTTATGAAAATAACAAACGACTCGATCTAAAAGGACCTAAGAAACAAAAATAGAAGAGTAAAAACTACTGACCAGGGATGGGAGGAGGATAGAAGAAAACAAAAGAAGAAAATCCAGAAATGGGGGGGGAGGGGGTCGCGTGAGCGGACGTCGCGAGCGCGAATCCCTCTGCGAGAATATTTATTTTATTTTTATTTTTTTTCAGGCTCGCGCAAGTGAGGAAGTCTCACTCCAGCAAGCTGAGGCGCGACATGAACCTGAGTGGTCATAATAAAAAAGTTAGAAAAAAAACTAAGGCACATTCTCGCGCGAGCGAGCCCCGCAAACGACATCTCGCGGGCGCGAGCCACCCGCGCGTGTAGACACCACAATTTTGACCAAATGTCGAATTTAGGAGAGTCTCACCTCCAAGTCCAATGATGATAATGACCGAAAGATTTGAAGTATTCCAAATTCTTCAGAAAATTCTCCAATCGCGATAAAATTTGCACAGGAAAAGAGAAATACTAGGTGTTCAGGAAAATTCGGGTATAAGACACTATTTTCGGAAAAATAAACTTTTTAGAAGAAAAAGAAAGAATAGAAAAGGTGAAAAAGAGGAAATTTGCTAAAACGCGGCACTTGGAAGTATTAGCGGCACTCACCAACTGCCGTTACGACACTCATCAACTGCCGCAAACATTTTCTGACTGCTATTTGCTTTTAAAGTCCGTATTTTGTGGTACAATACGTATGTGTATGCGGGTAAAAACAAAAAAATTGATAAAGTAAGACTGACTAAAACGCGACCATTAATAATTTTCCGCGGCTCTCAAAAAGTGCCGCGCGGCATTCATGGAATGCCGCCGCGGCATTCACGGAGTGCCGTTGTGGCATCCACTGACAACCGCAAGAGATTTTTGACTGTCGCCCTGTGCAGCAGTCTGTCTATTTTCAGGAAGTACGTATTGTACCACCAAATGAGACATTTACACCCGTATTTTACTCTGAATTCACTGAAAATACCTGGGTTATTTTGTCTATAAAAGAAGAGGGATCTTCTTTGGGATGAAGGAGAGGGGGATACCATAATAGACCAAGAGAAAAAAGAATATTGGGGGAATTTGAGAGGAATTTAGGAGAACTTTTGAGAGAAGAACATTTGGGTAGAAGAGAGAACATTGGGAGAAGAACTTGAAAGAAGAGCCTGGGAGATCTTCAAATTATAGAAGTTTGAGGATAGTTGGAGGTGATACTCTACTCTTGTTAGTTTTCTTTTATGGATTTAGGGCACTTGCTCTCTTAGTTTTCTTGATTTCATTTCTTCTTTTTGTTTATACTTTTCTCTTGAGATTCTTGGAGATCTTCAATATCTCTCTTGAAAGCTCTTGAGTTTGATCTTTTGAATCTCATGTAAGCTTATGCTTCACATGGGAGTCAAAGTTTGATCATCACTTCACTTTTTTAAACAAATAGATGGATCCAAGTCCATATTCATGACTTGGATTCTCTAACGTGGAATTTCATGGGATCTTCTCTATATCCTCTTGAAGTTCATGAGCTAGTTCTTTGATTCTTCTTCTCTTTTTCTTGTTTATGCTCTTCTCATGAGACTCTTGGGGATCTTCCATATCTCACTTGAATCTCATGAGTTTGATCTTTTAGTCTTATGTAAGCTTATGATTCACATGAGATTTAAAGTTGATCATCATTTTATTAAGAACAAGTAGATGAATCCAAACCCCTACCATGGTTTGGGTCCTCTAAGCTTGAGTTTTCATGGAGTCTCCTTATATTCCTTGAAAACTCATGAGTTTTAGTCATGTCTTGATCTCCAATGACCATCAAAGGGTAGGAGAAGTGGTTTGGATTAAACCCAACTTCATGGTTTAATAGTTGGGGTTAACAAATAAAAGTTGAACTTGACAAATGAAAATAGTGAGTTCACAAACTATTTTTGATCAAAGATTTTTGGTTCGAAATCTAACCGTTGGAATCAAGTGAAACCAATGGGAAAATGTCACTAACTCAAAGTTCTACCACTGTAATTTTTGTTTTAAGGAGATTTCATGTTTAAAGTGGTTTGGTCATGAGTTTTGTGAAGTCACTACAATCTGTCCAGAGTTTCAGAACAGCAACACCCTTTTGAAATAAGCAAATCAGAATCCTAATCAAGGATTTGTGACCCAAAATAATTTTTTCTAAGTAGATTAATGTGTTAGGAAGCTACCCTAAAAAGAACAAAGCATTTCTGATCTTTTTGCTATTTTTAAAAAATCAAACAAAATCTCTGGACAGAGAGTTGTACATCTCTGAGTGATGTCTGGTGTTTGTCCTTTTCCCAGAGATCTAACTGTTGAAACTTTGATTTTCTTTTTGATTTGGAAACTAGAATCACAGAGGCATCTTGGGTCCAAAAATCATCAAAATCAAACCACGGGAAGCATGCTTTTTATTTTCTTAAAGTTCTGGTTTGCTCTCTGCAATTTTCAGAATTTTTTTATGACAAATTTGACCAACTTTGTAAATAATGGTCCAAATGACTTTTCTATGACCTGGGGCTCAAACCATATTTTAATAATGATTAGTTAAGCTTGAATTCAAAGTTTAAGTGATCTAAATCACTGATTATTTCATAATTTATTCTTGTTCGTGAACATATTCATCCATGT
Source organism: Hydrangea macrophylla (assembly GCA_033977485.1). Taxonomy (NCBI): domain Eukaryota; kingdom Viridiplantae; phylum Streptophyta; class Magnoliopsida; order Cornales; family Hydrangeaceae; genus Hydrangea; species Hydrangea macrophylla. Next base: position 68,839,493 of record CM066987.1, on the reverse strand, counting down.
GGCTTGATGCTTGTAATTAGGACTTGTTTGCTTTAGATTTAATTTGATAGATTTAAGCTAGAAGTCTAGGATTGTTATTTAAGATCCATCTTTACATATTGTATATCATGTGGACTAACCCTTTGTTTTGCAGCACTATTAAGGTATGATTTCTTAAACTCCTCTTAATTTATTTTAATTTGTTGATTTTATCGATTTTCTTGACCTTTATGCGCGACACATTAGAATTAAGATTTTGCCTTAAATGTATATATGTGGATTAGAGACTCTTTTCCTAGGTTTGATTTAATCGCATGCATTGCACATTTAATACTCGCGGCTGGATCCTGGGTAAGTTCTCTTGTTCTTTATTGCATATCATATTGCTTGCTACTTGAATTAGGTGGCTTTTGAATGATATTTTGTAAATTGGTAATTTTACACCATTTTGATATGTTTATGTAATGTATACGTATATCTATTTATTAGTTGAGGGCATGCTTAGATTAGTAATTCAATTAAAAGGATGTTTAGTAGAGGCCTATCGCGAGATAGGATGAGAAGGGGTGTTTTAGTCCGATGGGCTCCTTCCCTTCTCATTCCATAATCCCCGGACCTAGTTAATCTTTGGTTTCGCAAAAGATCAGTTGCTTTAAAATGGTTTCTTAATTTTTCTTTTAAAAATTAAGTGGCGACTCATTTGTTTTGAATTTGAAATTTAAAAGAACTTTAAAAGAAAAGCTGTGGGTAAGAAAAATGCGATATCCACAATCTGGCGACTCCACTGGGGATCGAACCCAGAATCTCTGGTTTCGCAGACCAGAATTTCTGATTTTGGGTTTACTTGAGGATTAGACTTGAAAACATCCTTCCAATTGAATTAATTAATCTTTGTGTGCCTGTTGCATCTCACTTGCATGTCTCGCCAGTCGATCACACGGAACTATGACTTTGGAGGCTCGGGGCAACCCGGTCGGTCAAGTCATCATGGGACTGTGTGATCACCCTTGATCTCGTACCATGTGTTGGTATATGAAGCATCCTATCGGGTGTGTGTCAAGGGTCCATTATTTGACCAAAACCCAGCTTTGCATAGTAGCTTCCATAGAACCTTTCAAAGTTAGGTAATCAATTCTTGATTAGGGTTATGTGCTAGGAAGTTTTGTATGCTCGGAAGGGATTACCTGAGATGATGACGATACTTGCTTGATGAAAGATGTATAATCTTTTAATCATCTTTTAGCAATTTCTCCTCATATTTGGAGAACATGCCGAATTTTGATTATAAGATTATACCTCTTATATCATGTTTAACTAAGCATCATTGACCTTGCATGCATCCGAATCCATGAAGAGTATGGTGATAATCCGATCATATGGTCCTCCTACCCAATAAATTTCAAATCCATCTTTAAAAGCAAATGGATTTTTGCCGTCTTTATTCGAAAATTTTCAATAGTTCTTTTCAAAATGGTTGGGGCCTATTTTTTTTTAAATAAAACTCCAAACTAACCCTGCTAAGGTATATTTTCACGTTCTTATCTTCGAAGGAAAAACTCAAAAATTTTGGGGTGTTTGCTTTTGAAAAAGTTCACCAACTAAAGAAGTATTTTTTTAAATGAATTTTCAACCCCAATCAGCTTTTGTTGGTAAATGTTTTCATCCTCATTTTTGAAATAAAAGATTCAAAATTCTTGAGAATTATTTTTGGAAGGTCTCATCACCTTAAGAAATGAAAATAACCAACCTTCGGAAGGGTAATGAGGATCACAATGAGAGGTGAAACTGGCGCACTTGACATAAGTAAGGATCTTATGTGCTTATGTGTTTATGTGTTAGGATTAGGATTTTATTTTCTTTGGCATATAGAATTGGCACACACACACACATGCATTGCATCCGTGTGACACATAAAAAAAAGAAAAAATTTCCTTACTATTCAATTCTGCATGCAGACCTTTTTCCTATCTGTTTTTTTTTTCTAAAAAAGAGTGGAACAACCAGATCCCCTAGTAAGGACACTTATAATCTTCTTGGGTTTATCTCTCTTAATTAGAGGAGATCATGGACCATCATGTTGAGACATACCCACCAATGGCCCACAAAGCTTTGGAGGAGAAAGTGAGCAAACTGTAAGTCGTTGTTGAGCAACAAGATTCTAGGGTGAAGCAATTGGAGGGGGTCATGCTTGAGCTCATTCAATTATTGGAAGATCAAATGGGCCCTGGTGAGGAAAAGAGGGATCAGAGAATAATGGATTGCTTAAAGAAGCACCAACAGGCATGTCTGAACCCACCTGTACACCGAAGCCCATGTCCAAACCCAACCTATCACCAAAGTCCATACCCAAGCTTAACCATTCACCAAAGCCCACATCCAGGCCCAATCCTGACTAACCAAAGGGCTATTCCAAGTCCACATCTCAACCCAAAAACCAACTCTAGCTAAAGTCGAAATCAAAATCAAACCAAGCCCGCAAGCCATGAATCTTCACCAACCTTGGCATGCCATTATCCATGGCCCTTGGTCACCTTGTCAAGAATGGTCAACTCAACCCCCTGGACCCAAAGCCACTACCAAATCCCTTACCCTGCAAATATGACCTGTCTTTGTACTATGCCTACCACCAGACCCCTGGCCATACAGCTAACTATTGCATGAAACTCCGCCATGATATCCAAGATCTCATTGAGCATAAAATCATCACTCCTTTGCCGAACCCACCGAGTGGCATCTGGCATGACATACAATCTTTTCAATCACAGCCATCGATGAATACTCTCAAGGGATTCGTTGCCTCTATGAGTGCGCAACAACCAACTGACCCCGGCCCAATCAACAGAATCGAAAAAGGCATCGACAATACTCGATATGAGTCAGAGAAGGGCCATTCGACTAAAAAATGGGCCATAAGGGCAGATGATGTTCCTACAAAGATACAGAAGGGGAATGATGAACCTAAGGAAGATGCTAGCGAGGTAATAGTGTTTGGAAATGCTACTGTCGAATCAAATGTGGATGCTCTTGGGGACCCAATAAATTGAAAATTATCTGCGACACTCCAATTGAGACCAAGTCAAGTCTGGTAGTCGAGTTATGTTAGGCTGGAGTCAAATGTCAAGTCCAGTCGAGTCTTCTGGTCAGTCTATTATCAAGTTTGTCTGCAAGTCTTTGTCGAATTTATCGAGTCGAGTGATGTAATCCTCCTTCCCTACTAGTTGAATAAAATGTCATTCAGTGTGCTAAGTCGTGAATGTATGGATCATTAAGCCCAAAAAAAAAAAAACAAAAAAACAAAAAAGAAGAAAAAGAAAAAAGTCACTTTTTCAAACGATCATGGAAAATACTTTGTTAATAAATCTTCGCATTGAAAAGGATGCCCAAGTGATCAAAGCAAATTTTGTGCCAAAACCAAGGAGGAGTAGAGAATTGATTAGCTTTACTTTAAGAATTTAAAGATGCTCTTGCTCAATCTTGAAAAGACAAAATTGGAACTTGAAGCTTTGCCCACCATCCCCTTTTCTCAAATACCCAGCCTCAATGATGAGCCCAATCAGTCTAAAGCCATAAACTTGGTCCTCGATGGTAGCCAGACATTTTTGAACTTCTTCTTCCAAGAGAAAAGAAAAAGAAAAGAAAAGAAAAAGAAGCTCGCTGGGATGAAAACCCGAAAGGGCGCCTAGGCAAAAGTCAGAGCACAAAAAAAAAAAAAAACAAAAAAAAACAAAAGAAAAAGAAAAGGAGCTCGCTAGGATGAAAACCCGAAAGGGCGCCTAGGCAAAAGTTAAAGCAAAAATAAGATGCGTGTTGATTTCAAAAATCCTAATTCTAGCCAGTCAAAATCATAGAGAGAATAAGAGATAGTAAGGAAGAGAAAAGAAAGGAAAGAGAAAAAAAAAAAAAAAAAAGGCAGAAAATAGATAAGATCGAGAATTCTTGAGCACTTCAAAGTAGATCATTGGCACATGAACTATCTCAAGACTTTGTGTTGTTTTAAAGAAATTGGAAATGAAAAGAGAGATTTGAAAGTATCAATTAAGCTCAAAATTTTGTGAGAGGCTCAATGGCTAAGAGGGCATAAAACAATGCAAAGCTATCTTTGAGAAAAATAAAGAGTGATTTGGAGGGCTAATATTGCTTTGTGAATATGATAGAATATGAATAAAACATGATGAGAGTTGCAAAGATTAACTGGCTAGTGAAAAGGTTAAAGAATCAACCGTCAAATAAAAAAAGGAAGAAGAAAAGAAAAGAGAAAGGAGAATAAAGGAAAAAGTAGTTCATCATGCTACACAAGGGCTACCACAAGTGACATGCACTCCCTAGACCTAAATGGCAACATGGCTCGAAAAGCCCGCCAATTCTTGAAGCCTAATTCTTTCAAGACCTTCAGAGTACTTGAACTACGCCCGACCTGATTCCCACTCGGGGATACGTAGGCAACCTATCTGGTTCGGTCACCACCATCGTCATAATATGGTGTGCTCTTTCAGGCCTTGGCTGAACTACTTTGGACCTGATTCCAACTTGGGGATAAGTAGGCGAACCTCCCAAGGTTCTCGGTCCATAACCATTCCTAAACCGAAAGCATCACCCTTTGCACCTTTGGTTTCCTTCCTTCAGACTAGGGGCAAACTTATATTTGCCTAGAGCCATATATGTACTGCCAAACCAGGGGCAAACAAAGTTTGCCTATCAGTATTGGATTTCCTGCTTCAGCCCACCACATTCATGATGATTATCTATAGGTTGGGAGTAAATACACTGCAGGCATCCTGTACCATCATGTTCTTAAAACCCTTGGATGAGCCTATTTGCCCTTTAGACTAGGGGCAAACTTCGTTTGCCAAAATTCCTCTATACCAGAGGCAAGTTCTCAAGTAATCAAGTTTGTTTTGAAAGGATTGAAATAGAGTGCCTTTCATTCTGTAAGCTAAAGCACTAATTTGAAGCATACTCTAGATAGGCGAAGAATTCGCTAAATCGAAAAGGGAAAGTTTTCAAAGTGTCAGTTTATCAGCAAAACACTAACATTCGTAAGATGATGAATAATGAAAAGTGAGATGATACATTATTCACAAAGAAAGCACAATGATTCATAATGAATGTAGAGTTTGAGTCAGTCATCTTAAATAACTGGCTATGTCAGGTCTGTCCTCCCTTGATAAGTCAGAAATGGTCTCAAAATGTGTGGGTTTAAGATGATAAATAAAGATTTGAAAAGTCTTCATGAGCATCCTAAGAACAATACGAGCAGAGGTTTTTGAACACTATCACAACATAGTGCTAAAGTGGCAATATAAGAAGAGTCCAATACTAGGGGCAAAGGTGACTTCCCTCTTTTGACAGAATCGATGTGTTTCTTCCAAAGGTCCGCAAATGCATAAAAAATTTTCTTTCTATCAGCTCCATTCAAATTCTTTGAGTCTGAAAACTCCTCAAATTTTGAAAAATCAACTCTTTGAGTCGACGGACTCTTGAACTTTTGTGAAATCAATTCTTTAAAGTGACTCTAAAAATTAAAATTTGGTTCTTTGATGCATGAGGAGACTCCCGAAGCATTAGTCCTCAATGGCAGCTTCTCTTCATAAGCTTTAGTCCTTGATGGCAACCTTGCATTAGTCCTCAATGGCAGTATCATTTTTGTTAGTCCTCAATGGCACCTGCATTAGTCCTCAATGGTAGCATCATTTTTGTTAGTCCTCAATGACACCTGCATTAGTCCTCAATGGCAGCATCATCTGTGTTAGTCCTCAATAGCAACCTTACATTAGTCCTCAATGGCAGTAGCATCTGCACTAGTCCTCAATGGCAGCCTTGCATTCGCGTTAGTCCTCAATAATTCTTCGAGTCTCATTCAAACTACCGATTTTGAAAATTGAAATTCTTTTGAGTCGAATTGACTCCAATGTTGTAAATTGAAATTTTTCGTTTAGCCGAGTTGACTCTGATTTGGAAAGTTCAAATTCTCTTTGAAAATTTGAAATCTTTCGAGTCAATCCGACTCCCAATTTTGGAAACTCAAAAATTCTTTGAGTCCGATTCAACTCCCAACTTTGAGAAATAGAAATTCTTGGAGTCTGATTCGACTTCTACTTTAGAAATTTGAAAAGAAATTCTTTTGAGTCTGATCGACTCGCAAGTTTTGAAATATTGGATTGATTTGAGTCAAATTGACATCGGACTTGATGAAATTGAATTTGTTTGAGTCTGACTGACTCTTGATTTCAAAAAATGAATTAAGTCGAGTCTAGGCGACTCCTAATTTAGCATTTGAATTTGAACTCAAATTGAGTCTGACGGAATCCTGATCGAAATTTGAAAAAATTAAGCTCGATTGACTACCAATTTTGGAAAATTGAATTGAGTCTAACTGATTCTCGATTTTGGAAATTGAAGTGGATTTGAGTCCATTGGACCCCCGACTTTAGATCTTTGAAATAATTTAAGTCCATCGGACTCCCGATTTAAAATTTTGAAACAATTTGAGTCTAATGTACTAGACTCCAAATTTTTTAAAGTAAATGGAATGAAATTTGTTTGACTAAGAAGGGAATTTGTTGGGTCGAATGGACTCTCGATTTTAGAAAATCGAATTAAGTCTGAAGGACTCCAGATTTTTGGGATTGAACTGATTCGAGTCTGATTGACTCCAAATTTTGAATTAAATTGAGTTAAGTCTGTCCGACTCCAGTTTTGAAAAATAAAGTGAATTTGAGTCTGTCCGACTCTAGGTTTTGAAAAATGAAATGAATTTGATTCTGTTCGACTCCAAGTTTTAAAAATTGAAAAGAATTGAGTCGATTTGACTCCAAATTTTGAAAATTGAAAAGAAAGTCTGATTGACTCCCGATTTTGAAAAATGAAATGAATTTGAGTCTGATTGACCCCGAATTCAGAGCAAACATATCCAACGGGGCCGAAGGGCTGCGGATCATTGTGAGAAAACTTATCCGACGGGGCCGAAGGGCTACGGATTTTTTAAAGCAAACTCACTCGACACCGGGGTATAAGGCGCGAAGCGCATCTCAGTCAATCAGATGATTCTTGGAAGACACTGGAGTATAAGGCGCGAAGCGCATCTCAGTCTTTCAAAAAGCGTGGTTCCTAATTTGACACCGGGGTATAAGATGTGAAGCACATCTCAGTCGATCAGATGATTCTTGGAAGACACCGGAGTATAAGGTGCGAAGCGCATCTCAGTCTTTCAGCGTGCTACCTAGTTTGGCACTGGAGTATAAGGCGCGAAGCGCATCTCAGTCGATCAGATGATTCTTGGAAGACACCAGAGTATAAGGCGCGAAAGCACATCTCAATCTTTCAGCGTGCTACCTGGTTTGACATTAGAGTATAAGGCGCGTAGCGCATCTCAGTCGATCAGATGATTCTTGGAAGACCCCGGAGTATAAGGCGCGAAGCGCATCTCAGTCTTTCAGCGTGCTACCTGGTTTGACACTGGAGTATAAGGCGCGTAATGCATCTCAGTCGATCATATGATTCTTGGAAGACACCGGAGTATAAGGCGCGAAGCGCATCTCAGTCTTTCAGCATGCTACCTGGTTTGACACTGGAGTATGAGGCACGAAGCGCATTCTAGTCGATTAGATGACTCTTGAAGAATGTCGTGGAATTAAGCATAGGAAGCGCATCTATGATTGTTATGACCTTCCCGGAATAGAATGCCATCATAAGTAGAATGGCATAGGGTGCATCTTTGATACTAAGAAAAGACAATATGTTACTGAGACATTATATGGAGCACGAGATTGCTTGAGCACGTGCATCACGATAAGATAGGTGCATTCATCCGTATGACTATTTGCGCCTGTGTATGTTTGACTCTTGCCTGAACTACGTCTTGGTCTGATTCCTGACGGGATACGTAGGCAGCTCACCGTTGAGCACGACCAGCATGAACCCTTGCCGCGTGCATGTTCTCCTTTTGCAACGCATTTTGTTTTTTACCTAAATCTGACAGTTTGGTCAAAGGCTTGTCTTCACACAAGCTTCGACATTCACTTGTGAAACGCATTGCTCCACAAGTTCTATCGAAGAGGGGCAAACTGTAGACACTCCAATTTTGACCAAACGTCGAATTTAGGAGAGTGTCACCTCCAAGTCCAATGATGATAATGACTGAAAGATTTGAAGTATTCCAAATTCTTCAGAAAGTTCTCCAATAGCGATAAAATTTGCACAAGAAAAGAGAAATACTAGGTGTTCAGGAAAATTTGGGTATAAGATACTATTTTCAGAAAAATAAACTTTTTAGAAGAAAAAAAAAGAAAAGAAAAGGTGAAAAAGAGGAAATTTGCTAAAACGCGGCACTTGGAAGTATTAGCGGCACTCGATAAGTGCCGTGCGGCACTCACCAACTGCCGTTACGGCACTCATCAACTGCCGCCAACATTTTCTGACTGCCGTTTGCTTTTAAAGTCCGTATTTTGTGGTACAATACTTATGTGTATGCGGATAAAAACAAAAAACTGATAAAGTAAGGCTGACTAAAACGCGGCCATTAATAATTTTCCGCGGTTCTCAATAAGGCCGCGCGGTTTTCATGGAATGCCGCCGCAGCATTCACGGAGTGCCGTTGCGGCATCCACTGACTGCCGCAAGAGATTTTTGACTGTCGCCCTGTGCAGCAGTCTGTCTATTTTCAAGAAGTACGTATTATACCACCAAATGAGACATTTACACCTGTCTTTTACTCCGAATTCACTGAAAATACCTGGGTTATTTTGTCTATAAAAGAAGAGGGATCTTCCTTGGGATGAAGGAGAGTGGGATACCATAATAGACCAAGAGAAAAAAGAATATTGGGGGAATTTGAGAGGAATTTAGGAGAACTTTTGAGAGAAGAACATTTGGGTAGAAGAGAGAACATTGGGAGAAGAACTTGAAAGAAGAGCTTGGGAGATCTTCAAAATATAGAAGTTTGAGGATAGTTGGAGGTGATACTCTACTCTTGTTAGTTTTCTTTTATGGATTTAGAGCACTTGCTCTCTTAGTTTTCTTGATTTCATTTCTTCTTTTTGTTTATACTTTTCTCTTGAGATTCTTGGAGATCTTCAATATCTCTCTTGAAAGCTCTTGAGTTTGATCTTTTGAATCTCATGTAAGCTTATGCTTCACATGGGAGTCAAAGTTTGATCATCACTTCACTTTTTTAAACAAATAGATGGATCCAAGTCCATATTCATGACTTGGATTCTCTAACTTGGAATTTCATGGGATCTTCTCTATATCCTCTTGAAGTTCATGAGCTAGTTCTTTGATTCTTCTTCTCTTTTTCTTGTTTATGCTCTTCTCATGAGACTCTTGGGGATCTTCCATATCTCACTTGAATCTCATGAGTTTGATCTTTTAGTCTCATGTAAGCTTATGATTCACATGAGATTTAAAGTTGATCATCATTTTATTAAGAACAAGTAGATGAATCCAAACCCCTACCATGGTTTGGGTCCTCTAAGTTTGAGTTTTCATGGAGTCTCCTTATATTCCTTGAAAACTCATGAGTTTTAGTCATGTCTTGATCTCCAATGACCATCAAAGGGTAGGAGAAGTGGTTTGGATTAAACCCAACTTCATGGTTTAATAGTTGGGGTTAACAAATAAAAGTTGAACTTGACAAATGAAAACAGTGAGTTCACAAACTATTTTTGATCAAAGATTTTTGGTTCGAAATCTAACCGTTAGAATCTAGTGAAACCAACGGGAAAATGTCACTAACTCAAAGTTCTACCACTGCAAGTTTTGTTTTAAGGAGATTTCATGTTTAAAGTGGTTTGGTCATGAGTTTTGTGAAGTCACTACAATCTGTCCAGAGTTTCAGAACAGCAACACCCTTTTGAAATAAGCAAATCAGAACCTTAATCAAGTATTTGTGACCCAAAATAATTTTTTCTAAGTAGAGTAATGTGTTAGGAAGTACCCTAAAAAGAACAAAGCATTTCTGATCTTTTTGCTATTTTTAAAAAATCAAACAAAATCTCTGGACAGAGAGTTGTACATCTCTGAGTGATGTCTGGTGTTTGTCCTTTTCCCAGAGATCTAACCGTTAAAACTTTGATTTTCTTTTTGGTTTGGAAACTAGATTCACAGAGGCATCTTGTGTCCAAAAATCATCAAAATAAAAACACGGGAAGCATGCTTTTTATTTTCTTAAAGTTCTGGTCTGCTCTCTGCAATTTTCAGAATTTTTTTATGACAAATTTGACCAACTTTGTAAATAATGGTCCAAATGACTTTTCTATGACCTAGGGCTCAAACCATGTTTTAATAATGATTAGTTAAGCTTGAATTCAAAGTTTAAGTGATCTAAATCACTGATTATGTAATCTTATAATTGAACGTCTGTAATTGTGTTTTAATATGTTGGAAATCAGTTATGGTTGTGATTGTTGTTGGTTTTGAGAAGCATGAGTTGTTAGTTTTCAACACAGGGCTGCCAACAGGGGAGCAGTCGACTGGACCCAGGGTCAGTCGACTGGATCTCGTGTGTTTGAGACACTGAAAGTGAATAGTAAGGGTAGCAGTCGACTGGACCCTTTTCATAATTTATTCTTGTTCATGAACATATTCATCCATGTGGCTTGATGCTTGTAATTAGGACTTGTTTGCTTTAGATTTAATTTGATAGATTTAAGCTAGAAGTCTAGGATTGTTATTTAAGATCCAACTTTACATATTGTATATCATGTGGACTAACCCTTTGTTTTGCAGCGCTATTAAGGTATGATTTCTTAAACTCTTAATTTATTTTAATTTCTTGATTTTATCGATTTTCTTGACCTTTATGTGCGACACATTAGAATTAAGATTTTGGCTTAAATGTATATATGTGGATTAGAGACTCTTTTCCTAGGTTTGATTTAATCGCATGCATTGCACATTTAATACTCGCGGCTGGATCCCGGGTAAGTTCTCTTGTTCTTTATTGCATATCATATTGCTTGCTACTTGAATTAGGTGGCTTTTGAATGATATTTTGTAAATTGGTAATTTTACACCATTTTGACATGTTTATGTAATGTATACGTATATCTATGTATTAGTTGAGGGCATGCTTAGATTAGTAATTCAATTAAAAGGATGTTGAGTAGAGGCCTATCGCGAGATAGGATGAGAAGGGGTGTTTTAGTCCGATGGGCTCCTTCCCTTCTCATTCCATAATCCCCGGACCTAGTTAATCTTTGGTTTCGCAAAAGATCAGTTGCTTTAAAATGGTTTCTTAATTTTCCTTTTAAAAATTAAGTGGCGACTCATTTATTTTGAATTTAAAAGAACTTTAAAAGAAAAGCTGTGGGTAAGAAAAATGCGATATCCATAGCGCGAGAATGGTATTTTCTCTTGTTTCACCTATTTTATGTATATAAATTAAACATAACTTTACTCCAACCCCAAACCTGTCCAGAAACTCAAAAACAGACCAAAACAACCCAAAAATAGTCAAAAATCATTAAAACAAACGAATTAAAGCTTGGGTTGCCTCCTAAGAAGCGCTATTTTTACGTCTTTAGCTAGACCATTCTAGCTCAAGATTCAAGGAGGCCATAAATCGAACTGTGTACCCCTAAGGATATTCAGGAAGAGCTCGGTGGTAAGCAGAAATAATGTTGCTTTAGATTAATTCATTTGACAGATCATCCTTATTATGTTCAAATCTATTTCTTACCTTCTGAGTGAATTCATCATTAGGGTCCAGATTATTTAAATTCATCCGCTCATTACGAATTATATTATTTTCCTCACCCATATTCAGTTCTCTGTTAGGCTCAATATTCCGTCTTACCTCACTCTCCGCCTCACATAGGTAATCGTCGTCTTTAGGAGGTTGATCCATAGCATTAAAAACGTTCAATTTCAAGTTCATGTTCCCAAACGACACTTTCATTACCCCCGTCCTACAGTTAACACGAGCATTAGCAGCCACTAAGAATGGACGGCCTAAGATGACATGAGTATGTTTCTTAGAATCTAGCACAGGTTCACTGTCAAGGACCATGAAGTCGACAGGACAATAGCATTTATCAACTTTAACCAAGACGTCCTCGACGATTCCTCTAGGTATTTTAATAGAACGATCCGCTAATTGTATTATAGTAGCCGTAGGTTTAAGTTCACCTAGTCCTAGTTGTTTGTAGACGTGATAAGGTAAGAGGTTAACACTAGCTCCTAAGTCAAGGAGGGCCCGATGAATAATAGTGTCACCTATGACACATGATATCGTAGGCATACCTGGATCTTTATATTTCAGAGTAGCGTGTTGGAATATTGAGCTAACGTTTTCCGTGAGAAAGACCTTTTTCGGAGTATGACTACGCAATTTACGTTTTTGAGTGCATAGGTCTTTAAGACATTTAGCGTAAGCGGGAATTTGTTTAATAGCATCGAGAAATGGAATATTGATTTTAACTTGTTTAAATACCTCGAGTATATCCTCAACCTTTGACCCTTTCTTTTGAAAATTTGATGGTTCATCAACGTTTGGTGGAAAGGGCAATTTCGATATATGATTAGCCAGGGCCGTTTCTTTTTCTTTCTTATTTTGGCTCGCGTCCTTACCCTTCTTTGTATTAGAGTTGATGTTCATATCTATCACATTCTCATTCGAAATTTCTATTACCTCTTCCTCTCGTGTAGTCAACCTAGTTGAGACGGCGTTTAATTGCTCATTCGACCACTTAACCTCGTATTGTCCCTTAGGGTTTTGAATTGTTTGACTAGGCAACGTCCCCTCATTTCTATGACTCACTACAGTAGCTAGTTGTCCTATTTTGGATTCAAGCTTTGCAATGGATTGTGTGTGTGAGTGCACTATTTGTGCTTGTGCCTGTACTTGTGTTTCGATTTTATTAAGGGACGCCAACACCTTTTCCTCAAAAACGTTACCCCTTGAAGGGTTAGGGTTATGAGGTAGTTGGTATTGATTGGGTTGGAATTGAGGTCGATATGCATTAGGAAAATTAGTCGCCTCATTAGGATTATTATTATTATTTTTCCACGAGAAGTTAGGATGGTTTCTTCATGGCGCGTCCGGATTATTAGTAGTCGAATTATAATTATTTCGTGGGTATTGTTGAATAGAATTAATGTGTTGTTCCATGAATTCCGGAAATTGACTCGCCGATGGACATGCAAGGATAGAATGTGACGGATCGGAACATATTGCACATACTTCATGAGCGGGTGGGGCTGTTGTTTGGTTCATTGTTAAAAGTCGGTCAAGTTTTTTAGATAGTTCCTGAAATTCTATTGATTGGCTTGACTCAAACTTTACCTCACGTTTGAGTTGAAGGTACCCCTCAGAACGTACCGACACCGCTTGGTGCATCGAGTTCTCGCTTAACGTTTTAAAAATTTTCCAGGCCTCGTCGGCGCTTTTGTGTAGGAAGGTACCCGCACAAACAGCTCGACGCTATTACGGACTGAGAGAATAAGTCCCTCGTAGAAAACCTGTACCAACTGCCACTTAGGAACCTGATGATGTGGACACGAGCGTAATAATTCTTAAAATTTTTCCCACGTGTCGTAAAGTGATTCCCCATCTTGCATCACAAAGTTTGTTATGGATTTTCTTATCTGATTAGTTCTTGTGATTGGAAAAAACTTTTGTAAAAATCGTGTTTGGCTCAAGTGATTGAAGCCAATACTTCGCTTTATCCTTTAAGGAGAATGAAAAGAGCCGCAATTTTAATTCATCATCATTTAAGTTTTGAATTTTCAAAGTAGAGCATATATCCTGAAAATCTCCTAAGTGTTGATATGGATCTTCATTTAGACGGCCATGGAAAGATGGAAGTAGCGAGATAGTAGACGACTTTATCTCAAAGTGAGATGCCATCACCTCCGGTAAATCAATACATGTTTGTGGCGTGTAAGTCGTAGGAATAAAATAATCTTTAAGTGGAGGAGGTGGCAGTATATTAAGATTATTCATATTATTTCTGTTGTTTCCGTCAGCCATTTTAATCGATTCGATTTTAAAAGTTCGAGTTCTCCTTAACCGTTTAAGGGTACTTTGAATTTCGGCCTCAAACAACGACGACGGAATCGGCGTTAATTCGTCGTCTATGTTTAACCTAGTTCTAGAAGTTATGTTTGAATACTTGTTAATTCTTAATGTACGTTCAAGTTCAAGATCGCAAGGTTTTAATTCCGGTTTACTTGAGCGTGTACCAAACATAAACTACAAGAAAATAAACTAAAAACAAAAACTGACTCAAATAATAAAAAAAACAAATAGCAATCACGCAACTAAGATGACAAGCACTCAACTACTGTGATGCATGTAAATTATCCTGTAATACAGTGACTACGTCAATTCCCAACGCCCTGGGAGTCCTAGCTAATGCAGTGCAATTAACCCTAAACTAATGCAAATAGTGCATCACAGCGCCCTGACTTACAGTGGTTTAAAGCGAGTTTCACAAGAAGCAATTTACTTGAAATTTTTTTTTTCGCGTAAGCTCCTTTGACGTGCACAGCTGCTCCACTCGAAACTCTAGAATTTTGAGTTCCTAAGAAATTACAAAAATAAAAGAAAAGTTAGTAACTTAAAACAAAAATGAAAAATTAGAAAAAAAAAATAAATAAATAAAACCTAATCTAGTATTTACGAATTAACTAAACTAAGATTCTAAAACTAAAGGTAGTAATGCAATCACCGGCAACGGCGCCAAAAATTGATCTTGTCAAAATTAAGATATAAATGTATGCTTACTTATGCTTTACTTTCAAAAGATTTGCAGTGTGGAAGTAAAGGTCGAACCCACAGAGATTGAATACTATGTACTTTAATTTTTAAAAACTAAATTTAGTTAATTAAAAAAAATGGATTTTGGATTTAATTTGAATTAAACTAATAACAATAAAAGTAAATCTAAATTATGAAAGCAATTAAATATGATTTTTATAATAAGTTTAAGGAACCTAGGATTGCAAATCCACCACTAGCTTCATAATAAGGGTATTTACGAATTACTTTAGCTTATTAAGTTGGATGATAATGGGGAATTGTAGCTACAAGCCCAATTCCTCCGTCAAGATAAAATAACTATGGTTCAAGCACCAACATAATCCATCTTCGGTTAGCATGAATTATCCCACATTAAACTAGGGTTGTGGTATAATCCGTCTAATCTAGGCATGGACTATTCGGATACTTGATAGTACAAATCAGTTTAAGCACCATTACATGTAAATAATCTAAACAAGCACAGCAAGCATAGATCATTGAGCACACTACCATCAAAATAGATCTAAGACAAGAGTAAACTTTGAAAGTAACGATTTAATCAATAAAAGCACGATTGATTTATAAAAATCCTCGAAACATGTAACTGTCATCCATACATAATAAAACTAAAATAAAAAGATAAAATACACCCTATTACTTGGCTAGGGTTTCATTGAAACCCTAGATCTAGAGTTTAGTTGTCCATAGAATTGATGAACAGCAAGAGGTTGATGGAGGAGGCCATGGGAATCCTTGGTTTTCTTCTTCTTCTCCTTGCTTTTTCCTCTTCAATGGCTGGAAAATAATGTATATTATGGTTGTCTATTGATGTATATAATAGTGTATAATGATTTGTAACCTTAAATTTGATTTAGAATAGGATTTATATAGAGTTTGGAAGGATTTAGGAAGCTTTCCTAAGCCAAATCGCACTAAAATATCTGTTTTTACGTTTCTGGACGTCATATGCACAAACCACCTTCGCTGGGCACTTTAATTTAATAAAATACGCATTTTTGGTTTTTTCACAGGTCGCTCGCGCGAGGTCCTTTTCGCTGCACTGCGTGACTTTCGTAGAATTGCGATAACGTTTTGCTCGGAACTCGGATTGACTCACCGTTTGAAGCCACGCGTCTGTAACTCGAAGATCTAGATTTTATATCTCTGGAGCAATTTCTCAAATCCAAAGTATTCTTTGTCAAAAAAGCAATTTTCCAAGACTGCTACTGCATTCAGCTTTCACCGGAATCACCGTTTGAGCCCAGAATGACTTCCAAAGCCACTAATCATTGGATTTTTGTGCATTTTCAAGTAAAAGCTTCAAATCCTACAAAATTTAGAATACTTATTAAAAAATAACTAATAACTACATGAAATGGGCTAACAAAGGGTATTTGTAAGACTATAAACGACAACTATTCGTCGCCGATCATCTTGCTTATTCAGTTCCTCACACAGCAACAGTAATCTGCACAAATACCCACTAAAATAATACCACTTATCATAGATTAAGCATATTGTGTAAAAACTGGCATTGTAATTCCAATTGCAGATATACAAGGGAATTGTAGGCTAAATCAGTGTAGTTTCTTCTTTTAGCGCAGTTATATTTTACAAATACCCCTGCTTGTCACAACCCCCAACTAGCGATTTGCTAGTCCCCAGCAATAAAGCGAAAATAAAACAAGCTAAACTAATACTACAACGACTGAACAAAATAAAATAAAGCAACTAATCTAAAATAGAAAGAGAAAACTACCTAACTCACTTTCGTAGGAATCGCGGTTACATTTAGCGAATGCAACAAGCCGTTAAACCACTAGGTTCCCCCTAGTCGACGAGTGTTGTCTCATGAGGGTTTACAGTGAATGTACCCACAAAATTCTCCGATTCTAAGCGCATAAAGATATAGAATAACTTGCAAACACTCCCTCCCATCCAACTGTAGCTTAGCTCCATAAAATATATCATCCTCATTCAAACTATGAAAGAAATACACATGCTCCTCATATTACCAAGATAAAAAAAACATATGCATCACATCCATGTATCCATGTGTGTGTGAAGGTAACAGCTATACATCAAACTTTATTTAGAGTTGTTTAGACTATCATACTTTCAGAACTTATAGTTTCAACTCAATTCTCACATGGTTCTACACTCAAGAATGAACACCTCACAGAAACTTGGTTAATAATGATCGCACATGGTGTGAAAACTTTGATAAAAATAAAATTTTAGTTACTAATGCTTTCACACCTGACTCAACAAAGGACGAACATTTGGAGTGTATAGTCTCACAAAAGGGATACTGCTTACCAGAGGAGCGAAATACCGTGGATAACTCAAATTACACATTCATGTTTAAACTTAGTTGTTAAAAATCATTAAGACTTTCACTTTTCGTTTTTTTATTTTTTTTTATTTTTTATAGTAGGACAGAAATGGGAGGGGTAAGAATTGCACATCTTTAGCATGTGATTGAGTTTGGCAATTTTATTTCACTCTATTCCAACCATCCTCTATTCTCATATAGTTTTTTTTTTTAACAAAACCTCCTTCGTCTTTCCTTTTCTCTTTTATGCAGTCCCTCCCACATTCACTCCCTCCTCGTCACACACTTTAACTATTTAATCACATTAGATGTGCAATTGGGGTCATTGAAGTCAAAGCGTAAGATTAGGGATTTAGATTTTCATAATAGACTTGGCAGTATTTACTAGGTGTGGGGTTGAGAACAACGCATATTCTAGAGTGTTGATACAGGTATATGGAAAGGTAAGGAGTGGATAACGATGGCTTAAATTATTTTCTCAACTTCTTAGTTTTAACACTTCAATGTTCATTGAGTTTAGTTGGTAAATCCTGAACGTTCTCCTCTAATACGCAGCCAAAATGAAGAATTAGAGACTATTCAATAAATTAAATACGTTTATTCAAGAAGAACAATTCGAATTTAATGTGATAATTCTCTCAGAATTGAAGATTGGATTCAAAAGCTCACTAAGGGTGACTAGTTTCCACTACTTATTCCTTACAGCACAAAAGTCATATTAACTCTTATTTTAGGTTTTCTGCATAGCTATTAACATGAGCATATGGATTTTGGATACACGAATGGTCAACATATGCATTTATCCTAGTGAAGCTAGAAGAACGCGTGAACTTAATTCATAAAATGATGAGAATAAAATGGTTGTGTCATTGCTTGATAACAGCTAAATAGAAGTGAATATTCAAAGTTATTCTACCAATTCAATTCAACAATTCCTTAATAATTTTGAAATTAAAATTAAATTTTTTTTTATATAATTGATTTGATTCCTTTTTTTTTTCCAAACTGTGGATGTACTTTTCAAACTATGGATGTACTAATCGAGATTGTATGAAATGTGCAATATAGAGATCCAGATTGCTAAATATAAGCATGTGCAGGTGATTATCTACATCCCAGCCCCAACTTGAAAATTGCAATGTCCTCATTTGGGATTTTGAAATATAGATAGAGAGATATCACCTGATAAAGTATCGCAATAACTGCAAGCGTAACAATCTGTAACGAGGGCATACAAACTCCAAGCAGCAAAGATCACACAACAATTGAAAAGATAGAGCAAGACATCCACGCATAAAACAGAACTAATCACTGAAATGATAAAACTATGAATACAACAGAACAGTGATACTCCCGTCCATAAAAACTAAAGTCTACAATACCCAAGCCAACCAAAAAGTCTAAAATATCCAAGAACAACCACAAGAGAGGAGATAAAAACAACCAACCAAAAAAAAATAGAGACACTGAAATGGCATGAGCTGAGCATCATCGGTGACATCGGATAAGATCTCGATGAGCAAGTCTGGAGCATCCACATCTCCACCCTCAGCAACAATAGTAGCCGTCCCCAGGTCACTCGCAATCGCGACAGCTGGTGTAGATAGTAATGGGTCAGCCACAACCGGAGGTGGTGGAATCGGTGTCTCAGTAGAAGGTGGTGCCGCTGATGTAGATAGAGCAGAAAGATCAACCTGTGGGGGTGGAGTAACAGAACTGGTAAACGGGACAGTGGAAGTAGCTAGAGCAGCTGTAGATGGATTGCTAGTGGGTGGTGCAGAAACTGTGTGAACCAATTGATCGACTCTGATCTGGATCAAGATCGCCTCCAACAAAGTTGTCATCTGATCCACCTTGCCCTCAAGTTGTATCCGCGCCTCCCTCTCCCCAATAATCAATGAATGGATAGCCTGGAGGGACACGGAAAACGACTCTCCCTGGGCCTAAGTCAGAGACTGCTGTCTCAACTCAAAATGTGCAACCTCCTCAACAGGATCAACCTCCTCCTCACAATCATGCTCCTCAGCCTCGGTCGACGTCCCAGAAGCGACATCCTCAGTATTTGTCCCTCCTCGCCTCCTCTTCGCTCTGACTTTAGCCTTGCCCTTTCCTTTCCTTTTTCTCTTCTGAGCGTCAGAGCGGCGAGCAGCTGTCTTACCAAATCGGCTCAAGGAAGACTGATGGACATCGGTAGCAAGAGGGAGTAGGCCGCTCTGAGTCACAATGCAATGGATGCCCCACGCACCTTTCAGGTGCTTCTTGGCCGAGATATAGTGTGTGGGCTGCACCAAGAACTCTATATATAATCACGGGAGGCAGACCCCATACAAGACAGCGCCCTCACATACCAAGCTGCCAGCTTCTCGTGATAAGAGGTCAGAAAGATACAATTGCAGAGTATAAGATGGAGCATGTGGTACCCGTCAGTCAAGAACCGATCCTCTATATGAGACGAGTAGTTCCAGAACTGAACGACACCGCTGGTAACTCTCTGACAATCGTGGTAGAAGGGATCTCGGGAGTACCCACGCGGTGAGGATAATCACTCTCCAGTTCCTCAGGGACTCCTATAGTAGCAGATAAAGTGGCAGGACTAATATTGATCTCCTGGCCACGGATTAAAGATCGATAAGTGTATAGTGCAGCCGGGTCCTTAATCATCGTTGCACAGACCTCTGGCTATACCCTTGATTCTGGCTAAGAACCAAGGAGCAGAAAGCTAGGTCATCTCGAGAGGTCTCTCTATTATCACCTTACGGTGACTGAAGAATCATGTGTAGCACGACTGGTCAAAAATATGGCAGAACCCATGGTCGGAGACCGGATCTGGTATAGCAAAGTCGAAAGATTTCACCCGAAAATATCCCATCGTGGGATTCATAATGGGTGACCTGAAATTGAAAACGAAAAGAGCAAACAAATGAAAATGGGAAAGCAAAACAAAAAGGCAAAAACTGTCACTGCTAAGCTTCGATCGATCGCAGTTTGGTCGATCGATCGAAAAAGAACCGAGTTTGATCGATTGAGCCTAGTTCGATCGATTGAAAGTGACTGGGTTCGATCGCTCGAGCCTAGCTCGATCAATCAAACACAGTAGAAACACAACGACTAGAAAAAGAATGAGAAAAGATTATAAACACAAAATAGAGAACAAGAACTAACAAGAATTGGTTTAAGGACAAATAGGGGGGCTCCCGCACAAGAATTCGAAGAAAATGAAAAACAGGGGGATCTTTGGACCATACCTCGGGTATATACGCAGGGAGGAGATGAGGGTGATGATGATGAGGATCAGGGGGAATCGGAGGTCCCAAATGATATGTGTGAGGGGGAAGGGAAAGAAATCACCCCGAGTCATCTCTGTCGCCAATCGTTCGAGAGTGGTTGAGGGAGAGAGTGAACTGATGAAGTGTATGGACGATGCCTCATTTAAATACAAGTCTCGATCGATCGAGAAAGTTCGATCGATCGAACCTTCGATCGATTGAGACCTCTTGAAGCACTTGAGGTTTGATGCCTTCGATCGATCGAAAAAACACTCAATCGATCAAACCTGGAATTTCCAAAAACTCTCTAAATGGACAGAGTGTGTACCCCCAACTAACAAAAATTGATCTGGACATACAGAATAGCATAAAAGCAGTTCAAAGACAGGGCCTGTAGGCAAGACATCATCATCAACAAGGTAAAATGCTGCAAATTTTATAAATAAAAATTATTTAATAGCATCCATGGTGCAACATCATAATTCCAAAGTTGGCACTTAAGACCTTATTAAAAAAAACAAAAAAAAGGAAAAACTAAAATAAAACTGAAGTTAATAAAACTTTTGTCTAGGTTTACACTTCAATTGATAAAAGAATGATCAAAAGACAAAGCACAATTGAAGTGACGCACTAATCTTCGAGCATGAATATTCCATCTTCCGCAATTGCTTCTTTCTCCGCCACATCTTCGAGTGTAGATTCAAAACTTGATGACTCCCTTTCCCAGAACAATCGAAAAGTAGCAAGGATATCATCGAGTGAGTCTGAAATCTCTGAGGAATTGATTGCACACACAAGAGGTGATCCGGGAGGAGACAAAGATAACGGAGTGCAATTTCTCAACGGACTTTCCTCTCGCGGCGGAGTACCCAAGGACCTTCTGTATGGTCCAAATCCATGGAACAGCTAATGCGGAAGGAACAACGGCGGTAGCATATAATTCATAGTGAAAATCCTGACAAAGGAAAAACAAAAGACAACCAAAAAGGAAGAAATTAAGTAACACAAAAGCACGAACCAATAGAAAGGAATAAACGCAGAAAGATGAAAAGGAAATGAAGTGTGACAAGGAATTAACCTCACTATAGGCATGAAATCACCATGTGCACTAGCAGGTAGGGGCATTAAAGCCAGAATAGCAAATAGCTCGAGTGCACGTAAATGTATGGAACCAATTCGATGACAAGGAAGTCATCAACATAAGTGAAGACAACATTATGGCGTTCAGGCACCACATCCTGTAAATCTTCTTCTTCCCATGGTTCCTACATTGAATCATTCTCACATTGTGCCAAGAGGGCATCATCGACTTCCCCAATAAAATACCCCTCTGGTTCGCCTTCCTCTTCAGGGAAGTCCATTTGCTCGAAGGGATTAATTTGGAGAAGTGCAGGATCGTAAGGGATGTACCCTTAGGTTAAGTCAACAACATCGTCCACTCCAGGCCCTTGATAAGGAGAGAGATAGAATGCAATCTCCTCGGTAGTCCATAGAGGATTAGGATATTCGGAGTCAGCCCATGACCCAATTGAATGGACGTCATCATCCCTTATATTTGGACAACCTGTAGGGGAGAGATAGATGATAGCAGATTAGAATCGAAATCACACTCAAAAAGAGACAGAAATAAATGAAATAAAACAAGAATGCTATAAAGAAAAGAATACAACAATGAAAATGTGAACACGTTTTTAGGTGTTTTAGGTGGAGGAATAGCTGGGCTCATCTAACTCGATGTGCTTAACTTCTGGTAGGAAGTTCTCCAAGAATGGTTTTAACCTTTGGCCGTTAACCTTGAAACAATCATCGTTCTTGGGATTTACCAGCTCAACAGGCCCCATGTGGAAAAATAGATTTAACAGTGAATGGTCTTGTCTACCGGGATTGGAGCTTACTTGCAAAAAAGGTGGAGGCGAGAGTCGTACATCAAGACTTTTTGCCCCGGCTCGAATGATTTTTGAAAATTTGTTTTGTCGTGACGAGCCTTTAACCTTTCCTTGTGTAGTTTAGCATTGTCATATGAATCTCGACGTATTTCTTCCAGTTCAGCCAACTGGAGTTTTCGAAGGTGACCTCCCTCTTAATGTCGAAGTTTAATGAGCGTGTTACCCAATATGCTTTGTTCTCGATTTCAACAGGAAGGTGACACGCCTTACCGTACACTAACCTATACGGGGACATCCCCAAGTTTGTCTTATAAGTGGTGTGGTACGCCCATAGAGCATCTGTCAGTTTATATGCCCAGTCTTTTCTGTTGAAACTAACCGTCTTTTCTAGTATATGCTTGATTTCACGGTTAGCCAACTCTGCCTGCCCGTTAGTTTGTGGGTGGTAAGCTAGAGCGAGCTTATGGTTGACCTCGTATTTCTTGAGAGGTGACTCTAAAGGCCTGTTGCAAAAATGCTTGCCTTGGTCACTTATTAATGCTTTCGGAGTTCCGAAACGCGATAGAATATTTTCCTTAAGAAAGGACATTACTGTTTTGTGATCATTGCGTCTTGTCGGTATCCCTTCCACCCATTTTGATACGTACTCCACAGCTAGGAGTATGTATTCACAGTTGTTTGATTTAGGAACGGGCCCATAAAGTCTATGCCCCAATAATCGAATATTTCACTTGTGATAATGGGATTTAAGGGCATAGAATTCCTTTTCGAAATTGTACCAAGCTTCTGACAGCATTGGCACGATTTACAAAAAGAATAGGCATCCTTGAACATGGTGGGCCAATAAAAGCCGCTGTGTAGGACTTTTTGTGCGGTCTTTTGCAAAGCGAAATGACCACCGCAGGCTTCAGAATGACAAGAGGCTAATATTACAATTATGTTCTCATTCGGGACGCAACGTCAGATGACCTAGTCAGCACAATACTTGAACAAGTAAGGGTCATCAAAAAAGAAATGACGTGCGAATGAAAGGAACCGTTTCATGTCTTGATTCGACCAATGACTTGGAGCCTCTCCCATCTCAAGATAATTTATTATATCCGCATACCAAGGCAAACTTGAAGCAGCCATCAGTTACTCATCTGGGAATTCATCTTTAATTGTTCTGTGTTCAGTGTTGTCAGTAAATGTTAACCGAGACAAATGGTCAGCGACCACATTCTCTACTCCTTTTTTATTGGAGTAGGAGTATCCAACGGATAAGCCTTTGCTTTGCGTCCTTCTTAGATAGCAGGTACTTGAGGGCCGAATGGTCTGTAAAACAGACGATTGGGGACTCTATCAGATATGACCTGAATTTGTCTAGAGCGAAAACTATTGACAGTAGCTTTTTTTCGGTAGTCGTATAGTTCATTTAAGCTTCGTTGAGTGTTTGACTGGCATAGTAAATAACATAGGGCTTATTATCTTTCCTCTGTCCTAGGACTGCACCGATGGCATAGTCACTATCATCGCACATCAGTTCAAATGGCAAACTCCAGTCGGGTGCCTGTATTATCGATGCAGAGGTAAGGTGTTCCTTTAGTGTGTCAAAAGATGTTTGATAGTTTTCTGACCACTCGAATGGTGCGTCTTTGACTAAGAGTTGACAAAGTGGTCAGGATATTGCACTAAAATTTTGGATAAAGCGACGATAAAATCCCGCGTATCCCAATAAAGAGCGGATATCTTTAACTGTACGGGGGACAGGTAGGTTCGAGATTATATCGATTTTCTCTTTATCCACTTGGATACCTTTATCAGAAATAATGTGGCCGAGGACAATTCCCTTGGTCACCATGAAGTGACACTTTTTCCAGTTTAGTACTAGGTGTTTGTCCTCGCATCTCGCTAACACTTTCTCAAGGTTTTCTAGGTAGTTATTGAAGCTATCGCCAAACACTAAGAAGTCATCCATGAAAACCTCAAGTATTTGTTCAGTCATGTCACTGAATATGCTCCACATGCACCGCTAAAATGTAGCAGGTGCATTACATAAGCCGAAGGGCATACGACGATAGGCGAATGTACCGAACGGACAAGTGAAAGTCATTTTTTCCTGATCCTCAGGAGCGATTTCGATTTAGTTGTAGCCACTATATCCGTCCAAGAAGCAATAATATTTATGACCCGCCACTCTTTTTAGCATTTGATCCATGAATGGTAATGGAAATTGGTCTTTCCAGGTCACTATATTCAATTTTCGGTAATCAATACACATCCGCCATCCGGTAGGGACACGTGTTGGTACCAATTCGCCATCTTTATTCGGGATTATCGTTATGCCCGCCTTTTTGGGCACCACTTGGATTGGACTAACCCAAGGGCTATCAGAAATGGGATATATGATCCCAACATCAAGTAGTTTTAACACTTCCTTCTTAACTACCTCTTGCATGTTGGGATTCAGACGCCTTTGCATTTGTCGTGAAGGTTTAGTGTCTTCCTCCAGATATATTTTATGAGCGCACACGAACAGGCTTATGCCTTTGAGGTCGGCAATAGTCCATCCTAATGCTACTTTATGTTGTTTTAAAAGTTGGATTAACTTACCCTCTTGTTCAGGATCTAACGTAGATGAAATTATGACAGGGAAAGTCTTTTCAGTCCCTAGGAAAGCGTATTTGAGCTCTATTGGAAGCTCCTTTAACTTCAAATCAGGAAACTGAAAATTAGATGGCATGACTAATTTCGTTTTTGGAGGTAGTGGTTCATATGGTATTACCCACATGCATTCAGCTCTGTCCTCCTCTTTTGTCTCCATCACGAGGCAAGTGTGATTTAAGGCAGCATCCAACGGGGTAGAATCATTAGGTTGATAGATAGCATCAAATTGTGACAGAACTACCTCCAAGAGATCTTTGTAATCTACAAAATCAGCCTCGTCTTCGATGACCGTTTCAATATAATTGATTTCTTCCTCATCCTCGTATTCTTCAGGTCCAGGATTTGAAAAATCTTGACATTTAGAGTCATATTCCTGAATACGATGGTCATAATACCACTTGTTATTTTGATTGCGGCATCTATGGTGTTGAGGAATGGACATCCAAATATCACCGAAATTTGTGAACATGAATTAGACACAGGTTCAGTGTCCAAAATAACAAAATCGACCAGGAAGATAAATGAATCTATCTGCACCAAAACGTCCTCCAGTATTGCTCTAGGGTATTTGACTGACCTGTCTGCCAGTTGTAACGCAACTCGGGTAGGTTTGAGTTGACCCAACCCTAGTTGTTTATAGATTGAGTATGGCAACAGGTTTACGCTCGCTCCTAGATCAAGGAGTGCATTGTCTATCCTTTGATTCCCAATTCGGCACGAGACAGTTGGGGTACCAGGGTCTTTGAGTTTCAGGGGCAATTCATTTTGAATGATTGCACTTGCTTGGCAAGCGACATATGCGTATTTCTTTACACTTTGCCTCCTTTAGACCGTGCATAAGTCTTTAAGGTACTTAACATAGGCCGGCACTTGTTTGATTGCATTAAGGAGTGGAAGATTTATTTTGACTTTTAAATAATTCCAAGAACTCCTGATTCTTTGCTTTATTTTTGGGTTTCTTAAGCCTTTGAGGGTAAGGCACAGGGAAAGGAAGGTAATTTGTCAAGGACAGGCTCCTTTCCGGGCCTTCTCTCAACTTCTTCTACTTCTTTAGGAGCATCATCATTTGATTCTAATAGTTTATCATCAGTGGACGACTCCTCTACTTGAGTGGATGGTTTGATTTTATTTACCACTTCATCCTCTTCGTACTCTTTAGGGGTAAAGAGGGGTAAATTGCACCCTATAATCTTGCTGCTTCTCAGAGTAGTCACGACTTTTGCCTATTCATGATTATTGGGACCATTGTTGTATCCCTTAGGGTTTTGAATTGGTTGAGCAGGAAACGTTCCACTCAACCCCTCTTGTCGTGTATCCATTCTCTCTAATGTTGCGGACATGTTACTCATCATTTGAATTAACTGTTGCATTAAATTTGCATTAGTGATCGGATCTTCTTCTTGTACCTTTTTGTGAGGAGGCAGTAAACATTTGCTTGTTGATTATTAGGGGGTTGAGCATGGTTATAGTTATTTGATCTATTTTGATTGAATAGCTAGGACTGCCTATTGTATTGCCCTTGATATTGGTTATTGTTGTCGTAGGGCTGCTGTTGTTGATATTGATTTTGGGTCCCAACATTATTTTTTCAATCAAACCCAGGGTTATTCCATCGATTGTTATTCTGAATGTTGCTATTATTGTAAGAATTCCCCGCCCCCCTATACCCTTGCATGGCATTCATTTCCATGGGGGGCTGTTCTTGAAAGTACGGCACATTGGGACAGTATTGATTGGTGTGTCCCAACATGTTGCATGTGCCTTATGGTTCTTCAGGTAAAACCTGCCTAGAACTCTCTCCTTTCATTGCCAACTCTTCTACTTTCTTAACTAGTTCTTCATACTTGCTCATTAGCTGATCCTCACTTTTTAATTGGTATAGCTCTATGCAGGAGATTTGTGAGCGTGAGACATCTTCCGAATTGGACCACTCATGGGCATTTTCAGCTAACCACTCAAAGTGAGCTTCAGTTTATTCAGTGTTTTTGTGAAAAAATGGCCCTTAACTCATGGTTTCAACCAACTTTTTAGTTTCACCATTTAACCCTTCGTAAAAGTAGCTTATGGTTCGCCATTTCTCATACCCGTGACGTGGGCAAGAGAGTAGCAAATCCTTGAAACGCTCCCAAGTTTGGGTGAAGGTTTCATTGCTCTTTTGTTTGTAAGAGTTTATTTGTCGTTTAAGCTCGGTGGTCATGCGAGGTGGAAAGAAATTATTTAGGAACGCAGTGTTCATCGCATGCCAGGTGTAGATTGAATTTGGTTTTAAAGTAAGTAGCCACGCTTTTACTTTATCCTTCAAGGTGAAGGGAAATAGCATTAGACATGTCACATCTACAGGACAACTCTGTGAGAATGTTTTACAAATGTCCTCAAAGTCTTTCAAATGTAGATACGCTTTCTCGCTTTCCATTCCATGGAAGGTAGGAAGGAGTTGAATCATTCCATTATGAAATTGAAATTTGGGTGCATGGGGTGGAATGAGAATACAAGAAGGCATAGGCGCGTGTTCAGGTGTCATGAGATCGCACAAAGGACGAAGCGAATCATCAATTGGTACGACCGCATTCTCACCGTTTTCACTTTGATTGTCAGCCATTGAATCGATAGGTGTAACTACGGGATTTATTGAACTAGAAGAGTTGGATGAATAAAGTGGATTTCCCTAAATTCCTTTGATGGAATTATCGGACATAAAAGGAAAAATCCTAAGTAGTTTTTAATCTAAAGAATAAAAGACAAAAGCAAATAGAAAGAGATAAGGATAGATTGAGGTAATTTAAGCATTAGCTTGTCGCCTTTCCCGACAACGGCGCCAAAAAATTGACACGAGAATTATTTGTGTGCGCTTGTGTGCTATACCCAAGTGTAGGCAAACGTGCAAGTAGTAATTTGGTTAAGACCAGGTCGATCCCACAGGGAAGGTGTTAAACTAAATACCTAAATTAATCTCTAAAGAGAAAATAAAAATCAATATTTGAAAGGTTGTAGAATACAAAGTTCTACAAAGTGACTACTAAAGTTAAAAAAACTAAATTAAATTAAACTAATGATTAACTAATTAACTACAACGATGCTTTAAAATGTATTTTTCTTAATATAAGGGAATGTTGGGATTACACGAATCCACCGCGACCTAACCATCTACCATGCAATTATATTGAAGCTCAATGGAGCACATTTTGTACAGTATTTCGTATTTCTCTTAGAATAAAGAATCCATAGTCCTTTCATGACCGGGACTATATCATCATAGTTAATTTAAAACACATGAAAGTGGTTTAAAACAATAGTTAAGACTCGCACCTACAATGGTGTTAGCATTGAAGTTGGTTTGCAAAAGATATTGAAGAAAAATGCCTTAAGGCCTTAAGTTCAGAGACTGTGTTGACAAACTGAGCATTTGGGGACAGTTTGATAATGAATCTCTAAAGCAGAAAGTCTAGGAATCCTATATAGAATGTTCTCAAGAATCAGAGGGTTCGATCGATCGACGTGCTTTCGATCGATCGAATATCTTCATCTCTCGATCAATCGAAATGTCTTCAATCGATTGATCGTGTCTCTGGTCCGATTGATCGAACTAACTTCGATCGATTGAACACAAGAATTATTCTGCTGCATGGCAGAGGCTTGAGATCACGGTTTCATCGTGCTCTTCCAACCTGGGGACTATTCATACATGGTCTGGAGTGTCTTAGATTTGTTTTTAACGTAAAAGTCCATTAAGTCTTGTTTGGTTGTGATTTAAGCATGAAACTATGAAAACTAATGCTTATTTAAAGCCACTACTATGAAACTACCAATACTAACAAATTAAACTACAATATTAAGCGACAAGAATGTGAATAGACTGCGATAACAAAACCTGGAATAGAAGAACTTGTATTAAACTAAAGAAACAACAATCCAAAAGCAATATCCAAGCTTCAAAACCTACAAAAACATGTAAACTCTCTATCTCTCTCTCTAAAACTAATAAAAAGTGTAGTGGGCATCCTCTGGGACGTCAATATAACAAGTTATTATACATAATCCTAAAGCTAGGGTTAAAAACTGTGTTTCTGCTGCGTGCACGTAATTTCTGATAAAAGCCATGTTCGATCGATCGAACATCACTCGATCGATCGAATTCTGGAATCTTCGATCTCTTTAACGTACTTAGATCGATCGAACCTTCGATCGATCGAATGTTCTTCAATCGATCGAGGTTCACTCTTCATCTTTGAGTTTTCTTCATTAAAACCAAGCACTTCCTTTTATCTTGCTCATTCAGCTCCTCACACAGCAACAGCAATCTGCACAAATACCCACTAAAACAATACCACTTATCATAGATTAAGCATATTGTGTAAAAACTGACATTGTAATTCAAATTGCAGATATACAAGGGAATTGTAGGCTAAATCAGTGTAGTTTCTTCTTTTAGCGCAGTTATATTTTATAAATACCCCTGCTTGTCACAACCCCCAACTAGCGATTTGCTAGTCCCCAGCAATAAAGCGAAAATAAAACAAGCTAAACTAATACTACAACGACTGAACAAAATAAAATAAAGCAACTAATCTAAAATAGAAAGAGAAAACTACCTAACTCACTTTCGTAGGAATCGCGGTTACATTTAGCGAATGCAACAAGCCGTTAAACTACTAGGTTCCCCCTAGTGGACGAGTGTTGTCTCGTGAGGGTTTACAGTGAATGTACCCACAAAATTCTAAGCGCAAAAAGATATAGAATAACTTGTAAACACTCCCTCCCATCCAACTGTAACTTAGCTCCACAAAACATATCATCCTCGTTCAAACCATGAAAAAAATACACATGCTCCTCATATTACCAAGATAAAAATAACATATGTATCACATCCATGTATCCGTGTGTGTGTGAAGGTAACAGCTATACATCAATCTTTATTTAGAGTTGTTTAGACTTTCATACTTTCAGAACTT
Source organism: Hydrangea macrophylla (assembly GCA_033977485.1). Lineage (NCBI taxonomy): Eukaryota > Viridiplantae > Streptophyta > Magnoliopsida > Cornales > Hydrangeaceae > Hydrangea > Hydrangea macrophylla. Next base: position 68,809,692 of record CM066987.1, on the reverse strand, counting down.
GTAGTTTCAACTCAATTCTCACATGGTTCTACACTCAAGAATGAACACCTCACAAAAACTTGGTTAATAATGATCGTACATGGTGTGAAAACTTTGATAAAAATGAAATTTTAGTCACTAATGCTTTCACACCTGACTCAATAAAGGACGAACATTTGGAGTGTATAGTCTCATAAAAGGGATACTGCTTACCAGAGGAGCGAAATACCGTGGATAACTCAAATTACACATTCATGTTTAAACTCAAATTAAGTAGTGACTTGTATTTGAATTTGAAAAAGTTTAAACCTGGTTAGCCTGCGATATCCCTTACAACGTGACCCAAGAATTTGACTTTCTCCATCTAGAATTCGTACTTGCTAAGCTTGGCATACAAGCGATAATCCTTAAGGGTCTATATTGCAATCTGAACGTGCCTCTCGTGCTCCTCATTCGTCTTCGATTAATTCAAAATGTGACATCCCGCAAAAATAAAGTGCATTTCTATTGAAAAATAAAAATGAATTACACTTTGATTCTTTAAAATAAAAGTATAATATTTCTTTAAATCTCCCAACAGGTCCATATTATTCATGGATCTCCTATATCATCCTTATCATTATCTCCCTTCCAGGTTTCAATTATCGGCACTAGCTGTATCTAAAAACCACACCGGGAAGTATACAATATGTCAGAAATATCAAAGGCTCAAAAAGTACAATGAAATCAAATAAATAGACCAATCACACAAACCAACCACTCACACGAATCACACAAAGAGTATCATACCAGGTTCTTCTTGGTCATATAGCAAAGAACCACCTCACCTCACCTCACCTCACCCGTCTCCAGTATGTCGGTCCTTGAGGCCTGTTGGACTGTTGGTTGGTGCTCCTTGCTCATGACCCTTTAGTCCCATAGCACTTAGCAATCAACACATACTCATTGATTCCAAATGAAAGCACAACATAACTGCAAAAAGAGTATAAGTAGAGATAACAAAAATATACTCCATAGAATTTGGAAAGTATATTGCACACAACCCGGTTTACCCACCTTTCCAATCATACCAATAGCTCATCTTCTTTTCTTCCACTAACCCAAGGTGTATATATATATATTTATAATCGTGTCTATATATAATATGTGGGAGAGAGAGAGAGAGAGAGTTACCGAGAGAGAGAGAGAGAGAGAGAGAGTTAAGGTGAGAAAGATAGAGAAGTGCGTAAGTTTTGTGAAGCGTAACATAAGTATATATAGTGTTTCAAAAGGTAATCTGCTATATAATATTTTTTAAGATATTTTTCAAAAGGGAATATGCTATGTAATATTTTTTAGGATATTTTTCAAAAGGGAATATGCTATGTAATCTTTTTTAAGATATTTTTCAAAAGGGAATATGCTATGTAATATTCTTTTAAGCTATTTTCTCAAAATGACTAAAATCAAGATGTCTTCTAAACGGAGATCGAAAACTATTAACTTACACCACGAATACCAAATCATTTAACCTCCTACAACTTTTTCCAAAAAACTTTATTTTCAGTTTATGACTTTCAAAATTGGGAAAATGACCAAAATACCGCTGTGACCAATTTTCACTAAATTTGCATACGAAGGCTAAATTGTCAATTTAAACATGAAAATATGGGTTACTACACAAAATGTTGTCGATGAACATGATTATGAACTAGTCTAAATATGGTCAGAACACCCTCTACATCAGATCCATGAATACTATAGGGGTGTTAGTGAGTCCAAACGACATCACCAGGAACTCATAGTGACCATATCTAGTTTTGAAAGAAGTCTTCAGTATATCTTCTGGTTAAATAAGCAGCTGATGATATCCTAATCGCAGATCTATCTTTAAAAGTTGTTGCTACCTACAACTGATCAAATAGATTATCTATCCAAGGGAGAGGATACTTGTCTTGATAGTAACCTTGTTTAACTCTCGTAGTTAATACAAAGTCAGAGCGATCCATCCTTCTTCTTCATAAATAGCACTGGCGCTCCCCGGGGTGATGTGCTTGGTCGAATAAATCCTAAGTCCTCCAATTCTTGGACTTGCTTGTTTAACTCTTGAATATCCGTCGGGACCATCCGAGACGGGGTTTAAAAATTGGGAACATCCCTGGCACCAATTCTACACAGAAATTGATCTCCCCTTTTGGCAGTAATCCAGTGAAATCTTAGAACACGCCCGAGAAATCTCAAACTACAGGTATCTACATTCTGAGCTACAAAAATATCGATGCTAAAACTTTTCATAGCGACCAAACAACTAGTAAGGACTGTGTTGCACAAAGGGTTACATTGAAAATTGAAAGGTACTTCTAGGCACCTCACAGGGGGTCGGGTCACTAGTTTCTTTGATCCCTGGTATCCATCCTATTTCCAATCCATAGGCTAACCTGACCAGCATCTCAAGTGTCTAGTTCAAATGTCCCAAAGTCATGTGGCAAAGATAAGAGTTTAGCCATCGGTGGTATCTCTTGATCTTCTTCTAAGGGGTGTTGATCTAATGCCTGGGGGGGGGGGGGGGGGGGGAGGGGTTGGGTATGGAAAACACCAACAAAATGTATCATCTTCTTCCCACATTTAGTACAGAAATAGTCATACCAATATCATGATAAGCAATAATATCAACAAGAGCATACACATAAGAATTCCAAATACAAGCTTGAGGAACAGATAGAGAAAAGTGACAAAATAACCAATATCACAACATTTTAAAAGAAGTTTTAGTTACAAACGGGATGTCATAGATACAAAGAGAATATGTATTCTTGTACTACCCCAATGTACAAACCATCTATCTAGATATCCATACAAAAATAAAGTCATTTAACTAGATATCTACCCAAAAGTCATCTATCTAGTCCAAAAAGAGATCACAGAAGGCCATCAAATCTAGAGGCGAGTTTGAATCCCTCGAATCTCATCACTAGCATCATCAAGACTGAACTGCATTTGAGCTAAACGACTATCCACCAACTTCTGAGTAATAGATGAAGTGGTGCAAAGGACATCAATGGAAGTGCCAAGATCATGAATGTCAAACTAGATGGTGGTAAGGTAGGTAGTGATAGTGGTAGAGAGAATGGAGCACTGGTGGATAAGGCAGTGTATAGAGAGGTGAAGGTAGTGGACAATGAGTCAATGGAAGCAGTAATAATGGCAAGCTGCGCTAAGAGTTCAGCAGCAATAGCAAGAGAGGCTGAAAAGGATGGAATATCAGTAAAAGCAAAAGGAGCAGAAGTAGAAGGAATATCAGTGGATGGGGCAGTGGTGGTGGTAACAGGGGGAAAAGGTAGGGTACTAGATAGAGGAGGAGGAGTGCCAAGGAGCCTTAGGCACAAAGATGCCACCCTCGAGCTTATAGCCCATCTAAGATAAAGTGACGGTAGAGTAGACCTCATAAACAGTGGGCTCATGGCGATCAAGGTCATCTAGGGGGACCTTGATGTGACAGAAAATGAATGTGAGACCTATTCTGTAAGGGAGGGAACTAGTTTTAGACTTCTTCTGAGTCACACAAATATGTTTACAATAAAAAAAAGGAAAGGTCAAACTTTTTCTCTTCAAGAATTCACCATAATAAGTAAACATCAAAATACGAAACATAATCATGACCACTGGCGCGAGGAAGAATAGTATAAGTAATGATGTGATGGAGGAGACAAGCCTCAAAAGTAATCTAAGAGGCAAAAGGTTTTGATGGGTGAACCAATTTAGGGTTCCCAGTAATGAGCCTACAAGTGTGCCACTGGTCAAAACCACATCCCCTATTCCACTTATTATCCTCATATTGGCAAATGTTGACTATAGGGATAACAAATATATGAACAATAAGATCGGGATTGACGATCATTTTGATTTTTTTTTTGGAAAATGTGACGACCATTTTGACTCCTTGAACCATGGAGGAAAAAGAAATTTATTGTTGGGAGGGAGTGAGATTTGTGAAAAATTCATAGACAAGAGTGGGGTAATGGGGATGAGAGATGGAAATAAATGGAGTCCAACCCAGGGCATCAAGTAAAGCACCAATGTGTAGACCAAAGGAATCCGAAAAGTCGGTGTAAAGAGTTTTGCCTATGATGATATTGTGATGAGCAAAGGAATCTTCAAAGCTTTTCCTACGATTAGAATCAAGAAAATGAGGAGGGTAAGGGGTAGGAGGATGAGAAGGTGGAGGAACAGTGGGTTGAGAAGAAGAAGCCTTTGGTTCCTTACGCTTGTTCGATTTGGGCGGCATTTTGCAAATGGAGATGAGGAGAGAGAGAGAGAGAGAGAGAAAAAAAAGGAGAGAAAAAGAGAGAGAGAGAGAGAGAGAGAGAGAGAGAGAGAGAGAGAGAGGGCCAAAAATAGGGGTGGTGGTGATTAGGAGGTCACTAGAGTTGGGAGAGAGAGAGGATCGGAGATGGGGAGGAAAAGGGTCGCAGTCACTTGGAAGAGGAAGAGGGAAATTTTCTTTAGGGATTTAAAAAAAACACACCGAGATATATATACACACAAAGATCCGATCGACTGTATTGGGGAGTCGGTCGACTGGAAGATGGTTAGGGCACGAATTCAGTCGACTAAATGGGGACTTCAGTCAACTATAAGGCTTTAAGAAGAAAGGGGGTTAAGTCAATAGAAACCAGTTGACTGGTTTAGAAATAGTTGACTGAAATAAAAAGCGTCTGGTTGACTAAAGAGGGTTTTCAGTCGACCATTTTGGGAAAAATTAGTTTTGGCTAAAAAAATTGAAATTTTTTAATAAAAAGAGTTGGAAAGGGATCCGAGCTTCGAAATTACACAACATCATCTAGACTAGCCATCCCTAACTCAAGACGAATGATACGAAAACGATCTTCTTGAAGAGGTTTAGTGAAAATATCCACCCATTGTTGATTTATATCGATGAAAACAAGTTCGATGTCGCCCATTTGAACATGATCTCTAATGGCGTGATGCCTTATCTCAATATGATTAGTCTTAGAATGTTGAATATGATTCTTAGATAGACTAATTACACTAGTGTTATCGCATCTAAGAGGGATGTGATCAAAGAAAAGTCCAAAGTCTTCTAATTGGTGTTTCATATAAAGTACTTGTGCACAACCATTATGGCGGCTATATATTTGGCTTCCACCATGGACAAAGCTACAGAATTTTGTTTTTCACTAAACCAAGAGACTAGGGAGTGTCCTAAAAAGTGACACATGCCACTTGTGCTCTTGCTATCAACTTTGCAATCGGTAAAGTCTGCATCCGAATATCTAATCAAGTCAAAGGGAGTGTTCCTAGGATACCATAATCCTAAATCAATGGTGCCTAACAAATATCTAAAAATGCACTTAACAGCTACGACATGCAATTCTCTAGGAGAGATTTAAAATCTAGCACAAAGACATATACTAAACATAATATCCGATCTACTAGCGGTGAGATATAACAAGCTACCTATCATGCCATGGAAATTTTTAGTGTCAAGAAGTTTTTTGGATTCATCTTTGTCAAGCTTGAGAGATGAGCCCGGGAGTTTCATTAGGTTTGAAATTTTCAAATCCGAATCTTCGCAATAGATCTTTGATGTACTTAGATTGGTTAATGAAAATGTCATCTTTGTGTTGTTTGATTTGTAATCCATGAAAGAAGTTTAGTTCTCCCATTATACTCATTTCAAATTGATCTTGCTTGCATTTTGAAAATTCCTCACACATTTTCTCATTTGTAGCACTAAAGATGATGTCATCCACATAGATTTGAACTAGTAAAATATCATTGTATGAATGTTTAATAAAAGAGTTGTGTCAATCTTTCCTCGAGTAAAACCAAGATCAAGTAAATACTTGCTCAGACGATCATACCAAGCACGAGGAGCTTGTTTTAACACTTATAAAGCTTTTGAGAGTTTAACAACATGATTTAGAAATTGTTAACATTCAGATCTGGGAGGTTGCTTCACATAGACTTCTTCCTCTATAAATCCATTTAAAAAGGCACTTTTAATATCCAGTTGAAAAAGTTTGAAATCTTTGTGGCAAGCAAATCCAAGTAGAATTCTAATGGCTTTTAATCTTGCTACGGAGGCATAGGTTTCCTCATAGTATATACCTTTTTTCTTGGTTGTACCATTGGGCTACCAATCTAGCCTTATTTCTAACTACAACACCATATTCATCCTTCTTGTTTCTCAATACCCATTTGGTTCCTATGATAGAGTGATCATTGGGTCTAGGAACTAAAGTCCATACTTCATTTCTCTCAAATTGGTTCAACTCTTGCATAGCCATAATCCAACTATCATCTTGCTCGGCTTTCTCTATATTTTTAGGTTCTATTTAAGATAGGGAAGCTAAATTGTTGCAAATGTTTCTAAGAGAGGATCTAGTTGCTATTCCTTGACTGGGATCACATATAGTTTGTTCTATAGGGTGACTAGGAGCGGTTTTCCAATCCATAGGGAGGTCATCTCTAATGTGGTTTCTAGGAGGTTCTAGAGGGTGAGAAAACTCTATCTTAGATCCATCTAAAGGTAAAGAGCTTGAAGTGCTAGCTTTGTCTTGATCTTCTACACCTTTTTCTACAACAACAACATTATCATCATCATCCTTTCTTCTAAAGGAATTGGCTTCATCAAATGCTACTTGCATGGAATCTTCTACAACTAAGGTTCTTTTATTAAATACTATATATGCCTTTCTTATTTGTGAATAACCCAAGAAGATACCCTCATCTGACTTAGCGTCAAACTTACCTAGGTTGTCCTTATTGTTTAAAATGAAACACTTACAACCGAAGACTTTAAAGTAACCCTATTAGGTTTTCTATCCTTCCAAAGTTCATAGGGAGTCTTACCAAGATTATTTCTAATAACAACACAATTAATAACATAACCTGAGGTGCTAGTGGCTTTGGCCCAGAAGTATTGAGGCAAAGAGTGTTCATTCAATAAAGTTTTAGCCATCTCTTGATGTGATCTATTTTTCCTTTCAACAATACTATTTTGTTGAGGAGTTCTTGGTGTCGAAAAATTCTTTCCAAAACTATTTTCATCACAAAAATTTGAAATATCTTTGTTGTCAAATTCTATCCCTCTATCACTTCTAAGATTGTTGATGGCATACCCTTTTTCATTTTGAACTCTTTTGCAAAACTTGACAAAGTTTGAGTAAGCCTCATCTTTATGAGTATGATAGATGACCCAAGTAAATCTAGAGTAGTCATCAACAATTACGAATTCATACAATTTGCCATTCATACTTACTACACGATTAGGACCAAATAAATCCATATGAAGAAATTCAAAAGGCCTACAAGTGGAGATCTGCTTTTTCTTTTTAAAAAAAATTTTTGTTTTGTTTTCCAAGTTGACAAGCATCACAAATCTTGTCCTTCACAAATTTTATTTTCTGTAAGCTTTTAACCAAATCATTCTTCGATAAATTTGAAAGGAGATCCATACTAGCATGTCCTAATCGTCTATACCAAAGGCAACTAGGTTCGCTCAATATAGCAAAGCATTTAACATCTTGAGAAGAGATATCATCCAAATCAATAGTAGAAACGTTTTCATCTTTATATGCAATAGATAACACTCTATCATTTTAGCATCCATAATCATGCAATAGTTTGATTCAAACACAACTTTAAAGCCTTTATCACATAATTGATTAATGCTCAACAAATTACGTCTAAGACTATCAACTAATAACACATTTTTAATAATTAAGGAAGTGTTCTTACCAACATTACCTATACCAATGATTTTTCCCATGGAGTTGTCTTCAAAGGTGACGTTTCCACCATCCTTGAGAGAGAGAGAGAGAGAGAGAGAGAGAGAGAGAGGAGAACTTGGATTTATCTCCGATCATGTGTTTAGAGCATCCATTATCCAAGAACCATCTATCCTTGCTTGAGGATTTTAAGCATACCTATAAAACAAGCTTAAGTAACCCTCTTTGGTACCCAATATTCGTTGGGTCCACTTTTGTTCAAAGGGAGGTGTGGTTCCCTTCTCAATCCAAGCCATAGAGATCTTTCTCCTATTTGGGCATTTGTAGTTCACATGCCCCTTTTTCATACAATAATGACAAGTTACATGAGAATTGAAATTGCTTGAAGTGGATCCTTTTGAGAATATGCTTTGATGAGAATTGTTTCAAGACCTTGTGCTAGTTGGAGCATTGCTAGAAAAGAAATTGTTGCACTTCTTTTCCTTATAGGTGGGATTGAAACCCAATCTGGCTATATCAAAAACACTTCTTTGTTTTCTCAAAAATGTTCAAATTTTTCTCTCTATGAGTGAATTTAGCTAATGTTTTGGTCAAGTCTTCAACTTGTTTCTTCAACTCAACATTTTCTTTTCAAAGTCATTTTTAGGAATTTTTCTTGAAGAAAGCATTTCATTTTCTTTTATCAAAGTTTCATTTTGTGATTTCAATTCACTAAGTTCATTTTAGAGTAATGAGAATTTCTTTTTGAGAGCTAGGTACTTGGTTCCCAAGTTTCTAATTCCTCATGCAAATCATCAAAAGCATTTTGAAGTTCATTATAGTTATGAGAATCAATCCAAGAATCATAGTTAGAGTCTATCTCATCACTATTATGTGCCATGAGAAAAATGTTTGCAACTTTGTCATCACTTGAATCATTTTTGGAGGATTCATTGTCAGAGTCATCCCAAGTTGTTGCCTTCATTGCCTTCTTTGCTTTTTGCTTAAAGTTCTTTTTTGACAATGGGCAATCGGCCTTGATGTGTCTCGGCTATTTGCACTTGAAGCAAATGATTGGTTCCTTCTTGAATTCATTTTTTTTGTCCCCTTCTTCTGAAGGTTTTGTCTTTCCTTAAGAACCTCTTGAACATGCGAGTGATCATGGCCATTTCAACATTTCCATCACTATCATCATCTTGGTCATTTGAAGCTTTTAGACCCAAGTTCTTCTTCTAGTCTTCATTGTCGAAGATAGCCAACTCCATTTCATGAGTAATGATATGGGTAATAAGAGATCCCATGAGTTGTTCAGTTGAAAGCCTTGCAAGTTCCTTTGCTTCTGGGATCGCCCTGACTTTTGGTTGCCAAGTCTTTCGTAGATACCTAAGCACTTCTCAATCATTTCTTCATTAGGATACACTCTACTAAGATTTTTCAAACTATTAGTAATAGTAACGAGTAGACATTTCACTAACAGTTTCATTAGGATGCATTTTGAACATTTTATATGATTGAACAAGTAAGCTAATCTTAGACTTCTTGACTTGGTTGGTTCTTTTGTGTGTGACTTCTAATTTATCCCAAATTTCTTTTGCTAATTCACAAGAAGAAATCATGTTTTACTCATTTGGGTCTAAGCTACAATATAAGAGATTCATAGACATAGCATTGATTCTGATGAGCTTCTTGTCACTATCAACATATTCATCTTCCGTTTTAGGAACAATGTCGGTGCCTATAGTCTTAGTGGGAACATGGAGTCCTTTGACTATGATTTTCCATAAATCAAAGTATTGAGCTAGAATGTAAATTCTCATCCATTTTTCCAATAAGCATAGTTGGTTCCATTAAAACAGGGAGGTCTTTGGGATGATTGTCCCTCACTATAAGTGATATTGGTATTAGTGTTTGCTATGTGATCTTAACTTAAAGATATGTGAACTCAATACAAGAGCCCTTGCTCTGATACCAATTGTTGGCCTAAAAGTAATCCTTAGAGGGGGTGAATAAGATTACTAATGACTAATGACAAATTAAAAGTTAAGCAACCACAATAACCAATAAAAAGAATAAGAAAAATGAAAGGGAAAGAGACACTTGCAAATTGAGTTTTCAAGTGGTTCGACAATTCGTAATCCGCGGCATATGTCCACCCCTTAAGAACACCTCTTGAGGATTCCACTAGACAATCTTCTTTGGGTTAAGATCAAACCTCTCTTACAAGTTCTTCTTGAATTTCTATACTTCTCCAATAAAGAAACCCTCCACTTGGAGCAGGGTTACACCAACCCTTCTTTACAACTTTTGAGAATGATTGTGTGTTTGAAATACAACTGAGAAACTCTCTTTTAGAGTAGATGGAAACAATAAATAGCTCTCTTTAATGCTCTCAAGAAATTATAATGAACAACTAGAGCAAGTATAATGAATCTCACAAAACTAGGGCTTGAATCTTTGATTGTAATGAATGCGTATCGAATAGAATTGATTAAGTGCCCAACAACCAAATTCAAATGAGTATAAATACTCTCTCATGAAAATTAGAATGTTTGAGGTAGTTGGGAGCAATTAATGCAAAAGTAAAACCCTAGAAAAAGAGCCATTACTATTCTACACAGTAATCCAGTCGACTGGGATCGCGATGCAGTCAACTGCATTTTAAATACTTTAAAATGCGCCATTAAATCAGTCAACTGAGAGAAAGGTCCGATCGACTGAAGGACTTAAAGCAGAAATTATGCTTTCAAAACATAAACCAGTTGACTATTTTCACCTATGGTCGACTGAATTCTGAGGAGTCTAGTAGACTGGAGAATGGATCCAGACAACTATTTTTCAAGTGAAAAACAATTTTGAATGTTTGGTCAAGAATTTTAAGCCCTTGTCTTAGAGAAATATTCTAATTAACTTTACAAAGAGTCCTATAAGTATCATCCAAGAATCTTCCATTTAAATATCCATCAAGAAATGAAAGGCTCTGTTTGGACTATACACTAACGATTAAACATAAGTACTCAACGTCATAGTTTGTTAATCATCAAAATCACTTAAGACAAAACCCTTGGGACTAACAATTACTTCTCCTAAACATCTCTTAAAAAGAGGCCCATATTATCCTTTCATAAGCTCCTTCTCCCATCGCAAACTTCTCAAACTCTCACCAGTCATTTATATTACTAGTGAGCTGAAAAGTAGCTAAGCGATGCTTATCTGCATCATCACATCTCATTTTCTTAAATATACAGTCCAAGTTCCTTAGCTATTTTTATGCTTTCCAGGCTTCACCTGTCTCGTCAAACATATCGGAGTGGAAAGCTCTAAATCTTTTGAGTATCTTGTCATCAGTGAGTGGCAGTGGCGCAACTTGATGGTTGGCATTGTTGTTGTTACGGTTTGCATTGTGGTTGACACCAATATACTCTAAACGTTGAAGAAATGCCTCAAACACTCTCGTGGGATCCATTTTATTAGGGACAAGGGTCCTCTCTCATTGGTTCCTTGCATTCCTGGTTCCGTCTGCCATGTCAAAAACCTACACGACCATCTCTACGCTACTCTCCAACTCCTGATACAATGCATAATATAAATAACACAAATATGGAAATGAATTCAACATCTGAAGCAGGAAACATAAGTAGCAACTAAAAGTAGATACTTTAACGATATGACGCAAAAGTCAAAATACTATATTCACATTTTCAAAAATATTTACAATGTGGAATAGTCAGAGGTATTTACATCACATGAACACATATGACACCACTACCCATCATGTATACATCATGTACACAAAAGAAGTGGACTTCATGCCCTGAAAACACTAAAAATAAGGAACCTAGATCCTAGGGATCCGATATCAGAAATCCTCCATATCAGACTCATACAGAGGTAGCTCAACTGCTAGAATAGTGATCTCCACTGGAGGTACCTAATCAAGCCACATGTCAAACTCATCAATCATTTCAAAGAATAGATCAACACCTGGCTGAACATCCAGTATCTCTCCATTTGTAGGTATCCATCTTGCACTATCTACTGGCTGTAGGATCGGCCCTGCAACAAAACCTTATTGTACTTGTACTACTTTGAAATCCTCCTGATCCTTGTCGTCATCCATGGGAACAACCTTTCAATCCTTGTCGTCCTCGTCGGGATCCTTCTCATGCCCATCCTTATCTCCCCTTTCATCTCCACCATCATCATCCCCAGCGTCAACTCCGTCACCCTCATCCTCCATAGGGTTATCAGACACGACTAAAAAGTTATGCGCTCTTGTGCAACACCCCAAGTGTAGGTGATTGTGTAAGTAATTCTAGATATGTTCAGGTCGAACCCACAGGGAAGGAATAGGAAGAACATATACTAAGTTACAACATTAAAAAAAAGAAAAAGAAAAGATGAATTGTAGGAGTGCAGGTGTACTAACAAATCCTAATTAACTAAATTAAACTAAATAATAAATCAAGCATAAGGAAACATAACTAAAGAAATAAATAAATTGAAGGTGTTGGAAAAATGTGAATTCTCATTGATGTTAACCATCTACCATACATACTCATTAACGTTCTGTGGAGTTCATTCCTTTTTAGCATTTTGTATTTTTCTAAAGATAAAAAATCAATAGCCTTTGCATTAACCATGATGTTTGACATGACTAATGGGTAACTATATCATCTACAATTGGTATGAAATACAGTGAGACAATTTAAAACAATGGTTAAGACTCGCACTCTCAATGGTGTTAGCATTCAAGGTGGTTTGCAAAAGTCGTTGAAGAAAATAGCCTTAAGGCTTTAGTTCTAAAAACTATTTTGGCAAACTGAACTTATTCTGGAACAATTCGATGACAGATTTCAAAAGCAAAAAGTCTTGGAATATTTATAGGAATCATCTCAAGAAAAATTAGTTTTGATCGATTGATATGTTTTCAATCGATCGAACTAATCATCTCTCAATCGATCGAGATTGCTTGGATCGCTTGACTTTGCTCTGTTTCAATCGACCGAACACATCTTTTATATAGATTGCATGGCAGAGGCTGAGAATCAATATTTTATCACATATTCCCAAATTCTAAACTATGGGAACATGAACAAACTAATGAAGAAATAGGAAAACAAAGCAATCATAACATCCAGATTAATAAACATTCAGTTAAAGATAAAGGAAAAGAAAAAAAAACCTAGAAATAATCTAAAAATAACTTGTAATAAACTTGAAATCTTGAGTCTTGATTACAGAAATTGAAAGGAAGGAGAAGAAGTACATAACCTAACCTACTCCCAATCTACCCTAAAACTTCTGTTTTTCGTGTTCTGGAACGTCCTCTTTTCGTCTGCTATCGAAACAGCTTATTTATAGGGTTCCTGCAGGCTGTACGCAACTTTTTGGAAAAAATAAAGTTCGATCAATTGAACTGTCCTCAAGGGCTTGAACTTTTGATAGATCGAAGTGTCTTCATGGGATTGAACTTTTCTGCTTTTGACAGCTCTGTGCACCGATGGGAGAATGGCCATATCTCTTCACCGGACCTCAGATTGACCTCCAGTTCATGACCGTCCACAACTTGTAGATATATATTTTATATTTTTTTGAGAAATCTTCCAAATCTGAAGTCTTCAATGTCAAAAATAGTATTTTCTCAGCTGCTTCCGTTATTCTCTCCACCAGAATCACTTTCCTTTAGCTCCACTTCATTGAATTACATCCTAATTCCTATAAAACAATGCATGAACATAAATTTTAGCATTACACAATAAAAAGAACATTATAATTCAAAAGCACCTAAATCTAGGTACTTGAGGATAAAAGTATGCATAAAAGACTATGTAATATGCTATGTTACCGGGACAGAACAAATCCTAATTATACGCCTTAATTCACATTTGGTAGTACTTTTTTATCCTATTTTTGTATATTTTTACTTCATTTTCTATTTTCTATCAGGATTTGGAGAAAAGTAAGGATTCCAAGCTAAATGGGGTGAAAAACCAGAAGAAAAGAAGTTGAAAAAACCGCATCGCGCGCGCGGTCCGCTCGCGCGAAAGGCCCAAAATTGCGCGAGTGACGCGTAATTTTAGTGTATGTGAAAATGCGTATTTCAGTGTATTGAAGACTCCTACATGAACGAAACTGCCTAATTACGTTTAGAAAGCTAAATATAGCAGTTTTAGTACGATTTGGCTTAGGAAAGCTTCCTAAATCCTTCCAAACTCTATATAAATCCTATTTTAAATCAATTTTGTGGTTACACATCATTAGACAACATTAGATACATCCATAGACAACAAAAACTTTTAGCCATTGAAGAGAGGAAAGGAAGGAGAAGAAGAAGAAGACCAAGGATTTCCATGGCCTCCTCCATCAACTTCTTGCCGTTCATCAATTCTATGGATTACTAAACTCAAGATCTAGGGTTTCAATGAAACCCTAGCCAAGTAATAGGGTGTATTTTATGTTTTTATTTTAGTTTTATTATGTATGGATGACAGTTACATGTTCTGAGGATTTTTATAAATAAATCGTGCTCTTATTGATTAAATCGTTACTTTCAAAGTTTACTCTTGTCTTAGATCTATTTTGATGGTAGTGTGCTCAATGATCTATGCTTGTTGTGCTTGTTTAGATTATTTACATGTAATGGTGCTTAAATTGAATTATGCTATCAAGTATCCGAATAGTCCATGCCTAGATTCGACGGATTATACAACAACCCTAGTTTAGTGTGGGATAATTCGTGCTAACCGAAGATGGTCTATGTTGGTGCTTGAACCATAGTTATTTTCTTGACAGAGGAATTGGGCTTGTAGCTACAATTCCCCATTATCATCCAACTTAATAAGCTAAAGTAATTCGTAAATACCCTTATTATGAAGCTAGTAGTGGATTTGCAATCCTAGATTCCTTAAACTTATTATAAAAACAAATATTTAATTGCTTTCATAATTTAGATTTACTTTAATTGTTATTAGTTTAAATCAAATTAAATCCAAAATCCATTTTTCTTAATTAACTAAATTTAGGATTTCAAAAATTAAAGCGCGTAGTATTCAATCTCTGTGGGTTCGACCTTTACTTCCACACTGCAAATCTTTTGAAAGTAAAGCATAAGTAAGCATACTTTTATATCTTGATTTTGACGAGATCAATTTTTGGCGCCGTTGTCAAGACCCAAATTTTCATTATTAAAATTCGTAAAATATCATCACATTTTTATGTTTTAACCAATCAACCTTAGCCATGTTTTAAAATCTCATTGGTCTTTCACCTAACTAACTAACTTACATATGGTTACTCTAACCAATGATCTAATTAGGAGAACTTTTCCAACACAAATGTACCCAATTTATTACCCAGCTAATGTAGTTGAACCTTACATCATTTTATGTATAACACACAAAATGAAACAGTTAGTAAGACTAATACATGTTAACATATGTGTTTAATATACAATATATTTGTTACTCTTAACATACGTATTTGGTATGCAATATATTTAATATGCCATATGCAATGTTATACTTCATTTATTGAAGTATAACATTAACTCTCTTCCGTTAATGCATATGCTTCCTCTAATGTATGTGGCTTCTTTAATGCAACTGTTTAATCAAATGTATAATAAATATAATGTAAAACTTCTTCCACAACTCACATTATAAATAGGAAACAATACTACGTAGTTTACACAATGTAGGAGAAGAGATAGTTAAAGAGATAAGAGAGAAGTTAGATAAAAAAATAAATTAATGAAAGAAGGAGAGAGTTATTTCTAGGAGAGAAAAATAAGTGTTATAGAGAGAGTTTTCAAGAATTCGTGTAAACTCACAAAGTCTGGAGGAATAGTGGTGGAAGTTTCAGTGGTGTTTGGCCAGCGACGGTGGGTACAAAATTCCAAACTCTATCGTCATTAGTGGGTATATTTCTTTTCTATTTTTTATGCATTTTCATGTACCTTTTTATGCATATACTTTTATAATTTGTATTAGACCCTTAAGCCCTTCTCAAAGCTTAAAGCTTGAGTTAAGTCAAATAGACCTTGAATCGCCATTAATGGCAAATTCAAGTTTCAAATCTAACTTAACTTTTTGGATAAATAAAAGGGTATTTTTTGGTATTTCAAAAATATGTAAAATCATTATAAATTATTTCCTACCATTTTCTAAAATTTGGTGAATTTTGGACATTATCTGGTATTCATTTTAATTTCGAATTTATTAAACAACTACATGATATGAATTTTTAACTTTACAATTACTTCTAAAATTTTGTAAAACTCCAACAAATAAATGGTCAGTACCTTTGTGACCAGAATAATATTTAGAATATTTAGACACTAACTTTGTAAGTTTTTGGAGACGGAAATTTACTACTAATTCTGAAGCTCAAATTACTATAGTAAAACTATACAAGGACCATTTTAGTAAGAAAAAAAAATCATGTTTCGTAAAATTACGAGAATGACCCTAAAACCTATAATTACCCTTTTACCCCTACGCTTTGAATTAGAATAAATGACAGGTTTTATAAACATTTTGTGTAGGACTTGAAGGTTAATTTCAAAAGAAATTCTTTAACCCCCTAAACTACCAAGGTGAGTGATCGTATTTCCTTTTTACTGATTCAACTCCTCACGGGTGAATCTTGTCCTATTACTTGAACAAGTTTTATTTCAATTATGAAATCGTTCTTACATTTGTTCTGGAACACTTTGATTCGTTCCATTGAAAGAGGTTATCTTATTTGATGTTATTGTAAGTTCCATATTTCTTTGATTCCAGTGTCAATTACCACCATTCTACTTGATTATATATTAGTTCTATTAAGAACTTACGAACCCCTATGTGGGATGATCCATATTGGATCTACGAGTGGCCCAAAGTTGGCCGACCCTCCTTATTGGGTCTACGAGTGCTTCTGATCAGTTAGCTATTGCAGTATATGTATATGTATGAGTACGTGAATGGGTGGTTGGTAATCTGACCTTCTAAAAATGTATTCGTTATACCTGTCCTGATGATATTCTACTCTCTTGATATATCAATTGTTATGTTTATCTTATTTACCGTTGATATATAGATTTCTCTTTATGTTCATCATCCAGGATTATGATTATTTCACTGAGTCTTCTACTCACACTCTCCAAATCTTTTTAACCCCTTTCAGGTGATGAAAAGTATAAGAAGGTGGGAGATAACCTGGTTGAGGAAGACATATAGAAGAAGAAGAACTTAAAATACTAGCTACCTAGTTAAATAATATGAGTAATTCCAATGGAATTCTCAAAGGCAATATTTAAAGGCTCAAGTTAGCCAATCATAATATTATGAAATAAATTTGGAATGACTTGTAATATTATGGTCTTCATGACCTATATTTGTAATAAAATTTAATTATGTTGCTTCCGCTAGTCTCTGAACAAGTTATGAGGCCTTGGTGGCCGGTCACGCACCTTAAATCCACCAATTGGGTTTTGGGGCGTGACAAGCTTGGTATCAAAGCAATAGTTCTAGGGCCGTTTGAAAGCCTTAACTATGTAGTAGGACCGTACGCTAAATACTTATACTTACGTATGGTAATTTCTATTTGGGTATAAATATAAGGTAAAAAAATAAAAAAATAAAAAAATACTACTAATTACATTATTATTATGTAGTCAAAGAAGTACTAATAAGGAGTAAGCTCAACCAACATGGATGAAGCAGTGAATGCTAGATTTGAACGTGTCGAACAAATCATCGAAGGACTGGCTTACGCTGCCCAAGATAGAGTAACTAATTCTGAGGATAGTGGTAATGGAAGTAAAAATAATGGACAGCGGGGAATGCAGATAACGGTGGAGCAATTTCAGAAACTACGACCACCAACTTTTGATGGCAGTGCAGACCCTGCTAAGGCTGAAGCATGGGTCCGTCGAATGGAAAAGATTTTCAAAGTTTTTCCCTGTCCTGAGGAAGAAAAAGTGAAGTATGCCACCTTTACCTTTGTAGGGGAGGCAGATCATTGGTGGACTGCAATGGAGGAAAGTGAGCCCGAGATGAGCTGGCAGCGATTCTTGGAGGTATTTTACGGCATGTACTTCCCAGACTCTATGAAGGAACAGAAAGCTAAGGATTTCATGAACCTAAAGCAGGGAAACATGACGGTGCTCCAATATGCTACGGAGTTCTCTACCCTATCCCGTTTTGCTATGTATCTAATCCCTACAGAAGAGAAAAAGGCAAAGAAATTTGAAGATGGTCTGCAAATCCACATACGCAGCAAGGTAGAGATGTTCAAGCTCAAGTCATACAAGGAGGTGCTGGACCGTGCTCTCGTGGCTGAAAGAACAAGCTTGGAACTTCAGAAAAATCGAGACAATTTTAAACGGCAATCAATTAACCAGGGAAAGGGGCAAGGAAATACCAAGAGACAGTTCACAGGAACGTCTAGTGCAGGTTCTAACTCTCAGAACAAGAGTAGACCACAGGGTGGAACCATATCTCCATGCAAAATATGTGGGAAGATGCATTGGGGTATCTGTCGACTGAGTACAGGAGCATGCTACAAGTGTGGGGAAATGGGTCATATGATCCGAGACTGCCCAACGTGGAAGATTGGGAAGGAAGTTGTCCCAGTTGCCACTCCAACCAACCAACGTCCGGCTCAAAATCAGGGGAACCAAGGGAAGAATCAACAACGCCAAGGACGTGTATTTGCCTTAGTCCCAAGTGGCGAGGCTACAACTGATACTGTGGTGGCAGGTACTATTTCTATTTGTGGTATTGATGCTCGTACGCTTATGGACTCAGGATCTACTCATTCATTTGTATCACCACATTTTGCCTCAAAATTCAATAAGTCACCGGAGCATTTAGGTTATGACCTATCCGTCGTTACTCCCTCTGGAAATTCTTTGATTGGTACCTTAGTGTATCGATCCTGCAACATCATAATAAGTAATGTGCAATTACTTGTAGACCTGATACCTTTAAAGATTCAAGGTTTTGATGTCATCTTAGGTATGGATTGGTTATCTTCGGTATATGCTACCATTGATTGCGTTTCAAAGAGAGTCATTTTCCAAATTCCTGATCGACCAGACTTCTCTTTTGAAGGAAAAGGTGCAATGTTACCTCCCATGTGTCTTATCTCCTTGATGAAAGCCAATGAATTACTTAGGAAAGGATGTCAAGGTTATCTCTGTGCCATTCTAGAAGATTCGCCTGTAGAAGTAACTTTGGAAGATATCCAGGTGGTAAGGGAATTTCCAGACGTCTTTCCAGATAACTTACCCAACATTCTGATCGATAGAGAAATTGAATTCACTATTGATCTCGTTCCAAATACCCAACCAATATCGAAGACCCCTTATCGTATGGCTCCAATGGAACTGACAGAGTTAAAGACACAGTTACAGGAATTGTTAGATAAAGGTTTTATTAGACCTAGCACTTCTCCCTGTGGTGCACCTGTCCTATTTGTGAAGAAGAAAGATGGGACTATGAGGTTATGTGTCGATTACCGGGAGTTGAACAAGGTAACGATAAAGAATCGATATCCTCTTCCAAGGATTGACGATCTATTCGATCAATTACAAGGAGCACAAGTGTTCTCAAAGATTGACCTGAGATCAGGTTACCATCAATTGAAGATTAAAGCAGAAGATGTAGAAAAGACGGCTTTTCGAACTCGATATGGTCATTATGAATTCCTAGTAATGCCTTTTGGTGTTACTAATGCTCCTGCTGCATTCATGGATTTGATGAATCGAGTATTTAAACCCTATCTCGATGATTTTGTAATAGTATTCATCGATGATATCCTTATCTATTCTAAGAGCCTTGAGGAACATGAACGTCATTTGAGGACAGTACTACAGACATTAAGAGATCGTCAATTATTTGCCAAATTCAAGAAATGTGAGTTCTGGCTTCCAAAGATTTCTTTCTTGGGGCATGTGATCTCAAAAGAAGGCGTATCAGTTGACCCACAAAAGGTGATGGCAATCATGTCTTGGCCGAGACCAACAACTGTGACAGAAGTACGTAGTTTCCTAGGTCTGGCAGGATATTATCGGAGATTTGTCAAAGACTTCTCCAAGATAGCTGGGCCAATGACTCAACTAACGCAGAAGGGCATACCTTTTGAATGGACTGATGATCGTGAGCAATGTTTCCAAGAGTTGAAGAATAGATTGGTTTCTGCACCAATTTTAAGCATACCTATTGGACAAGGTGGGTTCGTGATCTATAGTGATGCTTCCCATCGAGGGTTGGGATGTGTTCTAATGCAACATGGTAAAGTTATTGCATATGCATCCCGACAGCTCAAAATTCATGAAAAGAACTACCCTACTCACGACTTGGAACTAGCCGCAGTAGTGTTCGCCTTAAAGATTTGGCGTCATTACCTATATGGTGAAAGATGTGAGATTTTCACCGATCACAAGAGTTTAAAGTATCTATTCTCTCAGAAGGAACTGAATATGAGGCAACGAAGATGGCTTGAGTTGATGAAAGACTACGATCTTGATATCCAATATCATCCCGGCAAGGCTAATGTTGTAGCTGATGCTTTAAGTCAAAAATCTTCAGGAAATCTGGCTTACTTGCTCACTACACAACAACAATTGATTGAAGACTTTGTAAGATTAGAAATTGAAGTTACCTCCCGTCATTGCAATGGTATATTAGCAGCTCTTGTTGCAAAACCAACCGTCATCGATGAGGTGAAAGAAGCTCAAATGCAAGATGACTACCTAAACAAGATTTCTAAGGAGATACCAGAAGGGAAAAGACCTGAATTTATATCACGAGATGATATTCTACTGTATCAGGACCGTATCTGTGTACCAAACCTTCCTGAGATTAAGAGAAGAGTAATGGAAGAAGCACATTCTTGTAGATTTGCAGTACACCCAGGCAGTACTAAAATGTACCAAGATATGAAAAAATACTTATGGTGGCCCAACATGAAAAGAGAGATCGCTGACTTTGTATCACGTTGTCTGCATTGTCAACAAGTTAAGGTAGAGCATCAACGACCGGGTGGAGTTCTTCAATCACTTCCTATCCCAGAGTGGAAATGGGAGCATATCACCATGGACTTTGTAGTTGGATTACCACGATCTTCGAAGCAAAATGACGCTATTTGGGTAATTGTTGATAGATTGACAAAATCAGCACATTTTCTACCAGTCAAAGTCACTCATTCACTAAAGAAGTTAGCAGCATTGTATATTAATGAGATTATCAGGCTTCATGGTACACCGATTACTATAGTTTCTGATAGAGATCCAAGATTCGTATCACGATTTTGGAAGAGCTTACAAAGAGCTTTGGGAACTACTCTTAATTTCAGCACCGCTTTTCACCCTCAAACAGATGGACAATCTGAGCGAGTAATTCAAACTTTGGAGGATATGCTTCGACTTAGTGTTCTAGATTTCAGAGGTAGCTGGGAAGAACACCTATCTTTAGTAGAATTTGCGTATAATAACAGTTTTCAGGCTAGCATTGGCATGGCACCGTATGAAGCACTTTATGGAAGGAAGTGTCGATCTCCTATATGTTGGACCGAGGTTGGTGAAAGGAAAATTTTGGGACCAGAGATTGTTCAGCTAACGACAGAAAAGATTCAACTCATTCGTCAACGACTTCAGACAGCACAAAGCAGGCACAAGAGTTATGCAGATACACATAGAAGAAATCTAGAGTTTGAGAAAGGTGATCATGTGTTTCTCAAAGTTTCACCTTCAAAGGGCATAATTCGTTTTGGCAGGAAGGGTAAACTCAATCCTCGTTATATTGGACCGTTCGAGATCTTAGATCGAGTTGGAGCTGTAGCTTATCGTTTGGCATTGCCTCCGGATCTGTCTAACGTCCATAACGTATTTCATGTGTCGATGCTTCGTCGTTATATATCAGATCCCAGTCATGTATTAGCCTACGAACCTTTGGATGTGCGAGAAGATCTTACCTACGTGGAACAACCGGTTCAAATTCTGGATCGTCGTGACCAAGTTCTAAGAACTAAGGTCATTCCGTTAGTTAAGGTTCTGTGGCGGAATCACGTATTAGAAGAAGCTACGTGGGAAAGAGAAGATGAAATGCGAACCAAATACCCACAACTTTTCAATTAATAAGGTAAGTTAAGTTTGGGGACCAAACTTTCTTAAGTAGGGGAGAATGTCAAGACCCAAATTTTCATTATTAAAATTCGTAAAATATCATCACATTTTTATGTTTTAACCAATCAACCTTAGCCATGTTTTAAAATCTCATTGGTCTTTCACCTAACTAACTAACTTACATATGGTTACTCTAACCAATGATCTAATTAGGAGAACTTTTCCAACACAAATGTACCCAATTTATTACCCAGCTAATGTAGTTGAACCTTACATCATTTTATGTATAACACACAAAATGAAACAGTTAGTAAGACTAATACATGTTAACATATGTGTTTAATATACAATATATTTGTTACTCTTAACATACGTATTTGGTATGCAATATATTTAATATGCCATATGCAATGTTATACTTCATTTATTGAAGTATAACATTAACTCTCTTCCGTTAATGCATATGCTTCCTCTAATGTATGTGGCTTCTTTAATGCAACTGTTTAATCAAATGTATAATAAATATAATGTAAAACTTCTTCCACAACTCACATTATAAATAGGAAACAATACTACGTAGTTTACACAATGTAGGAGAAGAGATAGTTAAAGAGATAAGAGAGAAGTTAGATAAAAAAATAAATTAATGAAAGAGGGAGAGAGTTATTTCTAGGAGAGAAAAATAAGTGTTATAGAGAGAGTTTTCAAGAATTCGTGTAAACTCACAAAGTCTGGAGGAATAGTGGTGGAAGTTTCAGTGGTGTTTGGCCAGCGACGGTGGGTACAAAATTCCAAACTCTATCGTCATTAGTGGGTATATTTCTTTTCTATTTTTTATGCATTTTCATGTACCTTTTTATGCATATACTTTTATAATTTGTATTAGACCCTTAAGCCCTTCTCAAAGCTTAAAGCTTGAGTTAAGTCAAATAGACCTTGAATCGCCATTAATGGCAAATTCAAGTTTCAAATCTAACTTAACTTTTTGGATAAATAAAAGGGTATTTTTTGGTATTTCAAAAATATGTAAAATCATTATAAATTATTTCCTACCATTTTCTAAAATTTGGTGAATTTTGGACATTATCTGGTATTCATTTTAATTTCGAATTTATTAAACAACTACATGGTATGAATTTTTAACTTTACAATTACTTCTAAAATTTTGTAAAACTCCAACAAATAAATGGTCAGTACCTTTGTGACCAGAATAATATTTAGAATATTTAGACACTAACTTTGTAAGTTTTTGGAGACGGAAATTTACTACTAATTCTGAAGCTCAAATTACTATAGTAAAACTATACAAGGACCATTTTAGTAAGAAAAAAAAATCATGTTTCGTAAAATTACGAGAATGACCCTAAAACCTATAATTACCCTTTTACCCCTACGCTTTGAATTAGAATAAATGACAGGTTTTATAAACATTTTGTGTAGGACTTGAAGGTTAATTTCAAAAGAAATTCTTTAACCCCCTAAACTACCAAGGTGAGTGATCGTATTTCCTTTTTACTGATTCAACTCCTCACGGGTGAATCTTGTCCTATTACTTGAACAAGTTTTATTTCAATTATGAAATCGTTCTTACATTTGTTCTGGAACACTTTGATTCGTTCCATTGAAAGAGGTTATCTTATTTGATGTTATTGTAAGTTCCATATTTCTTTGATTCCAGTGTCAATTACCACCATTCTACTTGATTATATATTAGTTCTATTAAGAACTTACGAGCCCCTATGTGGGATGATCCATATTGGATCTACGAGTGGCCCAAAGTTGGCCGACCCTCCTTATTGGGTCTACGAGTGCTTCTGATCAGTTAGCTATTGCAGTATATGTATATGTATGAGTACGTGAATGGGTGGTTGGTAATCTGACCTTCTAAAAATGTATTCGTTATACCTGTCCTGATGATATTCTACTCTCTTGATATATCAATTGTTATGTTTATCTTATTTACCGTTGATATATAGATTTCTTTTTATGTTCATCATCCAGGATTATGATTATTTCACTGAGTCTTCTACTCACACTCTCCAAATCTTTTTAACCCCTTTCAGGTGATGAAAAGTATAAGAAGGTGGGAGATAACCTGGTTGAGGAAGACATATAGAAGAAGAAGAACTTAAAATACTAGCTACCTAGTTAAATAATATGAGTAATTCCAATGGAATTCTCAAAGGCAATATTTAAAGGCTCAAGTTAGCCAATCATAATATTATGAAATAAATTTGGAATGACTTGTAATATTATGGTCTTCATGACCTATATTTGTAATAAAATTTAATTATGTTGCTTCCGCTAGTCTCTGAACAAGTTATGAGGCCTTGGTGGCCGGTCACGCACCTTAAATCCACCAATTGGGTTTTGGGGCGTGACAGCCGTTGCCAGGGATTGCATTATTACCTTTAGTTTTAGAATCTTAGTTTAGTTAATTCATAAATACTAGATTAGGTTTTTTTTTTTTTTCTTATTTTTTTTTTTTTGTTTTAAGTTACTAACTTTTCTTTTTGTTTTGTAGTTTCTCAAAGTAATCAAATTCTAGCGTTTTGAGTGGAGCAGCTGTGTACGTCAAAGGAGCTTACGTGAAAATAAAAAATTATAAATAAACTAAATCGGTTCCTTTGAAATTTGCTTCCAACCACTGTAAGTCAGGACGCTGAGACACACTATTTGCATTAGTTTATGAGTGATTGTTCACGTGCATCAGCTAGGAAACCCGGGGCGCTGGGCTTGATGCAGTCATTGCATTATAGGATAATATTTATGCATCATAGTAGTTGTGTGCATGTTGCCTTATTTGCGTGATTTTGTCTTATATTGGTGGAGTCAGTTTTTGTCTTAGTGTCGCTATTTTCTTTTTAGTTTATGTTTGGTACACGTTCTAGTAAACCTGAATTACAAACTTTTGATCCTGAACTTGAACGTACCTTAAGAATTAATAGATCTTCAACCCAAGCTTCTAGAGCTCGGTTGCTAGACGACGAATCGATTCCAGAACCATTGTCTCTATTTCAGGCCGAAATTCAAAGTACCCTTAAAAGGTTAAGGAAAACTCAAATTTTTAAAATATACCTATTCCAATGGCTGATGTTGAAAACAACAGAAATAATAGAAATAATGTAAATAATCATAATATACCTCTACTGCCTCCGCTTAGGGATTACTTTATTCCTGCGACTTACATGCCACAAACATGTATTGCTTTACCGGAGGTGTCGGCATCTCACTTTGAGATAAAGTCATCTACCATCTCACTACTTTTTTCTTTCCATGGCCGCATTAATGAAGACCCTTACCAACATTTAGGGGATTTTCAAGATATCTGCTCTACTTTAAAAATTCAAAACTTAACTGATGATGAATTGAAACTACGGTTCTTTCCATTCTCTTTAAATGATAAAGCGAAGTATTGGCTCCACTCTTTGGAGCCGAATACAATTAAAACCTGGGAAGCCTTACACACGCATTTTTATAAAAGTTTTTCCCTATTATGCATACAAATCAGATAAGGAAATCCATAACAAACTTTGTGATGCAAGATGAGGAAACGCTTTATGATACTTAGGAAAAGTTTAAAGAATTATTACGCTCATGCCCACATCATCAGGTTCCTAAGTGGCCATTAGTTCAAGTCTTCTACGAGGGGCTTATTCCCTCTATTCGGAATACCGTGGATGCCGTTTGTGCGGGTACTTTCCTGCACAAAAGTGCCGATGAGGCATGGAAGATTTTCAAAACGTTAAGCGAGAACTTGATGGACCAGGCTGTGTCGGTACGTTCTGAAGGATACCTGCCACCGCCAAAAAGAGAGGTAAAAGTTGAGTCAAGTCATTCAAACAAAATACAAGTATTAAATAGAAAAGTTGACCAATTTATGATGATGGGAAATAGGTCCAATTCACCTCCTCACGAAGTATGTGCATTGTGTTCTGCACCATCACATAATATCTTTGCATGTTGACAAACATTGAATATTGCACATTCGTGTGCCAATATAATAGACATAATGCTAATTTAATCCCCCAAATTCCTAGTTTTACATGCATATTTGAATTAATATAATTTAACAGTGATGTCACTCAAATGCATGTAATTATTTGTTTTTACACATTTTATATGTTTAAGTAAAAATGAAGTGAAATAAAGGGGAGGAAAGAAATAGTAACCACACCATGGTATATCCCATATGCTCAAACACTTAACATTTACGTCCAAAACTTTCTTGTAAAAAAAAAAAAAAAAAAAAAGGGTCAAAGAAACATCACCATCCAAACAGTGGATGGTGATGTTTTGTCATCAACAAATTTTTTATTATTATTTTTTTACATCATTTCTTTCTCCCTCACTTTTCTTTTGCTACAGGAGTGGAAAATCAAAGGCATGTCAGAGGCCGAAGACAAATGAAGATCACGCGAAGAAAAACTTACCAGCTGACGAACGCAATGATGCTTCGTCTTTCAAAATTCGTCTATATAACAAATCCTGCAAATCACAAGAAAGAGAGCTACAACACACTAAGAGCTCCACAAGATTCACAGACACCAATTCACAACAACCAATTCACAACACAACACACAATCACTGAGAGAATAGTTTAGGGGAGGTTATTATGTGAGCACTTTATATTGTCCCTAGAAATAAGAAACTTTAATTTTTCTTTGCCTTTTCTAGTTCTAGTAGTTGTAAAATTTTACTTTTATATAATTGATGATTTTATGTTCAAAAATATGTAGCAAAACTTTGTGTACTGTATTTCTTAAATTTAAAATATTTGTTTTCTTGTATGACCTTTGTCAATTTGTGGTAGTAAAATATTCCTATTTAAATTTAGATTTAATATTTCTAGTCTAGTAGTACTTATAGTTGCCCCCTAAAATAGTTAGAAATTCCAAATTTCCAATTTTTATAGCAATATTTTCATTCACTAAAAGACAAATTTTGCGATTAAATGCCAGATTTCTTAGCCACGTAGTTTTTGTAATCACCTACCAAAGCCCCAAGCACACCATATTCACTTCTCACTCCAAAAGTAAATTTGGATTTGGTTTGGCCTTATTTGTGTTCTTGGAGTTCAACCACTGTGACCCAACAAGAATCCAAAGTCAAAGGTTTAGTATTTTATTTTTGGTTCAGTATTTCCATTTATGTATATTTTATTAGCCTAGTTGTACTAAACTTTGCTATTTTGCAGATTCCACAAATTCAACCCCAGATCATGTTAAGTAAAGAAAATAATATAATAATATTAGTTTTCACCTTTACCTTAGTTTTACAACTTTAGTTTTAATTGAGCAGTCACTGTTTACACCTATTTAATTTATCTTTAAATTTTATTTGGAAGACAGTTTCAAATCCAAAATGGTAGGCTAAAACTTTAATTGGGGATATGTAATAAAAACTTAGAAACCACAACTTCTGTGCACTAAACTTAAATGGGCAAATTTATCTAGATGAGTTATTTTTCCATTTATGGCCAAAAATATCTATGTATCTATAGTTTATGACCATTTAACATGTTTATATACTATGGCTATATTGAGTAGATATTTGAAATAAAAAGCCTAATTATGTGGATTGTCAAACTATGCCTTTTGTCATAAAAAACACCTAGCATACTCAAACAACTCATATGACAAAGTTAATATTTCAAATATGTGTTTATATATATTTCTATCCAATAATGGATAGGCAATTGTGTAGTGGCAGAGTGGTGGGGACTGGACGCCGAATAACCCACGTCCGCGGCGGGGCACGGTTCGAACCTGGCTACTGCCCAATTGCCTTTTTATTTTTCTTTAAACCAAACGACGTCGTTTCATATCAAACCTGACACACTTGATATGACCCTGACTAGTGAAAGTTTATTTTTAAATAAAGAATGATTCTGCGGTCTTAAATGCCAAATGCTTTTCAAATGCACAAAAGTTGTGGGATCTAGTGTTGGTTTGCATATTCCCAATTCCTTTAAATCATTTCCTCTAGTTAATTAATATTTCCTGTTTTATAATAGTTTTGTTTAAATATCTGTATTATTTCCATCTTTCGCTATTATTAAATCTAAAAAGTTTATCTCATAAAAATTTAGCTTTTATATATTTTTCTTTCTTTTCTTACTAGTATGTTAGTTAATTTATTTTGCACTGTTAAAATCTTTACCATAAATTATTAAGAAAAAAATAGCTTTAATTACTCTTATTGTAAAAAATTATAAAAATTAGTAGTTTAGTAAAACCCCACAAATATCCATCATCTTTTATTTTCTTTTTAGTGACAAAATAGTTATCTGCCTAACTTAATAAAATTTTATTCCGTTCTCTGTGGGTTCGACCTGGACTTCCAGAACTTTATTACTTGTACGATCACCTACACTTGGGTGTGATAAGAAAACGCGTCAATAGGATGTCGTCACATGTCCTTCCGCATCTCAATTCCCAGAATTCGTGGAGCAACACATTAATTCTATTCAACGATTCCCACAAAATAATTATAATCATGTGCCGACTAATTTTTCTAATACTTATAGAACTCAGCCTCAACAATATCAATACCAATAACCCAATCCTCCTCCACCTCTATGTAATAATGCATTTGAGGAGAAGGTATTGGCCTCACTTGAAAACTTTGGGTCAGTAATCCAGTTAGTACATTCCCATACCCAGTCCATCGCAAAACTAGAGTCCCAAATGGGACAAGTAGTGAGTACATTAAACCGTTTGATCGAGAGTAAGTTGCCAAGTCAACCTATTCAGAAACCTCAGGGTCAATACGAGAATGGGGATAAGAGTGAACAAGTGAACGCTGTTTCGACTAGGACGACTATTCGGGAAGAGGAAGTTGTTGAATTTCCAGACGAGGGTGAGAAAAATTTAAATGTTAATTCAAATAAAGAAATGGGTGAGGACGTGAATGAAAGTAGAAAAGAAAAAGAACCGGTCCCAACTAATTATATTCCGAAAATGCCTTTTCCACCAAACGTTGAGGAACTGTCAATTTTTTCTAAGAAAAAGTCAAAAGCTGAAAATATACTTACTCGAGGTATTCAAACAAGTAAAAATTAATACTCCATTCTTTGATGCGATAAAACAAATTCCGGCTTACGCTAAATGTCTAAAAGACCTTTACACGCAAAAGCGCAAAATGCGCAGTCATACTCCTAAAAAGGTCTTTTTCACAGAAAAAGTGAGCTCAATTTTTCAACACGGTACTCCAAAATATAAAGATCCAGGTACGCCTACGATTTCATGTGTCATAGGTAACACTATCATTCATAGGGCTCTCCTTGACTTAGGAGCTAGTATTAATCTCTTACATTATCACGTCTATAACAACTAGGACTAAGTGAACTTAAACCCATGGTCGCTACCATCCAATTAGCGAATCGTTCAATTAAAATACCTAGAGGAATCGTCGAGGACGTCTTGGTTAAAGTTGATAAATGCTATTATCCTGTCGACTTTATGGTCCTTGACACTGAACCCATGCTAGATGCTAGGAAACACACTCCTGACATCTTAGGCCATCCATTCTTAGCAACCGCTAACGCTCGTGTTAACTGTCGGACGGGGGTAATGAAGGTGTCATTTGGGAACATTAACTTAAAATTAAACATTTTTAATGCTATGGATCAACCTCCTAAAGACGACGATTACCTATGTGAGGCGGAATGTGAGGTAAGGCGGAATATTGAGCCTAACAAAGAACTGAATATGGGTAAGGAAAATAATATAATTTGTAATGAGCGGATGAATTTGAATAATCAGGACCCCAAAGATGAATTTAATTCGAAGGTACGAAATCATTTTGAACATAATCAGGATGAACCGTCAATTGGATTAATTCATAGCGCATTATTTCTGCTTACAACCAGAGTCTTCCTGATATCCTTAGGGGTACAAAGTCTGATTTTTAACCTCTATAAATCTTGAGCTAGAACAGTCTAGCTAAAGACGTAAAAGATAGCGCTTCTTGGGAGGCAACCCAAGCTTTATTTTGTCTGTTTCTCTTGTTTTTGAGCATTTTCGGTCATTTTTGGGTCATTTGAGTCAGTTTTGGTCATTCTGAACAGGTTTAGGGGTCGAGGATAATTTATTTTGAACTTATTTACACTGAAAGAAAGAAAAATGAGAGAAAAAAACTGCCTCGCGTGCGCAGCCCTCTCGCACGAGGTTGTCACTTAAAGAAATTTTTTTCAAGTTTTTATATATAGCCTCAGTATCATCTCACGCCTAGAATCACGCGCGTGAGGGGTTCGCTCAAGCGGCCCGCTTGCGCGATTCTTGGACTTAGAGATTTTGTTTCAAGTTTTATAAAATATATCTCTGCATTCCCTCGCGGAGCGGCTCGCGTGTGCGATGTTCGCTCGCGCGGTCTGCTCGCGCGAGGTGGGGATTTCTCAATTTTTCTCTTTGTTCTTTGACCTTCTGTTTCCCCAACCTATTTAGTTGTTTTTCATTTCTATTTGTTCTTTTCAGTTCTTTTCATTTAAGTTTATCTTTGTTTCCATAGTTCTAGTTTTATTTTTCTTTATTTCCTTTACGTTCTTTTAATTCTAGTTTAGTTTCTATTGTTTAAAAAAATAATAAAAATGAATAAATAAAAAAATAAAATGAAAAAACATATGTATTATAAATTAGCTTTTCTTTTTCATTGTTAGTTTATTTTCTTTTAAGTATTGCCAGGTGAATTAGTGTCTCCATTCAGAGTATTTGAACTTTAGCGCTATATCTATATATGTTCACCTGGTTTGTGGTTGCTGAGATCGAGGTATTATCGTTCCTTTCTTACCTGCTCTCCTTTCTTTCATTTTATTGTTTCATTGGGGACAATGAAAGGTTTAGGTTTGGGATATGCACTCACATGCACATTATTATATACACCAAAATTTTGAAAAAAATTCGATACTTGTGCTTAAATAAACGATGTCACCTATGGTTTTGCAATCTCTAGTTGATACATCTTGTTATGTAACTTGGATTGTTATAGAATGGTAAACATGAGAAGATGTGATTAAATATTTGCTAAAGTCATGTTGAAACGTTTTAGGTCATGTATCGTTCGAATCGTAGTTTTATATCATAGATTTGCACACAAACCTATGCACTGCACGTAGTCGCTTGAATACATGTTTGATGTGAACTATAATATGATTCAGATTTCTAGATAACACATGGTGGAGACTAAACCCGGTGAGCTTTTGGGCCCATCTTTTCTTTTTAGAGGGTTATAGTACATTTTGTGTTTGTCGAATTTCACTTGAAATAGCGCATTAACTCGTTGTTTAGTCTCATTATTCTTGTTTTGGTTGATAAGTCAAGTTAAAATATTTGTTACAATGCTAAATAATCTTCCATCGTAAACATTGAAGAACCATATGACCATAGGAAATGATACGTCCGGAAATATCCTACTAGAGCTCAACCGCTACGTGAAGAGAGCCTGGGGCCCGCGCCCCGCATCAGAGGTCATTGCTCGGGATCATCATCTGGCCCGGGCGTAAGAAGCGACGACTCCTCAGGAGGTGCAACTCGGGTGGAACTCTCCGAGTAGTTTCCTTATGTGGCCAGGACTCTATTAAGGAAAGATGAGTAGTTTCCCAAACCACTTAGGAAACTCTCCTAAAATCATGCCAATCTATTGTAATTAGGTTAGGTTTCCTAATCTAACTAACTTACCATGTAAGGGTGGACTCTTGCATCTATAAAAGAGCCAACCTCCCCTGTCAAAAGGGGCCGCCAGCTATCCTCTCTGAGCATACAAGCACTGAGAGAACTTATCATCTGCACGCATATACCCGGCCGGTATTGCTGGGAGTGCCACCCGTCCTTGTTGGCTCACCAGGCCTGCCGGTGATCTGCTAGTGAGAAGCGCCTAGACGCAACCGTGGATGTAGGTCACCTCGTTAACGGGACCGAACCACATACAAACCTCTTTTTACTTTATTTTCCTGCATAAGTCTTGCATACCAATTTTCGGCTTCATCAGTTTGGCGTCGTCTGTGGGAAAGATCACAGTCTCCCCATCAACAAAAATCTTTGACTGATCAACATGCCGCCAAAGAAGGGTAAGAAGACCGCCGACTCAGGCGGTCAGGAAAACTTGCAGATCGAGCCGCGGACTGCTTCCATGACCACCGAACAGGTCACGGCGGCGTTGGAGCAACTCCTGGAGGGCCAGCGTCGAACACAGCAACAGATAGACGTGCTTATGGCCCAACACGAGAAGCGCCCCGCGTCAGAGAATCAGCCTGAGGAAAGCATTCCTGTCCGCAGGCCCGCTCGGGTGCGCAGGCAAGCTCGATCAGCTCCGGTGTCCCCACCAGACCAGGAACGTCCCGTGGACGGAGAGCGCAGTCAGGCCACCAAGCGCTCGCAAAGTGTACCTCGGTACATTTCTTGCCGAGCGCGCTGAGCGGAGGACGCTAGAATCATCATTGATCGGCGGCGCGCAGCAAGGGAAGAAGAGTCTGGACGGAAAATCCGGGAATCGGTCGACGACCCTCCCGTCCTGAGCCGGGGGGACCTTAGGCACAGGCTTTCCCAGACCCACAGCTGGGTACTATCTCCAAGGTCGACACACTTTGAGGAGGAGGCCTCATCATCTGACCCCACCTACCGTTCAGACACGGATAGGAGAGTAGGGCGGCAGGACGTCAAAGCCCAGGTCGAGGAACTGCAGCAGCAAATTGAGAGGCTGAACCGCAAGTCCGGTCATGACCTCACTAACATAGAGATAGAATCGCCCTATACCGCTCGGGTGACCCAATTTCCTATTTCGCGAAAGTTCAAGCCCCCTCATCTCAGCTCATACGATGGTACAGGGAGTCCGGTAGACCACATCCGCACCTACAAGGCGCGGATGGCACTGGTCACCACGATAGATGAGCTGTTGTGCCTGGCCTTCCCCAGTACCCTAAAGGGATCAACCGCACAGTGGTTCCACGCATTGAAGCCCCGGACGGTTGACAGCTTCAAAGCCCTCGGCAAACTCTTCATCAGTCAGTTTGTCGGGATGCTCGACCGGTCACAATCGGACACCCAGCTGCTAATCGTCAAGCAGCGCAAAGGGGAATCCTTGAGGGAATATGTGGACCGGTTCAATCAGCATAGGCTCCTGATCCGAAACCTTAACGAAACGGCCGCCATTATGGCCTTCTGTTCGGGAGTTCAGCACACCAAGGTCGCCACATCGTTCCATCGCGACCGACCGGCGACCCTGGTGGAACTCTTAGAGAGGGTCGGAAAATACATAGACACCGAGGAGTTCCTGAAGGCAAAGCACGCTGGCCAAGCGGGGGACGAATCCCCCAAAGCCAAGCGCAAGCGCGAAGGGCTCGAGAAGAGTTCGGGAAAGAAGCCGAAGCAAGATCAGAGAGATACAAGGGGTCAGCCCCAGACTGCTTTCACACCTCTTTCCCGCCCGATCCATGAAGTTATGGCCGCCGCTGAGGCCCAAAGGCTGCTTCCGCAGCCAGCTAAACTCAGAGCCCCGCCCGGTAAGAGGAATCGGGACAAGTTTTGCCGCTACCACAGGGATCACGGGCATGAAATAGAGGATTACTTCAAATTGAAGATAGCAATAGAGAAGCTGATTGAGCAGGGACACCTCGCCGAGTTCGTCACAGAAGGACGACCTCGGTAGGACATCCGGGCTCCTAACCAGCTACTGCCACCGCCACTCGGCCACATCCATGTGATTTCTGGAGGAACATCAGGCGGAGACGATTCACAATCGGCACGGAAGAGGCATGCTCGGGCTTCCCGAGCAGATGTCGGGCAGGTCCAATCCACCGGTTCCTCCCCAACCGATGTCCTAACATTCACGTCCGACGACCTGCAGGGGATCCACTGCCCCCACGACGACCCGCTAGTAGTAACGCTCTCTATAGCCAACTACATGGTCCAGAGGGTGCTAGTGGACACAGGCAGCTCGTCCAACATCATGTTCACATCGACGTTTGACCAACTAGGGATCTCCAGGGATCGGCTCCGACCGGTCGCTACTCCCCTTGTCGGATTCAACGGCTCTAGTACACAACCGCTCGGAACAATCGAGCTTCCAGTTCTCATGGGGACCTACCCTCAGCAGGCCTCTGTGCTCTCCAATTTTATGATCGTAGAGGCCCCATCGGCATACAACGTCATCCTTGGCAGACCGACTCTCAATAGGGCCAGGGCGGTCGTCTCCACCTACAG
This sequence comes from Hydrangea macrophylla, assembly GCA_033977485.1. NCBI lineage: Eukaryota > Viridiplantae > Streptophyta > Magnoliopsida > Cornales > Hydrangeaceae > Hydrangea > Hydrangea macrophylla. The sequence continues at coordinate 68,775,694 of CM066987.1, read as the reverse complement.
CCTGACAGTGAAGTTCCCAACTCCATAGGGGCCTGGATCCTTGCGCGGAGATCAGAGCACCGCCCGCAGTTGTTATGTTAGCTCATTGCGCCGGGGGTCAATAACAGAAACGTTAAATGTCCAGGAAATGGAACCTCGGGACCAGAGAGACATGATAGGACCTGTGGAAGAACTGGAACAAATCATGCTAAACCCTGAATACCCAGACCGCGCAGTCAGCATAGGGTCCCTACTGGAGCCCGTCCTAAAGAAAAAACTGACTCAATTCCTAAGGCAAAATCAAGACGTTTTTGCTTGGAGTCATGAGGATATGCTCGGGATTGACCCCTGGGTCATGACCCATCGTCTCAATGTCAGCCCAAACTGTCGTCCGGTTAAGTAAAAAAGAAGTGGCATGGCCCCCGAGAGACAGAAGGCAGTGAGCGAGGAGATCGAGAAGCTCTAAAGGGCAAAGTCAATTCGAGAAGTCCACTATCCCGATTGGCTAGCTAACGTCGTTCTTGTTAAGAAAAGCAACGGGAAGTGGAGAATGTGCGTAGACTTCACCGACCTCAACAAGGCCTGCCCGAAGGACTGCTATCCACTACCCAGGATAGACCTCCTTATCGACTCAACAACAGGCCACTCACTCCTCTCATTCATGGACGCTTACTCGGGGTATAATCAGATCAGCATTTACCCCGGGGATGAAGAGAAGACAGCGTTCATCACCGACCAAGGCACGTACTATTACAAAGTCATGCCGTTCGGCCTCAAGAATGCCGGGGCTACCTACCAGCGCCTGGTTAACTACATGTTTAAGGACCTCATCGGAAAATCTATGGAAGTGTATGTGGACGATCTTCTGGTTAAGAGTCGGGACGAGTCCGACCACCTAGAGCATCTGGCCGGGGCCTTCAGCATTTTGAGAAAGTTTAAGATGAGGTTGAACCCGGCCAAATGCACCTTTGGTGTCTCATCCGGGAAGTTCCTCGGCCATCTAGTCAGCAGACGGGGAATCGAAGCAAACCCCGAGAAGATCAAAGCTATCATCAACATGCGGTCACCCAAATCAACGAAGGAAGTGCAAAGCCTAGCCGGGCGGGTGGCCGCACTGAACAGATTCATATCCCGAGCTACCGACCGGTGTTTGCCATTCTTCAAAATCCTCCACAAAGCGTTTCAGTGGTCAGAAGAGTGTGAGGAGGCATTCCAAGAACTCAAGAAGTACCTGGCATCCCCTCCTCTGCTCTCGACACCCTTACCCGGGGAAGAATTGTTTCTATACCTGGCAGTGTCACCATCGGCGGTTAGTTTGGCACTTATTCGGGAAGAGCACGGGATACATTTCCCAGTGTACTACACCAGTCGGGCGTTGCAAGGTGCAGAGAGCAGATACTCTCGCATCAAGAAAATGGCCTTCGCCCTCATCACCTCAGCCCGAAGGCTCCGCCCGTATTTTCAGGCCCATGCCATTGTAGTCCTGACCGATCAGCCTCTACGTAGAATTCTCAGTCGGCCAGAGTTGGAAGAGTTCGAAGTAATCTACCGACCCCGGACAGCCATCAAGGGGCAAGCTGTAGCAGACTTTCTGGTTGAGTTTACATACCCCGAAGACCCAGTCGAAGAGTCCGAGCCTCCGGCCTTATCGCCTGGATTAAGTTCCGATGTCCCAACTTGGGTGCTGCACGTGGATGGTTCCTCCAATCAGCAAGGTAGTGGAGCTGGAATCATCTTGACTACCCCCGACGGTATCCAGCTTGAATATGCTTTAAGGTTTGGGTTTCGCGCCTCCAACAACGAGGCCGAGTACGAAGCCCTCTTGGTCGGATTACAATTAGCCACCTTGATGAGTGCGCAACAGGTACAGGGCTACAGCGACTCCTAGCTCGTGGTCAACCAAGTAAACCAAGAATACGAAGCGCGGGAGGACAACATGGTAGCCTACTTGACCCTTGTCCGGGCGGTCTCCAAGAAGCCCCGGGGATTATCCATCACCCAGATACCTAGAGAAGAAAATACCAGAGCAGACCGGCTGGCTCGCATTGCCTCGTCTTCTGAGTCAGACTTGTCCGGGATAAGGATACAATTCCTACCCGAGCTGAGCGTGATCAACTCAGAGGGCATGGAGGTTGACCCGGTCACTTTGGGACCCAGTTGGATGGACCCGTTCGTGACGTTCCTGACGACAGGAAGGCTACCAAATGACAAGGATGAGGCGCGCCGGGTCAAGTACCGGGCGGCGCGATATCACCTCCTTGACGGCATTCTCTACAAGAGGGGATTCACTATCCCGTACCTCTGCTGCGTTCACCCTACGCAAGTGCAAGCAATACTGTTTGAAATCCATGAAGGTGTGTGCGGGAACCACATCGGAGGCCGGGCGCTTTCCAGAAAGGCCCTACTACAGGGTTATTATTGGCCGACCATGGCCCGAGATTCGTAGGAATATGTGCGAAGGTGTGACAAGTGCCAGAAGTACTCTCCCATGATCAACCAACTAAGAGAACTCCAGACGCCAATCCACAGTCCCTGGCCATTTGCCCAGTGGGGAATTGACATTGTTGGTCCCTTACCGACAGGGAAAGGGCAAGTCAGATTTGCCGTGATAGCTGTTGACTACTTCACAAAATGGGCGGAGGCCGAGCCCTTGGCAACGATAACCGAGCAAACATTGGAAAGCTTTGTGGAAAGAAATATCCTCAGCAGGTTCGGTATTCCCCGAGTCCTGATCAGCGATAATGGCAGACAATTCAACACACCCGTCTTCAGGCAGTTCTTCTCGGGCTATGGGATACTAAATCATTACTCTTCTCCCGAGCACCCACAAGCCAATGGTCAAGCCGAGGTAACCAACCGGACAATCTTGCAATCAATCAAGACAAGGCTTGAAGGCGCCAAGGGCCTGTGGGCTGACGAGCTACCAACCCTTCTATGGGCATACCGCACTACACCTCGAGCGGCTACTGGCGAGACCCCGTTCTCCTTAACCTACGGGTTCGAGGCAGTGGTCCCCACAGAGCTCGGGCTGCCAACATACCGGGTGGCCAACTTTAGCGATCCGGACAACGGGGAAGCCCTTAGGCCAGAATTGGACCTAGTGGAAGAAAAAAGAGACCAGGCCTATATGAAGGTGGCCGCCTACAAGCAAAGAGTCTCGCGATATTACAATAGCAAGGTGAAGCACCGTAGCTTTCAAGTTGGAGACCTCGTCCTCAAGGCAATGAACCAGTCTACCCGAATCCCAAGCCACGGAAAGTTGGGGGCAAACTGGGAAGGCCCGTATAAAGTGACTCGGGTCAACCGGTCGGGAACCTACTGGTTACAGAGCATGGACGGGCATGATCTTACTCATCCTTGGAATGTGCAACACCTCCGCAAGTATTATCAGTAGCACCTGATTACGGGAATCTAGTACTATAGGAAAATTCTTTTCTTGTAGCTCTGATGGGGCAACCATTACAGATTACTACTTTTCAAATAAAATTGACTAGTTTGTTTTGAAAATTTATTCTTGTCAGTACCCCATACCATGCAAAAACAAAGAAGGAAAAGACCTCGGGCCTAACCCCGAGGCAACAAAGACCTCGGGCATGACCCCGAGGCAACAAAGACCTTGGGCCTAACCCCAAGGCAGAAAAGACCTTGGGCTCCGAACCCAGGCACAAAAGGACCCTGCAACCACCCATGTTCCAGGTCGATTTCCTATGGCCACTCCCCAACACGCCCTCGCCTTAACAGGACGCCTAGGGCAAGGGGATTGTAGACCTAAACAGGAAATTACTTCAAGCTTCACTTAGGCCGGCCGACAACGGGGCCAAACCCCTAGGTGGCCGACGATGGCGAGCTTCAAATGCCCCTGTGACCACCCATGTCCCAGGTCGGTTCCCTACGGTCACCTATTTCCGTACTCCCACCTTAGCAAAATGCTTGGGGGGCAGGGGAATATTAGGCCAAAACAGGGAATCACACCGGTCGCTACAAGAGCTTGGATGATCTTCCTAAGCGCTTACAGTGATCAGAGATATATCCCGGGTCGTAAAATAGGATACACCTAACCCAGACGGCAATATAGGGTATTCCTATAATACACCGGACGATCCCAGATGCTAGGTAGGGCTAGTCTCTACAGCGCTCCGGGCGATCACCTTTTAGAAAGGTCGGTAAGACTAGGTGTTCTGTTGGTTACGGTCCTAAAACATTTGCTAAGGCAGGTGTTAGGTCGGCCAAAACCGAACGGGTTCTAGCAATTACAAAGGCATAGTGCAGAAAAAGAAAACAGTTAGTGGAGGGGAAATCTGACCTCAGGGGCCTTTTTCATTAATTGAAACAAAATGTACAAAGCTTGGGTGGCAGTTGTAGTAGCCTCCCCACCAAAATAAAAATAAGAAAAGTCCTTGAGAAGGGAGCCTAGGGGTTGTCTACATCAACAATGTCTACATTCTCATCAAATCCTCTCCCAGCCTGCCCCTCCGGTGCAACATCTCCTTCTTGGTCAGCCGGGGCAGTGGCACCCTCAGCCGTGGCAGCGATCCCACGAGCCTCGGCAGCAGCACCCTCAGTGGCCTCGGGTATCATGTCCCAGTAGTCAGAATCCGCACCCTGGTAGGGAGTGGTGTCCAACTCCGGGTGATCTCGGGCCAGCCTCCTCTTCAAGTCCTCGTACCTGAGGAAGAAGCCGTCATCGAAAGCTTCCCCTGGGGGATCGGTTGCTGCCGCCTCCAAGTGCAGAAAAGTTACTTACCAGGTGGGAGATGCTGTATAGCCAAGCCTGAAAACTAGGGGAGATATGCTGGCGCACCTCTCCACCTGACTGGGGAGTAGGCATGGTCTGACCCTCTCTCGGGTCTCCCTAGATTCATCTAGGGACGTCCCGGCGGGAACCTCGGCTCGAGCGGCGGATGTTTCCCCACTACCACCACTCGGGGGGTTATTGTCTCCCTGGGAGCCTGGGCCGCCGATGGGCCATGCCTAAGTCGTCTAAATGGGCGCGCACTACCAGAGGCTTCAATGGCCAGCCTTTTTACGGTCGCCGCGATCCGCTCGGCAGCAGCAGCCTGCAGAGCCCTCAGCCGCTCGGGATCTCTTCTGGGGGCCATCTCTGCAAAAGAGAAATAGCCGTGATGTCAACAACCAGAGTAACAAGGCGTCAAAAGTTAGCCAAAGTCAAATTAAGTGGCAAAACTCGTACCCGGGATGATGCTAGGGAAGATCGGCGCTACGACGGGACGACGGGGTCGGCGGTCGCCTTTCTGGTCTCCTGACCGGGTCAACACGTCCCAGACGTTGACAGGCTGTTCAATCAAGCCCCTGATTCTCTCCTCACAATCCTCCGGGATGTTTCGGAGATTGACAGGCCCTGCTACGAAAACAAACCAAGACGATTAGTTCGAAGTCGTAAAACAAAAGCCTGAAAAGAGGCTAGAGAAGACTCGGGATGGGCTTACCCCTCAACTCCTCTGCCCAGGAAGTCCTCAGTTGACTCCCATGGGTTGGCTCACAGAACCCAGGAGCGGACACTTGGAAGAATTTGTTCTTCCACCCATTGTTGTTGCTCGGGCAGTTGACTATGACCTTCTTCCCCTGCCGAGCCCCTAGGGAAAAGAACCCGGCCTCCCCGTAAACTGGGGACGGTCGGTAAATCCAGAAGAACTCTTGGAGGGTGAGTTCGTACCCGAAGATCTGGGGCCACAAGGAGATGGACCCCATAAGATACCTCCATCCGTTCGGGGCTAGCTGCCCGGGAGCTATCCCCAGGAAGATCAAGACGTCCCGAGCGACAGGATGGAGGGGAACTCGAAGGCCAGCTATGAGGGTGTCCTCGTATAAGGTAACAAAGCCCCGGCGGTAAATGTGAGCCCCGCTGGGGTGGACAGACAAAGAACTATTGTCGGGGATGGCGTACTTACCCCTGATCCGATCAAGGTCCCCGGCACGCAGAGCCGAGGGGATGGACTCGCAGGCGAATGCTACCGAGGAAGCAGATTACTCAGGCGCCTCATCACTTGAACCCCGCGACACCGAGGCAACGGGGGCCTCTTGGTCGGCCTCGTTGACGACATCCTATTGACGCATTTTCTTATCACACCCAAGTGTAGGTGATCGTACAAGTAATAAAGTTCTGGAAGTCCAGGTCGAACCCACAGGGAACGGAATAAAATTTTATAAAGTTAAGTATATAACTATTTTGTCACTAAAAAGAAAATAAAAGATGATGGGTTTTTGTGGGGTTTTACTAAACTACTAATTTTTATATGTTTGCAATAAAAGTAGTTAAAGCTATTTTTTTCTTAACAGTTTATGGTAGAGATTTTAACAGTGCAAAATAAATTAACTAACATACTAGTAAGAAAAGGAAGAAAAATATATATAAACTAATTTTTTGTAAGATAAACTTTTTAGATTTAACAATAGCGAAAGATGGAAATAATACAGATATTTAAGCAAAACTATTATAAAACATGAAATATTAATTAACTAGGGGAAATGATTTAAAGGAATTGGGAATATGCAAACCAACACTAGATCCCACAACTTTTGTGCATTTGAAAAGCATTTGGCATTTAAGACCGCAGAGTCATTCTTTATTTAAAAATAAACTTTCACTAGTCAGGGTCATATCAAGTATGTCAAGTTTGATATGAAACGACATCGTTTGGTTTAAAGAAAAATAAAAAGGCAATTGGGCAGTAGCCAGGTTCGAACCGTGCCCCGCCGCGGACATGGGTTATTCGGCGTCCAGTCCCCACCACTCTGCCACTACACAATTGCCTATCCATTATTGGATAGAAATATATATAAACACATATTTGAAATATTAACTTTGTCATATGAGTTGTTTGAGTATGCTAGGTGTTTTTTATGACAAAAGGCATAGTTTGACAATCCACATAATTAGGCTTTTTATTTCAAATATGTACTCTTTTGAGCCCAATATAGCCATAGTATATAAACATGTTAAATGGTCATAAACTATAGATACATAGATATTTTTGGCCATAAATGGAAAAACAACCCATCTAGATAAATTTGCCCATTTAAGTTTAGTGCACAGAAGCTGTGGTTTCTAAGTTTTTATTACATATCCCCAATTAAAGTTTTAGCCTACCATTTTGGAATTGAAACTGTCTTCCAAATAAAATTTAAAAGATAAATTAAATAGATGTAAACAGTGACTGCTCAATTAAAACTAAAGTTGTAAAACTAAGGTAAGAGTGAAATATAATATTATTATATTATTTTCCTACTTAACATGAACTGGGGTTGAATTTGTGGAATCTGCAAAATAGCAAAGTTTAGTACAACTAGGCTAATAAAATATACATAAATGGAAATACTGAACCAAAAATAAAATACTAAACCTTTGACTTTGGATTCTTGTTGGGTCACAGTGGTTGAACTCCAAGAACACAAATAAGGCCAAACCAAATCCAAATTTACTTTTGGAGTGAGAAGTGAATATGGTGTGCTTGGGGCTTTGGTAGGTGATTACAACAACTACGTGGCTAAGAAATCTGGCATTTAATCGCAAAATTTGTCTTTTAGTGAATGAAAATATTGCTATAAAAATTGGAAATTTGGAATTTCCAACTATTTTAGGGGGCAACTATAAGTACTACTAGACTAGAAATATTAAATCTAAATTTAAATAGGAATATTTTACTACTACAAATTGACAAAGGTCATACAAGAAAACAAATATTTTAAATTTAAGAAATACAGTACATAAAGTTTTGCTACATATTTTTGAACATAAAATCATCAATTACATAAAAGTAAAATTTTACAACTACTAGAACTAGAAAAGGCAAAGAAAAACTAAAGTTTCCTATTTCTAGAGACAATATAAAGTGCTCACATAATAACCTCCCGTAAACTATTCTCTCCAAACTGTGATTGTGAACTGTGTTGTTCCTCTCGTTGGCTCTGCTATATAGACGAATTTTGAAAGACGAAGCATCATTGCGTTCGTCAGCTGGTAAGTTTTTCTTCGCGTGATCTTCATTTGTCTTCGGCCTCTGACATGCCTTTGATTTTCCACTCCTGCAGCAAAAGAAAAGTGAGGGAGAAAGAAATGATGTAAAAAAAATAATAATAAAAAATTTGTTGATGACAAAACATCACCATCCACTGTTTGGATGGTGATGTTTCTTTGACCTTTTTTTTTTTTTTTTTTCTTTTTTTTTTTTTTTACAAGAAAGTTTTGGACGTAAATGTTAAGTGTTTGAGCATATGGGATATACTGTGGTGTGGTTACTACTTCTTTCCTTCCCTTTATTTCACTTCATTTTTACTTAAACGTATAAAATGTGTAAAAACAAATAATTACATGCATTTGAGTGACATCACTGTTAAATTATATTAATTCAAATATGCATGTAAAACTAGGAATTTGGGGGATTAAATTAGCATTATGTCTATTATATTGGCACACGAATGTGCAATATTCAATGTTTGTCACACCTCTCAACTAACTTATTGCTAGTCCCTAGCAATGAAGTGAAAAGAGAAATTGCTCTAAATTTTTTTTATTAAAAGGTAGGAATAAACTAAGGAAAATAAAATTACCTAACTCACTGTCGCAGGAATCGCGATTGCATTTAGCGTATGCAACAAGCCGTTAAACCCCTAGGTTACCCCTAGTGGACGAGTGTTGTCTCGTGAGGGTTTGCAGTGAATATACCCACAAAATTCATTAAATATATATATATATATATTTTTTAAATGTAAAAATAAAATGAAATAAAAATAAAGGTAGATTTTCTCCTTTTACAACAGATAAGATTAAATTTGGCAATAAAATGAAATTTTCAAGTATGTAATAGTAATGCAACACATATACTCACAGTTTTGTCAATGGTAACATTTTTTATACTCTTTAAACTCACAGTGTGTACTTGAAAAATCAAGCAACTGATCTTAACTTCAAAGTTTACATAACTATTAACAGTCATAAAACTTGTAGTTTTAACTCAAATCTCACTAGGATTTCACTCTTTTAAGGAGAAACTCTCAGAAACCGGTGTAGAGAACATCTCACTTGGTAGGGAAGCAAAGATAGAGGAATTGCTTCCAAATTTTTTTTATGACTCAATATATAGGCATTTGGAGTACAATAAGTCTCATGAAAGAATACTTAGCATTAGAAGAGCGATCTACCGTGGAGAACATCCTTATCACTTAAATTTAAAAATCAATTTCTTTTAAATCATTAGGACTTTGACTGGTAGGTTAGAAATTAAGATGAGTAGGAGATTTGGGGTGTATTTGTTCTAAGCATGTGATTGGAGTGTTTGCGCAATTCATTCCAACCTCTTCTTTTCTTCTCCTTTTTTTTATCATATGTACAGTCTTTTTCTTTCTTTCTTTTTTTTTTTAATAGTTTCTCATTCTTTTTTTTTTTTTTTGAAATCAACTCCTTTCTTTCTTTACCACTTCGTGCAACATCATTACAGTCCAATCACATACCTAGATATAGAAGTGAGGTTTGTACTCCCAGGTGGAGCAAGGTATGATTCGGATAGAACTGAAAATAAGGTAATTTTTTAGGTGAAGGGGGGTGCATTTGAAAGAAAAGATGACCTAAATCATTTTAAAAATAGATTGACTTTGTTCATTTAAGCAATTTAGACGTTCTAATGGTAAATCCTGAACGTTCTCTTCTAATGATCAGTCAAAGAAAAATAATGAGACTTTCAACGAGTGATATGATAAAGAGAATAAAATGAGACTGAAAAGAAATAATAACCCTCATAAAGGAAGATTGGCACAAAAGCTCACATGGGTTAATTAGTTTCCACTACTTGTTTTTAAACTGTATAGTTTATGCTTACTCATCCATTTAGATTCAGAAAATATTTTCACACTGTTTCAAAATGTTTAATGTTTAAAGAGTTTCTAGCATTTGAAAATAGTAAAACATGTGACAATGTGTTGTATGCTATTAACATACCCAAAATAACATTAACGTGTCAAATTTATCTTATATAAAGTAAAAGAAAAACTTCTGAAAAATCCTAAACATATCCACTAAGTTGGATACATATATGGTGCAACTAGTATCCTCTGCACCTATACAAAAGAGGCTACTCAATCCGGAGCGTCCAAGTTGTCATGATTACCCATTCACCTCTAGTAAAAGAGATGAGTCTAGAACTACTAGCAAGCTAAAAACATCAGTAAGAGGCTAAGAGATAACTCTAGCTTTACTTAGTTTTTCGCTACCTCTAGGGACATTCACCGCACTAGACATATCTGGTGATGCTTGGATCATGCAAATTACTCCTATCGAACCAGCTAATGAAAACCAGATGTACACGTAGGATCATTTTAAAGTCTGACCTGACTGAAAATTATTGACTGTACAAAAACTAAAAATAAAAATAAAAAGAAATGAGGGATGGGAAAACAAAATTTATTTGGGTATCAAAGGATCCAGTCCTCTTTCTCAACCAAAATTTTCTTTTGTTTTGATTTGAATTGTCTTTTGTAACAGTAGTAAACTTTAAAAGATGTGCCATTATGAGCAATTAAACCAGGACATTCTTCTCTATAACAATTCAAACACCATCCTAACCTTTTAGCTTTCCTTTTGATGGCATAAAGGCTAGTGCCAGCAAAGGGTTTCTTCTGCTCAGAAACAATTGAGCGACCCATTAACGTCTGGTCATCGACTATTGGATCCATTTTTTATACTCTCAGCCAATAAGAGAGGTTAGATTCAACCCTCCACTCTTTCCAACTATCAACTAAGATCTAATTAAAGAGAGCTTAGAGGGGGGGTGAGTGGGAATTTTATTTAAAACTAAAAATATTTATATATAAAAATACATTTAAATATATACATTCAAAAACTAATTTTTTTTTTAAACAAAAAAAAAAACTAGAAAACTACATTTTTCTCTCTCTCTCTCTCTCTTTTTTTTTAGAAAAGTACAAGACAGCGTATCATTACAATAACAATAATAAGGAAAATTATGGTATAAACTTCGAAAATCATAAGAGCGGTGACGTGTTCGTCATTCATTTTTTTTTTTTTAATTAAAAGAAACAGAAAACTTGGATTTTTTTTTTTTTAACAAGGGCAACGCAGCATTATCATCACAGCAATTAAGAAAATGATAAGGTAAAGTTCAAAATACATAAGACCAATAGCTATCACGTCGTCCATTTTTTTTTTTACAAAGAAATGGAAAAATATCACCTGTCTCTTGAAAATCTGAAAATCTGGTAGGGCCGTAGATCGAGTGATATTTCCAAGCTTCTTTGGTGCGTGAGTACCTACAACTTATGGATATCATTTTTGTTATAATGGAAAATAGAGAAAAAAAAAATAAAAATAAAAATCTAAAATAAAAATAAAAATATAAGTTGAATCGGAAAAATAGAGAATAAATCAAAACCAAGCTTTTCTCTGGATTATAGATCTTACCTTTAGTGATCAGTAGAGTGGATCTTGATTTTGGATTGAAGAAAATTAAAAAAAATGAGAGATTGAGAGAGATCGAGAGATTGGGGGAAGAGAGTGAGAGAGTTGCAGAGAGTGAGAGAGAGAGAGCACGGCGAGAGAGTGAGAGGAAGAAGAAAAAGAAAGGAAAAAGAGAGATAGGGAAAAGTTTTTATGGTTCAAAGCCCTATATAAAGTCATTTTCTCTTTTTCAGTGTATCTCTCTCTAGAGACACTAAATAAATTTTTTTTTTTTTTATGAAATAAAGATAAAATAAATAAACAGGTGTTAATCGTGAAACCGTCCCCCCCAACTGAGTCTGACATTGTCCTCAATGAGTGAGATGAGAAAAAGAAGCTAAGGATAACACCTGTAATAAAAAGAAATAAAAAAAAAGATAGAATAATAATGACCAAATTAACTTATATATAAAAATAAATATACAATCACTGTGTTGAGTTAAAGTTATCAAGAATTACTGTACAATTGACCTTTTGAACTGCAGTTTCAAAGGATCGATTTTGTATTCAAATTTTGCTATCTGGCAGTTTTAGCAACATACTTTTTTAAACTAATCAATACTTTTGGTGTGCCTTTTTTTATTTTGGACTATAATGGGATAGTTTAAACATACAATTTAATCAGTACAATTTTTGAGATAGCATTATTTGAGATTTGTAAGACTTGATAAAAATCAGAACTCATAAAATAATAAGTGTAAGTGGTTCTGATACTTAAAACACAATGATGATTTATTTATATTTTATTCATATATAAAAAGAAAAGTACAATTACAATAAAAATAAAGACAGGATAACATATCTAGACGTTGACTGGGATTATTGCTCATGAAAGGTGATTATTTCGAGGTCTAGGACAGTAGACTCGAAATCTCAGGTGGATGTCATAATCACATACGTCGGAGTCATCATATACTGTTATTTCCATGAATATACTATATCTGACAATGACTCTTTCAGGCATGAATTGTTCAATGAAGACAGGGATTAGAGATGTCCCCCATTCGAGTAGGAAAAAGAACCAATCCCTTTGAAAGGCGTACCTTAACATTTCCCTGTTAACAACTCTAGTTAACAAACGGCCCCATCCAAAAATTATGTCATTATCATCATAAATGGGGAATTGTACTAGGGATGTTAAGTATCGCTCCCATTCATTTTCTTCATATTCATGATATAGTTCTTGGAACACCTCATATTGAGCTTGTTCCCATTCATCGTAGTTGGTGCTAATGTTCTGCCAGTCATCTAATCCATCAAATATTGGCTCACCATCCCACTCCCTAGGTTGGTCAGGTTCCACTAAATAATCAATTTCTTCATCAGTGTCGTAAATTCTATCGACAGACTTAGCATAGAACATTTCATCCTCGTCAGAGTCCATGAGATATTCAAATCTTAGGGGTGTATCATCATCTGACGAAGTTCTATCCTCTGGAGGATAGTTGTTATTGTTAGACGAACTGGCATGGTTTATACTCATTCTTGCAGTTCTGCGATGATTAGATGGGTTCATATCTCTTTGTTACCTGTAACATCAGATAATATGTTATAATTCCTGAAAAATATTAAATAGTAAAAAAAATAATAAAAATGAAATTCCTACTATGTACAATTCTAATCATGATTTATGAATTTAAGAGGTATCACAGTTGGGGTCCTCCAAAGGAAAGGACTCCAATTCAGTTTCAAAATCTCCTAAGAATGGTTTTAATTTATGCCTACTGACTTTAAATGTATTACCATCTTTAGGGTCTTCAATCACGATAGTTCCATAAGGATAAATATTTTTTACAATATATGGACCAGTCCATCAAGATTTCCTTTTTCTTTTAATAAGATGCAGTTTTGAGTTATATAATAGAACTTTTTGCGCGGGGGTAAATCTTTGATAAACAGGAGTATTAAGACATTTTTCTGTAGAGTACCCCATCATATAACATGTACTGCAAAGTTCTAATTTATTTTTAGATAGAGGAGGATTAGTTTTCTCCAGTTTAACAGATATTAGCTTGCGAGTTAATTCTTCAATTTTTATAACTAATTCATCTTCAGTTTGTGATTGCTGTGATTTTTTAGCCTTTTCTTTCGTAGCATTTTCTTCTTTTTCCCTTTGTGGAGCGTCTTTGCTAAGCCAATCAAAATATGATTCAGCTTCGTCAGCATTTTTAAAAAATTCCCCTTGATACATGGCTTCAATTATTTCCCTTGACTCTGGATCTAATGTTTCATAGAAGTAATTAATTATACGCCATTTTTTAAATCCATGATGTGGACAGGTTTGTAGGAGATCTACAAAAAATTCACAGTCTTTAATGCATGGTTCCTTCTCCTTTTCAGTGAAAAGTTTATATTCTCGCATCAAACAATAAGTTAAATTCATTTGATAGAATTTATTTAGAAATGATTGGTTCATATCTGGCCATGAAGTTATAGATCCAGGGTGGAGAGATAAAAGCCAAGATTCAGCTTCATCTTTTAAAGAAAAAGGAAAAAGTTTGAGATAGATTATCTCGATAGGACAAGTTTGATCAAACGTTTCACAAACTTCTTCAAATTCACGAATATGGACATAAGCATATTCTTTCTTAATTCCGTGGTAAGTTGGTAAGCATGGTAGCATGTTATATTTAAAATGAAAATTTCCTGTATGTCTAGGTAGTGTGATGCAAGAAGGAGTGATGATTTGTTCTGGCATAAATATACCACGTAAAGACCATCGCTCACGTTATGATAAAACAGGTTGTGGTATATTATTCCCATGATCATTATGAGTATCATCAGTTATTCCTTCCATGCCTTCTATTTCAGTCATGATTCTAGGAAAATGTATACTAAATGATTTACTTAGAAATATTAGAATTATGTGGTACTTGATATAAAGCTTCAGTAGTATCTAAGGACATAAGAAGTAAGTGAAAACTAACTGATAAAAATATTATTATGATTATTATTAGCTAAGTAAAAAAAATAAAACTCTTTTTTTTTTTTATATATATTTATTTTTTAGAAGATAGGCTTATATATATATAAATAAATGCTTTTTTTTTTAGAAGATGCACAAGTACATATATATAAATATATATATATATTTATATATATTTTACAAGGAAAGAAATTATATATAGTTTTTTTTTTTTTTTAATTTAATATATATTTTTTTATGTTATCATTTTTTCTTATAAAAAGAAAACTAGATTATTTATAAGGTAGAATATATATATATATAGATATAGATATAGATGTAATAGGAGAAAATAGTTTTAAACCTAACTTATTTATTTATTTATGTTTATTAACCGATCCCCGGCAACGGCGCCAAAAACTTGACGACATCCTATTGACGCATTTTCTTATCACACCCAAGTGTAGGTGATCGTACAAGTAATAAAGTTCTGGAAGTCCAGGTCAAACCCACAGGGAACGGAATAAAATTTTATAAAGTTAAGTATATAACTATTTTGTCACTAAAAAGAAAATAAAAGATGATGGGTTTTTGTAGGGTTTTACTAAACTACTAATTTTTATATGTTTGCAATAAAAGTAATTAAAGTTATTTTTTTCTTAACAGTTTATGGCAGAGATTTTAACAGTGCAAAATAAATTAACTAACATACTAGTAAGAAAAGGAAGAAAAATATATATAAGCTAATTTTTTGTAAGATAAACTTTTTAGATTTAACAATAGCGAAAGATGAAAATAATACAGATATTTAAGCAAAACTATTATAAAACAGGAAATATTAATTAACTAGGGGAAATGATTTAAAAGAATTGGGAATATGCAAACCAACACTAGATCCCACAACTTTTGTGCATTTGAAAACCATTTGGCATTTAAGACCGCAGAGTCATTCTTTATTTAAAAATAAACTTTCACTAGTCAGGGTCATATCAAGTGTGCCAGGTTTGATATGAAACGACATCGTTTGGTTTAAAGAAAAATAAAAAGGCAATTGGGCAGTAGCCAGGTTTGAACCGTGCCCCGCCGCGGACATGGGTTATTCGGCGTCCAGTCCCCACCACTCTGCCACTACACAATTGCCTATCCATTATTGGATAGAAATATATATAAACACATATTTGAAATATTAACTTTGTCATATGAGTTGTTTGAGTATGCTAGGTGTTTTTTATGACAAATGGCATAGTTTGACAATCCACATAATTAGGCTTTTTATTTCAAATATGTACTCAATATAGCCATAGTATATAAACATGTTAAATGGTCATAAACTATAGATACATAGATATTTTTGGCCATAAATGGAAAAACAACCCATCTAGATAAATTTGCCCATTTAAGTTTAGTGCACAGAAGCTGTGGTTTCTAAGTTTTTATTACATATCCCCAATTAAAGTTTTAGCCTACCATTTTGGAATTGAAACTGTCTTCCAAATAAAATTTAAAAGATAAATTAAATAGGTGTAAACAGTGACTGCTCAATTAAAGCTAAAGTTGTAAAACTAAGGTAAGAGTGAAATATAATATTATTATATTATTTTCCTACTTAGCATGAGCTGGGGTTGAATTTGTGGAATCTGCAAAATAGCAAAGTTTAGTACAACTAGGCTAATAAAATATACATAAATGGAAATACTGAACCAAAAATAAAATACTAAACCTTTGACTTTGGATTCTTGTTGGGTCACAGTGGTTGAACTCCAAAAACACAAATAAGGCCAAACCAAATCCAAATTTACTTTTGGAGTGAGAAGTGAATATGGTGTGCTTGGGGCTTTGGTAGGTGATTACAACAACTACGTGGCTAAGAAATCTGGCATTTAATCGCAAAATTTGTCTTTTAGTGAATGAAAATATTGCTATAAAAATTGGAAATTTGGAATTTCTAACTATTTTAGGGGGCAACTATAAGTACTACTAGACTAGAAATATTAAATCTAAATTTAAATAGGAATATTTTACTACTACAAATTGACAAAGGTCATACAAGAAAACAAATATTTTAAATTTAAGAAATACAGTACATAAAGTTTTGCTACATATTTTTGAACATAAAATCATCAATTACATAAAAGTAAAATTTTACAACTACTAGAACTAGAAAAGGCAAAGAAAAACTAAAGTTTCCTATTTCTAGGGACAATATAAAGTGCTCACATAATAACCTCCCCTAAACTATTCTCTCCAAACTGTGATTGTGAACTGTGTTGTTCCTCTCGTTGGCTCTGCTATATAGACGAA
The DNA here is from genome assembly GCA_033977485.1 of Hydrangea macrophylla. Classification (NCBI taxonomy): domain Eukaryota; kingdom Viridiplantae; phylum Streptophyta; class Magnoliopsida; order Cornales; family Hydrangeaceae; genus Hydrangea; species Hydrangea macrophylla. Next base: position 68,759,042 of record CM066987.1, on the reverse strand, counting down.
TTTTGAAAGACGAAGCATCATTGCGTTCGTCAGCTGGTAAGTTTTTCTTCGCGTGATCTTCATTTGTCTTCGGCCTCTGACATGCCTTTGATTTTCCACTCCTGCAGCAAAAGAAAAGTGAGGGAGAAAGAAATGATGTAAAAAAAATAATAATAAAAAATTTATTGATGACAAAACATCATCATCCACTGTTTGGATGGTGATGTTTCTTTGAACTTTTTTTTTTTTTTTTTTTTTTTACAAGAAAGTTTTGGACGTAAATGTTAAGTGTTTGAGCATATGGGATATACTATGGTGTGATTACTACTTCTTTCCTCCCCTTTATTTCACTTCATTTTTACTTAAACATATAAAATGTGTAAAAACAAATAATTAAATGCATTTGAGTGACATCACTGTTAAATTATATTAATTCAAATATGCATGTAAAACTAGGAATTTGGGGGATTAAATTAGCATTATGTCTATTATATTGGCACACGAATGTGCAATATTCAATGTTTGTCACTCGTCACTGGATACTCGGGCTGGGATTCGGGCCTCGCTGTGATGATCAAAGTGGGAACCTGAAGGTAGGCCTAAGATGGTGTCGGGCGAGCCCGACCGAAACATCTCACTCTCTGACCGGGAAGCGGAGTTGAAATCGGAATGTTCCATCTCTCGTATCCCCGCGGAAGGGAGAAGAAGAAGGACACAGCCTGAGTACGGGTCAAAGGCTCCGAGCCGGACGTATAGGGGGGGAAGGACCACCAACTTAAAGGGCAAAAAATAAAGCGTCCTCAACACTAAGTGGCACTCTCTCAGAACTACTCCGAAGACACTCGAGCGCTCTAACAACCCTAAGGAGCCCCCTGCCCTAAGGAAGAAACAGAACCTGAGGAAGAAAAAATCCCACTTGTGTTCTAACTTAAGGAGGTTCGCTCTCTCCAGTCTCGCTCAGAAAAGAGGAAAAAATGGGACATGGAAAGAAGAAAAAGAAGGACTTACAAAGTTAGGTGTAGAAAAGGGGGCTCGGGAATCTTGCACGGGATTGCTCTGACTCTTAAGGCGCTCGGTGGTCTAAATCTCTGCAGTAAAGGGTCGGAGAAATGGGCAAAAGTCCTTTATATAGAACCCAGGGACGGCCCAGATCAAAGGGAATCCAACGGCTCGTGCGTTTTCCCGCCCAAAGTGGCCGACAGTTGTCACTTCGGGCATGCGAACCACTACCTCAAAAGGCGCGTGCATTGAATGCATGACGGAGACGTTTTAGTTACCACGGAGATGATTCAGTTACTCCCAAGCTGGCATCGTTGGATCCTAACCAGATCAATGGCCAGCCGACACGTGGCAAAGCCAGGACCCGGGCCGCAAGTCACCGCTCGGTTTGTACCCCGATTGATCATCTCGACCGGTTTCATACGGCTGGGGTTCCAGTCTAGTGCCGAATGGCCCGTCATGGGCGGTTTTAATTTTTAGATTCGCATCGGATGAAGCGCCAAACCATCGTAAAAGAAACGAGCCATCACGAGCCAGGCATTGGCAATCGCAAACGACACAATCAACGATAAAGGAAAGGTGGCCTCCAAGGACCTTTTTTTATTAATAATAGCATTTTGTACAACGGGAGGTAGTTTTAGTAACCTCCACGGCCAAAAAAAAAAAAAAAAAGAGGAAAAATTCTTCAGGTCTCCTTGCCACCAGCTCTTTGACGGTGAGCTCCAAGGCATGAAAATCCACCTCCCGCACAACGGAGTCCGTCTGCAGTTGGGCGCTCTATTTCTCCACCTCCTGCAGGCGACCCTCCAAATTGGCAAGGGAGAGGCCTGTCCATGAGCTAGGCACATGTAGACCGGCAGGTGTTTCGAGCCGACTCCTCTTCGGTGGGGGTTGAGACCCTTCCCCAAACACTTTTTCTTTGCCCTTCTTGGTCGGGCCCGGTTGCGGATCCGTGTCCTCGGATGAGGATGAACCAAAGCTGGTGGTCAGAGCGATAGATCCTTCAGGCTTGGAGGCCCCCCTCTCATGGTGCGCGGGCCGGATGCCATGGACCGAGTATAACGGCGCGATCCTGAGGCGGCCGTATTAGGAGCTGCGAGGGGAGCTTCGCCGCTGGCCTGACCAGCAGGTTCCCCGATCAAATCGGAAAAGCTTAAGCCGACTTCTACCGCTCGGTTGATCGCTTCCATATCAGCCACAGAAGAAGCAACGTCACGGAAAGCGGTGAAGGACATCTTGCAAAGCTCGGGATTGAAGTTTGCAGGGGGGCAGAGGAAAGGATCCGTCAGCCAATTGCCAGAGACAACGACCCAAGGATACTGACGCCAGTGTTTGTTGTCAAACTCCAGCCCACGGATAAGGTGTTTCCCCTCCGCACCAATGCGTAAGTAAGGGTCCCCGCGATCGATCCCTAAGACGTAGCACTTGGCGATGTCAACCGAGCGGAGGAGTAGCCCAAGCCGCTGGTTCAGTGCCGAAACACCCCAGAGAAGGCGGGCAACGTTCGGACGGCACCGGGACAGCGGAATGCGCAACCCCTGTAATAAGTCACAGAAGAGGGCAGGTAAAGGGAAGCGTAGCCCCACTATAAACAGTAGGTAGCTGCTGATGATGACTGAGGGAAAGGCCACCTCTTCCCCTTCGATGTGAGGACGGACCCCGACGTCGTCAGGGATCTCGCAGTCCCTCCAAAAAACTCCAAGTCCGTCGTCGGAGGACAGATCAACATGAGAAGCCATTGGTGAGTAGTTTGGATTGTAAGAAAGTATTGGGAGGAGAGCTCGGGAAAGCTGTGTTCTCGGAAATCGCTCGATATACTCGATCTTAAACAGTGGGAATATTTTGAATGAGCAAGTACACTTTATATAGAAGTCATGGACGGCTCGGATTGAAGATGATCCGACAGACCAGACGCTCTCCCGCCAAAAGTAGGCCACAGTTGTCGTCTCGGGCACGTGAGGGGTTACCTAAAACAGCGCGCGCATTAAATGCGTGACATGACGGTCCTGTTGCCACGCGACTGGTTGGTTACATCCGAACTGATTCCGCTGGACCATGACCAGGCCAATTGATCACTGACACGTGGCAATACTCATATCCGGTCTCTAACCTGAACCAGTCGGTAAATCCACCGAGCGACCTGGAGTGTGGACCCCACCTCGAGCCACACCCCCGAGCGGCACCCAGGTGGTTTCCGAGGTAATACAGATTTTCGAATCCTCACCCGATGACGCATCCAGTCAGTTCCAAAAATGGGGGCAGCTGATACGTCCGGAAATATCCTACTAAAGCTCAACCGCCACGTGAAGAGAGCCTGGGGCCCGCGCCCCGCATCAGACGTCATTGCTCGGGATCATCAGCTGGCCTGGGTGTAAGAAGCGGCGACTCCTCAGGAGGTACAGCTCGGGTGGAACTTTCCGGGCAGTTTCCTTATGTGGCCAGGACTCTATTAAGGAAAGATGAGTAGTTTCCCAAACCACTTAGGAAACTCTCCTAAAATCATGCCAATCTATTGTAATTAGGTTAGGTTTCCTAATCTAACTAACTTACCATGTAAGGGTGGACTCTTGCATCTATAAAAGAGCCCACCTCCCCTGTCAAAAGGGGCTGTCAACTATCCTCTCTGAGCATACAAGCACTGAGAGAACTTACCATCTGCACGCATATACCCGATCGGTATTACTGGGAGTGCCACCCGTCCTTGTTGGCTCACTAGGCCTGCCAGTGATCTGCTAGTGAGAAGCGCCTAGACGCAACCGTGGATGTAGCTCACCTCGTTAACGGGACCGAACCACATACAAACCTCTTTTTACTTTATTTTCCTGCATAAGTCTTGCATACCAATTTTCGGCTTCATAAGGAAATGATGGTAAGCCCTCTTTATTTGCCACCGACCGATAAATGATAAATTTCCTTAGTTTGCCCCCTTGAGCTATTAAAATGCCATTTCTTTCTTTAATCACCATTATCCTTTTTTTTGCTCCACCTTGACAAACTTGGAGTTCCCCACTGATAGATTTGTCAACTGTTAGTGGTGATAAGGCGACGTATTGATTAAGAAGAAGAAGAAAACAAGATGATGTTTGGGGTAGTACCTTGTTATTCAATGAACATTCATTTTAAAAGCAATGAAAAGGAAAAGAATAAGGTTGAAAAAAAAAGCAATGAAGAAAGAAAAAAAAATAAAAGGAAAGAAATTAAAAAATATACGAAAAGAAGAGAATGAAAAGATGAAGTTGGTAGAAGAGAAGAATGAAAGAAATCGAACATGCCTTATAATGCCATTCTAAAACTACCTAATTAATCCTTTTTATCCTTTCTCATTACCTGAGCCACATTACAACCGTTGAAAAGTCCTATTTGATCCTAGAAACATGGTTTGGATATATAAACGATGGGAGGGGGATTAAAACATGGTAACGATTCACTTTTCTTGACTATTAGCGTCTTATCCATGAGACTACTATTCTTTCATGTCATGAGTCTTTTTTGAGTCATATGTGAGCATTTCTCATTTTGAAAACATATTTCCTTTGCTCCCATATATTACAAAAATTACACCTGTTTCTAAGTGTTTCATTTGAGAGTGTAATTGACATTGTGAGATTCGTAATCGAGACATAGTTAAATGGTAATCCGAGTTATATTCCAAGTTCATGACATGTGCGTGTTCATTTGACTACCATATCAATTTGACTATTGATTTATACGATGCATGTGCTTGGGATTGTTTTTCATGACTTAGGTGGACGTTTCATTATGTTTCTTTATGTTCGTTATTCTATTTCAAATCTTTGTCTTATGATAAGAAGTATTGAACATTATATTTTTCGTTTTAATATTAAAAGAAAAAAAAGTTTTTAAATTGATAAGTTAATAAAGATGGCTGTGGGTAACTTGTTGACGAGAACCCTCACGAGACTTCACTCGTCCTACTAGGGACACCTAGGGGTTTAAAAGGCTTGTTGCATGTGCTAAATGCAATCGCGTTGCCTGCGACAGTGAGTTAGGATATTTGAATTGTACTTCAGTTTTATTTTTATGTTTTTTTGCTCGAGGACTAGCAAAATGTAGGTTTAGGGGTGTGATCGGGAGAGAACAAATCCTAATTATACGCCTTAATTCACATTTGTTAGTACTTTTTTATCTTATTTTTGTATATTTTTACTTTGTATTCTATTTTCTGTCAGGATTTGGAGAAAAGGATTCCAAGCTAAATGGGGTGAAAAAGCAGAAGAAAAGAAGCTAAAAAAACCACATCGCACGCGCGGTCCGCTCGCGTGAAAGACCCGAAATCGCGCGAGCGACCCGCTCGCGCGACCTCCCAGAATAGCGCTCGCGCGGCCCGCTCGTGCGACCTATGCAAAAAAGTGAAAATACATATTTCAGTGTATTGAAGACTCCTATGCGAACGAAATTGCCTAATAACATCTGGAAAGCTAAATACAGCAGTTTTAGTGCGAATTGGGTTAAGAAAGCTTCCAAACTTGCTCCAAATCTATAAATACTCAATTATAATTCAATTCTTAGGTTGACAATTAACATACACACAATATATAACCATACTTTCAGCCATTGAAGAGAGGAAATGAAGGAGAAGAAGAAGAAGACCAAGGATTTCCATGGCTTCCTCCATCAACCTCTTACCGTTCATCAATTCTATGGATAATTAAACTCAAGATCTAGGATTTCAATGAAACCCTAGCCAAGTAATAGGGTGTATTTTATGTTTTTATTTTAGTTTTATTATGTATTGATGACAGTTACATGTTCTGAGGATTTTTATAAATGAATCGTGCTCTTATTGATTAAATCGTTACTTTCAAAGTTTACTATTGTCTTAGATCTATTTTGATGGTAGTGTGCTCAATGATCTATGCTTGCTGTACTTGTTTAGATTATTTACATGTAATGGTGCTTAAATTGAATTGTGCTATCAAGTATCCAAATAGTCCATGCTTAGATTAGACGGATTATACCACAACCCTAGTTTAGTGTGGGATAATTCGTGCTAACCGAAGATAGATTATGTTGGTGCTTGAACCATAATTATTTTCTTGACGGAGGAATTGGGCTTGTAGCTACAATTCCCCATTATCATCCAACTTAATAAGCTAAAGTAATTCATAAATACCCTTATTACGAAGCTAGTGGTGGATTTGCAATCCTAGGTTCCTTAAACTTATTATAAAAACAAATATTTAATTGCTTTCATAATTTAGATTTACTTTTATTGTTATTAGTTTAATTCAAATTAAATTCAAAATCCGTTTTTCTTAATTAACAAAATTTAGTTTTTAAAAAATTAAAGTGCGTAGTATTCAATCTCTGTGGGTTTGACCTTTATTTCCACACTGCAAATCTTTTGAAAGTAAAGCATAAGTAAGCATACTTTTATATCTTGATTTTGACGAGATCTCTATGAATATGCACTTTTCACCTTTAATCATCGTCATCCTCCTCTGGTGCCATCTATGGCTCCTCAGGGTGCTCATCATCATCACCCTTGGGGTCCACTCCATCCTCTTGAATATCTCCCTCTACTGGTACGGCTAGCTATGGGGTAGACTCCTCTGGTGGTGGCACTAGCACTGGCACATCTAGCTAAATTTGGTGCTCCAGCTCTTACACTGGTACTAGAGCTGGTGCTAGAACTGGAGGCCATGGTGCAGGTGGTGCCTGTGTAGGGTCAACTAATATGGCTTGCAGCTCAGCGACATGGAAATATTCGTCATGGAAAATCATCTGACCCATCTCAAAATAAATCAGATCCAAAGTGCAGGCACGATGTGGTGCTCCCATACAAATCATGTCTGGATGAAGCAGTCCTTGTACGTGCATGACGATGCTGTACTAATGCTTTTTCTTATCAACGCCCAAATATAGGTGATCGTTCAAATAATAAAATTATGGTAAAGACCATGTTGAACCCACAGGAAATGGCAAAAAGATTAATTAAGATAGGTAGCAACTATTTTTGTCCCTAAAAAGAAAATAAAAGATGAAGGATTGATTTTTTTTTTTTTTTTTTTTTTTTTTGGGGGGGGGGGGGGGGGGGGGGGGGGGGTGGGTATTCTAAACTAGTGATTTTTTTTATGCTTCTGTAGTAAAACTTAACAAAAGGCCATTTTTGGAGTAGTTTACAGTAAGATTTAAGCATAATAAATGAAAAGTAAACGAATCAAAATACTAGTAAGAAAAGCAAGAAAAAGAGATAAGAACTAGATTTACTTTATACATGAGAAGAACTTCTTAGATTTTATTCTAAAGTGAAAGATGGAAATAATCTAAATATTTAAGCTAAGTTATCTAGAAATATTAAATATTAATTAACTTGGGAGAAATGATGTAGGAGGATTGGGAATATGTAAACCAACGCTAAATCACTCAACTTTTGTGCTTTTGAAAGGGTTTGGCATTTTTAAATAATCAAGTTGTTCATTGTTTGAAAATAAATTTATAACAATTGAATTCATATTAAGTTTGTCATGTTTGATATAAAATGACATCATTTGGTTTAAAGAAAAACAAGGAGCAATCGGGCAGTAGCTAGGTATGACCTCAAGCCCGTGAACGTGAGTAACTCAGTACTCAGTCCCCACCACTCTGCTACCACACGATTGCCTGTCCAATAATGGATTGAAATATATATATATATATATATACACATACTTGAAACATAAGCTTCATTAAACAAATAATTTTGTATGCTAGTTAGTTTTTGGGACAACTAACATAGTTGATAATTCATAGAATTAGGTTCTTGTTTCAAATACGTAATTCTTGAAGTCCATTATAACAATGGTCCATAAATATGTTGAAATTCATAAACCATAGGTATATTTTATCCAAAAATGGAAGAACAAATCAATTATTTAAATCTGCTTGGTTAAGAAATAGTTCACAAAAGTTTTGCTTTCTAGGATTTATTGCATATTTCCAACTAAAGGTTTAGCCTAACATGTTGGAATTGAAACTATCATCGAAATAATTTTTTTTTAAAAAAGATAGATGTACACAATCGCCATTTTAACTAAGTTTTGAGATTCTAAAAATAGGAAAGTAGTAATAATTAAATAAGTACAATTGTTCTTCACTAACTTGTTTTGAGGTTGAATTTTTAGAATCTGCAAAATAACAAAGTATGAGTACAACTAAGATAATGTAAGATAAGTGAAGTGAAATAATACATCAAAATGAGATACTAAACCTTCAACCATGTATTTTTCTAAATCACAGTGGATGAACTCCAAGAACACGTTCAAGAACAAACCAAATCCTAACTTAATTTGGAGATGGAATATGGATATTTTGGGTATTCTAGAGCTTCACTCAGTGATTATAACAATTATGTAGCAAAGAAAACCAGAATTTACTAGCAAATTTTGTCCTATAGTGAATGAAATTTTGTCACAGAAACTTAAAATTTGAGATTTCAAACTACAATAGAGAGATACTACAACTACTAATTAACAAAGTAACATCAAGAAAACTAAAATTTGGAAACTAATTTTTCATAAAGTAAATAAAATTTATTACAGAAACTTGAGTTTTGAAATCAAAACTTACAACAAAGAGGGTTTGTTTTACAACTTTTAGAACAAGAATAAAAGTAAAAACATAAATTTCTGCTCCTAAGGAACACTCTTGATGGTTGTGGCTCACATGGTGATTTGGCTATGGAAGTTGTTCTTCCTTGGCTCCCCTTTCTCTCTGCCTCCTTCTTCCCTGCTGAATGGTGGTATTTATAGGCAAGGATTCTTTATCTTTCCAATTAAAGAAGGTGAGAAATCGCCATGGAGCTCATCATTTTCCGTAATTGTTGAAGCTGAAGAAGAAGCTCGTCCATTTTCATCAAGTTCTCCACAGCTTTTTTTTTAGACACAAATGGTCCATCTGTTTGCTCGAACTGATATGATAAACTGACATCTTAGGATTGATCTTATAAGGATCAATGCTAGTAGGATCGATCTTATGAAGATCGATCCTATTCAATTCTGAAGATCGATTGTTTTAGGATGGATCTTATGAGGATTGATCTTGTTGCTATTTTTAGCTTTTGTTCATTTCTTCTCTTTCCTTCCTTCAACTTTTGTAATGTTTTCCAAAAACCTATAAAAACACATTGATACATGTGTTTGGCATTTATATGTGTAAAAATACTGAAATATGGAAAACATAGATAAAACATTATTTTTAGGGGGTTAAATGAGCACTTTATCTATTATATTAGCACATGTATATTGAATATTCTTTGCTTGTCACACCCCTCAACTAGCATATTGCTAATCCCTAGTAATGAAGGGAAAAAGAGAGCATTCTAAAAGTTATTATAAATAAAAGTAGACTCAGAAAAATAAAACCTAACTCACTATCATAGGAATCACAATTACATTTAGCATATGCAACAAGTCGTTAAACTTGGAGACTATAGATTTAGGATAAAAGCATTGCAAAGGATGAAAAATGTGATGTTAAGGTCAGTGTTGGTCGTGCTCTGCGTGAGCTGCCTATGTATCCCAAGGGGAATCAGGTCAGGACGTAGTTCAGGACATAAAAGAACAAATCATAACAAGACAGGCGGATGCTATGCTATGAGGATGCAATGTATGGATGTGACATGAACTGTGTATTAATTCCTATCACGTCTAGTGTTCAGATTCTAGCATGAGCCGATGCTATGAGTTATGCCACCCCGAGTGGGCCGGTGTTATGCTAGTGTTTAGGACTATAATGTGGTGGCTGACTCGGATAGGGACATCAAGGTTTGGAAGACTCTGGGTCTTAGGGCAAACTCCTCAAATTTCGAGAAACATGCTAGCGAGTGGATCACACACAAGACCCTTGAGGATAACAGCTGAGAGGTGAGAGGGCTCACAAAGATCGATAACTGAAGTGAGGATGCTCACAACAAATGAGAAAGCTCACGGTGACCGATTTAGTGAGAAAGTTTATGATAAGTGAGGAGGCTCACTGACAGGTGAGATAAATGGAGTGAGGAAGCTCTCGATAGGTAAGGAAGCTCATGATAACCGACAGGTGAGGAAGCTCACGATAGTTGACAAGTAAGGAAGCTCACGGTGACATGATAGATGAGGAAGCTCATCAACGGGCGCATGGCCGTAAAAGTTGGTTCTGGTTTTCTGTTTATTTTCTGCTGGGGATATTGGGGAATTCTTTCTGAGAACCCCTCATGACTTCTGATTGAGAACCAGGATCCATCTCCGAATCTCTCACAGTTGATCAAATCTTGCAATGCTCAATCCAAGTGAGCCAGTTAGGGCCTCCGGGAGCTGATATGTTTTTGATTTTAACCTCGAGGGATGGTGTTGGATTCTTTGAGAACCTCTCTTTGACTACTTCTCGACCAGGGACCAGGACCCATCTCTGAATCTCACACAGTTGATCGAACGTTCTAGGGCTCAATCCGAAAGAGCCGGTTAGGGCCTTCGGGAGCTGACTTCTTTCTGTAATTGTCCTTTGGGGATAATGGGGGATTTTTCTAAGAGTCTTTCTTGACTGTTGATCAAAAACCAGGACTTAGATCGGAATCTCTCACAGTCGGTCAACGTTTGCGACGGTTATTCTAAAAAAACCTGTTAGGGCCTCTGGGAGCCGTTTTTTCTCTATAACTATCCTTTAGGGATAAGTTGGTTCCACTGGGGTTAAAACCTTGTAAACCTCGACTAAAATGGGCCAATGGGGCTGATCAGGGCCAAAAATGGGCTAAAAAAGGCCAAAATAGGCCAAAATGGACTGAAACAGAGCAAAACGGAGCAAAGTAGGGCTCGCGGGGAGCAGTGTTGCGGCGGCACTAGGCCATTGCGGAGGCGAAAATTGGCCAATACCGCAGCAGCACTGGGTGGCTGATCTTGTCAAAATCAAGATATAAAAGTATGCTTAACTTATGCTTTACTTTCAAAAGATTTGCAGTGTGAAAGTAAAGGTCGAACCCACAGAGATTGAATACTACGCACTTTAATTTTTAAAACCTAAATTTAGATAATTAAGAAAAATGGATTTTGGATTTAATTTGAATTAAACTAATAACAATAAAAATAAATCTAAAGTATGAAAGCAATTAAATATTTATTTTTATAATAAGTTTAAGGAACCTAGGATTGCAAATCCACCACTAGCTTCATAATAAGGGTATTATGAATTACTTTAGCGTATTAAGTTGGATGATAATGGGGAATTGTAGCTACAAGCCCAATTCCTCCGTCAAGAAAATAACTATGGTTCAAGCACCAACATAATCCATCTTCGGTTAGCACAAATTATCCCACACTAAACTAGGGTTGTGGTATAATCCGTCTGATCTAGGCATGGACTATTCAGATACTTGATAGCACAATTCAATTTAAGCACCATTACATGTAAATAATCTAAACAAGCACAGCAAGCATAGATCATTGAGCACATCACAGTCAAAATAGATCTAAGACAAGAATAAACTTTGAAATTAATGATTTTAATCAATAGAAGCACGATTTATTTATGAAAATCCTCGGAACATGTAACTGTCATCCATACATAATAAAACTAAAAAAACATAAAATACACCCTATTACTTGGCTAGGGTTTCATTGAAACCCTAGATCTAGGTTTTCATTGAAACCCTAGATCTAGGTTTAGTTGGCCATAGAATTGATAGATGACAAGTAGTTGATGGAGGAAGCCATGGAAATCCTTGGTCTTCTTCTTCTTCTCCTTGCTTTTTCTCCCTTCAATGGCTGAAAGTGTGGTTGTGTATAATATTGTGTAATGATTTGTAACCTTAAATTTGATTTAGAATAGGATTTATATAGAGTTTGGAAGGATATAGGAAGCTTTCCTAAGCCAATTCGCACTAAAATAGCTGTTTTTACGTTTCTGGACGTATTCAGCCAATTCGGATCGAACAGGGCTCTTCAGGGCCTCGAAATACGCAACTTTGACTTTTTCAACAGGTCACTCGCGCGGGTCGCTCCAGCAAATTTCCACTTTTCCAACTTTTCTCAGATTTTCCGCTGCTCTGCGCACCGATTGTAGAATTGCGATAAATTTTGACTCGGACCTCGTATCGACTCACAGCTTGCTGCCACGAGTCCGTTATTGGAAGATCTACAGTTTATATCTCTGGAGAAATTTCTCAAATCTGAAGTATTCCTTGTCAAAAATGAGAATTTCCGAGGTTGCTACTACATTCATCTTTCACCGGAATCACCGTTTGAGCCCAGAATGACTTCCAAAGCCACTAATCATTAGATTTTTGTGCATTTTCAAGTTAAAGCTCCAAATCCTACAAAATTTAGAATACTTATTAAAAAATAACTAATAACAACATGAAATGGGTTAACAAAGCGTATTTGTAAGACTATAAACGACAACTATTCGTCGCCGATCATACCCCCAAACCTACTCTTTGCTAGTCCTCGAGCAAAAAGAACAGAAACATAAAACTACTACTACAAATACTACTCCATTTTTGCATGGATCACGATTGCATTTAACATATGCAACAAGCCTTTTAAACTTCTAGGTGTCCCTAGTCGGACGAGTGAAGTCTCGTGAGGGTTCTCGTCAACAAATCACCCACAACCATCTTTATTAATTTGTAAATTTTAAAAAGTTTTATTCAAACGAAAAACAAAACAATCAATACTCCTTATCATAGAACGATGATTCGAAATAGAATAATGAACAAGAAGAAACGGAATCAAACGTCTACCTATGTCCTGAAAAACACAATCTCAAGCACATGCATCGTATAAATCAATAGAGTTTTTCTTAAAATTGCACGTGTGTGATATGGTAGTCAAATGAACATGCGTATGTCATGAAGTTGGAATATAACTCGGATGACCATCTAACTATGCTTCGACTACGAATCTCACAATGTTAATTACACTCTAAAATGAAACACTCAGAAACAGGTATAATTTATTGGGTATATACGAGCAAAGAAAATATGTTTTCAAAACGAGAAATGCGCACATATGACTCGAAAAAGACGCATGACACGAAAGAACAGTAGTCTCATGGATAGGACGCCAATAGTCAAGAAAAATTAATCATTACCATGTTTTAATCCCTCTCCCATCGTTTTCATATCCAAACCATGTTTCCTAGGATCAAATAGGACTTTTCAAAGGTTGTAATGTGGCTCAGGCAATGAAAAAGGATAGAAAGGATTCATTAGGTAGCTAATCTCAAAATGGCATTGTAAGGCATGTTCGATTTCTTTCATTCTCTCCTCCACCAACTTCATCTTTTCATTCTCTTCTTTTCTTTCCTTTCAATTTTATCTCCTTCTGTTTCTTTTTCTTTTCTTTTTTTTTTTCAACCTTTTTTTTCTTTTTTTATTATTTTCCTCCTCGTTGCTTTTGAAACGAATATTCAATAAATAACAAGTCAACCACCCCAAACATCATCTCATTTTCTTTTTCTTCTTCTTCTCAATCACACATCACCTTAACACCACTAAAAGTTGATCAATCTTTCAGGGGTGAACTCCAAGTTGGCCAAATTGGAGCAAAAATAAGATAATGGTAATTAAAGAAAAAATGGCATTTTAATGGCTCAAAGAGCGAACTAAGGACATTTATCATTTATCGGTCAGTAATAAACAAAGAAGGCCTAAAATCATTTCCTATGGTCATATGGTTCTTCAACGTTACAACGGAAGATTATTTAGTATGGTAACAAATATTTTAACTTGACTATCAACCAAAACAAGAATAATGAGACTAAACACAAGTTAATGCGCTATTTCAATGAAATTCGACAAACACAATAGTAGTCTCATGGATAGGATGCCAATAATCAAGAAAAATTAATCATTACCACGTTTTAATCCCCCTCCCATCGTTTTCATATCTGAACCATGTTTCCTAGGATCAAATAGGACTTTTCAAAGGTTGTAACGTGGCTCAGGCAATGAAAAAGGATAGAAAGGATTCATTAGGTAGTTTTCAGAATGGCATTGTAAGGCATGTTCGATTTCTTTCATTCATCTCTTCTACCAACTTTCATCTTTTCATTCTCTTCTTTTTCATATTTCTTTTTTAATTTCTTTCCTTTTTTTTCAATCTCTTCAATCTTTTCCCCTTTTTTTCTTCCTTGTCGGATGATTATTCATTGATTTCGAAGCAACTACCCCAATAGCATCTTATCTTCTTCTTCCCAATCAACACATCGCCTTATCAACACTTAAAAGGTGACGAATCTTTCAGTGGTGAACTCCAAGTTAGTCAAGTTGGAGTAAAAATAGGATAATGGTAATTAAAGAAAGAAATGGCATTTTAACGGCTCAAGGGGAAAACTAAGGAAATTTATCATTTATCGGTGAGTAACAAACAAAGAAGGCCTAAAATCATGTCCTAGGGTTGTATGGCTCTTCAACATTTACAATGGAAGATTATTTAGCATGGTTGCAAATATTTTAACTTGACTATCGACCAAAACAAGAATAATGAGACTAAACAACAAGTTAATGCGCTATTTCAATGAAATTGGACAAACACAAGATGTATTTATAACCCTCTAAAAAGAAAAGATAGGCTCAAAAGCTCACCGGGTCTAGTCTCCACCTTGTGTTATCTAGAAATCTGAATCATATTATAGTTCACATCAAATATGTGTTCAAGCGACTACGTGCAGTGCATAGGTTTGTGTGCAAATCTATGATATAAAATTACTATTCAAATGATACATGACCTAAAACGTTACATCATGACTTCAGCAAATGTTTAATCACATCTTCTTATGTTTACCATTCTATAACAATCATAGTTACATAACAAGAAGTATCGAATTGAGATTGTAAAAATGTCGGTAACATCATTTATTTAAGCAGAAATATTAAAAAAAATTTGAAACATCGGTGCATATAATGTGCATGTGAGTGCATACCCCCAAATCTAAACCTTTCATTGTCCCCAATGAAACAATAAAACGAAAGAAATGAGAGTACGTAAGAAAGGATTGACAATACCTCGATCTCGGCAATCACAAACAAGTGAACACAAAAGAATATGTCAATAAAGTTCAATGTTACCTGTTACTTCTTGATAAAAGAAAACAAACAAACAAAATAATAAAAGTAGCTAAAAGAATTATAACTAAGCTAAACGAAACGAAATAAACAATAAGACCGAACAAAAGTATGAAAACAGAAAGATAATAACTATAAAAGAAAATAAAACATAGCTATAAACAGAAAAACAACACATGACTTGATCTAAAAAAATATCTAAGAAACAGTAACAGAAAAGTAAAAACTACTCAAACAGGTGGGGGAGAAGGATATAGAAAACAAAATAAAAAATCAGGAAAATGGGGGATCGCGCGAGCGGCCGTCGCGAGCGCGAATCCAAATTTTTTTTTTTTTTTTTTCATATCTCGGGTGAGCGAGACAATCTCGCGCCCGCGAATCGAGGCGCAAGGAGAACCTAAGAGCTCATAAACAAAAAGTAAATGAAAATTTCACTAAGGCACATTCTCGTGCGAGCGGGCCGCGCGCACGAGAAGGATATTTTCTCTCGGTTCACTTATTTTATGTATATAAATTAAACATAACTTTACTCCAACCCCCAAACCTGTCTAGAAAACTCAAAAATTGACTAAAATGACCCAAAAATATGCAAAAATAAGATAAACAGACGAAATGAAGCTTGGGTTGCCTCCCAAGAAGCGCTATCTTTTACGTCTTTAGCAAGACCGTTCTAGCTCAAGATTTTATGGAGGCTGAAAATCAGACTTTGTACCCCTAAGGATATCAGGAAGAGCCCGGTGGTAAGCAGAAATAACGTCGCTTTAGATTAATTCAATTGACGGTTCATCCTTATTATGTTCAAATCTATATCTTACCTTCCGAGTAAATTCATCTTTGGGGTCTTGATTATTCAAATTCATCCGCTCATCACTAACCATATTATTTTCCTCACCCATGTGCAATTCATTAGTAAGTTCAATATTCCGTATAACCTCACTACCATCCATACATAGATAATCATCGTCTTTGGAAGGTTGATCGACATCATTAAACACTTTTAATTTTAAGTTCAAATTCCCGAATGACACTTTCATTACCCTTGTTCGACAATTAACACGCGCATTAGCAGTCGCTAAGAATGGACGACCCAGAATAACAGGGGTGTGCTTCCTAGCATCTAGGATAGGTTCGGTGTCAAGGACCATAAAATCGACAGAATAAAAATATTGATCAACTTTAACTAAGACGTCCTCGATGATTCCTCTAGGTACTTTGACGGAACAATCCGCTAATTGAATAGTAGCAGCCGTGGGCTTAAGTTCACCTAGTCCTAGTTGTTTATAAACGTGATAAGGTAAGAGATTAACACTAGCTCCTAAGTCAAGAAGAGCCCTATGGATGACAGTGTCACCTATGATACATGAAATAGTTGACGTACCAGGATCCTTATACTTTGGAGGTGAGTGTTGAAAAATAGAACTTACTTTTTCCGTGAGAACGACCTTTTTTGGAGTATGACTACGTAATTTACATTTTTGAGTGCAAAGGTCTTTTAGGCATTTCGCGTAAGCGGGAATTTGTTTAATAGCATCGAGGAATGGAATATTGATTTAACTTGTTTAAATACCTCGAGTATATCCGCAACCTTTGACCCTTTCTTTGAAAAATTTGATGGTTCATCAACATTTGGTGGAAAGGGCAATTTCGGTATATGATTAGTCAGGGCTGTTTCTTTTTCTTTTTTATTTTGACTCGCGTCCTTACCCTTCTTTGTATTAGAGTTGATGTTCATATCTATCACATTCTTATTCGGAATTTCTATTACCTCTTCCTCTCGTGTAGTCAACCTAGTTGAGACGGCGTTTACTTGCTCATTCGACCCCTTAACCTCGTATTGTCCCTTACGATTTTGAATTGTTTGAGTAGGCAACGTCCCCTCGTTTCTATGACTCACTACAGTAGCTAGCTATCCTATTTGGGATTCAAGCTTTGCAATGGATTGTGTGTGTGAGTGCACTATTTGTGCTTGTGCCTATACTTGTGTTTCAATTTTATTAAGGGACGCCAACACTTTCTCCTCGAAAGCGTTACCTCTTGGAGGGCTCGGATTAGGAGGCGGTTGTTGGTATTGATTAGGTTGAAACTGGGGTCGATATGTATTAGGAAAATTAGTCGCCTCATTAGGATTATTATTATTATTTTTCCACGAGAACTTAGGATGGTTTCTCTATGGCGCATTCGGATTATTAGTAGTTGAATTATAATTATTTCGTGGGTATTGTTGAATAGAATTAATGTGTTGCTCCACGAATTATGGAAATTGACTCGCCGATGGACATGCAAGGATAGAATGTGACGGATCGGAACATATTGCACATACTTCATGAGCGGGTGGGGCTATCGTTTGGTTCATTGTTAAAAGTCGGTCAAGTTTTTTAGATAGTTCCTGAAATTCTATTGAGTGACTTGACTCAAACTTTACCTCACGTTTAGGTTGCAGATGATACCCCTCAGAACGTACCGACACAGTTTGATGCATCGAGTTCTCGCTTAATGTTTTAAAAATTTTCCAGGCCTCGTTGACGCTTTTGTGTAGGAAGGTCCCCGCACAAACGGCACCGACGGTATTACGGACAGAGGGAATAAGTCCCTCGTAAAAAACCTGTACCAACTGCCACTTAGGAACCTGATGATGTGGACACGAGCGTAACAATTCTTTAAATTTTTCCCACGTATCGTAAAGTGATTCCCCATCTTGCATCACAAAGTTTGTTATAGATTTTCTTATCTGATTAGTTCTTGTGATTGGGAAAAACTTTTGTAAAAATGCCGTATGTAAGGCTTCCCAAGTTTTAATCGTGTTTGGCTCAAGTGATTGAAGCCAATACTTCGCTTTATCCTTTAAAGAGAATGGAAAGAGCCGCAATTTTAATTCATCATCATTTAAGTTTTGAATTTTCAAAGTAGAGCATATATCCTGAAAATCTCGTAAGTGTTGGTATGGATCTTCATTTTGACGGCCATGGAAAGATGGAAGTAGTGAGATGTCGTCGCCCCCGGTAAATCAATACATGTTTGTGGCGTGTAAGTCGTAGGAATAAAATAATCTTTAAGTGGAGGAGGTGGTAGTATATTAAGATTATTCATATTATTTCCGCTGTTTTCGTTGTTTCCAATGTCGGCCATTTGAATAGGTTCTATGTTCAAAGTTCGAGTTTTTCTTAAACGTTTACGGGTGCTTTGAATTTCAGCCTGAAACAATGACGATGGTTTTGGAGTTGAATCGTCGTCTATTTTGAACTGAGCTCTCAGAGCTTGGGTTGAAGACTTACTAATGCTAAGGGTACGTTCAAGTTCAAGATCGAAAGATTTTAATTCTGGTTTATTTGAACATGTACCAAACATAAACTAAAAAGAAAATAAACTAAAATAAAGACTGACTAAAATAAAAACAAAAAATAATCACGCAAGTAAGACAACAAGCAAGCACACAGTACTACTATGATGCATGAATATTATCCTGTAATGCAATGACCGCGTCAAGCCCAGCGCCCCGAGTTTCCTAGCTAATGCACATGAACAATCACTCCTAAACTAATGCAAATAGTGCGTCTCAACGCCCTGACTTACAGTGGTTGGAAGCAAATTTCAAAGGAAGCGATTTAGTTTAATTATTATTTTTTTATTTTTACGTAAGCTCCTTTGACGTGTACAGTTGCTCCACTCAAAACGCTAGAATTTGATTACTTTGAGAAACTACAAAAACAAAAAGAAAAGTTATTAACTTAAAACAAAAATGAAAAATAAGAAAAAAAAAATAAAAAATAATAAAATAATAAAACCTAATCTAGTATTTACGAATTAACTAAACTAAGATTCTAAAACTAATTGGTTAGTAATGCAATCCCCGGCAAGGGCGCCAAAAATTGATGTTGTCAAAATTAAGATATAAAAGTATGCTTAACTTATGCTTTACTTTCAAAAGATTTGCAGTGTGGAAGTAAAGGTCGAACCCACGGGGATTGAATACTACGCACTTTAATTTTTAAAACCTAAATTTAGTTAATTAAGAAAAATGGATTTTGGATTTAATTTGAATTAAACTAATAACAATAAAAGTAAATCTAAAGTATGAAAGCAATTAAATATTTGTTTTTATAATAAGTTTAAAGAACCTAGGATTGCAAATCCACCACTAGCTTCATAATAAGGGTATTTATGAATTACTTGAACTTATTAAGTTGAATGATAATGGGGAATTGTAGCTACAAGCCCAATTCCTCCGTCAAGAAAATAACTATGGTTCAATCACCAACATAATTCATCTTCGGTTAACACGATTTATCCCACACTAAACTAGGTTTGTGGTATAATCCGTCTAATCTAGGCATGGACTATTCGGATACTTGATAGCACAATTCAATTTAAGCACCATTACATGTAAATAATCTAAACAAGCACAGCAAGCATAGATCATTGAGCACATCACAGTCAAAATAGATCTAAGACAAGAATAAACTTTGAAAGTAATGATTTTAATCAATAGAAGCACGATTTATTTATGAAAATCCTCGGAACATGTAATTGTCATCCATACATAATAAAACTAAAATAAAAATATAAAATACGCCCTATTACTTGGCTAGGGTTTCATTGAAACCCTAGATCTAGGTTTAGTTGGCCATAGAATTGGTAGATGACAAGTAGTTGATGGAGGAAGCCATGGAAATCCTTGGTCTTCCTTCTTCTTCTCCTTGCTTTTTCTCCCTTCAATGGCTGAAAGTGTGGTTGTGTATAATATTGTGTAATAATTTGTAACCATAAATTTAATTTAGAATAGGATTTATATAGAGTTTGGAAGGATTTAGGAAGCTTTCCTAAGCCAAATCGCACTAAAATAGCTGTTTTTACATTTCTGGACGTATTCAGCCAATTCGGATCGTACAAGGCTCTTCAGGGCCTCGAAATATGCAATTTTGACTTTTTCAACAGGTCACTCGCGCGGGTCGCTCCAGCGAATTTCCACTTTTCCAACTTTTCTCAGATTTTCCGCTGCTCTGCGCACCGATCGTAGAATTGCGATAAAGTTTGACTCAGACTTCATATTGACTCACCGTTTGCGGCCACGCGTCCATAACTCAAAGATCTACATTTTATATCTCTAGAGAAATTTCTCAAATCTAAAGTATTCCTTGTCAAAAAAGTGATTTTCTGAGGCTGCTACTGCATTCATCTTTCACCAGAATCACCGTTTGAGCCCAGAATGACTTCCAAAGCCACTAATCATTAGATTTTTGTGCATTTTCAAGTTAAAGCTCCAAATCCTACAAAATTTAGAGTACTTATTAAAAAAAACTAATAACTACATGAAATGGGCTAACAAAGCGTATTTGTAAGACTATAAACGATAACTATTCGTCGTCGATCAGTGGTCGGACTCCATGTGTGTATATCTTGAGTTTTTTGAGCTCTAAATGCTCATTTTTGGCCATTTTGGGGTGTTTTTGGGGCCAAAATTTGTCAAAACGCAGCTTGTGCATGCTCAGGTGAGTAATCTCTTCCTATGATTGGAATTTTGATTAGTGTTTTAGTTTCCTCTAATTTTCAAGAAGAAAGTTTGGTTTTTACTTTCATATTCTTTGTAGATCCATGGCTTCAAGCTCGAGGAGGCTCTCCAAGAAGGCCAAGGAATGGGTGAGAGCCGAGAGTCAACCCCCGGAGTTGATTTTATGCGACCCTCAACGTCATCTTTCGGCCGCGGCTCTAGCGAGTTAGGTATGTGAAACTTTTGGCAGTTTTGTGCATTGTGCTAGTTTAGTGAACTGTAGTGTGCGCCTAGAGGTCGTTGGGAGTTCATTTTTATGCTTATTTATCGATTTTGTGAAGTCAGACTACGGGTTGTGAATAGTGATTTTGTGCTCGTTTTTGTTGTTTTTGATGTGTGTAGGTGCCAAAGGTGATCTTGAAGGGCCACGAACTTTCGTCTACTGTTAAGAAAATAGTAGACGATACCGGGTTTGGCGGCTTTGTCCGCCTTGTTTCAAAGAGCACTAATGACTTGACCCACTTTTATGCTCTTATGGAGAGATGGTGGGATCTGACGAATACTTTCCACCTGCCGTTTGGTGAAATGACGATGACGTCCTTTGACTTTTCCATGATCACTGGCTTGAGAGTTAGTGAGTAGCGCTTGATCCTGGATTATTTTTATGGGATTGATCTTGAAGCCGTTGAGATGTTGATTGGGGCTGTTCCTCCAAGTCTAGAGGGGCCTCAATTCCCTTGCGGCTAGCTTTATCGAGCTTATGGCAAGGGGGACACACTCTGACTAACCAGCAGCTGCTATAGGTCTTTCTCCTGTATGTTCTCAACTACTCCATTTTTGTGACATGGAATGACCGGGTGAGCTTGCGGTTCCTTTTTTGCTTGGTGACCATTGATGAGATTCCTTCTTATGACTGGGGCGGTGCTGCCCTAGCCTATCTTTATAAGTACATGGGTGTAGTTTCTCGTTGTTGCGTTAAATCCACTGGAGGGTTCTGGCGGGCTTGGGAGGTATGTTCAGTGACTTTTTCTTTTCCTTTTGGTCCTTCCTTGTTTCTGTTTTTTTACTTTCACCTTTTTGTGCAACTTTGGAGCTTCGAGTACTTAAAAATGTTGGCTCCTACCCCCGTCGATGAGTCAAGTGAAGATGAGGATGGCATGGCTCCTGTATTGTTGTTACCTCGAGGCTTGAGATGGAGAAGGGATGTTGTTGGGGTCAAGAGTGGGGCCCACTGGATCGTTCTTTTGAGAAATTTCTTATCCGAGTTGACGGTCGCTAGCGTTGATTGGACACCCTGGGAGCCTGTTTCCTATCCTACCCCAGAGGAGATACAGGCGGTGAGACCTCTTGTTTCTTGCCGACTTTTGATGGAGAGTACCAAGCATAGGCAGTGGTACCTTGGTGAGCGGGTATCTCGGTAGGTGATTGGTGGTCAGAGGTACTGCATTCCTCATGCACCTCCTGTGATGGATGCTGATGACCTCTTTGGTGCTGCTTTGCTGGCAGCTTTGGCCGGTACTAATGCATGGGATCATTTTCGCTCTAAGACAGGATATGAGACCTACCGTGGTCGCTTTTTGATGCCGAAATTCCACTTCTGGATGTGAGATATATATATATATATATATATATATTTTTACGTTTTTGTCTCTATTCGTCACTTATGTTTTTGGACTTATCTTGTCCTAACTTGTCTTGTGCCTGCAGCTTCGCGAGATGAATAGGAGACAGGCTCCCCCAGCTTCTGATCCCATCCCTCCTTGGGATTGGACCGTTAATGTTTTGGGTGCCGATGGCTCTTCGCAGGTCATGGAGATTCCGCGAGTCACGTGCAGTTATCCCAGCCAGCCAGCAGGCATCCTTAATGTCCCTTGGAGTTATTCTGAGGAGGGTCACGACTTGGCAGCTATCTTACGGTCCTTGGTCTTCATACAGGGCCATCGGGTATGTCTCTAATTTTGTGCTCCTTAAGGTTATGAGGTTCTAACCCTATATTTCACCCTTGGCAGATAGACGGTATGCGGCAATTCGCCACCAGTCAAATGGCGTCCTTGGTAAATTTCTGACTCGACTCTGTTTTTGTACTTTTGTTGTTTCTTGGCTGATTATATTTATTTTTTGTGTGCAGTGTCGAGGAGGTGGTGTGGATATCGCAGTTTTCTTTCTTTTACCCACAACTTTTCAAAATTAATTTCAAAAATAAATGAGTCGCCACTTAATTTTTAAAAGGAAAATTAAGAAACCATTTTTAAAGCAAACTGATCTTTCAGAAACCAGAGATTAACTAGGTCCGGGGATTATGCAATGAGAGAGGAAGGAGCCCGTCGGACTAAAACACCCTCTCATCCTATCTTGCGATAGGCCTCTACTCAACATCCTTTTAATCAAATTTATTAATCTAAGCATGCCCTCAACTAATACATATATACATATACATCACAAAAGCATGTCCAAAGGGTGTAAAATTGCTAATGACAAAATATCATTCATAAGCCACATATTCCAAGTAGCAAGCAATATGATATGCAATAGGGAACAAGAGGACTTACCCGGGATCCAGCAGCGATATTTAAACGTGCAATGCATACAAACAAAAGAAAATCCTAGAAAGAGTCTCTAATCACATTTACACATAAGGTAAGACCTAGTCTAAGGTGTCACGTATGAGATTGAAAAATCAATAAAATCGAAAAATTAAAATAAACTAAAGAGGAGTCCTAGAAATCATACCTTAGCGCTACAAAACAAAAGGTTAGTCCACATGCTTCACATAATAATATGATATCAAATAATCAATCCTAATTCTCTAGCTTAGATCTAGCAAGCATGAAATCCAACTTTATTCAATAGCTAGTTCTAATCATGAGCATTAAATGTACATGAATGAGTGAATGTAAACAAGAATAAAACATGGATTTATTCACTAATTTGGGTCACATAACTTCTGGATTTAAGCTAAGTTATCATTATTCAAAGTATGATTTGGGTCCTAAGACATTAGGAGACCATTTGAGTTGAGATAAACAAGATTAGACAAAAACAGTAGCAGTTTTTCATGAATTATAGAGAATAGACCAGATCTTAAAAAAATGCAAAAACCATACTTCCAACGGTTGGATCATAATAATTTTTGGACATGATATGCCTCTGTGAGTCTAGTTTATAACCCAAAAAGAAAATCAAGGTTTGAACGGTTAGATCTCTGGGAACATGGAAAACACTAGACGTCACTCAGGAATCTGCAACTTTCTGTCCAGAGTTCTTGCTCGATTTTTTAAAAATAGCAAAAAGATCAGAAATGCCTAGATCTTTTTAGGGGATCTTCCTAACACATTAAGGTACTTAGAAAAAATTATTAGGGCCCTCGGAAACTCTATTAAAATTCTGATTTATTAGTTTCAAAATGGATTTACTGTTCTGAAATTCTGGACAGAGAGTTGCATGTACTGAAATCACAAGACCAAACCATCTTAGGCATGAAATCACTTTAAAACAAAAATCACAGTGGTAGAATATTGTGTTATTGACACTTTTCCATTGGTTTCACTTGATTTCAATGGTTAGATTTTGAACTAAAAATCTTTGATCAAAAACAGTTTGTGAGCTCACTGTTTTCATTTGTCAAGCTCAACTTTACTTGTTAACCCCAACTATCAAGCCATGAAGTTGGACTTAAACTAACCATTTTCTCCTACCATTTGATGGTCATTCGAGGCTAAAGACCTTCATATTTGTAGATTTCAAATGAAGTATGAATAGACTTCATGAAATCTCAAGATGAGGACTCTAAACCATGGAGATGGGCTTAGACTCAAAACCATTTTCTCCTACCATTTGATGGTCATTGGAGGTGAAGACATGACTAATACTTATGAGTCTTAAAGGAATATAGAAAGGGTTCCATGAAATATCAAGTTTAGAGGACTCAAGTCATGAGTATGGACTTGGATCCATCTATTTGCTTATAAAATGAAGTGATGATCAAATTTTGACTCTCATGTAAAGCATAAGCTTACATGGGATTCAAAGGATCATACTCAAGAGATGTCAAGAGAGATATTGAAGATCTCCAAGAATCTCAAGAGAAAAACATAAACAAATGAAATAGAAGAAAGACCAAGGAATTAGAAACAAGGACTTCCAAGTTTACTTAACAAACTCTAAAACTTAATCAAGAAAAACTAAAAATGACTTGAAGATTAGAAGCTCAAAAGAAAGAAAATACAACTAAGATTAGAGGGTCACCTCCAAACTATCCTCAAAGTTCTTTTCCTTTGAAGATCTTCGAAGCTCTTCTCCCTAGTTCTCTAAACTCTCTCTTTTCTCTCCCAAAGAAAAATTGGTGTAGTGGTGGTTATCTCTTATGCATTGTGTTGTATCACTCTTTTGAATTGTTTTGTATATCCTCCCTTCCTCTTGTTGTGTTGTCTCAAAGAAGATCCTCCCTCTTTTATAGACAAAATTACCAAGCTTTTCTCAGTGAATTCAGAGTGAAATACAGGTGTAAACATCTCATTTGGTGGTATAATACGTACTTCCTGAAATTAGACAGACTGCTGCCCAGGGCGGCAGTCAAAAATCATCTGCGGCAGTCCGTGGATGCCGCTGCGGCACTCTGTGACTGCCGTCGCGGCACTCCGTGACTGCTGCGCGGCTCTCAATAAGTGCCGCGCCAAATTATTGATTGCCGTATTTTCGTCAACCTTACTTTATCAGTTTTTTGTTTTTATCCGCATACATATACGTATTGTACCATAAAATACGGACTTTAAAAGCAAACGGAAGTCAGTAAATACCGGGCCGGCACTCACTGGATGCCGTTCGGCACTCACTGTGTGCCCCTCGGCACTCACTGAGTGCCGCGGTATACTGCCGTGTGCCGTTTTCTATTGAACTTCCCTTTTTAGGTCTTTTCCTTCTTCCCTTTTTCTTAAAAAAACTTATTTTTGAAGATCTTTTCCAAAAATGGTGTTTTATACATGAATTCTCCCAAATGCCTAGTATTTTCTTCTTTCTGTGAAATTTTATCGCGTTTGGAGAACTTTCTGAAGAGCTTGGAATACTTCGAATCTTTTTGGTCCTTATCATCATTGGACGTGGAGGTGACGCTCTCCTAAATTCGACGGTTGGTCAAAATTGGGGTGTCTACAATTTGCCCCTCTTTGACAGAACTTGTGGGGCAACGCGTCTCATAAGTGAATGTCAAAGCCTGTATGAAGACAAGCCTTTGACCAGACTGTCGAATTTAGGCAAAATAAAATTCATTGCAAAAACGGCTTCACAAACGGTTCATGTTGGTCGTGCTCAACGGTGACCTGCCTACGTATCCATTTAGGAATCAGACCAAGACGTAGTTCAGGCAGGAGCCAAACATACACAAGCACAAGTAACCATACGGATGAATGCACCTATCTTATCGTGATGCAAGTGCCATGCAATAGTATTTTCCGAATTGACCTGGTCATACAAGCGCCATGCTCATCATGTTTTCCCTGCGTACGACGCACTTTACGTGACGCGTTAGATAGGGAAGATCACCTAATTTTTGACCGATGCAAAATCTGTTAAGGGGGTCACGAAGATGCTTTTGATTTGATTTCAAAGGCTGACGCAAATTTGTTGCGAGAACCGAGAATGTAAATCCGTTACACTCCCAAAACAAGGATCGACGCAAATCTGTTACGTGAACCGAGAATATAAATCTGTTATATTCCCAAAACTAGGGTTAACGCAAATCTGTTGTGAGAACCGAGAATATAAATCCGTTATATTCCCAAAATGAGGGTAAACGCAAATCTGTTGTGAGAACCGAGAATATAAATCTGTTATATTCCCAAAATGAGGGTAAACGCAAATCTGTTACGAGAACCGAGAATCTAAATCTGTTATATTCCCAAAACGAGGGTGAATGCAAATCTGTTGCGAGAACCGAGAATATAAATCTGTTATATTCTGAAAATAAGGATCGACGCAAATCCATTACGTGGAACGAGATTATAAATCTGTTATATTCCCACAACGAGGGTTAACGCAAATCTGTTACGAGAATCGATAATGTAAATCCGTTACACTCCCAAAACAAGGATCGACGCATATCTGATACGTGGATCGAGAATATAAATCTGTTATATTCCCACAACGAGGGTTAACATAAATCTGTTACGAGAACCGAGAATATAAATCTGTTACACTCCCAAAATAAGGATCGACGCAAATCTGTTACGTGGATCGAGAATATAAATATGTTATATTCCTGAAATCTTTTTTAATTTTCAAAAAATTGGAGCCCACGGGCTCAAATCTTTTCAATTTTCAAAAATCGGGAGCCCACGGGATCAAATCTTTTTCAATTTTCAAAACGGGAGCCCACGGGCTCAAATATTTTTTAATTTTCAAAAATTGGGGGCCCACGGGCTCATATATACTCTTAAATTCTGAAATTTGTAGCCAACATAAACCTAAAAACGACCCCGAGAGCTAAAAGTATAATGAGGGCAAATTTTGGGGGCCTTAAATTCAATTTTTGGGACTTGATTTGAATTTTTGGGGGGAAATGAAGGATCTTTGAACCGACTTAACCGCGGCACACGCGGATTTTCACGGCAGTCCGTGACTGCCGTGCGGCACTCACGGAGTGCCGTCGTGAGTGCCGCACGGCACTTGGCGAGTGCCGCACGGTAGTCCATCAACTGCCGCGCACGGAAAACTGAGTGCCGGTTTGAGCGGCAGTGGCTAAAACCGGCGGTTTCAATTCATTTTTTCTCATTCTCTCAATCTTCTCTCTCTCGATTCCTCTCTGGAGAAAATTTTCCCTTTTTTTTTTCTCGCTTGGATCGATCTACCGGGGCTTTCAGGTTAGTTCTACTCGATCAAAACTTGATTAATCTCTTTTATTTCTTTGTTTTTCTGAAATTTTTGTGAATCTAACATGCTAATTCTCTCTTTTCCTTGACAGATCATGGCGAGCGGTTCAGGTAGTAGGAAGAGGGCGAAGTACCGGGCTACTCCCAACCCTGATACTGCACTTTTACTTCTTGACCCGGACGTGCATTTATCTGTTCGCGTGTTCAAGCGCGAGGTAAATACCTCTTCCTTTCTCTCTTTTAATTTCCTCCCTTTTTGAATATCGTGAATGTTATGCTTATTCAATATAGTTTCTTATGCCTCTCCATGCTTGTTGATCTTCTGCGTGTTCTGATTGCATCTGTGCTTGTTCACCTGTTTAAGTTTATGGATGCAACCGCTTTATTTGAAGTTTTCACTTTCCCTCATAAATGCAACTACTGTGTTTACGAATTTTTGGGTGTTTCACCTGTATCTGTGCACATCACTATCTTTCATTTTCTCCAAAGGATCTCTTTCTCTCCCTTTTCGAACTTCTCTCTTTTTATTATTTATTATTATTGTTATTATTTTTTTTTTTTGAAATCCCTCTTAGTACTTTGAATGCTTTCATTATTCCCCTCCTTCTTATTGAGGGCCATGCCTTGTGAAATTTTCTATGAGTATTTCTCTTTTCTCCTTTATTATTTATTCTTATATCGCTTTTCCTTATTATTACTTATTCATTTTTATTGCTTTCTTCTTTATCCATTTTCTAACAACAAATCTTGTGATTCTTTCTTGCAGCTGCAGCCCAAGGTGCTGAAGGGGCACGACAGCCTTGTTCACGGGTTTGAGTGGTACGGGGAGCTCAGTGAGACTGTGCAGGGATTCATTACGGCTGCCGATTTTGGGGACTTCGTCAAACTTTTGACGAAGAGCTCCAACGATTTACAGCAGTTACATGCATTGGCCGAGCGGTGGTGGGATACCACCAGTACCTTCCACTTCCCGTTCGGGGAGATGACGATGACTCTCCTCGACTTTAGTATGATCACGGGGATCCCTTTTGGTGGAGAGCCCTTGCGATATTTGGATGTGACTCGCGAGTGGGATCAGGTGCAGGTGCTACTTGGAGCAGTCCCTGATGAGCCCTTGGTTACAGCCAGGTGGTTTATGGACACTTTCCGGGGCCGGCAGGGCTTTACAGACGAGCAGATGGCTCGGGGGTTTCTGATGTACATGTTGGGGTGCTCCCTGTTGAGCACCAGAGGAAACCGGATTTCTGTGGCATTACTGGGGTCCTTGGATCGCATAGACCAGATATATTAGTATGAGTGGGCTGGTACAGGATTAGCCATCCTGTATCGGCATATGGGAGAGATATCCCGGGATCACCCGGCCTCTACTGGCTGCTTCTGGAGGGCATGGAAGGTATACTCCTTTTCTTTTCTTGATCCTATTTTAAACTTTGCATTCTTATTTCGGATTTCCGTATTTAAAACTTATGTTCCTCTTTCTTTCTTACAAATTTGGTCCCATGAGTACTTACACATGATGTTGCCTGACATGCGACCAGCAGACGCCCTCATCATGCCCCAGGGGCTGAAGTGGACAAAGGATCGGGTCGGGCGGAAGACCGGAGCTCATGATTTTATTTCGTTCAGGAACTTCCTGACGAACCTACGAGAGCAGCACGTCCGATGGCAGCCCTGGATAGACATACTTCCAGAGACCTCCCAGGGGATACGGGAGTCGGCCGGGTATGACCCCCAGCGGATTTTGCTAGATGGACCCAAGGCTCGGGCTTGGTACTTGGGACAGAGGGTGACCAGACAGTCACTTGCGGCCGAGTCCTTTTTCGTACCACACCCTCTGCCGGAGTCTATGAGGGCCACCGATACCCTCCAGGGTTCTGCGCTTACAACTGCCCTAGCCGGTCTGTCTCTCCAGGGTTTCGTGGATCCTCCATCAGGGTACGCAGCCTTCCGGGTTGCGAAGCTGATGAGGAACTTCCCCTTGATGGAGGTGACCCGGGTGAGTTTCTGTTAGCCTTTCCAAACTTTCTTTTCAATTTTAAAACATGCGTGTTTACCTCTTTATTGGATTCATTCTTCTTTGCAGCCCGTTCCCGCTGCTGCTCGGGCTCCTGCTCTACCGCCCTGGGATTGGAGTCTTAGGACAGTCTCCTATGGCGAGAAGACCACTACCATAGTCCCCAGATATTAGGCGGGTGCTCCCACCATTCCGCTCCAGTACGACCATGTCCCGCGGGACTACGTGGAGGAGGGCTTGCTCTACGCCCACAGCGTGAGAGAGTGGATATACGGTCAAGAGTGGAGGGTAATTCCTAAACCTTGCTTTATTATTATTATTATTATTATTTTTTAAAGTAGTTTTATTCAGACATTCTAACCTTTCTTCCTTTTGTTCAGGCCGAGGGGGCGCGATCGGCTGTTGAGGCTCATGCGAGAGCTCCGGTAAGAATAATAAAGAAAAGCTTCCTTTTATTTGCTTACCCTGCTTTCCAAGCTATTTTATTGATAATTTTGCCTTGCTCCCTCCATCCAGGAGGAACAGGTGGTGACTCTATCCCGGCAGGTAGGAGAGCTCCAGCAGCGGCTACAGCAGTTCGGCATCCCTCTCAGCGATGCCCCTGGAGGTAGCGATGCCGGAGGAGGTGGAGGCAGCGGGAGTCAAGGCAGAGGCAGCGGTAGTGGCAGAGGTAGCAGCGGGGGTCGAGGAGGAGCCCCTCAAACGGGTCATTCGCCAGACTCGAAGCCGGGGCCGAGGCTGACTTCGCTTTTTCTTTTTTTCTTTTTCTTTTGAGTGTTTTGGGAGGATGCATACTTTATTTGATGGATTGTAT
This sequence comes from Hydrangea macrophylla, assembly GCA_033977485.1. Lineage (NCBI taxonomy): Eukaryota > Viridiplantae > Streptophyta > Magnoliopsida > Cornales > Hydrangeaceae > Hydrangea > Hydrangea macrophylla. The sequence continues at coordinate 68,728,850 of CM066987.1, read as the reverse complement.
ATATATATGTTCACTCTTATCTTGATGATGGCTCTACGATAGCCGGTAGGATAGGCACTCTTGATACCTTTATTATTATATTTTTGCTCTTTTATTCACCGTACGTGTGACCATAGCTTGGTCCTTTTGCCGTATGTGGGACCATAGTTTGGTCCCTCCTTTATTTGATTTTTTTTTTAATGCTTTTATCTCTTTTGTTTATAATGAACAAATGAATGAAATGAATGTACGCGATCATGGCTTAGTCTTTGTTGCACGTGCTGCATGAAGCGCACGTTTTACTGTCCTTTATCTTGGTTTTTTGTTTGCAGGTGGGCTAAACATGTTATAAACAGACCATGGCCAATGAAAAACTTGGAACGGCACTCGGTGAGATCTCTACGGCACTTAGTGAGAGCTGCGGCGGCAGTCAGTGAATGCCGCAACGGCAGTCACGGACTGCCGCGCGGCACTTCGTTGAGTGCCTCTTTACTTTATCGAGTGCCGCGGGTAGGTGGAGTTCCACTCTCCATTTATACTTCTTCCTTCTCCAATACTCCGCAAAACACCATCTTTCCTTCTTTATTTTCTCCCAAATGGCCCCCATTAGCTCCCAAATCCTTTTCCCATGGATGGATACCCTTTCTGGCATTGATAGGCTCAACTTTAAGTGCTTCAGGCTGAATGAACTTTTCTCTTTCCGACGGATGAATTTGAATGAGGGCCTACTTCGAGCTGCCATCCAATGTTGGAATCCCGCTCTCAACGTCTTCCGTTTCGGCTCTCAAGAGATCTGTCCTTTGTTTAAGGAATTTAGAGCCATTCTTCACACCGATCCCTCTGTTGAATTGACGGTTCCTCTAGTTCAGGCCGGGTATGTCCGTGATTTAGCCACCTTTCTCCACATATCTCGGAATGCGGCGGGCTCTTTTGTTCATGACAGGCAGATCGACTTTGAGCGCCTTTCTTCTGTTTATGCTCCCATAGGGGACCCTTACGATGGTGAGTATCAGATCATCCGACGTAGTGCCTTGTCAATTGCTATGCTCTCTTACTTCCTCTTTCAGTCATCTTCCGACATTCTTATACCCATTGCCCACGGTTTACGGGAGATGAAAAGCGCTGTTATGCTGGTCCTTGGTGAAACTCTGATTGGATTGGGCCATGCTCATGCTACCGGGGCCATATTATCTGCCGGGGCACCTTTTGTTCTGCAGATTTGGCTCATGGAGCGTTTGGACCTCTTTATACACCCCTCCCATCTTCATGGATCACTTTCTTACGATCGTATGGAAATACACAACTTATTTCAATCCACCGATACATGGCTTGGTTGGCTCCAGGGCATCTCTTCTAGTGATATCTGCTGGGTTTGTTCGCAGTGGACCCATCGCTCTATTGCTGTACGCCTTCCTGGACGACCTGGCATCTGGCTGTCAGGTTTGCGTACTACTACTTTCTACATTCCCGATCGGGTTGTCCGTCAGTTCGGACTTTTTCAAGATACTACTGAATCTGTGACTGCTGATTTCACCAGGGGGTCCACTTTGCGCCCTTCTATCGCGAAGGCTTTCATCGAGGCTTGGCGCAGCAGAATGGCTGCTCCGTGCCCGGGGATTCCTACTCTGACTGTGCCTACTGCTAGGTATCTTCTAGAGATTCAGACCTTGGTTGCGAGACGAGCTTGACAGACACATGCATAATAAAGTAGACGAAAACAGGAAAAAGCTTGCCATCTTACAAAACTTTATGACAAACCCTGCCTACTCCTTTCTTACGCTTTTAAATGTGATTTTCCCTTCTTTTTTTTTTAGAAGTGCTGTTATCTTTAGGAAAGTTCTAACATGCTTAATCAAAGTGCTCACTCCTTCGATTAATCTTTTATGAAGAATTCTCCTTTCAATGTCTTTACTTGGCTCTTTACTTTGCTTTTTGCTTAAAGCTTTACTTCTTCTATACCATGAATTCTCATTTGTTTCTTTATAATACTTATCTTGATAGCCAGGTGATCCAAAGGAGGGTCTTGTATTTGGGTTCTTCGGCTATCAAACGAAGTTTGCCCCTGATTTTAGGGCTTCGAAGTGGTTCTGGGAAAATGCCAGTTTGCCCCTAGTTTAGCACAGTCTTTTCGAGTGGACCGAGGGCTTTGGAGAGCCCGCCTACTTATCCCCAAGCGGGCGTCAGGTCCCAAGTAGTTCGGCTTAAGGTTGCAAAGAAGAGCGCCAATCAGGCAATTATTTACTGACCAAACCGAATAGGTTGCCTACGTATCCCCTAACGGGAATCAGGTCAAGCGTAGTTCATCAAGGTAGGAGTTTTTGAAAGAAACGATTTCAAGCAAAATATTTCTTGAGGCGATCGAGGTTAATTGGTTGCTTAAATTCAACCCCGTCCAGGTCCATGAGATAGGCTGCCCCTCCAGAAAGGAGTGTCTTTATGATGTACGGCCCGACCCAGTTGGGTTTGAATTTTCCTCTGGGGTCATAAACGGGCACTTTCAGTTCTTTGAGTACTAGGTCGCCCTCAGCAAGCTTCCTTGGGCGGACCTTTTTGTTGAAAGCATGAGCTATTCTCTTCTGGTACCCCCGAGTATGGTTTATCGTAGCCAACCTCTTCTCATCGAGCAACATTAGCTCCTCATACCTTCCTCGTATCCATTCTGATTCGGTGATCTCACACTCTGCCAAAACCCTAAGAGAGGGTATTTCTACCTCGACTGGGAGAACGGCTTCCATCCCGTAGACCAACGAATACGGCGTAGCGCCCGTTGAAGTTCTTACTGAGGTTCGGTATCCCCACAAAGAAAACGGCAGCTTCTCGTGCCAATCCTTATATGTATCCGTCGTTTTTCCCAAGATTGCTTTAACATTCTTATTTGCTGCTTCTACTGCTCCATTCGTCTAAGGCCTATACGAGGATGATTGATGGTGAGTGATCTTATACTTTTCCAAGAGCGGGATAACTTCTCCCTGGAAATGACTACCATGATCGGAGATAAACTCATTCGGGACCCCATACCTGCAGATTATGTTTTTCTCGATGAAACTCGCCACGTCCTTAGCTTTCAGAGTTGTATATGAGGCTGCCTCTACCCATTTTGTAAAATAATCAATTGCCACGATTATATATCGGTGCCCATTGGAAGCCTTCGGAACTATCTCACCAATGATATCGATCCCCCATATGGAAAACGGCCAAGAGGTGGTCATGCTATAGAGCTGTGACGGCGGGGTGTGCATTAGATTCGCATGAATCTGACACTTGTGACACCTTCTAACATATTCGCAACAGTCTTTGTCCAAGGTCGTCTAATAGTACCCTTGTCGGATGATTTTCTTTGCCAGCATGTGCCCATTCATGTGGGGCCCACACATTCCCTCATGTATTTCCTTCATCATTCTCTTAGCTTCTTTTCCATATAGGCACTCCAGATTATACCCAGTGTAGGATTTCTTCCATAGCTTATCTGCGTAAATCACAAATTGATCGGCAAATCATCGAATCACTTTTCTGTCCTTTTCTGAGGCTCCTTCGGGTATTCTCCTTCTTTGATGAACTTCCACACATCTTCATACCAAGACGCTTCATCTTCTCTTTCTATGGCCGCGATCATTTCAAATGACGGTTGATTTCTCACTTTTATGGATAGCGGGATCATGGTAGTTTTGGAAGGGATTTGGATCATTGATGCTAAGGTGCCCAAGGAGTCGGCTAGTTGATTTTCTTCACGAGGAAGGTGGTAAAAAGAAATCTTCTTGAATCGGGCTTTCAGACTTTCCAGGTAGTCGTGATAAGGCCTCAACTTCTCATGCTTTACCCTCCAATCTCCTCGGACTTGGGATATGATCAAATTGGAATCTCTGAAGACATCAATCTGTTCGACTTTCAAAGCCAAGGCTGCTTCCATCCCAATTATGCATGCTTCGTACTCCGCGGTGTTGTTGGTCGAGTTATACTTGAGTTTGACGGCTAATGGGGTAGGGACCCCATCGGGTGCTATGAGAATGATTCCAACTCCGTAACCTAGTTGGTTGGCTGCTCCATCGAAGTACATTTTCCACAAATCCTCCTTTACCTCCATTATTCCCTCATCTGGGAACTTGAATTCTCCCTCGTCCTCGGATTCTATGGCGAGGTCGGCTAAAAACTCAGCGACAGCCCTTCCTTTCACAGACTTGGCAGTGACATACTTGATGTCGAATTCAGCTAGCATCATGGTCCAACAGGAAAATCCTACTAATCAAGACGGATTTTTCGAATAGGTATTTTAATGGGTCCATTCGGGATACCAGGATTACAGGGAAGGCTAGAATGTAAAGGCGAAGGCGACGGGTACACCAAACCAAGGCCCAACAGGCCTTTTCCAAGGGCGAGTACTTTAACTCATATCCAACCATTCTTTTGCTCAAGTAATAAATGGCCTTCTCCACGTGCCCCTCTTCTCCTTCTTGGGCCAGCATACACCCATCGAGTCTTCAGATACGGAGAGATAAAGTAACAGGGGTTTTCCAGGTAAAGGTGGCGATAGGACAGGTGGGTTTTGGAGGTAGGTTTTGATTTTGTCGAAGGCTTGTTGGCAAGGGGCGTCCCATTTGAATTTCTCTCCTTTTCTAAGCAGTATGAACAGTGGGTCGCAAGTTAAGGTGAGTTTGGAAATGAAGCGGCTGATGAACTGTATTCTCCCCAGGAAACCTCTCAGTTCTTTCTCATTTTTCGGTGGGTTCATTTTGGTTATGGCTTTTATTTTGGTGGGGTCCACCTCTATTCCCCTCTGAGTAATAAAAAATCCCAATAATTTCCTGATAGTGACTCCGAACGTGCATTTCTGCCGATTTAGCCTCATTTTGAACTCCCTCAATCTCTCAAAGAATTTTCTCAAAGCCTCTAGGTGCCCTCCCCTCTCTTTGGATTTCACAATCATATCATCCACGTACACCTCCACTTCTTTGTGGATCATGTCGTGTAGTAAGGTGGTGGCAGCCCTCTGATAGGTCGCACCTGTATTCTTAAGTCCGAATGGCATGACCCTATAGCAATATGTCCCCCACGGAGTGATGAATGTGGTTTTTTCTCTATCCTCGGGTGCCATGAGAATTTGATTATACCCAGAGAATCCATCCATGAAGATAGAAGCTCATATCCCGCAGTGTTATCGACCAACACGTCGATGTGGGGTAACGGGAAATCGTCTTTAGGGCTTGCCCTGTTTAAATCTCAAAAATCAACGCAAACCCTAACACGACCGTCCTTCTTTGGGACAGGTACAATGTTGGCAATCCACTCAGGATACTCGATGACCATCAAGAATCCAGCCTTTAATTGCTTTTCAACCTCCTCTTTTACTTTAAGTGCCCATTCTGGTCTCATTCGCCTCAAATTTTGTTTTATGGATTTTGAATTAGGAAAGAGAGGGATGTGGTGTTGGACTATCTTTGGATCAATGCCTGGCATATCATTATAAGACCATGCAAAAACATCTTTGAATTCATTTAATAGATTGATTAGTTCTTTGCTTTCTTTATTGCTAAGTGTGGAGCCACTAAAGACATTTTAAGGATTGTTTTCATTTCCTAGATTAATCGTTAGAGTGTCCTCAATGATTTTACATGCAGATTCTTTTTCTTTTTCGATTAATTTTTGCAATTCATTAGGTATTTCATGATCATCACATTCATCACATTCATTAAGCGCGTTCAAGTAGGAAGAATCAGTCATACTTTCATTGATTTTGTTAGGAGTGATTACAACAGACGTAGCGATAGTAAGACGCCTCATTTGGGCCATTACAGACTCTGGGTGAGGGGGATACTTATCACTAGACTCAAAGACCCACTCCTTGTTGACTCCCTACTTGAGCTCCATAGTGTTACAACCTGGCAGTCCCCCAGATTCCGTCTTCTCTTCCTTTTCTGGCTTCAGCTCTTCTTCCGGCGTATCCTCATCATTCCCCTCTTCAACCTCGACTTCCAGGCCCTCGTCTTCTTTCCCTTTTTCTTCGGCTTTCGCCCCTTCTTCGCTCAACAGGTCCTGCATGACCGGTCCATCCAGTACAGCAATCCAATCGTTGACGGTAGCAGACTTTTCAGGCATTTGCAAAAATGGGTCTTTGTACTCGGAGAATTCATGGGAGAAAAAGATCTCGAACCCCGGCTTTAAACACTTGTCTTTCTGGTCCATCCATGGCTTTGGGAAGCCATAGAAGGGGAAATCTTCTCCTTCCTTTACGAAGTAACCGTTGAGTGTTTTTGATAAGGGTCCATTGGTGCATCTGATGTCTTCTTCTTTGCCCTCAATTCCTTCTTTGTCGACTGGTACCCCAGGCCGTGAGTGTGAGTCTGAGTCGAAATGAGCAAGAATTCCGGCATGCCCTGAAGGTTCTTCCCCAACCCTAATCCTGGAAAGAAACCCATCTTCTTCATGATCCCTGCGACCACTGGACTGGCATACTGATCGAAATGGAGCGGTAGAAACTCTCTCGATTTTTCCTCTTCCAACATGCTGATGAACTCGAACCCTCCCATCTTTATTTCTTCTTCGTGCAGCTGTAATTCTAGAACTGGTGCACTTGATGATGCTTTGGGCGAACGAACCCAGCTATCCCCGAGGATATCACAAACTTTATTCTCCCAGACATACTTAACCTTTTGATGGATCGTTGACGGTATAGCACCCAAACTGTCCAACCAAGGCCTACCCAGCAACAGGTTGAAGGAAGCGGGGATGTCAATGACCTGGAATTCAGCTTCTTTTCCAAAAGGGTCGATAATGAGACGAAGAAGGACTATTCCCATGACCGTTCTCTGGGTGTTGTCGTAGGCTCTTACCCTTTGCTCAGATGGTGTAAATGCCGACTCATCCAGGCCCATTCGCTTAGCCGTTCGGAAAGGACACACGTTGAGGGACGACCCATTATCAACCAGGCAAGTAGGCACGATGTTCCCCAAGCATTCGACAGTGACATACAACGGTTTGTTGCGAACGGGCCCTCCCGGAGGCAGGTCATTTGACGAGAAGGTAATAGCTGAAGTCAAAATTTTGCCGATCAGCCCTATGAGGTCCTCCGGGGTAGTGTTGATAGACACGTCAGATTGGTTCAGAGCGCCTAAGACCGCCTGCCTATGGCGTTTGGAGGCAATCAGCAACCCCCAAACGGTGATATTGGCCTGAGTCTTCTTCATCTGCCTTAGAACCCTGTCTTCTTCCTCTTCTTCATTCATCTTCCCTTTTCCCTTCTCTAGATCTCTCCCCGGATGATCCTCCTCTAGCTCATGCGGTTTAAAGTGTCTACCAGACCGAGTTAAATGACTGACTTCTTTCCTTGCCCACAGATTGTCAACTTTTGAATCAATTTTCAAAGTACCCTCTACCACCTCTGTTTCTTTGTCGCTTTCGTACCAAAGATCATCATCCACCTGGCTCACGTCTCAATCGTCACTCCCTTGGATCCACCAGTCTGACTGTCCCATTTTATTCTCCTTTGGCTGATCCTCCAAAGCACAGATTGTCAAATCCTCAGGTAGCTGATATGGCTTTCTTGGTGTCCCTGCCTTAGTGATTAGCCTGGACGGATCGAAGGTTGCTTCTTCTATCCCCAAGAGGTAAAGGCCTTGTGGTGGTCGCATAGCTCGATGATTCGGAAGCGGATTTCTAGTAACATTCAGAGCTTTGGTGGGAGGTTCCGAAATTACCTTGTTATCAATGAGATCTTGAATCTCGTGCCTTAATCTCATACACCTATCCGTTGAGTGACCCTTCTGCTGATGAAATTTACAAAAGAGGTCCCCTTGAAAATTTGGCGGAAGCGGACTTGGTAGGGGTCGGGGTTCCAACTGATGGAGATGCCCCTTGGCTAACAGCCTTTCGAGTGCGGTTGACAGTGACACTCCCAAATGTGAGAACTTTCTTGGTGCTTTATCCCCTCCTCTCCTTGGTGCTTTGTCGAATTTCCTTTCCGGCCCACTCAGTGCATTGACATCGGTGGGGCCAGAGTGACCCCCCGTTTGTCCTCCGTTGGACCCATAGTTTGGCCTCCTGTACCGGTTTGGTTGCTCCTCTTTCTTGATTACTCCTTCTTGGATCGCATCCTCTATCCTTGTCCCGACATCGAAAACCTCAGCAAAGGTATTGATCGACTGAAATCTCATCTTTTCTTGATACACTGGCTGTAGATTCTTCATCAGCATTCGGATATGGTCCTTCTCAGACGGCCTTTGTACCATTGTAGCTGCCTTTCCCCTCCATCTGCTCAAGTATTCGGCGAATGATTCTTTGTTCCCTTGCCTAGTGGTCTCCAAATCTCGGACAGTGACATCCAAGTCTTGATTGTATTCGTACTGTGCCACAAATGCCTTAATCACTTCTTCCCACACCTGGTTTTGCTTGGTTCGAGAGTAAGATACCAGGACAGAGCAGCCTCAGTCAAAGTTTGTTGGAATAGGACCGCCATCATAGTTGTGCTCAAGCCGCTCGGTTGGAAAGCCCCAATACACATTCTTATATGACTGTGAGGATTTTCGGTGCCATCAAACTTATCAAAGACCGGCATTTTGAACCCGGCAGGCAGCGTCTCGTGGACCCCGTCATACAGGCCTTCTAACTCTATTAGATATATATCAACCCCCTGAGCCTTGCGCATCACCCTTTCCAGCTTCTCTATTTTCTCGGTCAGTTGCTTTTCTTTCTCAGCTTTCTCTCTGTCTCTGTTGGCCCGCAGTGCATCAGTCCATTATGCTTCTTGATCGTCGAACCAATCTCCTTCTCCTCCTCCCAAAGGTGGGTCCATTACATGTGGTGGTCGGCGATTCAGCTCTTCTATCATCCCCATCATGCGGTTTATGTTTTCCACCTGTCGCCTCATTTTCTCTGCTTGTTGTTCTACCAGTATTCTTAACCCGGCCATTTCTTCGTTGTTTCTCTCTTTGGCCATGTCAACTTATTCTCTCCTTACTAGTCTCACCGTGGGATCCCTAAACCACGCTTGATTTGCTATTTTTGCTCCTACAAATAAATTTGAAATGCCCTCTTTTAAAACGCTTTTTATCTTCATTTTATCACACAAAGTCATTTAAACCAAAACTTTCCTTTTGTATGTCACGCGGATGCAATGCATGTGTGCGTGTGTGCCTACTCTATATGCCAAAAAAAAGAGAAAATCATAATCCTAACACATAAGCACATAAGCACATAAAATCCTCGCCCATATCAAGTGTGCTGATTTCTCCTCTCATTGTGATCCTCACTACCTTCTTAGAGGTTGGACATTTCAAAATTTTTGAAATTTATTTGAAAAGCATTTTTGGATGCTAAAAAGGTTCTTGAGAATGCTTTTGAGGGTGTTAAACGTTCTTTTATAAAAATGATTGGGCTTTTATTTTGAAACTCATTCTTCCCAAGATAATTTCAAGGATTTTCGAATTTATTTCTTTTGAAGATGATCAAGTGAAAATATGCCTTAACAAATGTTAGTTTGGGAACTTTAATTTGAAAGGAGAAAGAAAAATTTTCTTTTTGGAATGGTAAATGAAAACCTTAGCTCCCAAGATGATCAAGTGAAAAGAAATTCTTTAGGTAGGGGTATCACATGACCAGATTATCACCGTACTTTCCATGAATTTGGATACATACAAGGTCAATGATGCTTAGCTAGACATGATATAAGAAATATAATCCTATAATCAAGGTTCGACATGTTCTCCAAATGTCGCAGAACATGAGGAGAATTTGCTAAAAGGTGATTAAAAGATTATACATCTTTCATCAAGCAAGTATCATCATCATCTCAAGTAATCCCTTCTGGGTATACAAAACTTCCTAGCACATAATCCTAATCAAGAATTGATTTCCTAAGATTGAAAGGTTCTATAGAAACTACTATGCAAAAGCTGGATTTTGGTCAAATAAGGGACCCTTGACACACACCCGATAGGATGCTTCATATACCCAAACATGGTACGAGATCATGGGTGATCACATAGTCCCATGATGACTTGACCGACAGGGTTGCCCCGAGCCTCCAAGGTCATAGTTTCGTGCAATCGACTGGCTGGACATGCAAGTGAAATGCAACAGGCACACAAAGATTAATTAATTTGATTAAAAGGATATTTTTCAAGTCTAATCCTCAAGTGAACCCAAAATCAAAAAATTCTGGTCTGCGAAACCAGATATTCTGGGTTCGATCCCCAGCAGAGTCGCCAGATTGTGGATATCGCAGTTTTCTTTCTTTTACCCACAGCTTTTCAAAATTAATTTCAAAAATAAATGAGTCGCCACTTAATTTTTAAAAGGAAAATTAAGAAACCATTTTTAAAGCAAACTGATCTTTCAAAAACCAGAGATTAACTAGGTCTGGGGATTATGCAATGAGAGAGGAAGGAGCCCGTCGGACTAAAACACCCTCTCTCATCCTATCTTGCGATAGGCCTCTACTCAACATCCTTTTAATCAAATTCATTAATCTAAGCATGCCGTCAACTAATACATATATACATATAAATCACAAAAGCATGTCCAAAGGGTGTAAAATTGCTAATGACAAAATATCGTTTATAAACCACATATTCCAAATAGCAAGCAATATGATATGCAATAGGGAACAAGAGGACTTACCCGGGATCCAGCAGCGATATTTAAACGTGCAATGCATACAAACAAAAGAAAATCCTAGAAAGAGTCTCTAATCACATTTACACATAAGGTAAGACCTAGTCTAAGGTGTCACGTATGAGATTGAAAAATCAATAAAATCGAAAAATTAAAATAAACTAAAGGAGTCCTAGAAATCATACCTTAGCGCTACAAAACAAAAGGTTAGTCCACATGCTTCACATAATAATATGATATCAAATAATCAATCCTAATTCTCTAGCTTAGATCTAGCAAGCATGAAATCCAACTTTATTCAATAGCTAGTTCTAATCATGAGCATTAAATGTACATGAATGAGTGAATGTAAACAAGAATAAAGCATGGATTTATTCACTAATTTGGGTCACATAACTTCTGGATTTAAGCTAAGTTATCATTATTCAAAGTATGATTTGGATCCTAAGACATTAGGAGACCATTTGAGTTGAGATAAACAAGATTAGACAAAAACAGTAGCAGTTTTTCATGAATTATAGAGAGCAGACCAGATCTTAAAAAAATGAAAAACCATACATCCAACGGTTAGATCTTAATGATTTTTGGATATGATATGCCTCTGTGAGTCTAGTTTATAACCCAAAAAGAAAATCAAGGTTTGAACGGTTAGATCTCGGGGAACATGGAAAACACTAGACGTCACTCAGGAATTTGCAACTTTCTGCCCAGAGTTCTTGCTCGATTTTTTAAAAATAGCAAAAAGATCCGAAATGCTTAGATCTTTTTAGGGGATCTTCCTAACACATTAAGGTACTTTGAAAAATTTATTAGGGACCTCGAAAACTCTGTTAAAATTCTGATTTATTAGTTTCAAAATGGATTTACTGTTCTGAAATTCAGGACAGAGAGTTGCATGTACTGAAATCACAAAACCAAACCATCTTAGGCATGAAATCGCCTTAAAACAAAAATCACAGTGGTAGAATATTGTGTTATTGACACTATCCCGTTGGTTTCACTTGATTTCAACGGTTAGATTTCGAACTAAATATCTTTGATCAAAAATAGTTTGTGAGCTCACTGTTTTCATTTGTCAAGCTCAACTTTACTTGTTAACCCCAACTATCAAGCCATGAAGTTGGACTTAAACTAACCATTTTCTCCTACCATTTGATGGTCATTCGAGGCTAAAGACCTTCATATTTGTAGATTTCAAATGAAGTATGAATAGACTTCATGAAATCTCAAGATGAGGACTCTAAACCATGGAGATGGGCTTAGACTCAAAACCATTTTCTCCTACCATTTGATGGTCATTGGAGGTGAAGACATGACTAATACTTATGAGTCTTAAAGGAATATAGAAAGGGTTCCATGAAATATCAAGTTTAGAGTACTCAAGTCATGAGTATGGACTTGGATCCATCTATTTGCTTATAAAATGAAGTGATGATCAAATTTTGACTCTCATGTAAAGCATAAGCTTACATGGGATTCAAAGGATCATACTCAAGAGATGTCAAGAGAGATATTGAAGATCTCCAAGAATCTCAAGAGAAAAACATAAACAAATGAAATAGAAGAAAGACCAAGGAATTAGAAACAAGGACTTCCAAGTTTACTTAACAAACTCTAAAACTTAATCAAGAAAAACTAAAAATGACTTGAAGATTAGAAGCTCAAAAGAAAGAAAATACAACTAAGATTAGAGGGTCACCTCCAAACTATCCTCAAAGTTCTTTTCCTTTGAAGATCTTCGAAGCTCTTCTCCCTAGTTCTCTAAACTCTCTCTTTTCTCTCCCAAAGAAAAATTGGTGTAGTGGTGGTTATCTCTTATGCATTGTGTTGTATCACTCTTTTGAATTGTTTTGTATATCCTCCCTTCCTCTTGTTGTGTTGTCTCAAAGAAGATCCTCCCTCTTTTATAGACAAAATTACCAAGCTTTTCTCAGTGAATTCAGAGTGAAATACAGGTGTAAACATCTCATTTGGTGGTATAATACGTACTTCCTGAAATTAGACAGACTGCTACCCAGGGCGGTAATCAAAAATCATCTGCGGTAGTCCGTGGATGCCACCGCGGCACTCTGTGACTGCTGTCGCGGCACTCCGTGGCTGCCGCGCGGCTTTCAGTAAGTGCCGCACCAAATTATTGATTGTCGTATTTTCGTCAACCTTATTTTATCAGTTTTTTTGTTTTTATCCGCATACATATACGTATTGTACCACAAAATACGGACTTTAAAAGCAAACGGAAGTCAGTAAATGCCGGCCCGGCACTCACTGGATGCCGTTCGGCACTCACTGAGTGCCCCTCGGCACTCACTGAGTGCCGCGGTATACTGCCGTGTGCCGTTTTCTATTTAACTTCCCTTTTTAGGTCTTTTCCTTCTTCCTTTTTTCTTAAAAAAACTTATTTTTGAAGATCTTTTCCAAAAATGGTGTTTTATACCTGAATTCTCCCAAATACCTGGTATTTTCTTCTTTCTATGAAATTTTATCGCGTTTGGAGAACTTTCTGAAGAGCTTGGAATACTTCGAATCTTTTCGGTCCTTATCATCATTGGACGTGGAGGTGACGCTCCTCTTAAATTTGACAGTCAGTCAAAATTGGGGTGTCTACAGGTGGTGATGGCTCGTCGAGAACCAGGCCAAGGTGCTGGGGCTGCGGGAGGAGGCCATTGCCAACGTACACTCTGGGTGGTTCGACAGAGGATGAAGAGGAAGAGGACTGAGACCTTCTAAGCGGGGACTTTGTTTTATCCCCATTTCATGTCTTCAATTGGGTTGTACTGGTAAATTATGGACAATGTGAAGGATGATGTATAGGATGGTGTGTTACCTTTGACAGAGTTTTGTGATGTTTTGCCTTTTGAGCTGGAGAGTTTCCGGTTTGAAGTTGCAATTTTGTGCTTGTTTTAGTTGGTGATCGTGTGACGATATATGTGCACTGTGGTTCTGTGATTGTTGATCTTACTACGATGAGCAACTTCGTGATAGTGAGTGTGTTTGCCTTGCAGGTGAGATAGTTCATGAAATGGGGAGGTGATGCCAAAATTTTGAATTTTGCTAAAGCCGCGACAGAAAACATGGCATTGTATGACCTCGCTCAACTCACAGCTTGGCTGAACATCACGGATGGCATCGAATGGATTAACCTTTTTAGCTACGGTTTGACCTAGCTATTCTCTCTTCGCCTGATGGCTTTGAAAGCTGAGTTCATGCGTGCTGCCATTGCCCATTGGGACCCGGTAAATCATGTCTTCACTTTTAACAGCCTGGAGATATGCCCCCTGTTTGAGGAGTTCTATGCTATCCTCGGCCTCGATCCGGACTCTGACCTGATTCTTCCTTTCGCTGATACTCCCAGTCCTACGCGAGGCTTGGCCGAATAGTTGAATTGTTCCATCGTTATCTCCCGCCGACTAATTCATGATGAGGTTCTTGACATTGCTTCCATCATTGCCCGGTATACTAGTCCTAGGAATTCTAGCATATATGACGCCACCCGCGGGGCCGCTCTGATATTATGCATGACTTCGCACTTTCTATTCTCGAGTACTTCCATTGACTTGGTGCACGTGTGCCTTTGGAGTTACAGGCTTGGCTCTACGAGCGCCTTTAGTTATGAACTGGTAGTGTGCTGCCAGTTTACTTCTGCAGGGCCGTGCTTCATTCTTATTACACTTCTACCGATTGGGTTAGCATGATGGGTGCTTTATCTGAGGCCGACATTTGTTGGATTGTGGGCGTTGGGGCCTCCATACTGTGACAACCAGCCTCGGGGATTCCCAAAGAGTGTGGTTGATGGGTCTGAGAGAGACTTCTTTCTATCATCCTCGTCGATTAGCCAGACAGTATGGGCGAGTTCAAGAGGTCCCCCGGGGGTTTATTGAGAGGGTCTTTGCTTCCTGAGTCAGAGTTGTTACTATTGCTGCTTTCATCAGTGGATGGGCCTGCCGAGTAAAAGCCTACTTCTAAAAGACCTTTGAAGAAATAAAAGATACAAAATAAAACTAGACTTGACTGATTCTGCTTCTTTCCTCCAAGTGTCTTTGATATTTTTGATTGCTTTCTGAAAGAACTTTTTGTGTTTTCATTTATTCCTGCTTATGTAATATTCGAAGTTTGTTTATCGGTGAACCTTGGTTACTTGGAAAACCTTATTTTATGCATTTGGCTTTTTGAAAACATTTGTAGTACGATTTTTTTTATCAAATGTTTGCTTTTGGTACTTATTTGGGCATGTTGGGGCGATTAAAAGCAAACGAGGGTAGCCGAAGTTTGCCCCTAGTTTGGGATATGGGAGGTTGTGAGACAAACGAGGTGGGTGGCCGAAGTTTGCCCCTAGTGTGAAGGGTGATTTCTGGGTTATGGTAAGTACCGTGACTTTATTTCTCTCATAGACTCATAATTTAGCCTAGGCACCAGCTAGGTGACCTAGCGAGCTCTTTTCTCTATTTTGTTATTGCTCACTTTGGATTTAACTCTAACTTTTGTCTAGGCATCCTTTAGGATTTTCATCCTAGCGAGCCATCCCTTTTTTTTTTAAAGTCTGCCTACGTACGACCGAGCGGGGATCAGGTCCAACGTAGTTCGGACCAAGGTAGAAAAGAAGTGGTTTGTTTTATGATGGGTGGGATGACCAAACCGATGCGGTTGCCTACGTATCCCTGAGTGGGAATCAGGTTAGCGTAGTTCAAGGCGAGGCTTGAGAGGAATTGGGCTATTTTTGTGCATGGAGCGATCGAACCGATGCGGTTGCCTACGTATCCCTGATTGGGAATCAGGTCGAGCATAGTTCAGGCAAGGCTCAAAAGGAATTGGGTCAAGCATAGTACTTTTTGAGGCGATCCATGTTGATTGGTTTTTTGAATTCGACACCGTCAAGGTCCATGAGATAGCTCGCTCCTCCGGAGAGGATAGTTTTGATGATGTAAGGGCCAACCCATTTGGGTTTGAACTTTCCACGCGGGTAAAAGATCGGACCTCGTAGTTCCTTCAGGACAAGGTCACCCTTGATAATTTTTCTCGGATGAACTTTCTTGTTAAAAGCACGGGCTATCCTCTTTTGATAGATTCGAACGTGGTCGACTGCCATTAGGCGCTTTTCATCTATGAAAGCTAATTCTTCGTACCTTTCCCTTAACCAGTCAAATTTTGAAATTTCACATTCTGCCATCATACGCAGGGACGGTAGTTCTATCTCGACTGAAAGTACTGCTTCCATGCCATATACCAATGAAAAGGGAGTCACTCCCGTAGATGCCCTTATCGATGCTCTGTATCCCCAAAGCACAAATGGTAGTTTCTTATGCCAATCTTTGTAAGTATTGGCCGACTTCTGCAGTATGGCCTTGACATTCTTGTTTGCAGCTTTGACTGCCCCATCAGTTTGCGGCCTATATGGTGACGACTTGTGATAAGTGATTTGGTATTCCTCGAACAGATCCCTGACCTCTCCTTTGAAATGACTTCCGTTGTCTGAAATGATCTTATGGGGGACTCTGTAACGGTAGATGAGATTTCTCTTGACAAATTTGGCCACTTCCTTGGCCCCCAAATTGTTGTAGGATGCGGCTTCTACCCATTTTGTGAAGTAGTCAATGGCCACTAAAATGTATCGGTTCCTGTTTGAGGCTTTTGGAATAATTTCACCAATGATATCGATTCCCCAAGTTGAGAATGGCCACGGGGAGGTCATACTATAGAGCAGAGATGGCGGTACATACATTATGTTTGCATGGATCTGGCACTTGTGGCACCTTCTCACGTATTCGCAACAATCTTTTTCCAACATTGTCCAATTGTACCCTTGTCTTACGATCTATTTTTGGCCAGCATATGACCGTTCATGTGTGGACCGCATACCCCTTCGTGTATTTCTTCCATCATCCTTCTAGCGTTCTTCCCGAACAAGCAAGTCAGGTTGTGACCATTGTACGCTTTCTTAAATATTTTTTTGCCGCAAATGATGAACTATGTTGCAAACCTTCGAATTGTTCTTTTATCTTTCTCAGTAGACTCTTGGGGGTATGTTCCCTTTTCTATAAAGTTCCAGACATCTTGATACCATGGTTTTTCATCCTCTTCTTCTTCGATTGCAGCGATTATGCTAAACGACGGTTCGTATCTTTGCTCGATTACCAGAGGCATCATTTTTACCCCTACAGGGATTTTGATCATGGAGGCTAGAGTAGCCAATGAATCTGCTAACTGATTCTCTTCCCTGGGTATATGCTCTTGAACTATTACTTGAGTCTTTTGAGATGGTCATGGTAGGGCTTCAACCTCTCTTCTTTCACCTTCCATTCTCCTCTAGCTTGTGACACAATGAGATTTGAATCTCTGAAGACATCCAACTTCTGAACTCTCAATTCTATGTCCGCTTTCATCCCGAGAATGCATGCCTCATATTCAGCAGTGTTGTTGGTGTAGTTATAATTGAGCTTGACTGCCAATGGGGTGTGGTCCCCATTTGGCAATACCAGGATCATTCCTACTCCGTATCCTTTCATATTGGCTGCCCCATCAAAATACAACTTCCACTTTTCTTTTTTGATTTCTATGATATTTCGTCCGGGAACGGGAAGTCTCCATTTTCTTCGGAATCAACAGCGTGTTCCGCAAAATGCTCAACTATAGTTCTCCCTTTTACCGATTTGCTTGTCACATACTTGATATCGAATTCAGATAGTAGGAGTAGCCAATGGGACATACAACCAGTCAGGGCAGGTTTTTCGAGGAGGTATTTTAGAAGATCCATGTAGGATATAAGCACAATTGGAAAGGCCAACATATAGTGCCTTAATCGGCGGGTACACCAGATTAAGGCCCAATATGTTTTTTTGAGGTAAGAGTAATTGAGCTCATACCCAGTCATCCTCTTGCTAAGGTAATATATGGCTTTTTTAGAGTGCCTTTCTTCCCCTTCTTCGGCCAACATGCAACCCATGGCATTTTTGAAGACAGATAGGTAAAGAAATAAGGGCTTGTGAGGAGTGGGTGGTGAAAGGACGGGCGGATTTTGAAGGTAGGCTTTTATTTTATCAACTGTAGCTTGGAATTGGTCATCCCATTGGAACTTTTCTCCTTTACCCAGTAACCAAAATAAGGGATCACATGTAGTCGTGAGCTTGGAAATAAAGAGGCTGATGAATTGGATCCTTTCGAGGAATCCTCTCACTTCTTTCTCATTCTGTGGCAGCGCCATTTCTAGAATTGCCTTGATTTTGGAGGGATCGACCTCTATCCCTCTTTGTATAATGAGAAAACCTAAGAGATTTCCAGAGGTCACACCAAAAGTGCACTTCTTAGGATTCAATCTCATCTTGTACTTGCGTAATCTTCTGAAAAACTTCTCCAGTGCCACCAAGTGCCCTTCTTTATCATTGGATTTCACGATCATGTCATCTATGTACACTTATACTTCCTTGTGAATCATGTCATGCAACAAAGTAGTGGTAGCTCTTTGGTAGGTTGCTCCAGCGTTCTTGTGTCCGAAAGGCATCACCCTATAGCAGTAGGTCCCCCAAGGTGTGGTAAATGTCATCTTTTCTCAAACTTCTAGTACCATTAGAATCTAGTTGTACCCTGAAAAGCCATCCATGAATGACAGTAGCTCATGTCCTGCGGTGTTATCTACCAAGACATCGATGTGGGGAAGCGGGAAGTCATCCTTTGGGCTGGCTTTGTTTAGATCATAGAAGTCAACACACACACACGAACTTTTTCGTCCTTCTTGGGGACTAGCACGATGTTGGCAACCCATTTCGGATACTCTGTAACAATGATGAACTCTGCCTTGAACTATTTTTCTACCTCTTCTTTGACCTTCAGTGCCCATTCTGGCCTCATGCGCCTCATTTTCTGTTTGACAGGTTTAGAATTGGGGAGGAGGGGAATATGATGTTGGACAATGTCAGGGTCGACCCTAGGCATGTCCTCGTAATACTAAGCAAAAACATCTTTGAATTCTTTTAGCAAGAGAGTTAATTTTTCTTTTTCTTCTTTATTAAGCGTTGAGCCAATTTGCACAATTTGTGGATTATCTTTTTCACCTAGGTTAACTGGTGAAGTATCTTCAATTATTTCATAAGCAGGTGGTTTTTCAATTAGTTGCTTAAGTTCGATTGGGAGATCCTCAAAGGGATCTGTGCATTCACAAGTATTAGACACAGAGGAGTAAGCAGAACCGTTTTTCATTTCATTCATGACAGGTGGAGTGATTACATCAGACAGCGATGGGCCCACAGCGGCCGATTTTGGTACAGACTCAATAATAAGAAATACAGACTTTGGGAGAATAGGGGATAGGGAGACATAGACAGATGACTCTACAACCTGGTTGCTCAGACCCTCCTCAGCTGGCATGATCTGATCCTCTTGGCTCTTGGCCCTCTTTCCTTCTCTTCAGCGAACTCTTCCCACATTTTCTCGATGGCTTCAATGTCTAGGTACTTTAACCAATCTTCCTCTGGGGTTTTCATAACATCTACAGGATAAAACAGATCTTGATAGAGGGGCCTTTCGCAGTCAGCGAAGATTTCAAGCCCAGGGTGCCTTTTTCTGGTGGTCTGATGGATCAAGGTTCAAGGAAGCAAAAGTAGGGGAAGTCATCCCCCTCTTTGACGAATTGCCCATTCAAGGTCTTACGGTACGGTGGAAAACTCATCACTCTCTTCTTCCATGGCTTTTGGAGCTTGAAGTCCTCTTCAGTGGGCTTGTACCCTAATCTGAAAGTGCCTTTTTGTCCTTTGATCTGAGGAAACTCACGAATCCCCTATAAGTGTCGTCCCAATCCCATTCCAGGGAAGTAGTTCATTTTGCGGACGATATTGACCCCCGCAGAGTGGACCTCGGGGAACCTGTCTTCATCACTAATCAGATGGATCCTTTCCATGAAGAATCCTTCAATTTTTCCTTCTTCTAGTTCAGGTATTTGGATTTCAAAGATAGGAGCATAGCTTGGAAAGGCCTCATTTCCCCAACTGTTGATCATTTGGTGCATAGTGGATGACACAGCTTTGTTGACATATAGCCAGGGCCTCCCAATCAACAAATTGAATGAGGCAGGTATGTCCATAACTTGAAAGATTTTAGTGCTAACCAAAGATCCTACTCGGATTTAGAGAGAAATAGTCCCCATCACATTTCTCTTGGTGTTATCATAGGCCCTCATGACTTGCACAGATGGTGTGATGTTAAGGATGTTGACCCCCAAGGCAGTGGCAGTTCTTAGAGCACAAACATTTAATGTGGAGCCAGTATCGACCAGCCAGAATGGCACCTGCTGCCCCTTGCATCCGATGGTGATGTACAGAGCCTTGTTATGCGCAGATCCTTCCGGTGGCAGATCCTCATCAGAGAAGGTAATGACTGGATCAGGGACGAGTATACTTTGGAAAGCCACCATATCTTTCGGTGCAGCGTAGATGGGGACCTCAATTCCAACTAGGGCATTCAAAATGGCCTGCCTATTGTGGATATGCCAGCATTTGGGCCCACTTTTGTTTTTAAAACATTTTTCAAATTCCAAATTCAAAAACAAATGAGTCGCTACTTAATTTTTAAAAGGAAAACTAAGAAACCATTTTAAAGCAAACTGATCTTTTGCGAAACCAAAGATAAACTAGGTCCGAGGATTATGGAATGAAAGGGGAAGGAGCTCGGCGGACTAAAACACCCCCTTTCATCCTATCTCACGATAGGCCTCTGCTCAACATCTTTTTTAATTAAATTAATAATCTAAGCATGCCCTCAATTAATACATATATAGGTATACATAACACAAGCATGTTGGAAATGGTGTAAAATTGCTAACGGCAAAATATCATTCATAAGCCACGTAATTCAAGTAGCAAGCAACATGATATGCAATAGAGAACTAGAAAACATACCCGGGATCCAGCCGCGAATATTAAACGTGCAATGCATGCAAGAACAAAATAAATCTAAGAAAAGGTCTCTAACACATATATACACATAAGGCAAAACCTAGGCTAAGGTGTCGCACATGGAGTCGAAAATCAATATAAATCAAATAATAGAATTAAACTAGAGAAGAGATGAGAAATTGTACCTCAAATGCGCTACAAAACAAAGATTAGTCCACATGCTTCACATAATAATATGATATCAAAAAATCAATCCCAATTCTCTAGCTTAGATCTATTAAGCATGAAATCCAACTTTATTCAATAGCTAGTTCTAATCATAAGCATTGATGTACATGAATGAATGAATGTGAATAAGAATAAAACATGGATTTATTCACTAATTTGGATCACTTAGCCTCTGGATTTAAGCTAAATTATCATTATTCAAAACATGATTTGGGTCCCAAGACATTAGGGAACCATTTAAGTTGAGATAAATAAGATTAGACAAAACAGCAGCAGTTTTTTATGAATTACAGAGAGCAGACTAGATCTTACAAAAAACGCAATAAAGTACTTCCTACGGTTGGATCTTAATCATTTTTGGATATGTTATGCCTCTGTGAGTCTAGTTTCTAACCCAAAAAGCAAATCGATGTTTCAACGGTTAGATCTCCGGGAATACGGAAAATACTAGACCTCACTCAGGATTTTACAACTCTCTGTCCAGAGATCTTGTATGATTTTTTAAAACTAGCAAACAAATCTGAATTGCTTCATTCTTTTTAGGGAACCTTCCTAACACATTAAGGTTCTTAGAAAAAATTATTTTGGGTCACAAACACTTTATTAAAGCTCTGATTTACTAATTTCAAAAACGTTTTACTGTTCTGAAACTATTCTGAAACTCTGGACAGATTGTGGTTGACTCACAAAACCTGACCAAACCATTTTTACACATGAAACTACCTTAACACAAAAATTACAGCGGTAGAACATTGTGTTATTAACACTTTCCCGTTAGTTTCACTTGATTTCAACGGTTAGATTTCGAACTAAAATTTTTTGATCAAAAACAGTTTGTGAACTCACTGTTTTCATTTATCAAGTTCAACTTTATTTGTTAACCCCAACTGTTAAATCATGAAGTTGGACTTAAACTAAATCATTTTCTCCTACCATTTGATGGTCATTGGAGACTAAGGACATCTATACATGTAGGTTTTGGATGAAGTATAGAGAACTTCTCAAAACCCAAGGAAGAGATTAGTCTAAGCCATAGAGATGGACTTAAACTAAACTACTTCTCCTACCATTTAATGGTCATTGGAGACTAAAAAAAAAAAAACAAATCTACTCTAATCTCCATGGAATATAGTATGAATTCCATAAGATTCATAGTAAAGAGATCCTAGTCATGAGTTGATACTAGTATCTCACCAACTATGTGTAGATTATGACCATGATTCATTTTAATCTCCATATGGATCATAAGATCATAGGAAACTAAGGAATCAAAACTCAAAGAGTTTCAATGAGATATGGAAGATCTCATGAACTTTATGAATGAAATAGAAACAAAGGAAATCAAAGTTTTATTTAGGAACACAAATTCTTCAAAACTAATTTATCTCAAACCCAAGGCATTAATTAGATCCAAATTAATGAAGTGTTATGAGGTTCAATCACAAGTTCTTGGTGGTGTGTGATGAAATGAGGTAAGAAGAGAGGTTTTGAAAATGTGAAAAGTTCCTAGATCTAAGAATTTGTGATTGAATTATCCTAACTCTACCAAGGATTAAGAGGTTACCTCTATGACCTCAAAGAATTCTTCAATTTCTTGTGAAGTTCTTCCAAGATCTTCAAATTCTTCTCAAAACTCTTCAAATTCTTCAAGAAATTCTTCTCTTCTTCTCAATTCTCTATATAATTCTCCCTCTAAACTCAAGTATATCTCTTGTATATGTTTGTATATTGATTCAAAAGTTCAAGTCCCCTCAAAATGAAGATGAAGATCTGTTTATATAGGCCATCATCTCAAGGATAAATGGGTAAATTCGGGTGGAGACCCATGTGCAAAGTTTTCTTCTAGAACATGTGAGAAAAGCAGTCTGTTACAGCCAGCGGCACTCGACGGCTCCCAGCGGCATTCGCTGAGTGCCGGGCGGCATTCGCTGAATGCCAAGCGGCATTCGCTGAGTGCCAGGCGGC
Source organism: Hydrangea macrophylla (assembly GCA_033977485.1). Classification (NCBI taxonomy): domain Eukaryota; kingdom Viridiplantae; phylum Streptophyta; class Magnoliopsida; order Cornales; family Hydrangeaceae; genus Hydrangea; species Hydrangea macrophylla. Next base: position 68,706,198 of record CM066987.1, on the reverse strand, counting down.
ACTCAGTGAGTGCCGCCGGGTTTTCCGGGTGCCGGGTCTAACTGAATTTTGCCCTACTTTTTAATTTTCAACATATATATTAACATAAGCTTAATTATTGACGAATTATGTTAAAATACTTGTATTTGTAATATATTCCATTAAGAATACATCCATAATATATGCTCTAAATGTATTATTCCTCCTCTCTTTTTCCTTTTCTTTTCTTCCTTTTCTTTTCAAAAATTCCTCTTTATTTTAAAATTCCTTTTTCATCATTTTTATTTTATATTTCTTTTCAAAACTCTTCTTTTATATATATATATATATATTGAGCAAATTCTCAGACTGATTTCCTCATGTGTTCTTCAATGTTCGGGTTTCTCCCGAATACCCAAACTCTCTCTCTTCTTTCTCCTTTTTATATTTTCTATTTTTAATTTTGAAATTTGTCTTGAAGAATCAATTGAAGATTTTGAATTTCCTGGAAAATCTTCGAATGTCACCGGCCATTGTCATCATCGGTCTTTTGAGAGGTAACCAATCCCTAGATTTGAAGTTTGGTCAAAATTGGGGTGTCTACACCTATTCTTGTAGGATGTCACCATGATGTCCCACATCGAGAGATGTGCCTGAGACTTCTTCAACTGCTTTATCAATTCATTGTCCTCTTCGATGACCTCGTCCATTTTTTCTTTCCCCTTGTCCTTGACTGGCCCTTTCTCCATGGTTTCTATGACCGATTGTGGAGGCTGATAATGGCGACCCGGCCTAGTCAGATGATCAATCTCGGCAGGAGTAGGTCCTTCTACAATCCCATCTTCTTTGAACCACTCGCAATCTGTTCCCACAAATAGTTTTTCTAGCTCATCCCATACAGAGGCATCGTTTTCTTTATTAGGATCGTACCATTTGAGATCTACCACCCCTAGATCATGTTCTTCCAGAAAGAACAAATCTTGTTCATCATCTAGCTACTGCTGCCACCCATCATCTTCTCCTTTAATCAGATGGACTTCTATAGAATTCAGGATGTCAATGCGAGCTAAGGGAAGTCCTATGGGGATTATGAGGGTAGAAGGATCGAAAGTAGTGGGATCATATTCAATGAGGCTGATATTTTGGTGGTTCGGTAGGGGATTTTGGGTGACATGAGACTGCTTGGGAGGGGGCTCAATGATATTCTGGTCAATGAGGTCTTGGATATCATGGCGAAGGCACATGCAATCATTGGTGTTGTGACCAGGGGCTTGGTGGTAGGTGCATCTTTTGGACATATCACAATTGGATGGTAGCGGGGTGTTTCGAGGCTGAAGAAGTTGGAGGTGGCCTTTTTTGAGGAGGCGGTTTAAGGCTGAGGAAGGCGAGATTTCTAGCTTGGCGAAATTACGAGGGGGCTTTTTCTGGAAAGGGCGATTAGCGGAGTTAGCTTGGTTAGAGGGTTGGTATGGCCTAGGAGGGTATGCCATGGGTTGACTGCTAAGAGCATTGACATCCGGAGTATTGCGAGAGTAATTGAGCCTTTTCGACTGACTTAGGAGCTCTTCCTTCTTAATCTTTCCTTCCCTGATAGTTTCTTCAATTCGAGTCCCAACTTCAAATAACTCCTCAAAGGTGGAGATGGATTGATAGAACAATTTCTTATGATAGAGCGACTGCAAATTTTGAATTAACATCCTCACCTGTTCCTTCTCAACCGATCGGTGGGTCATCTGGGCCACTTTATTTCTTCATCTACCTAAGAAAGCGGCGAAGGATTCATTGTTGTTTTGCCGAGTAGTTTCTAAATTCCTGATTATGACATCTAACTCTTGATTGTACGAATAGTGATCAATGAAAAGCTGAACGATGTCTTCCCATGCCCGAGTTTTGGAAGCTTCCAAGGTAAGGAACCATGACAATGCAGACTTTGTAAGAGTTTGCGGGAACAGCATCGCAATGTGCTCATGAGTGCAGCCATTGACTGGAAGATGCTCATGCACAGCTTCACATGACTTTTTAGATTTCCAGTTCCATCAAAACGATTAATGGCTAGCATCTTGAAGTTTTCTGGCAGCTTCAACTTGACAGGCTCGAAGAGGCCTTCCAGGTCTAGCATGTAGTCATCAACCCCTTTGCTTTTTCTCAGTACGCTTTCTAACTTGTCAACTTTGTCCATTTTCTCTTAGAACTTCTTCTCATATGTAGGCGGTTGGACTCCTTGAAACCAATCTTCTTCCCCATTATTCTCAAGAGGTGGTACAAACCCTGGCGACAGAGATGGCATGAAACCTGGTGGTGGCGGGAACCCAGGTGGATATTGCGGCTGCTACTGTTTCAATTCTTCCATGAACCTCAAGACTTGGGCCATGCTGTCGGACTACTGGCTTATGGTGACTCCCAATTCAGTGACCTTGTTTTCCAACTCTTCCTGATTCATGTTGAAAAAACTTGTTGGGCTGATTCTGACCAAACGATTGTCTGAACTTCTAACCCAGGATGAAGATCCTAGCTGCTGACTTTGAGAATCTATAGTGACCCTATAGAATTGGGAAGATCGTATCAGATTCTAATAGTGATGACTTTAGACAGACAAATTATAGTGATGTTAAGAGATATGGGCTGACTTGTGTACAGACTGACTGAAACAGTGCGCGTGGACCGACGGGAATAGTGCATGGAAATGAGACAAGCATGCAGATGTAAGCCCTAATCTATATGGTGCTCCTACTTCTAGCAGATAGTAGCTAAGCAAATAAGGTCTTAGCCATATAGAGTGTGCTAACCTTTCCTTTCAGTGTGATCACCAGGGATTAGCAGGGGTTTCCAAGGCATTTTGGGAAGTTTGGACAGAGTTTTCGAGGGAAACTGGTTATATTTGGGACATATTTGGATAGAGATTCTGAGGGAAACAGGTTATATCTGGGATATCTGGATAGAGTTTCTAGGGGAAACAGGTTATATCTGGGATATCTGGACAGAGCTCCTAGGATAAACATGTTATATTTGGGATATTTGGATGAAGTTTCTGGGAGAAACATATCATATCTGGAATATCTGGATAGAGTTTCTGGGAGAAACATGTTATATCTGGGATATCTGGACAGAGTTTCTAGGAGAAACAGGTTATATCTGGGATATCTGGACAGAGTTTCTAGGAGAAATAGGTTATATTTGGGATATCTGGACAAAGTTCTAGGAGAAATAGGTTATATCTGGGATATCTGGACAGAGTTTCTAGGAGAAACAGGTTATATATGGGGGATATCTGGACAGAGTTTCTGGGAGAAACAGGTTATATCTGGGATATCTGGACAGAGTTTCTGGTAGAAACAGGTTATATCTGGGATATCTGGACAGAGTTTCTATGAGAAACAAGTTATATCTGGGATATCTAGACACAGTGTCACGACCCCAGTCTCGCTCAGTAAGATATTGTCTGCTTTGGGCCCAAACCCGCACGGATTTGTTCTTGGGCCACTACCCAAAAGGCCTCTTACTAGGGAGACTTGAAACCACACATATATAGCACATTACCCTTCCTTCCCCAGGCGATGTGGGACGAACTTCCCATAGTGTGTAGCCTGCCAGCACTTACTGCAGTCACAAAGGCACCTACAGCAGCCCGCCCACAACACCAGGGTCGTTACATTCCACCCCCCTTAGGGCCCAACGTCCCCGTAGGCACACTTCCGGCTGGGTCAGGCTCTGATACCATTCTGTCACGACCCCAGTCTCACTCAGTAAGATATTGTCCACTTTGGGCCCAAACCCGCACGGATTTGTTCTTGGGCCACTACCCAAAAGGCCTCTTACTAGGGAGACTTGAAACCACACATATATAGCACATTACCCTTCCTTCCCCAGGCGATGTGGGACGAACTTCCCATAGTGTGTAGCCTGCCAGCACTTACTGCAGCCACAAAGGCACCTACAGCAGCCCGCCCACAACACCAGGGTCGTTACACAGAGTTTCTGAGAAAAATAGGTATATATGATAGGAGCATGTGATGATGGTGATCATACTGTCTAGCAAGTTTTCATACTCCTATGTCTTAGGACCGACAAATAAGGTTTGCGGTGTATATCTTTGTGATCATGGAGCAGACATCCTTATCATGGTGCCTAGGTAGGTCAACTTAATGTGATCACATAAGAGTGATTGCCTTGGGAATCATAAGAAAGAGAATCTGCCTCATGCCACATAAACGTCTACACCGCGCAGGTAATCCCGTTAGGGCATACAATAGTTTTATCATATTGTACTATCTGTAAAGATAAATGAATAGTCCTATGAAAGGTTTTACAGGAATCTATATGCAAAGGCTGGGTTTAGGCAAAGAGGGTCCGTTGACTAGAGTTCCAATATACCGTCAGAGAGATAGTACAGAAGTGTTTACTCTTTTTGATATACTGTGGAAGGTACAGTATCAACGGTGACTTGTGCCCTGGCACAGTAAGACCTGAATAATGTCAGCACCACGTTTCAAACACAGTCGGAGGGGGAAATGTAGGAGTGCAATGCGGTGAACCAGACACAGTAAAAAGATGATTTTATGGATGCTTCTTATGAGTCAAACCTCTGTATTATTTGTTTTAAAATAAAAATCCCCAGTGGAGTCGCCAGATTATGGACACGCAGAATTCTATCTGTTTGTTTGTTTGAGATTGTTTTGAAAAGGAAAGGAAAAGGTCTGTTAAAAACAGATACAGAGTCGTCACTTGGTCTTTAGGGAACCAAGAAACCCAATTTGACTAACTCAAATGGATAAAGGGCACCTGCCTTTCATAACCAAAGAACTTGGTTTGGGATTTTGATACGAGAGAAGAAGGAGCCTTTGTCACAACTAAAACACCCTCAACTCGCCCTGTCTTTCGACGGGCCTCAATTAGCATCCAAATAATCATCTTATACTATAAATGGTTCGACAATTAATACTATGATAGTATGTTACATCACTCAAGAATTTTGAAATAGAAGATCAAAAGATAAGATATCATTCATAAGATCTAAGCCAAATATCATACAATGCAAAAGTGAAAGATCACACAAATAAACCTAGGAAAAATCGTCTAATCACATATCAAATAATTAAGTTTTTCTAATCTAAAGGGGGCATGAATTGTTCTTGAAATAAATAATCAAGGAATTCAAAACTATGCTTAGCAAACTCGGAAGCATGAACGGGTGATTAAATTCATTCCTTATAATCTTCTTAGATTAGGGGTCATAGGAACCCAAATCTTGCATGGATGCAATGAATGATCCTAAAATGTGCAAAGGTTGTAGTGTGTTTGTGTACATGGACATTCTAAAGTGACTTATAAGTCTAAAAAGATGAATGAATGCATGGAGGAAATCATCATGGGATATGTACAAATGTAGTATGGACTACTTCCTAAGATATGAACAAATTTGGAGTGCATGTAAGCATCAAATCAAAGAATGAAAGTAAAAGAATGTTTGTTGTGAATAGTGGATAGAACAGTGACTTGATCTTGTGGAAAATGAAAAGTAGGGTTAGGAATGTTTTCAATGCATGATTTTTTATGGAGATCATCCTTATTGTGTCTAGAACACAAATCAAAAATCCAATCCTTAATAACTATTACAGATTGAGATAAATCATATAAACAATAGAGGTTACTCAGAAACAGAATCTGTACTTTTGACTGAAAAGTTGAAAAATCTTAGAAAATGAAAACAAACCATCTAGAGGCCCATATTACACAGAACGTTCCCTAAGACACTAAAGTTCAAGAGAAAAATGAGTTAGGACCACTCGTTTTGGAAAGGTTTTCTGTAAAACAAGTTTAAAGTCAACCAAGCTGCTGTGACAGCAAAAACAGAATATCTGGAGAGAATGTTTGGGTCCAAATGGACCACTTCCAAATATTTCCAAGTCAAACCAAAAATCTTGGGTGTTCTATAATGAGTTGGGAAGACTTTCCAAATGGTCCTACATGCATACATCGGGTATTGAATCCTAGAGAAATCTTTGAACTCATATTGTTCACTGTTTTGAAGATTTTGAGAAGAACTAGGGTTTTATTCTTTGAAATCAAAATGAGGGCTTTAAGAGGGGTTTTGAAATAGAGGTTTTAAAAGTATATTTTCAGCACTTAAATGGAGATTATGACCACTTGAAACATCAACATTTGAACCCATATCAAGAACCTCCAAGATTGTTGGAGACGTTGTTTTATTTTGAAAGACAACTTCAATAATACATAGGAATGTATTGAAGTTGAAATCGTCATCTATCAAACATGTTTTTGAGGTCAAGAGCTACTATCCATAAGGATTCACTCACCTCAAACTTCATGTCATCATCTAGATGATGATAGACTAGTAAGTAAATAAAGAAAATAAAAAAGAAATGAGATTAAGGAGAGATGAGCATAATATCTAAACAAGCAAATAAGTAATCAATAGATGATATTCATGATAATTTTGGACTTGTTGCTTGGTATTTCACTCATATATGGTGACTTTGGACATGGAAGAAGCTTCCTATCTCACAAGTGCTCACTAAAATGGTGGTTGGGTGTATTGAATGTGAAGTAAATGGGAGTAAGAAGTAGAAATCAAAGTTTAGAACTCACTTTTTAGTTGAAAATCAAAGGAAGAAGCTCACTTTCACTCTCCTAACCTTATCTTCTACAACTTTTGTCTCTATAACTTCTCTAAGCTTTGTTTCTGCAATCCCTAAATGAGAAGTAAAGGGGGGTTTATATAGGCCAATTTGGGGTGATGTTGGGATTTAAAGAGTGCTCTTATTGGCTCCAAATGTCTATGAACAAGAAACTACGTCGTTTTGGTTTCTAATTAATCAAAATGGATTGATCGACGACGAATATTTGTCGTTTATAGTCCTAAAAATACGATTTGTTAGCCCATTTCATGTAGTTATTAATTGATTTTTAATAAGTATTCTAAATTTTGTAGGATTTGGAGCTTTAACTTAAAAATGCACAAAAATCCAATGATTAGTGGCTTTGGAAGTCATTCTGGGCTCAAATGGTGATTCCGGTGAAAGCTGAATGCAGTAGCAATCTCAAAAAATTGCATTTTTGACAAGGAATACTTTAGATTTGAGAAATTTCTCCAGAGATATAAAATATAGATCTTCGAGTTACGGACGCGTGGCTTCAAACGGCGAGCCAATCCGAGTTCCGAACAAATGGTTATCACAATTCTACGAAAGTCGCGCAGTGCAACGAAAAGGACCTCGCGCGAGCGGGCCGCGCGAGCGACCTCTGAAAAAACCAAAAACGCGTATTTTGTTAAATTAAAGTGCCCACCGAAGGTGGTTTGTGCATATGACATCCAGAAACGTAAATATAGCAGTTTTAGTACGATTTGGCTTAGGAAAGCTTCCAAAATCCTTCCAAACTCTATATAAATCCTATTCTAAATCAAATTTGTGATTACAAATCATTACACACTATTATACACATTAATATACAGCCATATTATACATTATTTTTCCAGCCATTGAAGAGAGAATAGCAAGGAGAAGAAGAAGAAGACCAAGGATTCTCATGGCCTCCTTCATCAACCTCTTGCTGTTCATCAATTCTATGGCCAACTAAACCTAGATCTAGGGTTTCAATGAAACCCTAGCCAAGTAATAGGGTGTATTTTATGTTTTTATTTTAGTTTTATTATGTATGGATGACAGTTACATGTTTAGAGGATTTTTATAAATAAATCGTGCTTGTATTGATTAAATCATTACTTTCAAAGTTTATTCTTGTCTTAGATCTATTTTGACTGTGATGTGCTCAATGATCTATGCTTGCTGTGCTTGTTTAGATTATTTACATGTAATGGTGCTTAAAGTGAATTATGCTATCAAGTATCCGAATAGTCCATGCCTAGATTAGACGGATTATACCACAACCCTAGTTTAGTGTGGGATAATTCGTGCTAACCGAAGATGGATTATGTTGGTGCTTGAACCATAGTTATTTTCTTGACGGAGGAATTGGGCTTGTAGCTGCAATTCCCCATTATCATCCAACTTAATAAGCTAATGTAATTCGTAAATACCCGTATTATGAAGCTAGTGGTGGATTTGCAATCCTAGGTTCCCTTCAAATATCTTTAAAACAACTTTAATTGCTTTCATAATTTAGATTTACTTTTATTTTTCTTAGTTTAATTAAAATCAAATCAACATCTGTTTTTTTTAATTAATTAGATTTAGGTTTTAAAATTAAAGCACTGTAGTATTTCAATCTCTGTGGGTTCGACCTTTACTTTCACTACTACAAATCTTTAGAAAAGTAAAGTATACTTTTATATCTTGATTTTGACAAGATCAATTTTTGGCGCCATTACCGGGGATTGCATTACTACCTTTAGTATAATAATCTTAGTTTAGTTAATTCGTAAATACTAGATTAGGTTTTATTTATTTTTTTTTCTTTCTAATTTTTCGTTTTTGTTTTAAGTTACTAACTTTTCTTTTATTTTTGTAATTTCTTAGGAACTCAAAATTCTAGCGTTTCGAGTGGAGCAGCTGTCCTCGTCAAAGGAGCTTACGCGAAAAAAAAATTTAAGTAAATTGCTTCTTGTGAAACTCGCTTTAAACCACTGTAAGTCAGGGCGCTGTGACGCACTATTTGCATTAGTTTAGGGTTAATTGCACAGCATTAGCTAGGACACCCAGGGCACTGGGAATTAACGTGGTCACTGCATTACAGGATAATATTCATGCATCACACTAATTGAGTGCTTGTTATCTTAATTGCGTGATTGCTATTTGTTTTTTTATTATTTGAGTCTGTTTTTGTTTTTAGTTTATTTTCTTGTAGTTTATGTTTGGTACACGCTCAAGTAAACCGGAATTAAAACCTTGCGATCTTGAACTTGAACGTACATTAAGAATTAATAAGTATTCAAACATAACTTCTAGAACTAGGTTAAACATAGACGACGAATTAACTCCGAAACCATCGTCGTTGTTTGAGCCCGAAATACGTAGTACCCTTAAAAATCTAAAGAAACCACGCTTTATTAACATAGAACCTATTCCAATGGCTGACATTGGAAATAATCAAAATAATTGAAATAACAATAATAACCCTAATATACCACCACCTCCTCCGCTTAAAGATTATTTTATTCCTACGACTTATACACGACAAGCTGGTATCGAATTACCGGAGGCGACGGTATCTCACTTTGAGATAAAGTCGTCTACCATCTCGCTACTTCCTTCTTTCCATGGCCGTATAAATGAAGACCCTTATCAGCACTTAGGGGATTTCCAAGATATATGCTCTACTTTAAAAATCCAACATTTCACCGATGATGAATTAAAACTGCGTCTCTTTCCATTCTCTTTAAAAGATAAAGCGAAGTATTGGCTCCAATCTTTGGAGCCAAACACTATAAAAACATGGGAAGCATTACATACTGTATTTTTACAAAAGTTTTTCCCAATCACAAGAACAAATCAAATAAGAAAATCTATAACTAATTTTGTGATGCAAGATGGGGAAACACTTTATGACATATGGGAGAAATTTAAAGAATTATTACGTTACTGCCCACATCATCAGGTTCCTAAGTGACAATTAGTTCAAGTCTTTTATGAGAGACTTATTCCCTCTGTTCGTAATATTGTCGATGCTGTTTGTGTGGGTACTTTCCTACACAAAAGCGCCGACGAGGCTTGGAAAATATTTAAAACTTTGAGCGAGAATTCAATGCATCAGTCTGTGTCGGTACGTTCTGGAGGATATCTGCCACCACCAAAAAGAGAGGTAAAGTTTGAGTCAAGTCATTCAATTGAATTTCAAGAATTAAAATAGAAAACTTGACCAACTTATGAGGATGGGAATTGGGCCCACTCCACCTTCTTCAGAAGTATGTGCATTATATTCTGAACCGTCTCATAATATCTTTGCATGTCCTTCTGCATCTCAATTTCCGGAATTCGTGGAGCAACACAGTAATTCTATTCAACAATACCCACGAAATAATTATAATTCGACTACTAATAATCCGAACGCGCCATGGAGAAACCATCCTAACTTCTCATGAAAAAATAATAATAATAATCCCAATGAGGCGACTAATTTTCCTAATGCATAACGACCTCAGTTTCAACCTAATCAATACCAACAACCGCCTCCTAATCTGAACCCTTCAAGGTGTAACGTTTTTTAGGAAAAGGTGTTGGCATCCCTTAATAAAATCGAAACACAAACACAAGCACAAATAGTGCACTCACACACACAATCCATTGCGAAACTTGAATCCCAAATGGGACAACTAGCTACTGTAGTGAGTCGTAGAAACGAGGGGACGTTGCCTAGTCAAACAATTCAAAACCCTAAGGGGCAATACGAGGTTAAGGGGTCGAATGAACAAGTGAACGCTGTGTCAACTAGGACAACTATTCGTGAGGAAAAAATTGTTGAAATTCCGAATGCGAGAGAGAAAGAGGTACACATTAACTTGAATAAAGAAAAAGGGGAGGAGACGATTAAAATTCGAAAAGAAAAAGAACCGGTCCCAACTAATATTATTACAAAACTACATTTTCCACCAAATGTCGAGGAACCGTCAAATTTTCTAAACAAAGGGTCAAAAGCTGAAGATATACTCAAGGTGTTTAAACAAGTGAAAGTCAATATTCCATTCCTCGATGCTATTAAACAAATTCCCGCTTACGCTAAATGTCTTAAAGACCTATGCACTCAAAAACGTAAATTGCGTAGTCATACTCCGAAAAAGGTCTTTCTCACAGAAAAAGTAAGTTCTATTTTTCAACACTCACTTCCAAAGTATAAGGATCCTGGTACGCCAACTATTTCATGTGTCATAGGTGACACTGTCATCCATAGGGCTCTCCTTGACTTAGGAGCTAGCGTTAAGCTCTTACCTTATCATGTTTATTAACAACTAGGACTAGGTGAACTTAAGCCCACGGATGCTACTATTCAATTAGCGGATCATTCCGTCAAAGTACCTAGAGGAATCATCGAGAACGTCTTAGTTAAAGTTGATCAATATTTTTATCCTGTAGATTTTATGGTCCTTGACACCGAACCTGTCCTAGATGCTAGGAAGCACACCCTTATTATTCTGGGTCGTCCATTCTTAGCCACCGCTAATGCCCGTGTCAATTGTCGAACGGGGGTGATGAAAGTGTCATTCGGGAATTTGAACTTAAAATTAAATGTGTTTAACGCTGTCGATCAATCTCCCAAAGACGATGATTATCTATATATAGAGGGTAGTAAGGTTATACGACAAATTGAAGCTACTAATGCACTACACATGGGTAAGGAGAATAATATAGTGAGTAATGAGAGGATGAATGCAAATAACTGGGACCCTAACGATGAATTTACTCGGAAGGTGAGAAATAGATCTGAACATAATAAGGATGAACCGTCAATTGAATTAATCCAAAGCGACGTTATTTCTGCTTACCACCGAACTCTTCCTGAAATCCTTAGGGGTACAAAGTCCGATTTTCAGCCTCCATAAAATCTTGAGCTAGAACGGTCTAGCTAAAGACGTAAAAGACAGCACTTTTTGGGAGGCAACCCAAGCTTTATTTCGTTGCTTTCTCTTATTTTTGATTGTTTTTGGTCGATTTTGAGTCCTTTTTGAGTTTTCTGAACAGGTTTAGGGGTCGGAGTAAATTTATTTTGAATTTATACAAATTTTTATAAAGAAAAAGAGGAAAAGACCAATGTCACGCGCGCGACCCGCTCGCGCGATAGGTCGCTCGCGCGAGATTCTCCCTTAGACAAAAAATTTTCAACTTTTTATTATATGAGCTCTCTGTTACATCTCGCGCCTAGAATTGCGCATGCTAGGGATTCGCTCGCGCGGCCCACTCACGTGATTCTGGCACTTAGAAATTTTTTTTTAAATAAAATAATAACAGGCCTCAGGTTTACCTCACGGAGGAATTCGCGCAAGCGACCCACGGAGGAATTCGCGCAAGCGAGGGTCGCTCGCGCGAGGTAGGGATTTCTCACTTTTTCTTGTTGTTCTTTTACCTTCTGTTTCCCGCACCTGGTTAGTTATTTTTCTTTCATGTTTGTTCTTTTCAGTTCATTTCATTTAAATTTGTCTTTGTTTAGATAGTTTTGTTTCTATTTGTTTTCTTTATTTTCTTTACGTTCTTTTAATTCTAGTTTAGTTTCAAATGTAAAAAAAAAAAAGGAAAAACATATGTTATATATTAGCTTTTATTAGTTATTTGTTTGTTTAATTTTTTTTTGTTAAGTATTAACAGGTGAAATAGTGCTCCATTTGGAGTAATTAAACTTTGATTCCATATTATTATACGTTCACCTGGTTTGTGTTTACCGAGATCGAGGTATTATCGTTCCTTCTTTACGTACTATCCTTTCTTTCATTTTATTATTTCATTAGGGACAATGAAAGGTTTAGGTTTGGGGGTATGCACTCACATGCACATTATTATATACACCAAAATTTTAAAATTTTCGATACTTGTGCTTAAATAAACGATGTCACCTACGGTTTTGCAATCTCTAGTCGATACATCTTTTTATGTAACTTAGATTATTATAGAATGATAAACAAGAAAAAAAATGTGATTAAATATTTGCTGAAGTCATGATGTAACGTTTTAAGTCATGTATCGTTCGAATCGTAGTTTTATATCATAGTTTTGCACACAAACATATGCACTGCGCGTAGTCGCTTGAATACATGTCTGATGTGAACTATAATATGATTCGGATTTCTAGATAACACAAGGTGGAGATTAAACCCAATGAGCTTTTGAGCCTATCTTTTCTTTTTAGAGGGTTATAAATACATCTTGTGTTTGTCGAATTTCATTGAAATAGCGCATTAACTCGTTGTTTAGTCTCATTATTCTTGTTTTGGTTGATAGTCAAGTTAAAATATTTGTTACCATGCTAAATAATCTTCCGTCGTAAATATTGAAGAACCATATAACCATAGGAAATGATTTTAGGCCTTCTTTGTTTGCTACTCACCTTTAAATGACAAATTTCCTTAGTTCGCCCCTTGAGCCGTTAAAATGCCATTTCTTTCTTTAATTACCATTATCCTGTTTTTGCTCCAATTTGGCCAACTTGGAGTTCACCCCTGAAAGATTGATCAACTTTTAGTGGTGTTAAGGCGATGTGTGATTGAGAAGAAAAAGAAGATAAGATGATGTTTGGGGTGGTTGCCTTGTTATTTATTGAATATTTGTTACAAAAGCAACAAGGAGGAAAAGAAAAGAAAAAAAAAAAAAGAATAAGGTTGAAAAAAAAAAGAAAAAGAAACAAAAGGTTGAAAAAAAAAAGAAATATATGAAAAAAGTTTGAAAAGATGAAGTTGGTAAAAGAGACGAATGAAAGAAATCGAACATGCCTTGCAATGCCATTCTAAAATTACCTAACAAATCCTTTCTATCCTTTTTCATTACCTGAGCTACATTATAACCGTTGAAAAGTCCTATTTGATCCTAGAAGCATGGTTTGGATATGTAAACGATGAGAGGGGGATTAAAACATGGTAATGATTAATTTTTCTTGATTATTGGCATCCTATCCATGAGACTACTGTTCTTTCATGTCATGCGTCCTTTTCGAGTCATATGTGAGCATTTCTCGTTTTGAAAACATATTTCCTTTACTCACATATTTTAGAAAAATTACATCTGTTTCTGAGTGTTTCATTTTAGAGTGTAATTAACATTGTGAGATTCAAAGTCGAGACATAGTTAATTGGTTATCCGAGTTATATTCCAAGTTCATGACATGCGTGTGCTCATTTGACTACTACATCACACACGTGCAATTTTATGAGAAACTCTATGAATTTATACGATGCATGTGTTTATGATTGTTTTTCATGATGTAGGTGGACGTCTGATTTCGTTTCTTCTTGTTCATTATTCTATTTCAAATCATCGTTCTATGATAAGGAGTATTGATTGTTTTGTTTTTTGTTTGAAAAAAACTTTTAAAATTTACAAGTTAATAAAGATGGTTGTGGGCGACTTGTTGATGAGAACCCTCACGAGACTTTACTCGTCCGACTAGGGACACCTAGGGGTTTAAAAGGCTTGTTGCATATGCTAAATGCAATCGTGATCCATGCGAAAATGGAGTAGTATTTGTATAGTAGTATTTATTTTTATATTTTTCTTTGCTCGAGGAATAGCAAAGTGTAGGTTTAGGGGTGTGATCGGCAACGAATAGTTGCCGTTTATAGTACTAAAAATACGCTTTGTTAGCCCATTTCATGTAGTTATTAAGTAATTTTTAATAAGTATTCTAAATTTTGTAGGATTTGGAGCTTTAACTTGAAAATGCCCAAAAATCTAATGATTAGTGGCTTTGGAAGTCATTCTGGGCTCAAACGGTGATTCCGGTGAAAGCTGAATGCAATAGCAGTCTCGGACAATTGCATTTTTGACAAGGAATACTTTAGATTTGAGAAATTTCTCCAAAGATATAAAATGTAGATCTTTGAGTTACGGACGCGTGGCTTCAAACGGCGAGTCAATCCGAGTTCCGAGCAAAACGTTATCGCAATTCTACAAAAGTCGCGCAGTGCAGCGAAAAGGACCTCACGCGAGCGGGCCGCGCGAGCGGCCTGTGAAAAAACCAAAAACGCGTATTTTGTTAAATTAAAGTGCCCAGCGAAGGTGGTTTGTGCATATGACGTCCAAAAACGTAAATATAGCAGTTTTAGTACGATTTGGCTTAGGAAAGCTTCCTAAATCCTTCCAAACTCTATATAAATCATATTCTAAATTAATTTTGTGATTACAAATCATTACACACTATTATACACATCAATATACAGCTATATTATGCATTATTTTTCCAGCCATTGAAGAGAGAAAAGCAAGGAGAAGAAGAAGAAGACCAAGGATTCTCATGGCCTCCTCCATCAACCTCTTGCTGTTCATCAATTCTATGGCCAACTAAACCTAGATCTAGGGTTTCAATGAAATCCTAGCCAAGTAATAGGGTGTATTTTATGTTTTTATTTTAGTTTTATTATGTATGGATGACAGTTACATGTTTAGAGGATTTTTATAAATAAATCGTGCTTTTATTGATTAAATCATTACTTTCAAAGTGTATTCTTGTCTTAGATCTATTTTGACTGTGATGTGCTCAATGATCTATGCTTGCTGTGCTTGTTTAGATTATTTACATGTAATGGTGCTTAAAGTGAATTGTGCTATCAAGTATCCGAATAGTCCATTCCTAGATTAGACGGATTCTGCCACAACCCTAGTTTAGTGTGGGATAATTCATGCTAACCGAAGATGGATTATGTTGGTGCTTGAACCATAGTTATTTTCTTGACGGAGGAATTGGACTTGTAGCTACAATTCCCCATTATCATCCAACTTAATAAACTAAATTAATTCATAAATACCCGTATTATGAAGCTAGTGGTGGATTTGCAATCCTATGTTCCCTTCAAATATCTTTAAAACAACTTTAATTGCTTTCATAATTTAGATTTACTTTTATTTTTCTTAGTTTAATTAAAATCAAATCAACATCTGTTTTTCTTAATTAATTAGATTTAGGTTTTAAAATTAAAGCACTGTAGTATTTCAATCTCTGTGGGTTCGACCTTTACTTTCACTACTACAAATATTTAGAAAAGTAAAGTATACTTTTATATCTTGATTTTGACAAGATCATGGATCCCCAAAACAATTTACAAAAATGGACTGTTCTGGGAAAGATTGCCACGGCAGCACTGGGCTTGTGCTGTGGTGGCAGTGGGCAAGTGCTACAGCGGCACTACTCCTCTGATGTCCAGATAATTGTATTATGCCCTGTTCCAGTATTCGCGAAAATGCCCTATTTCGTCCGAAATTCATAAAAAATGCGTATGAACTCCAAACTAAGGTTGTGATATGCCATTGGAAAGGTAGTGGAGTCTACTTTACATAAAAATAGTTCAGAGATAGGTCACTTAAAAAAATTTTGCGGTATTCTCGATAAAAGCCGATTTGATCGCCTTTTTCACCTTCAAAAATTCATAATAAATTCGTTTTAAATTCAGGAATTATGTGCGATATACCGTTAGGAAGCTATTGACCTCTAATATTTTTGAAAAATGATACAATGCTCCGGTTTCAAAGTCAACTTTTAGGTCAAATCGGTCAAAGTACCTAGAGGAATCATCGAGAACGTCTTAGTTAAAGTTGATCAATATTTTTATCCTGTAGATTTTATGGTCCTTGACACCGAACCTGTCCTAGATGCTAGGAAGCACACCCTTATTATTCTGGGTCGTCCATTCTTAGCCACCGCTAATGCGCATGTCAATTGTCGAACGGGGGTGATGAAAGTGTCATTCAGGAATTTGAACTTAAAATTAAATGTGTTTAACGCTGTTTATCAATCTCCCAAAGACGATGATTATCTATATATAGAGGGTAGTAAGGTTATACGACAAATTGAAGCTACTAATGCACTACACATGGGTAAGGAGAACAATATAGTGAGTAATGAGAGGATGAATGCAAATAACTGGGACCCTAACAATGAATTTACTCGGAAGGTGAGAAATAGATCTGAACATAATAAGGATGAACCGTCAATTGAATTAATCCAAAGCGACGTTATTTCTGCTTACCACCGAACTCTTCCTGAAATCCTTAGGGGTACAAAGTCCGATTTTCAGCCTCCATAAAATCTTGAGCTAGAACGGTCTAGCTAAAGACGTAAAAGACAGCACTTTTTGGGAGGCAACCCAAGCTTTATTTCGTTGCTTTCTCTTATTTTTGATTGTTTTTGGTCGATTTTGAGTCCTTTTTGAGTTTTCTGAACAGGTTTGGGGGTCGGAGTAAATTTATTTTGAATTTATACAAATTTTTATAAAGAAAAAGAGGAAAAGACCAATGTCACGCGCGCGACCCGCTCGCGCGATAGGTCGCTCGCGCAGCCCGCTCGCGCGAGATTCCCCCTTAGACAAAAATTTTTCAACTTTTTATTATATGAGCTCTCTGTTACATCTCGCGCCTAGAATTGCGCATGCTAGGGGTTCGCTCGCGCGGCCTGCTCACGTGATTCTGGCACTTAGAATTTTTTTTTTAAATAAAATAATAACAGGCCTCAGGTTTACCTCACGGAGGAATTCGCGCAATCGAGGGTCGCTCGCGCGAGGTAGGGATTTCTCACTTTTTCTTGTTGTTCTTTTACCTTCTGTTTCCCGCACCTGGTTAGTTATTTTTCTTTCATGTTTGTTCTTTTCAGTTCATTTCATTTAAATTTGTCTTTGTTTAGATAGTTTTGTTTCTATTTGTTTTCTTTATTTTCTTTACGTTCTTTTAATTCTAGTTTAGTTTCTAATGTAAAAAAAAACATATGTTATATATTAGCTTTTATTAGTTATTTGTTTGTTTAATTTTCTTTTGTTAAGTATTAACAGGTGAAATAGTGCTCCATTTGGAGTAATTAAACTTTGATTCCATATTATTATACGTTCACCTGGTTTGTGTTTTCCGAGATCGAGGTATTATCGTTCCTTCTTTACGTACTATCCTTTCTTTCATTTTATTGTTTCATTGGGGACAATGAAAGGTTTAGGTTTGGGGGTATGCACTCACATGCACATTATTATATACACCAAAATTTTAAAATTTTCGATACTTGTGCTTAAATAAACGATGTCACCTACGGTTTTGCAATCTCTAGTCGATACATCTTTTTATGTAACTTAGATTATTATAGAATGATAAACAAGAAAAAAAATGTGATTAAATATTTGCTGAAGTCATGATGTAACGTTTTAAGTCATGTATCGTTCGAATCGTAGTTTTATATCATAGTTTTGCACACAAACATATGCACTGCACGTAGTCGCTTGAATACATGTCTGATGTGAACTATAATATGATTCGGATTTCTAGATAACACAAGGTGGAGACTAAACCCAGTGAGCTTTTGAGCCTATCTTTTCTTTTTAGAGGGTTATAAATACATCTTGTGTTTGTCGAATTTCATTGAAATAGCGCATTAACTCGTTGTTTAGTCTCATTATTCTTGTTTTGGTTGATAGTCAAGTTAAAATATTTGTTACCATGCTAAATAATCTTCCGTCGTAAATATTGAAGAACCATATAACCATAGGAAATGATTTTAGGCCTTCTTTGTTTGCTACTCACCTTTAAATGACAAATTTCCTTAGTTCGCCCCTTGAGCCGTTAAAATGTCATTTCTTTCTTTAATTACCATTATCCTGTTTTTGCTCCAATTTGGCCAACTTGGAGTTCACCCCTGAAAGATTGATCAACTTTTAGTGGTGTTAAGGCGATGTGTGATTGAGAAGAAAAAGAAGATAAGATGATGTTTGGGGTGGTTGCCTTGTTATTTATTGAATATTTGTTACAAAAGCAACAAGGAGGAAAAGAAAAGAAAAAAAAAAAAGAATAAGGTTGAAAAAAAAAAGAAAAAGAAACAAAAGGTTAAAAAAAAAAAGAAATATATGAAAAAAGTTTGAAAAGATGAAGTTGGTAAAAGAGACGAATGAAAGAAATCGAACATGCCTTGCAATGCCATTCTAAAATTACCTAACAAATCCTTTCTATCCTTTTTCATTACCTGAGCTACATTATAACCGTTGAAAAGTCCTATTTGATCCTAGAAGCATGGTTTGGATATGTAAACGATGAGAGGGGGATTAAAACATGGTAATGATTAATTTTTCTTGATTATTGGCATCCTATCCATGAGACTACTGTTCTTTCATGTCATGCGTCCTTTTCGAGTCATATGTGAGCATTTCTCGTTTTGAAAACATATTTCCTTTACTCACATATTTTAGAAAAATTACATCTGTTTCTGAGTGTTTCATTTTAGAGTGTAATTAACATTGTGAGATTCAAAGTCGAGACATAGTTAATTGGTTATCCGAGTTATATTCCAAGTTCATGACATGCGTGTGTTCATTTGACTACTACATCACACACGTGCAATTTTATGAGAAACTCTATGAATTTATACGATGCATGTGTTTATGATTGTTTTTCATGATGTAGGTGGACTTCTGATTTCGTTTCTTCTTGTTCATTATTCTATTTCAAATCATCGTTCTATGATAAGGAGTATTGATTGTTTTATTTTTTGTTTGAAAAAAACTTTTTAAATTTACAAGTTAATAAAGATGGTTGTGGGCAACTTGTTGATGAGAACCCTCACGAGACTTTACTCGTCCGACTAGGGACACCTAGGGGTTTAAAAGGCTTGTTGCATATGCTAAATGTAATCGTGATCCATGCGAAAATGGAGTAGTATTTGTATAGTAGTATTTATTTTTATATTTTTCTTTGCTCGAGGAATAGCAAAGTGTAGGTTTAGGGGTGTGATCGGCAACGAATAGTTGCCGTTTATAGTACTAAAAATACGCTTTGTTAGCCCATTTCATGTAGTTATTAAGTAATTTTTAATAAGTATTCTAAATTTTGTAGGATTTGGAGCTTTAACTTGAAAATGCCCAAAAATCTAATGATTAGTGGCTTTGGAAGTCATTCTGGGCTCAAACGGTGATTCCGGTGAAAGCTGAATGCAGGAGCAGTCTCGGGAAATTGCATTTTTGACAAGGAATACTTTAGATTTGAGAAATTTCTCCAAATATATAAAATGTAGATCTTCGAGTTACGGACGCGCGGCTTCAAACGGCGAGTCAATCCGAGTTCCGAGCAAAACGTTATCGCAATTCTACAAAAGTCGCGCAGTGTAGCGAAAAGGACCTCGCGCGAGCGGGCCGCGCGAGCGACCTGTGAAAAAACCAAAAATGCTTATTTTGTTAAATTAAAGTGCCCAACGAAGGTGGTTTGTGCATATGACGTCCAAAAACGTAAATATAGCAGTTTTAGTACGATTTGGCTTAGGAAAGCTTCCTAAATCCTTCCAAACTCTATATAAATCATATTCTAAATTAATTTTGTGATTACAAATCATTACACACTATTATACACATCAATATACAGCTATATTATGCATTATTTTTCCAGCCATTGAAGAGAGAAAAGCAAGGAGAAGAAGAAGAAGACCAAGGATTCTCATGGCCTCCTCCATCAACCTCTTGCTGTTCATCAATTCTATGGCCAACTAAACCTAGATCTAGGGTTTCAATGAAATCCTAGCCAAGTAATAGGGTGTATTTTATGTTTTTATTTTAGTTTTATTATGTATGGATGACAGTTACATGTTTAGAGGATTTTTATAAATAAATCGTGCTTTTATTGATTAAATCATTACTTTCAAAGTGTATTCTTGTCTTAGATCTATTTTGACTGTGATGTGCTCAATGATCTATGCTTGCTGTGCTTGTTTAGATTATTTACATGTAATGGTGCTTAAAGTGAATTGTGCTATCAAGTATCTGAATAGTCCATTCCAGATTAGACGGATTATGCCACAACCCTAGTTTAGTGTGGGATAATTCATGCTAACCGAAGATGGATTATGTTGGTGGTTGAACCATAGTTATTTTCTTGATGGAGGAATTGGGCTTGTAGCTGCAATTCCCCATTATCATCCAACTTAATAAGCTAAATTAATTCGTAAATACCTGTATTATGAAGCTAGTGGTGGATTTGCAATCCTAGGTTCCCTTCAAATATCTTTAAAACAACTTTAATTGCTTTCATAATTTAGATTTACTTTTATTTTTCTTAGTTTAATTAAAATCAAATCAACATCTGTTTTTCTTAATTAATTAGATTTAGGTTTTGAAATTAAAGCACTGTAGTATTTCAATCTCTGTGGGTTCGACCTTTACTTTCACTACTACAAATCTTTAGAAAAGTAAAGTATACTTTTATATCTTGATTTTGACAAGATCATGGATCCCCAAAACAATTTACAAAAATGGACTGTTCTGGGAAAGAGTGCCACGGCAGCACTGGGCCTGTGCTGTGGTGGCAGTGGGCCAGTGCTACGGCGGCACTACTCCTCTGATGTCCAGATAATTGTATTATGCCCTGTTCCAGTATTCACGAAAATGCCCTATTTCGTCCGAAATTCATAAAAAATGCGTATGAACTCCAAACTAAGGTTGTGATATGCCATTGGAAAGGTAGTGGAGTCTACTTTACATAAAAGTAGTTCAGAGATAGGTCACTTAAAAAAATTTTGCGGTATTCTCGATAAAAGCCGATTTGATCGCCTTTTTCACCTTCAAAAATTCATAATAAATTCGTTTTAAATTCAGGAATTATGTGCGATATACCGTTAGGAAGCTATTGACCTCTAATATTTTTGAAAAATGATACAATGCTCCGGTTTCAAAGTCAACTTTTAGGTCAAATCGGTCAAACCTGGGATTCCCGGGAAGTTTGGGATACCTACGGGAGCTCCCCAGAGCTAACTTTTTCGTCTGATTTTCTTTTAAAACTCATTTTACTACTTTCCACATGATCTAGAATGATCCAAAAACTTTTCGGCTAATTTGGATAATTTTGGTCAAACCTTGGTCAAACCTGGTCAAACTTCTGTCAAACCGGTCAACGGGGACTTTCCGGGAACTTCCGGGACTTCAAGGGGTCTCTGGGAGCTGAAGATTTCATCTGATTTTGCTTGAAAACTTGTTTTATGACTTTCCTTACGACATAGCATGTTTCCAGAACTTTCGGTCCAAATCTGGGAGTGTTTGGGGTTTTAAGGGCATTTTGGTAATGTGTACTACTTTTTGAGCATTTCGAGAGATAGAACTAACTTCCAAGAGTCCTTTTTGAGTCATTTTGATCATTTTGAACCACCAAGCTATGGGTTTTCTAAATCTGGTAGTCGACAAAATGAGGCATCTACACTCACTTGCAGTTCACGTTGTTCAAAACAAGCTCTGCCAAAGAGGGGCAAACTGTAGACACCCAATTTTGACCACACTGATAGGATTAGGTTGGACAATGGCTTAGAGGATTTGATGATAAAAAGTACCCCGTGGAAGGTACTAGATTCCACACAATCGAAAGATCGAACTTCGGAAAGTGACTTCAAGCTCAGAAAAGCCCTTTTCCATGCACAAATCCTGGTTTTGTCAAAATCGTCTCTCAGAATTCATATTCACTCAGGGTTATATGAACATTAAGTGTTCTAAACATAATATTCTAGATGTCCAAAGATTCAATTTCAAAGAAAAGTTCAAAATCAATGCGCATTGAAAAGCAAATTTGAAAAAGACGCTGTTTGATTTCAAAAAGACTACGAAAGTTCCGGAGGACTTCCGAGCTTCAATTGAACTTCAATTTTCATTTCAATACCTTTGAGAATATTTTTATACTGAAATTCAACCCGATAGCTTTCCAATGATACATAAATGGACAATTTTGGACACCAAAAAGTATTTTTAAAAAAATTTGGAAAAGTAGTGCACTTAAAACTTGAAACAAGGCCAGTGGGTGACCAAAGGAGCAAGAAAAGGAAGTGGCGTTTTAGGTTAGGGGATGGTGGATCCCACCAAAACCGCCACCTACAAAATGTGTTCTCTATCGGGTTTTTCTGGTTCCAAACCCTTCTAGAAGGCTCCCACTGCAAGAAAATTACCTGGAAATTGCGTTTAGGCACCGAAATGGCCATTTTAACCCTTTTCTACTCTCTGAAAATCCTGTTTTAACCCTATTACTTAAGAGCTAAGTCTTCAAAACTCTATGTATAGATCCATATGAGATCATCTTTGACACACAGGAGATAGATAAGAGAGTACACACAAGTATATACAAGAGAATATACAAGATATAGAGGAATATACTTAGAATTCAAGAGAGATTTCAAGATAGTAGAAGTGAATTATGAATTAGAATTTCCTAAACTAATCTCAAGATAATTAGATTAGATGATTTTAACACCAATTGCCTCCCTCAACTTCCATGAATGAGTGCTTGAAGAACACTTGAAGAAGAAGATCTTCAAATCAACTTTGATTACAAAATTGAGAATCCTCCAAGAGATAAACACTATAATTCATCTCTAATTCCTATTTTGTATATATAGATCTTTAAGATTTGGATCTATCTTAGTCTTATTTTATTTGTTAGAACACTCATCTTCTTCATCTCTTGTTCTTCACACACTCACATGGCTAGATCCAAATCTCTTTCATTTTATTGATAATTCATAATTAGAGATTGATTTTCACTTTGATTTTCAATTTTGATTTCATTCTTCTATTTAGTTTAGATCCATGCATAGATGATTATATCTATGTATCTATTTCGAATTCTATGATGGTTTAGAAGTTTGATCTATGAGAGGGATGATTCCTATGTTCATACCCATCTCTTGATTATTTCTATTACCTAGAATTCCTATTTAAAATTTATCTCCAATAGGATATTTGTAAGTCCCTTTGATCCATGATTTAAATTTTTTCATAGAACTTGAGGGATAAATTAATTGGAAATCATGATAGTCAAGTAGATCTTTGAATTTGATCTCTCTAATAAGCTTCAATCAACACCTAAGATGTTTTCCTCACTCTTTAAAATGAACTAGATGAAAATTCAGCAAAACAGATTGGTATTGTCTATCAGATTTGGTCCATTAAAACCCATAGTTTGATGGAATTCAAATTTTATGGGTAAACTTTGATGAATTAGCTTTCATCCGGTCCATTTTGAGAGTTTCTAGGATCCATATGCTATTTTTAGAAATTGTTGAGAAATCAGATGACATTTTTGAACATAATCTCTTTGTGCTTGAATTTCAGAAAATCTATGATAATTATCGATGTTCCGCTTTTTGGGGATGATTCCTAACTCATGTATCTATATGCCGATGTAAAATTGTGAGCATACGATCGAGTTAAGATCATTTTCTAAGCGTTTGAATTTGATACAACTATTCTGGAATTTTCTAAGTTTAAATACAATTATGATTATATATACAAAATAGTCATACCTTGATCACTCAACAACAATTGATGAATAAAACTTGGTTTAGAAATCATCTAGGATAAATGGATGAGAAGTTAAAAGCTTAGATCTACTTGATTAACATGATTCATGAATCTCTATTATGCTTCTATTATACTTTACGTTCCTTTGTCAAACAATACCAAATTTCCAGAATAACAGAGTCTGATTAAAATAATTTTTCAGAAATCTTAAGTTCATGACATGTCTATGGGATTATTTTTGTCATAAACTACAATGAAATAGCTTTCTTTTGACACCAAAACGAGCTTTACATGATTTTTGTAGAATTAATTATGATTTTTACAAGAACAGTGGACAGTCCTGATCCACTGTTCCCAAAACTCTTATTTCTCTCACTTCAAAAATGGTAAAGAGGTTCTACTTTTTGGAGAAGTTTCCTAAGACATGTATCTAACTTTTCATAAAAGGTTTTTAACCCAGCTCATGTTTAAGACCACTTTTGATACGATTCATTAGAGGTTGCTGAATCTAGAAATTTGATTGATGACATTTTCTACTTGCTTTTCATGCATGTCATATGTTTGCTTGTGTTTTTGCAATGTTTGGGTATTCTTTGGTGTTTTAGTGCAGAGAATTGAATGCCGTGGATCCGGACTTCGATTTGTGATCTTGCCTCATCTACATGTGGCTTAGTGCCCATGTATCGTGTACCTTCTCTATCCTTTCTCTTAGAATTTTTCTAGGTTTACAACTTTGTTTTCAACGACATAATTCCTTTAGGATAGTCTCCGTTTATATGATTATTTGTTAGAGACATCTTATCTAGGATTGTTGCATGATTGCATTACACGTTTCCACTTCTTTTTGCTTTTCTGACTCCGCTTGAGTCAACCAATGTAAGTTCTTGATCTCGTCAAAATCAAGATATAAAAGTATGCTTAACTTATGCTTTACTTATAAAAGATTTGAAGTGTGGAAGTAAATGTCGAACCCACAGAGATTGAATACTACGCACTTTAATTTTTAAAACATAAATTTAGTTAATTAAGAAAAATGGATTTTGGATTTAATTTGAATTCAACTAATAACAATAAAAATAAATCTAAATTATGAAAGTAATTAAACATTTGTTTTATAATAAGTTTAAGGAACCTAGGATTGCAAATCCACCACTAGCTTCATAATAAGGGTATTTACGAATTACTTTAGCTTATTAAGTTGGATGATAATGGAAAATTGTAGCTACAAGCCTAATTCATCCGTCAAGAAAATAACTATGGTTCAAGCACCAACATAATCTATCTTCGGTTAGCACGAATTAGCCCACACTAAACTAGGGTTGTGGTATCATCTGTCTAATCTAGGCATGGACTATTCGGATACTTGATAGCACAATTCAATTTAAGCACCATTACATGTAAATAATCTACACAAGCACAACAAGCATAGATCATTGAGCACACTACCATCAAAATAGATCTAAGACAAGAGTAAACTTTGAAAGTAATGATTTAATCAATAAAAGCACGATTTATTTACAAAAATTCTCGAAACATGTAACTGTCATCCGTACATAATAAAACTAAAATAAAAACATAAAATACACCCTATTACTTGGCTAGGGTTTCATTGAAACCCTAAATCTTGAGTTTAGTTGGCCATAGAATTGATGAACGGCAAGAGGTTGATGGAGGAGGCCATGGGAATCCTTGGTCTTCTTCTTCTTCTCCTTACTTTTCTCTATTCAATGGCTGAAAGTATGGTTGTATATTGTGTGTATATTAATTGCCAACCTAAGAATTGAATTATAATTGAGTATTTATAGATTTGGAGCAAGTTTCGAAGCTTTCCTAACCCATTTCGCACTAAAACTGTTGTATTTAGTTTTCCAGACGTAATTAGACAGTTTCGTTTGCGTAGGAGTCTTCAGCTCTTTGAAATACACGTTTTATATTTTTCGTACAGATCGCGCGAGTGGGCCGCGCGAGCGCCTAAAATGGGAGGTCGCGCGAGCGAAGAGTTGGATTCTCGTGCGAGCGGGCCGCTCGCGCGATGTGGCTTTTTCAGCTTCTTTTCTTCTGCTTTTTCACCCCATTTAGCTTGGAATCCTTACTTTTCTCCAAATCCTGACAGAAAATAGAAAATGAAGTTAAAATATACAAAAATAGGATAAAAAAGTACTAGCAAATGTGAATTAAGGCGTATAATTAGGATTTGTTCTCTCCCGATCACACCCCCAAACCTACATTTTGCTAGTCCTCGAGCAAAAAAAATATAAAAATTAAACTACTAATTTAAAATACTACTCCATTTTCACATGGATCACGATTGCACTTAGCTTGTGCAATAAGCCTTTTAAACCTCTAGGTGTCCCTAGTAGGACGAGTGAAGTCTCGTGAGGGTTATCGTCAACAAGTTACCCACAACCATCTTTATTAACTTGTAAAGAAAAGTTTTATAAAAATGAAAAACAACATTCAATACTCCTTATCATAGAACGATGATTTGAAATAGAATAATGACCAAGAAGAAACGGAATCAAACGTCTACCTACGTCATGAAAAATAATCTCAAGCACATGCATCGTATAAATCAATAGAGTTTCTCATAAAATTGCACGTGTGTGATATGTTAGTCAAATGAACACGCGCATGTCATGAACTTGGAATATAACTCGGATAACCATCAAACTAAGCTTCGACTACTAATCTCATAATGAATTACACTCTCAAATGAAACGCTCAGAACATGTGTAATTTATCCAATATTTGGGAGCAAAGGAAATATGTTTTCAAAACGAGAAATGCTCACATATGACTTGAAAAAGACGCATGACACAAAAGAACAGCAGTCTCGTGGATAGGACGCCAACGGTTAAGAGAAATTAATCATTACCATGTTTTAATCCCCTTCCCATCGTTTATATATACAAACCATGTTTCTACGATCAAATAGGACTTTTCAAAGGTTGCAATGAGGCTCGGCCAATGAAAAAGAATAGAAAGGATTAATTAGGTAATTTTAGAATGGCATTGTAAGGCATGTTCGATTTCTTTCATTCGTCTCTTCTACCAACTTTCATCTTTTCATTCTCCTCCTTTTCATATTTCTTTTTTAATTTCTTTCCTCTTCTTTTTTTTTCTCAACCTTTTTTTTTATTCTTTTCCCTTTCTTTTCGTTGCTTTCCTAATAATCAATCAATAAATAACAAGGCAACCACACCAAACATCATCTTGTTATCTTCTTCTTCTAAATCGACACATCGCCTTAATACCATTAAAAGTTGACGAATCTCTCAGTGGTAAACTCCAAGTTGGTGAAGTTGGAGCAAAAACAAGGATAATGGCGATTAAAGAAAAAGGTCATTTTAACGTCTCAAAGGGTGAACTAAGGAAATTTATCATTTATCGGTGAGTAACAAACAAAGAAGGTCTAAAATCATGTCCTATGGATATATGGTTCTTCAACATTTACGACGGAAGATTATTTAGCATGGTAACAAATATTTTAACTTGACTATTAACCAAAACAATAATAATAAGACTAAACAACGAGTTAATGCGCTATTTCATGTGAAATTCGACAAACACAAAATGTATTTATAACCCTCTAAAAAGAAAAGATAGGCTCAAAAGCTCACCGGGTTTAGTCTCCACCATGTGTTATCTAGAAATCCGAATCATATTATAGTTCACATCAAACATGTACTCAAGCGACTACGTGCAGTGCATAGGTTTGTGTGCAAATCTATGATATAAAACTACGATTCGAACGATACATGACCAAAAACGTCATATTATGACTTCAGCAATTATTTAATCACATCTTCTCAAGTTTACCATTCTATAATAATCCAAATTACATAACAAGAAGTATCGAATCAAGATTGCAAAAATATTGGTAACATCGTTTATTTAAGCACAAGAATCAAAAAAATTTAAAAATTAGTGCATAATAATGTGCATGTGCATGCATACCCCCAAATCTAAACATTTTATTGTCCCAATAAAACAATAAAACGAAAGAAAGGAAAGTACGTAGAGATGGAACGGTAGTACCTCGATTTCGGCAACCACAAACCAGGTGAACATACATAAATATAGCAATACAGTTCAAATGCTCCAAATGGAGACACTAATTCACCTGGCAATACTTAAAAGAAAATAAACTAACAACGAATAAGAAAAGTTAATATATAACACATATGTTTTTTCTTTTTATTTTGTTATTTATTTATTTATTTTTTTGTAAACAATAGAAACTAAACTAGAATTAAAAGAACGTAAAGGAAATAAAGAAAAACAATACCAGAACTATGGAAACAAAGAAATACTTAATCTAAAATAAACTTAAGAGAACAAAATATAAAAACAACTGACCAGGTGCGGGAGACAGGAGCTTAGAGAACAAAAGAGAAAATTCCTGAAAATCCTACATCGCGCGCGCGAATCCCTCTGCGAGACATTACTGTGGCTAATTTTATGATATCTGAAGAAAAAAAATTTCTAAGTCCCAGGCTCGCGCGAGTGGGCTGCTCGGGCGAGACCCCTCGCGCGCGCGATTCTGAGGCGCGACTACAACCTGAGGTATAAATATAAAAACTTGAAAAAAATTTCTCTAAGTGACAACCTCGCGCGAGCGAGCTGCGCACGTGAGGCATTTTTTTTTCATTTTTCTTTCTTTTAGTGTAAATAAGTTCAAAATAAATTATCCTCGACCCCCAAACCTGTTCAGAATGACCAAAACTGACTCAAATGTCCCAAAAATGATCGAAAATGCTCAAAAATAACAGAAACAGACGAAATAAAGCTTGGGTTGCCTCCCGCTATCTTATACGTCTTCAGCTAGACCCTTCTAGCTCAGGACTTATGGAGGCTGAAAATCGGACTTTGAACCCCTTATGATGGGCACCATGATGGATCGAATTTTAAAGCTGACCCCTTACAAGTTCCAAATGGGCCAATCACAAGATCAAGAGCTACGAAGATCAAGGAAGCAATGCAAGGATTGGTACAATCCACTTGGGCTGAATTTGAAAATGTTTCAAGCAAGACTTCAACATTCAAGATGGGCTTGGAAGAAGAGAAACTAGCTTTAATCCATGTGATACAAGCCACTTAGTCCATTTATTTTATTTATGTTCGCTGCTTTTGGGCATGTGGGCCTATTTTATTCGTTAATTGGACATCTATTTAGCTTTAAGTTTAAGTTGTTTTGGGCTTGAGTACCTCCAGCCCATTTCTTTTATTTTTATTGAAGACCTTTTGGGTAGGGTTATTAGATATAAAAACACTCTTGTAGCAGTTTTTAATAGCAGATTATGTGAATGAATATTATTCTTCTCAGAGAATTCAGTTTTCTCTTCTTGTTGTTGATTGAACAATCCGAACTTATCAAAGGCATTCCCTTTGTGGCGTTCATACCAAATCTGGGTTCTTGAAACATGATTTCAACGGGTTTAGATCATCTTTGTGGTTTGATTATTAGCTTTTCTGGGTGATTTACAATCTGATCGTGGGTTCAAGGAATATCAATTCCACGGGTTCACATCATTTGGTATCAGAGCTTAGGCTCTAAATCAGGTCTGATTTATCCGTTTTATTTCGTGTTCTTATTTTTGTTTCATTTTTTTTCTGTTCTGTTATTTTCGTGATCTTGTTTCATCTCGTCTTTCTGTTCAATTCGTGTTCTGTTCTTTTCATGTTCTTGTTTTAGTTCGTGTTCGTGTTTGTGTTCTTGATTACTATCTGGAATTTCGTGTTTAGGGTTGCGAATCTGATCTGCGATTTTTTTCTCTTGCTACTTCGTGTTTGTTCATCCTTGTGATTTAGGGTTATTTTGATGCTTTACGAACGTGAACTGTGAAACAAAACAAAAACAAAACAAAAGAAAAGAAAAGAGGAGGAAATAAAAAGGAAGAGAAGAGATCGGGTCCCGAAAAAAAAAAAAAAAAAGAAAAAAGAGTACCAAAACTCGTCTTAAATTTTTTTTGTTCGTTTTGCATTGTCCATGGTCTAAGGAGTCCGAAACTGACCTTACTCCATAGTGTGAAAATTTTTCCGAAAAAAATTTGATTTTTGTGCTGTTCGAAACCTGTCTTGTGTGATCGCTGTTTCTTGAGATAAACTTTGTTTCCCTCTTTAATTGGCTCATATTTTAAAAAAAATAATAAAAAAATTGGTGATTTTTTCTTTTATTCCTCTCAAAATCTGATTTCTTATTTCGTTTGCCCTCGTCGTATATTTTCTTGAGATCCGTGTCATTTTTTTTCTTTCCCTGTTACTTCCTTGTTTCTTGAATCTATTGCTGGCTGGGATAAAACAAGGTTGTGTCTTGATTTAGTTCAATTAGTTCTTGAAAGAACTTGAAAAGGAAAACAATTGAGGTAAAAGGCAAGTGTGTGTGAGACTAATTTCGGGAAAAAGCCAATCAGAGTGAAACACGAGTGGAGTGATAATTTTTTAGCGTAAACATGTAAGGGAGTGTGTGAGGTTTTACCACTAATATTCTTATTTTACAGCACATTAAAATGGGTGACTCAACACCTAGAGGGGAGGCAGATGACACAGCCTTTATGTTGCAGGCCATGTAACGACAGTTTGAACGGTTAAATTTGGTATTGGGGGAGGTAAGGGATAGGATGAATCAACAAGATGTAGTGATTCAAAATCTGCAAGGTGGGCGTGATGGGAGGAGACGTGAGCCTAGAGTTGAAAATGAGTATGAGATCGAAGAAGATGAAGAGGATGAGGAAGACATAGTATCTGATGTTGGTAGGGGAGGAATGGGTAGACCTAGAGGAGATAGGCGTGGAAGATGACCTAGGGGGAATCCAAGGGGTCGAGATGGGGTAGATAGGAACCTTGGGAGCATCAAAATGAAAATACCATCTTTCCAAGGGAGGAATGACCCTGAAGTGTATTTAGAGTGGGAGATGAAAATAGAGCTGATTTTTTATTATCACAATTACTCAGAGGAGAAGAAGGTGAAGCTAGCGGTAATTGAGTTCACTGATTATGCAATTATTTGGTGGGATCAATTGGTAACCAATAGGAGAAGGAATCATGAGAGACCTGTAGAAACATGGGGTGAGTTGGAAGCTCTCATGAGGAGGAGATTTGTACCTAGCCACTACTACAGAGACCGCTTCCAAAAATTACAAAATCTTTCGCAAGGGTCCAGAAGTGTGGAGGAATACCATAAGGAGATGGAGGTGGCTATGATCCGGGCTAATGTAGAAGAGGATCGGGAGGCTACAATGGCCAGATTTCTAAGTGGTTTGAATAGGGACATCGCTAATGTAGTTGAGTTGCAGCATTATGTGGAGATAGAAGACATGGTCCACATGGCTATGAAAGTGGAGAGACAGTTAAAGAGAAAGGGGGCAGCAAGGTATACTTTAGTTTCTAGCACTCCTTGGAAACCGAAGTGGGATAGAAGTGACCGAGCTGAAGTAAAGGGGAATACCGACCCACCTAAAGGAAAAGATGAGGGGACTAGCAAGAACAAACCCAAGGCAGATTTTCAATCTCCAAGGAATAGAGACATTAAATGTTTTAAATGTTTGGGTACTGGGTACATCGCATCTTAATGTCCTAACAAGCGGGTGATAGTTATGCTAGATAATAGGGAGGTGATGGCTGAGAGTGAGGATGAAAATGATGGCTTGACAGATGCTAGTGATGATGATGTAGTGGAATACCCCGTAGAAGGTGAGTCTCTTGTTGCCAGGCGTGCTCTCAATACGCAAGTTAAGGTAGATGAAATGGAGCAGCACAAAGAGAACATATTTCATACCAGATGTTATGTAAATAACAAGGTGTGTAGTATGATTATCGATGGGGGAAGTTGTACCAATGTAGCTAGTACCACCCTAGTTGAGAAGTTAAGCTTACCTTTACAAAAGCATCCTAGGCCCTACAAGTTACAGTGGTTGAATGATTGTGGAGATCAAAGGTCAATAAGCAGGTTTTGGTGACTTTTACCATTGGGAGATATAGTGATGAGGTGCTTTGTGATGTAGTTCCTATGCATGCTGGCCACATTTTGTTGGGAAGGCCATGGCAGTTTGATAGAAGGGTGAACCATGATGGGTTTAAAAATATGTACAGCTTTGTGAAGGATGGAAAAGCAATCAAACTTGCTCCCTTAACCCCTAAACAGGTCTATGAAGACCAAATGAAGTTGAAAAGTGAGATTGAGCAAAAGAGAAAGAGTGAGGCTGAAAAGAAAAATGAGAGTGAGGGTGAAACTTTAAGAAAAAGAGAGAGTGAAAAAAAAATACAGAGGTGGCTGAAAATAAAAAAAAGAGAGTGGATCCATGAGAGAAAAAAGAAAGAGAGTCTGCGGAGAGAAAAGCAAAGACAAAATTGAGTTTTTATGCAAAACAAAGTGAGGTTAAGAGGGCATTTTTTTGCAAATCAGCCTATGATTCTTCTTGTTTACAAAGAATCTTATCTTAATCTTCATGACACTAACCAATCTCTTCCTAGTTTG
The DNA here is from genome assembly GCA_033977485.1 of Hydrangea macrophylla. Lineage (NCBI taxonomy): Eukaryota > Viridiplantae > Streptophyta > Magnoliopsida > Cornales > Hydrangeaceae > Hydrangea > Hydrangea macrophylla. The sequence goes on along the minus strand of CM066987.1, from coordinate 68,673,865 downwards.
GTTGTTTCTTTGTTGCAGGAGTTTGAGGAAATATTTCCAGAGGAGATGCCGAGTGGGTTACCGCCTATTAGAGGCATTGAGCATCAAATTGATTTGGTACCTGGAGCTGTCATCCCTAATCGACCAGCCTATAGGAGTAATCCGGAGGAGACAAAGGAGCTTCAAAGGCAAGTTAATGATTTGATGAGTAAGGGGTATGTGAGAGAGAGCATGAGTCCATGTGCAGTACCAGTGCTTCTAGTGCCAAAGAAGGATGGGATTTGGAGGATGTGCGTTGATTGCAGAGCGGTCAATAATATCACGGTAAAGTATCGCCATCCTATTCCTAGATTAGATGATATGCTTGATGAATTGCATGGCTCTTGTATTTTCAGTAAAATAGATCTTAAAAGTGGTCACCACCAAATCAGAATGAAAGAGGGAGATGAATGGAAAACTGCTTTTAAGACTAAATATGGACTTTATGAATGGTTGGTTATGCCATTTGGGCTTACAAATGCGCCTAGTACTTTTATGCGATTAATGAACCATGTTTTACGAGCGTTCATAGGCAAGTTTGTGGTCGTGTACTTTGATGATATGCTAGTGTACAGCAAGACCTTAAATGATCATATTGAACATTTGAGATATGTGTTTAAGGTGTTGAAATGTGAAAAGTTGTATGCTAATTTTAAGAAATGCACCTTTTGCATGGAAAAAGTTGTTTTTCTTGGATATGTTGTTAGTACAAAGGGCATTGAGGTGGATGAAGAAAAAGTCAAAGCCATCAAGGAGTGGCCAACGCCTAAAGGTATCACTTAGGTAAGAAGCTTTTCTTGGTCTAGCTAGTTTTTATAGGCGTTTTGTAAAGGATTTTAGTACCATTGTTGCACCACTCACTGAAATAATAAAAAAAAATGTTGGATTCCATCGGGGAATTGATCAAGAGAATGCATTTGCTACAACTAAAGACAGGCTTTGTTCTGCACCTGTGTTAGCATTACCTGACTTTAACAAAACTTTTGAGATTGAATGTGATGCTTCAGGAATAGGGATTGGAGCCGTTTTAATGCAGGATAGGTGGCCCATAGCCTTCTTTAGTGAAAAGCTAAGTGGGGCAGCCCTGAATTACCCCACTTATGACAAAGAACTTTATGCTCTTGTTCGCGCTCTAGAGACATGGCAGCATTACCTTTGGCCTAAGGAGTTTGTGATCCACACCGATCATGAATCATTGAAGCATCTCAAGGGACAAGGTAAAATAAATAAGAGACATGCTAGATGGATGGAATACATCGAGACTTTTCCTTATGCCATCTGTTACAAGCAAGGTAAGAAAAATACTGTTGTTGATGCTTTTATCACGAAGGTATGTACTTCTTACTTCTATGAGTGCTAAAATGCTTGGGTTTGAATATGTGAAAGAAATGTATGCCGATGACACTGATTTTTCTAAGGTGTATTTGGCATGTGACAAAGCAGCATTTGGTAAGTTTTTCAAGCATGATGGTGGGGGATTAATGGGACATTTTGGTGTCAGGAAAACCTTAGAAATTTTGCATGAACATTTCTTTTGGCCTAGGATGAGAAGAGACGTCACTCGGATATGTGGTAGGTGCATTACATGTAGAAAGGCCAAATCTAAGGTTTTACCACATGGGTTCTATACACCCTTACCCGTCCCTAGTGAGCCATGGGTAGACATTTCTATGGACTTTGTTTTGGGGCTACCTAGGACAAAGAGGGGTAGAGATTCTATTTTTGTGGTAGTGGACAGATTTAGTAAAATGGCACATTTCATTCCATGCCATAAAACAGATGATGCCACAAACATAGCTGATTTGTTTTTCAAGGAAATAGTGTGACTCCATGGTGTACCTAGGAGTATTGTTTCTGATAGGGATGTGAAATTTCTTAGCTACTTTTGGAAGGTTTTGTGGGAAAAATTAGGTTCCAAACTTTTATTTTCCACTACTTGTCACCCACAGACTGACGGACAGACTGAAGTAGTCAACAGGACATTGACTCAACTCTTACACACTATCATTCAAAAGAATTTAAAAACCTGGGAGGATTGCTTTCCATTCATAGAGTTTGCATATAATAGGACTATTCACACTACTACTTCTTATTCTCCTTTTGAAATTGTTTATGGTTTTAATCCACTCACTCCTTTAGATTTGATGCCTTTACCTATTGATGACAGGAGTAGTTTGGATGGACACAGGAAGGCTGAATTGGTGAAGTCCATTCATGAGAGGGTACGACTTCAAATTGCACAAAAAAAATGAAAAGTTTGCTTCCCAAGCCAACAAAGGACGTAAGCGTGTTATCTTTGAACCAGGAGATTGGGTCTGGGTTCACATGCGCAAAGAAAGATTCCCTACCCACAGAAGGACTAAATTGCATCCTCGAGGAGATGACCCTTTTCAAATCCTTGAGAAAATTAATGATAATGCTTATAAAGTGGATCTTTCAGGTGAGTATAATGTCTCGGCTACTTTCAATGTTTCTGACCTTTCCCCATTTGATGCAGGTGACGATTCGAGGTCGAATCTTTTTTAGGAGAGGGGGAATGATGGGCACCATGATGGATCGAGTCTTAAAGTTGACCCCTTACAAGTTCCATATGGGCCAATCACAAGATCAAGAGATAAGAAGATCAAGGAAGCAATGCAAGGATTGGTACAATCCACTTGGGCTGAATTTGCAAATGTTTCAAGCAAGACTTCAACATTCAAGATGGGCTTGGAAGAAGAGAAACCAACTTTAATCCATGTGATACAAGCCACTTAGTCCATTTATTTTATTTATGTTCGCTGATTTTGGGCATGTGGGCCTACTTTATTCATTAATTGGACATCTATTTAGCTTTAAATTTAAGTTATTTTGGGCTTGAGTACCTCCAGCCCATTTCTTTTATTTTTATTGAAGGCCTTTTGGGTAGGGTTATTAGATATAAAAACACTGTTGTAGCAGTTTTTAATAGCAGATTATGTGAATGAATATTATTCTTCTCAGAGAATTCAGTTTTCTCTTCTTGTTGTTGATTGAACAATCCGAACTTATCAAAGGCATTCCCTTTGTGGCGTTCACACCAAATCTTGGTTCTTGAAACAGGATTTCAACGGGTCTAGATCATCTTTGCGGTTTGATTATTGGCTTTCCTGGGTGATTTACAATCTGATCGTGGGTTCAAGGAATATCAATTCCACAGGTTCACATCACCTTAGGATATCAGGAAGAGCCCAGTGGTTAGCAGAAATCATGTCGCTATGAATTAATCCAATTGACGGTTCATCCTGATTGTGTTCAAAACGATTTCGTACATTCCGAGTAAATTCATCTTTGGGGTCCTGGTTATTCAAATTTATCCGCTCACTACTCACCATATTATTTTCATTACTCACAGGTATTACGTAATTGGGTTTAATAGTTTGTCTTACCTCACTCTGCGCCTCACATTTATAATCGTCATCTTTGGGAGGTTGATTAATTGCATTAAAAATGTTCCATTTTAAGTTCATATTCCCAAATGACACCTTCATCACCCCCGTTCGATAGTTAACATGCGCATTAGCAGTCGCTAAAAACGGACGACCTAGAATGACAGGAGTGTGCTTCCTAGCATCTAGTACGGGTTCAGTGTCAAGAACCATAAAATCAACAGGATAATAACATTTATCAACTTTTACTAAGACGTCCTCGACGATTCCTCTAGGGATTTTAATAGAATGATCCGCTAATTGTATTATAGCGACCGTAGGTTTAAGTTCACCTAGTCCTAATTGTTTATAGATGTGATAAGGTAAGAGGTTAACACTAGCTTCTAAGTCAAGGAGAGCCCGATGAATGATAGTGTCACCTATGACACATGAAATCATAGGCGTACCTGGATCTTCATATTTTAGAGTTGCGTGTTGAAAAATTGAGCTCACTTTTTCTGTGAAAAAGACCTTTTTAGGAGTATGACTGCGTATTTTGCGTTTTTGCGTGCAAAGGTCTTTTAGACATTTAGCGTAAGCGGGAATTTGTTTTATCGCATCGAGGAATGGAATATTGATTTTAACTTGCTTAAACACCTTGAGTATATCTTCCGTTTTTGAATTTTTCTTTGATAAATTTGACGGTTCCTCAACATTCGGTGGAAAAGGCATTCTTGGAACATAGTTAGTTGGGATTAGTTCTTTTTCTTTCTTATTTTGACTCACCTCCTCACCCTTTTCTTTATTCGAATTTACGTTTACATTTTTCTCACCCTCGTCCAGAAATTCAACAACTTCCTCTTCCCGAATAGTCGTCCTAGTCGAAACAACGTTCACTTGCTCACTCTTACCCCCATTCTCGTATTGACCCTGAGGTTTCTGAATAGGTTAACTTGGCAACTTACTCTCGATCAAATGGTTTAATGTACTCACTACTTGTCCCATTTGGGACTCTAGTTTTGCGATGGACTGGGTGTGGGAATGTACTAACTCGATTACTGACCCAAAGTTTTCAAGTGATGCCAACACCTTCTCCTCAAATGCATTATTACATGGAGGTGGAGGAGGATTGGGTTGTTGGTATTGATATTGTTGAGGCTAAGTTCGATAAGTATTAGAAAAATTAGTCAGCGAAGGATTATAATTATTTCATGGGAATTGTTGAATATAATTAATGTGTTGCTCCACGAATTCTGGGAATTAAGATGCGGAAGGATATGCAAAGATATTATGTGACGGTGCAGAACACAATGCACATACTTCGTGAGGAGGTGAATCGGACCTATTTCCCATCATCATAAATTGGTCAAGTTTTCTATTTAATTTTTGTATTTCGATTGAATGACTTGGTTCAACTTTTACCTCTCTTTTTGGTGGTGGCATGTATCCTTCAAAACGTATCGACACAGCCTGGTGCATTGAGTTCTCGCTTAACGTTTTGAAAATCTTCCATGCCTCGTCAGCGCTTTTGTGCAGGAAAGTACCCACACAAACAGCATCGAGGGTATTCCGAACAGACGGAATTAGCCCCTCGTAGAAGACTTGAACTAATTGCCACTTAGAAACCTGATGATGTGGGCATGAGCGTAATAATTCCATAAACTTTTCTCAAGTATCATAAAGCGTTTCCCCATCTTGCATCACAAAGTTTGTTATGGATTTCCTTATCTGATTTGTACGCATAATAGGGAATTTTTTTTTGTAAAAATGCAGTGTGTAAGGCTTCCCAGGTTTTAATTGTATTCGGTTCCAAAGATTGGAGCCAATACTTCGCTTTATCTTTTAAAGAGAATGGAAAGAGCCGCAATTTTAATTCATTATTAGTTAAGTTTTGAATTTTTAAAGTAGAGCAGATATCTTGAAAATCCCCTAAGTGTTGGTAAGGGTCTTCATTAATGCGGCCATGGAAAAAAGGATGTAGCAAGATGGTAGATGACTTTATCTCAAAGTGAGATGCCGACACCTCCGATAAATCAATACATGTTTGTGGCATGTAAGTCGTAGGAATAAAGTAATCCCTAAGCGGAGACGGCAGAGGTATGTTATGATTATTTATGTTATTTCCGTTATTTCCAACGTCAGCCATTGGAATAGGTTTTATTTTAAAAATTCGAGTTTTCCTTAACCTTTTAAGGGTACTTTGAATTTCGGCCTGAAATAGAGACGATGGTTCTGGAGTCGATTCGTCGTCTAGCAACCGAGCTCTAGAAGCTTGGGTTGAAGATCTATTAATTCTTAAGGTACGTTTAAGTTTGGGATCAAAAGTTTGTAATTCAGGTTTACTAGAATGTGTACCAAACATAAACTATAAAGAAAATAGCGACACTAAGACAATAACTAACTCCACAAATATAAGACGAAATCACGCAAATAAGGCAACAGGCACACAACTACTATGATGCATGAATATTATCCTGTAATGCAATGATCGCATTAAGCCCAACGCTCGGGGTTTTCTAGCTAATGCACGTGAACAATCACTCCTAAACTAATGCAAATAGTGCGTCTCAGCGCTCTGACTTACAATGGTTGGAAGCATATTTCAAAGGAAGCGATTTAGTTTATTTATTATTTATTATTTTCGCGTAAGCTCCTTTGACGTGCACAGCTGCTCCACTCAAAATGCTAGAATTTGATTACTTTGAGAAACTACAAAATAAAAAGAAAAGTTAGTAACTTAAAACAAAAACGAAAAATAAGAAGAAAAAAAAACAAAACCTAATCTAGTATTTACGAATTAACTAAACTAAGATTCTAAAACTAAAGGTAGTCATGCAATCCCCGGTAACGGCACCAAAAATTGATCTTGTCATAATCAATTTATAAAAGTATGCTTAACTTATGCTTTACTTTCAAAAGATTTTCAGAGTGGAAGTAAAGGTCGAACCCACAGAGATTGAATACTATGCACTTTAATTTTTAAAACCTAAATTTAGTTAATTAAGAAAAATGGATTTTGGATTTAATTTGAATTCAACTAATAACAATAAAAGTGAATCTAAATTATAAAAGCAATTAAATATTTATTTTTATAATAAGTTTAAGGAACCTAGGATCGCAAATCCACCACTAGCTTCATAATAAGGGTATTTACGAATTACTTTAGCTTATTAAGTTAGATGATAATGGGGAATTGTAGCTACAAGCCCAATTCCTCCATCAAGAAAATAACTATCGTTCAAGTACCAACATAATCCATCTTCGGTTAGAACGAATTATGCCACACTAAACTAGGGTTGTGGTATAATCCGTCTAATCTAGGCATGGACTATTCGGATACTTGATAGCACAATTCAATTTAAGCACCATTACATGTAAATAATCTAAACAAGTACAGCAAGCATAGATCATTGAGCACACTTCCATCAAAATAGATCTAAGACAAGAGTAAACTTTGAAACTAACAATTTAATCAATAAAAGCACCATTTATTTATAAAAATCCTTGGAACATGTAACTGTCACATACATAATAAAACTAAAATAAAAATATAAAATACACCCTATTACTTGGCTAGGGTTTCATTGAAACCCTAGATCTTGAGTTTAGTTGGCCATAGAATTGATGAACGGCATGTTGGGTTTATGCCCTCAAACCATTACTTTATATATGACATTAGCATTTTAATATATGGATATTAGTTTTACATTTCATTATGTATGTTTCTTTCATGAGATGATTTTCAATCCTTAAGTATTATAGTAGGTAATTCGTGTGTGTATGAGATACATACAAGTGAGATATGAATTACCATCCTTTGATACTTAAAGCATGTCACAGTGGATGATGAGGCTAGATATCTCATCAAGTATACACTGTAGCATAATTAACTACCATTGGATAAAGTGACTAATCTCAATCACTAGAGTGTCACTCTTAGCTAATATGCTAGTGCTTATAGTGCATTGACGGACCTGAGCTTTCCTATTGACACTTAATGCTGTCAAACAGTCAATAGGAACTCATAACTTGTATAAGGTACGTGTTCTCAATCTTGCGATGATTATGAACACAGACTATGGATATGGCTGCTTTGACTTACCAATCAGTGAGGTCTACAGAAGATCAACACTTGGGTATCTTGGGTATGTCATGTTCATAGGGTTGTGAACATATATTGTCAAGTCAGAATCTACCCTCTATTTTAGAGTAAGCATTCCTTTGAGAATGTCACCAAGTCGATTACTAAGTACTGCAGTCTTGTTGATAAGAGTTATCAACATTTTTGGTAATCATGAGAGGTGAATGGGACTCAAGGAATACAAGAAGTAATCATGATTCAGGTTGACAGTAACAGTTATCCGACTACCTGAATATGATTACGAATGTTGAACGTAGAGGGACATTAGTACAACATAGAAGTCTAGTTATCGCTTTGGATATGTTCTTTTGCGTTGGAGTTTAGTTATCATTTTATAGTGGAGTAAACGTTAACTGACCAGTTAGTTAGTTTGCTGATCAAAGAGTTTGGTCACGATGATTAACAAACTGGTATGAGCCAACAATAAAGAGCCTAGGAGGTCCCACTGTTAGCTCCGCTAGGACGCTTGGAAGGGCACATGAGGATCATGTCAAGGCAGGTTCGATCGATCGAAGGAGTTTCGATCGATTGAAGTCTAGGCAGGTTCGATCGCTCGAGGGTTGTTCGATCGATCAAAGGTTTGATCGATCGAATACACTTTGATCACTCGAAGGTTAGGTCGGTTCTAGGAATCTAAAAATAGGGAAGCTGTGTATTGAATGTTAGAGAATCGTTGTTTTTATACGTAGAAGCTGCAGAAACTGTTTAGGTTTTCCTAAACCTTCCCAATCCTCTCCATTAGGGTTCCTACCAATCCTAGTCCTTCTTGTGAGCATCCATAGGAGTCATAAGAGTGAAGGCCATCTAGTGGAGGCTACTGGAAGTTGAAGATTTCAGAATTAGGTTCAAGACACAAAGGTATAATACTTGTCCCTTCACTAGTTAGTACGCATCTATAGAATTGACGGGTAGTAGATCCGGGCATACCAATAAAGTTTCAAAACATGACTTTTCTGTTGCACGTTTAAACTTTTAATTTAAACCATTTTTTTTCCATCAATTGGTATCAAAGCCACGCTCGTTTGGATCTATAGATGCGTTTTGGAACACTAGTTTTGATTTACATGTAGATTTTAGGACTATTTTCAAAACTGCATCGTCACAGATCTATTTCTGTAGCGTTATCATAGCAGAATGCAAATCTGTGATTACATTAGATGCATGTTGGATTCGATCGATCGAAGTAGGTTCGATCGATCGAAGATGCTCTGTGCTCAAGCGATCGAACGGATTTCGATCGATCGAACATTGGATGTGTTCGATCGATCGAATGGCATTCGATCGATTGAGACGGATTCTCTGTCAGGTTGTTCTTTTCACAGTTTTAAATATTTTAAAAATTATATGCTTTAATTTTAAATTATTCTATAATTTTTTTCCAAATCATTCTGTGAAATAGAAAGTTCAAGCAATTGAACAATGTTCAATCGATCGAAGGTTCGAGCGATCGAACGGTCTTCGATCAATCGAACTATGACAGTGAAATTAGATGCTGTTATAAGTCCTAATTCAGTATGTAAAGAGTTTATGTACTGTGTGAATCAATTAGTGGTTCCAATTGTTATATATACGTGGATGCATGTATGACTAATCCTTGTGTAGTAATTTAGTCCGCTATCTCCCATGGCACCAAGATCTATTTAAATTTTGGTATTTGAATGTTTTGAGATTGGTGCATGTTTATTTTATTGGTTTGGTTTTAAGGCATTTGTAAAGGGCGGTACGACTTCAATCCTGCGAATAGGAAAGTCGCACCGGTTTCCCTAGCCTTTGATATTATAGTTTTTTTTTTTAAATAAATTATAAGCTTCGAAAGAAGCATAGGTTCAATGTAATAGAATTAGAAAATCCATGAAGATGGAGCGAGCCGTTGTCCATGAAGATGGAGCTGGAGGCGATCAAACCAAGAAGAAGTGGTTCTATGGAGATAGAGCCATGGGAGATAGAGGCATTGCTTGAATGCCTATATTTCATTTTAGTTTTTTGTTTTATATGCTTGTTTTGTGATTGACATTTAATTATATTGTTACTACTCGAATGCACGTAAAACAAGTTTTCTAAAATAAAATTCAAAAACCGTTTTCAACGCATTAGTAAACATTGGATGTTTATGGGTAATGTGTGGAAACACCTTTCAGAAGCAAAATCCTTTTCTCATTAAATCTAGTGGGAGAGGGTCTTATTTATAAACACCCACGATCTTCCATTAACGGCTCACTGTAAGATGGGTAGTGCATTCTATGTCATCTTGCCAGGGGTGATCTTTCCATACGAAGGGTGCATTACTCATTGGTTACTAGATGTGAACTTCCTTTGATAGGATCAATAAGACATGTTAGAGGGTGACCACCACACGGAGGCGCTACTTGAGACGGTTGTGATTGGATCCTAGTTAATGGTACACACTAGCTAAGCTATGGATAAGGGATCCCACACGGGGCTTTATTCAGAAATTTAGAGATCAAAAGGGATCGAGAGTCATAACTTCTTTTGCAAGAGTTGCATAGAGGACAAGTCATGATTAATCGAAAGATCAAATATTGACCACCACACGGAGGCTTTATTTTTTCTTTTTGATATTTCGGCGACTTTGTTTTTAAAATAAGAGTTTTAAGGATTCTTTATTTCAAAATTGTCAAATTCTGATATCCACATTTATTTTGTTTGTTTGTTTTTACAATAAATCATAATGTTTGGATCTACATTTAGTCCACTTGCCACCATACTCACTCAAAACAAGTTAACTGGAAATAACTACACTGAATGGAAACGAAACCTTGAAATCCTATTAACTGTGGAGGATCACATATATGTCCTCACCACCCCATACCCCGAAGAACCCGTGGCAAACGCTTCGGCAGTTGCCAAACGCGAGTTTGATAAATGGAAGAAGTCGAATGGAATGGCTCGTTGCTACATTCTGGCCTCGATGGCTGGTGTGTTACAACACCAATTCCAGTCGAACAATTCCGCTAGTGACATTATCGAATCCCTGAAGAAGATATTTGGGAAACATGGCAGGCCTGCTAGATAGGTAGCTATGCAGAAGATAATGAGTGCTAAGATGTCGGAAGGGACTCCAGTCAAAGAACTTATTTTAAAAATGATTGGTAATTTGAATAAGCTGGAGACCCTAGGTGCCAATATCGATGCACAGACCCAAGTTGATATAATCATCAACACGCTGTCACCTTCATTCGCTCAATTTAAACTAAACTATAATATGAATAAAATGGATTTTTCAATGAGCGAATTAATGAGTTCTTTACTGGCAGCGGAAGGGGTGATCAAACCTGGGGTCAACGTTCTGAACGTTGAGAAAAGCGCTTCCTCTTCCCAATCTATGCCAAAAGGAAAGAAAGGGAAGAAGAAAGCTGGCACTGGTGGTTCAAATGTTGGACCGGTTCCTAAGATTGCAAAATCTAAGAGAAAAGGTAAGGGAAAAGGAAAGGTGGGTGGCCAAGGCAAAGGAAAGTGTTTCCAATGCGGTGAGAAGGGCCACTAGAAGAGGAACTTTCCAGAATTCATAGCTACAAGAGTTTAAGGTATGATTGAGTCACATGTGATTGAAGTAAGTTTTATTACAGATACTTCAAACACTTGGTGCATTGATTCTGGTGCGACTAACCATATCTGTAATTCGTTGCAGGGGTTCAGATCAACCAGGAAATGCAGTGATGGGGAATTCGTGTTGACTCTGGGTTCTAGCGCAACCATTTCTGCGATTGCTATAGGAGTAGTAGTTTTAGAGTTTTTGGACAATAAGATAATAGTTTTATCAGATGTTCTTTACGTCCCTTTGATGAGACGTAATTTAGTTTCAGTTTCAAATTTATCGAATAATGGTTATTCTTTTCATTTTGGAACAGAAGTTGTTATTAAAAGAAATAGTTCTTTTATATGTTCTGGTGTTAAAACTAATGTCTTGTATGTGATTACTTCCAAATATCTCTAAAGACTCTTGTATGGAACTTAATAACTCAATGGTAATTGTATCATCTAAAAGAAAGGAACCTTCCACTAATCCAACAAGGCTTTAGCACATGAGGCTTGGCCATATCAATCTAAATAGGATTGGCAGACTAGTCAAAGAAGGGGTCTTAGGCGATTTGGTTCTCGAACCAATGGTAGTCTGCGAGTCTTGTGTAAGTGTAAGATGACCAAAAGGCTCTTTTCTGCAAAGGGCAATAGAACCAATGCATTGTTGGAATTAGTTCATACTGATGTGTGTGGACCAATAAATATTAGAGCAAGGGGTGGTTGTGAATATTTCATTACATTTACTGATGACCACTCTAGGTATGGATATGTGTACCTAATCCAGCATAAGTCTGAAGCCTTTGAAAAGTTCAAAGAGTTTAGGGCTAAAGTGGAGAACCAATTGGGCACACATATCAAGGCCATTCGATCTGATAGAGGTGACGAGTACCTCTCTAATGAGCTTATTGATCACCTCGTACAGAATGGGATTCTGTCACAGTTGACTGCACCTAGTACGCCTCAGCAGAACGGTGTAGCAGAGAGAAGGAATCGGACTCTTTTAGACATGACTAGGTCATTAATGAGTTATTCTGAGTTGCCATTATTCCTTTGGGGTTATGCTTTAGAAAGCGCTGCATACATACTAAATCTAGTACCAAGCAAATCTGTTTCCAGGACACCACGAGAGATGTGAATTCGGTGCAAGCCTTCTTTGCAACATCTTCGGATATGGGGGTGTTCGGCACATGTGCTGAAAGGAAAGATGAGCAAGTTGGATTCTAGATCAGAAGTATGTTACTTCGTAGGGTATCCAAAGGGTACTCATGGATGGTATTTTTATGATCCAAGAGAATAGAAAGTGTTTGATAGTACAAATGCCATTTTCTTGGAAGATGATTATATCATGAACCATAAACCTAAAGGAGGGATAGATCTTAGAGAGATAGAAGGAGAGCCCTCAGTCCAACCCGCAATTAATAACGATGTAAATCAAGAAAACACCACTTCTTCACCCATTTTTGTACCAGTACCTCATCGTAGTGGGAGGATTATTAGTCAGCCTGATAGATACATGTTCTTAGGAGAAGTTTTTGAAGCTGTCTCCATGGAATCTGAATCTGATCCTGCCATATACGAAGAGGCAATGGCTGATGTTGATTCAGTTCATTGGGTTAAAGCTATGAAGGTTGAATTGGAATCTATGGATTCTAATCAGGTCTGGGATCTTGTAGAACTTCAAGCCAATATTAAACCCATTGGTTGCAAGTGGGTCTACAAGAGGAAAAGAGTTTCTGATGGAAAGGTTAAGACCTTTAAGGCTAGGCTTGTAGCAAAAGGTTATACTCAAGTCATGCTTAAGCCCATCAGAATACTCTTATCCATTGCTGCATGCCTAAATTATGAGATCTGGCAGATGGACGTCAAGACTACATTCTTGAATGGAAATCTTGAGAAGGACATCTATATGCAGCAACCAGAAGGATTCGTAGCTGGTCGGAAAGGTAACTTGGAATGCAACTTGCAAAAGTCCATTTATGGGCTTAAGCAGACATCCAGGAGTTGGAACATCCAATTTGACCGAGCCGTCAAGTCGTTTGGTTTCGTACAGAATCTGGATGAATGTTGTGTATACAAGAAGTGTGAAGGGAAAACGGTGGCTTTTCTTGTGCTTTATGTTGATGACATTCTACTCATTGGGAATGATGTAGCGGCATTGTCAACGGTCAAGGTGTGGCTAGCTAGTACATTCGATATGAAGGATCTAGGAGAGGCGAGTTATATTCTTGGGATAAAGCTCTTTCAGGATTGCAAGCGAAAGATAATGGGATTATCTCAAGCTGGTTATATCGATAAGGTGGTAACTAGGTTTTCAATGGATAATTCGAAGAAAGGTTTGTTACCTTTCAGGCATGGTTTAGCGTTCTCTAAGGAACCGTGTCTTAAGACACAAGAGGAGAGGAATCGCATGTCAGGAATTCCCTACGCCTTGGCGGTGGGAAGTCTCATGTATGCGATGTTATGCACTAGACCAGATATCTGTTTTGCCATTGGCATGGTTAGCAGGTATCAGTCGAATCCAGGTCCAGAGCACTGGACAGCCGTTAAGCACATTCTTATGTACTTGAGAAGGACTAAAGATTACATGCTTATGTACGGTAGTAGTGAGTTAATTCCAGTAGGATACACTGACTCAGACTTTATGTCAGATAAAGACTGGAGGAAGTCGACGTCCGGTCATCTCTTTACCTTTGGAGGTGGTGCTGTTAGTTGGAGGAGTATGAAGCAGAAATGCATTGTAGACTCAACTACAGAAGTTGAGTATGTGGCTTCTTGTGAAGCCGCAAAGGAAGTTGTTTGGCTCAAGAAGTTCCTTATGGAGCTCGAGGTGTTACTAGCGTCACTGTTACCTATTACGATTTATTATGATAGTAGTGGGGCAGTGGCTCAGTCCAAGGAGCCAATGAACCACAGAAAGGGAAAGCACGTAGAGCAGAAATATCATCTTATCCGAGATATTGTTCAATGTGGAGATGTGACTGTCACCAAGATTGCCACCGTCGACAATCTTGCTGATCCGTTTACAAAGGCCTTGCCACAGAAGGTCTTTGATCGTCATCTAGATAGTCTAAGTCTCAGATGTAATCCTGTATGGTTGTGAGTGTAAGTGAGAGTTTGTTGGGTTTATGCCCTCAAACCATTACTTTATGTATAACATTAGCATTTTAATATATGGATATCAGTTTTACATTTCATTATGTATGTTTCTTTCATGAGATGATTTTCAATCCTTAAGTATCATAGTAGGTAATTCTTGTGTATGAGATACATACAAGTGAGATATGAATTACCATCCTTTGATACTTAAAGCATGTCACAGTGGATGATGAGGCTGGATATCTCATCAGGTATACACTATAGCATAATTAACTACCATTGGATGGAGTGACTAATCTCAATCACTAGAGTGTCACTCTTAGTCAATATACTAGTGCTTATAGTGCATTGACGAACATGAGCTTTCCTATTGTCACTTAATGCTGTCAAATAGTCAATAGGAACTCATAACTTGTATAAGGCACGTGTTCTCAATCTTGCGACGATTATAAACACAAACTGTGGATATGTCTGCTTTGACTTACCAATCAGTGAGGTCTACAGAAGATCAACATCTGGGCATCTTGGGTATGTCATGTTCATAGGGTTGTGAACATATATTGTCAAGACAGAATCTATCCTCTATTTCAAAGTAATCATTCCCTTGAGAATGTCACCAAGTCGATTACTGAGTACTGCAGTCTTGTTGATAAGAGTTATCAATATGTTTGGTAATCATAAGAGGTGAATGGGACTCAAGGAATACAAGAAGTAATCATGATTCAGGTTGACAATAACAGTTATCCGACTACCTGAATATGATTACAAATGCTGAAGATAGAGGGACATTAGTACAACATACAAGTCTAGTTATCGCTTCGGATATGTTCTTTTGCGTTGGAGTTCAGTTATCGTTTTATAGTGGAGTAAACGTTAACTGACCAGTTAGTTAGTTTGCTGATCAAAGAGTTTGGTCACAGTGATTAACAAACTAGTCTGAGCCAACAATAAAGAGCCTAGCAGGTCCCACTTTTAGCTTCACTAGGAAGCTTGGAAGGGCACATGAGGATCATGTCAAGGCAGGTTCGATCGGTCGAAGGAGTTTCGATCAATTGAAGTCTAGGCAGGTTCGATCGCTCGAGGGTTGTTCCCTTCGATCGATCGAATACACTTCGATCGCTCGAAGGTTAGGTCAGTTCTGGGAATCTATAAATAGGGTAGTTGCATACTGAATGTTAGAGAATCGTCGTTTTTATACGTAGAAGCTGCAGAAACTGTTTAGGTTTTCCTAAACCTTCCCAATCCTCTCCATTAGGGTTCCCACCAATCCTAGTCCTTTCTGCGAGCATCCATAGGAGTCATAAGAGTGAAGGCCATCTAGTGGAGGCTGCTGGAAGTTGAAGATTTCAGAATTGGGTTCAAGACACAAAGGTATAATACTTGTCCCTTCACTAGTTAATACGCATCTATAGAATTGACGGGTAGTAGATCCGGGCATGCCAATAAAATTTCATAACTTGACTTTTCCGCTGCGCATTTAAACTTTTAATTTAAATCGTTTTTTCCATCACGGCAAGAGGTTGATGGAGGAGGCCATGGAAATCCTTGGTCATCTTCTAACAAATGTGAATTAAGGCGTATAATTAGGATTTGTTCTCTCCCAATCAGTTCTCTTGTTCCCTTTTGCATATCATGACATATTTTCTTTATTTTGCATCAGTCCTGTGCGGGACTAACCACTATAAGTATACCTCTCTCTTGTATTGCATGTGCATCCGGCTTCTATTGATTTAATCTCTTGACATGATTTTCCTTAGATGTTCCCTTTTGACATGTATGCATCTAGTATGTTTGAGGAAACAACCAATTATGAATTAAGAACAAGGATATTTGAATCAAGGCCTACCATTCGGTAGGGCGAGGAGGGGGTGCTTTAGTCCTGCTTGGGCTCCTTTCCTTCTCGTACCAAGACCCCCGAACCTAATTTCTGGTAATGACGGGCGAGTCAAACTTGGGTTTCCTAATTCTTGATAAAAAAAATTAGGTGCCGACTCTTTGTCTCTAGGACCGCATGAGGAAGTTCTAGTTTTCCCTGAAGTGTGCTCCTTGGGATCCATACCGAGACACTATCGAAGGAAGACGCCAGGACCTCAGATCCGTTGGTCCACAAGATCTTCCAAGTATATCAAGATGATCTCACATTGATCTATATATAGAGTTTTGAAAACTTAACTCTTAAGTTAGAGGGTTAATACAGGATTTTCAGAGAGCAGAAAAGGGTTAAAATGGCCATTTTGGTGCCTAAATTCAGTTTCTAGGCAATTTCCTCATAGTAGGAGGCTTCTAGAAGGGTTTGAACCAAAAAAGCTCGATGAAAGGGGCACATTATGGGTGGCGGCTTAGGGGGACCCGCCATTTACTATTTGGGTTCCCCTGGGTGCCCTTAAGCTCTGTTTAAAAATTAAGTGTACTGCTTTTCCAGATTTTTGTAAAAATACTTTTTGGTGTCCGAAATCGTTTGTTCACGTACTGTTGGAAAGCTGTCGAGTTGAATTTTAGTATAAAAATATTCCAGGAGTTTTTGATATGAAAATTGAAGTCCAATTGATGTCCGGAAGTCCTCTAGAGCTTTCGTCGTCTTTTTGAAATCAAACGACGTCTTTTCTAAAATTACTTTTAAATGTGCGTCGATTTTGAACTTTTCTCTGAAATTAAATCTCTGGATACCTAGAATACTGTGTTTAGAACACCTTTTGTTTATATAACTATGAATGAATATAAATTCTAAAAGATGATTTTGACAAAATCGGGATTTATGTATAGAAAAGGGCTTTTCTGGGCTTGAAGTCACTTTCCGAAGTTCAATCTTTCGATTGTGTGGAATCTAGTACCTTCTACAAGGTACTTTTCATCATCGAATCCTCCAAGACATTGTCCATCCTAAATCCCATCACTGTGGTCAAAATTGGGTGTCCACAAGTACTAAAACAAGTTTTAAAAGAAAATTGGATGAAAACGTCAGCTCCTAGGAGCTCCCAGAGATTCCTAGAACTTCCTGGAGGGCACTGGTTTCACCAGTTTAACCTAAAATTTGACTTTGAAACTAGAGCGTCGTATCATTTTTCAAACTATTTTCATGGATACTAGAGGTCAATAGCTTTCCAACGGTATATAGCACATAATTTCTGGATTTAAAACGAATTTATTATGAATTTTTTTAATGTGAAAAGGGAGATCAAATCGACTTTTATCGCAAATACCGCAAAACTTTTCAATTTGACCTATCTCCAAACTATTTTTTTATGGAAAGTAAACTCCATTACCTTTCCAACAGTATATCACAACCTCGGTTTGGAGTTCGTATGCATTTTCTGTGAATTTCGGATGAAATATGCCCTTTTTGGGAATACCGAAACCTCTGGGGGTCTAAATATAATTTTTTGGGCATCTGGGGAGCAGTGTCGTGACAGCACTAGGCCACTACCACAGCGGAACTCAATCCCTAATGAATCCATTTTTGTAATTTATTTTGGGGGTCCAAATTGAATAATTGGAAGTCAAAACAACATAGTTTTCTTGCTCACAGATGTTTGGGACCAATGTGAGTACTTTCTAAACCCCAAAACCACCCCACATTGGCCTATATAAATCTCCATTTGCTCTTCATTTTGGGGGGGCTAAGTGCAAAATTATTGAAAGTTGTAGAGAGAAAGAGGGATAGAGTTAGAATTAGAAGTGGGAAAGGAGCTTCCTCCTACTATTTTATGTAAGAAAGTGAGTTCTAATCTTGTTTTCTTCCATTACCTCTCTTATACTTCAATTCAAATCCTCCCCAATCACCATTTTTGAGCAATCTTGAGTTAGGAATCTACTTCCATGTCCAAATGTCACCACATATGAGTGAACCACCATGCTACAAGTCCAATAGTTCAATGATTATCAACTATTGATTGCTATTTACTTGCTTGTTTATATATGTTCATCTCTTTTTACCTCATTTCTTTTTTATTTTTCTTTGATTACTTGCATGTTTGTCATCATCTAAATGACATGTTGTTTGAGGAGAGTGAATCATTATGGATAGTAACTCTTGACCTCAAAGACGTGTGATGGATGATGATTTTAACTTCAATACATTCTTATGTATTCTTGAAGTCATATTCTCAAAACAAAACGATGTTTAAGTAATATTGGGAGTTCTTGATGATGAGTTTGATGTTGGTTTCTTAAGTGGTTATAATCTTTTTTGAGTGCTAGGAATATGCTTTCAAAACCTCTATTTCAAAATCCCTCTAAAACCCCAACATTTGGATTCCAATAAACAAACCTTGTTTTCTCAAAATCTTCAAAATAGTGAGTTTTTCAAACTTAAAATAATATTCTAAGTTCGAAACTCAAAGGATGATTATGAGACCACTTGGAAAGTCTTCCTAACTCATTACAGAATACCCATGATTTTAGGTTTAACTTAAAAACGCTTGGAAGTGTCCCATTTTGACCCAAACATTTCATCCAAACATTCTGTTTTCTCCGTCACAGTAACTTGGTTGAATTTCAACTTGTTTTCCAGAAAACTTTTCCAAAAAGGAATGGTACCAACTTATTTTTCCCTTGAACATCAGTGTCTTAGGGAACTTTCTATATAATATGGACCTCCAAATATTTTGTTTTCATTTTCTAAGATATTTCAACATTTAAGTTGAAAGTACGAACTCTGTTTTTTTTTTTTCGAAAATTGGTAAATGAATAAAAAAAAGCCGAAAGGCACAATACAAAAATACAAGGAGCATACCCAGGATATACAAAGCGCACAAAAGGGCATCAGGAGAAGCAAAGGAGAAAAGGACTCAAACAAAGTCCAATTACCCAGTAAGAGGCACAACCAAACCAAAACTCAAGTTTGGGGCCTATCGCAGAAAAAGAACATTAATTCACATGCCCCCTTAATATGTTAAAAAAAAAAAAAAAACAACCAAGGAAACAGATGGAAACAATTAACTTATCATGCTAACACCATCTATCCACATAGTCAGATAGATGAGGGTCATTTCTCCACTTAATTTGGATCTGAATAATGATTTGGAGATAGATGTCTCGAAGAATCCTTTCCTTTGTTTTCTCTCGAGTTCTAAAGGTACGAGCGTTTCTTTCTTTCCAAATACAATAGACCGCCAACCCCAGGCACATTTAGGGATGATATGGTTCGGGGTTTTCTTCGTCCAGGTTCTAGCTGCCCAAATCCAGTAAAGACCCCCAGGAGGAAGTGTGAGATGATATCCCCAGTACGAACTTTGTTTCTGAGTAACCTCTCTTGTTTATATGATTTCTCTCAATCTGTAACTGCAATAGTGATTTGGCTTTTTGGTATATGTTCTATACACAATAAGGATAATTTCCATAAAAAATCATAAATTTAAAATATTCCTAACCCCACTTTTCCATTTTTACAAGATCAGCTCACTGTTCTATCCACTATTTACAGCAATCATGTTTGGACTTTTATTCTTTGATTGGATGTTCAAATGCATTCCAAATTAACTCATATATTAGGAAGTAGATCATAATACATTTGTACATATCCTTTAATCATTTTATCCATGCATTCATGCATATTTTAGATTTCTAAATCACTTTAGAAAATCCATGAACACAAACACACTACTACTTTGCACATTCTAGGATCATACATTGCATCCATGCAAGATTTGGGATTTTTGTGACTGCTAATCTAAGAATATTATAAGGAATGAACTTGATCACACCCCGATCTAATCTTCCTTTCTCATCCATCCCGGGGATTGAAAGGTCTTATTTTCTCAAAGATTAACACGCATCATACTAGCTTGCTAAGCATGTTTTTTTTTCTTTGATTATTTGTTTCAAGAACAATTCATGCCCCCCTCCTGGACTAGGAAAACTTGATTACTTGATATGTGATTAGACATTTTTCCTAGGTTTGTTTGTGTGATCTTTCAATTTTGCATTGTGTGATACTTGGCTCAGATCTTATGAATGATATCTTATCTTTTGATCTTCCATTTCAAGATTCTTATGAGATGTAATATACTATCATTTAATTGTAAAACCAAACATAGTATAAGATGATTATTTGGATGCTAATTGAGGCCAGTCGAGAGGCGGGGAAAGTTGAGGGTGTTTTAGTCGCGACAAAGGCTCCTTCCTCTCTTGTACTAAAACCATGAGCCAAGTTCTTTGGTTATGAAGGGCCGGTGCCCTTCATCCATTTGGGTGAGTCAAAATTAGATTTCTTGGTTCCCTAATGACCAAGCCGAGACTCTGTATCTATTTTCAACAGACCTTTCTGACCTTTTTCAAATCAATTTCAAAAGGAAAATCAATTTCAAAAATCCCAAAAAGTGGGGGTGGACTCCCGGAGGCCGCGTGTCCCACAGGTGCTATCTCAACCTGACTCTTCTTGATCATCTGTCGTAAGTTTATCGAGAGTGTGAGAAATCTCTTCCACCTCTATTGACATAGTGTGCGGTGTTACAACTTTATGGTATACAGTCTCGGGGACATATTTCTTGAGGGAGAAACATTTCATCAATCTTCCTATCTTCTTATGGGCACTATGCCTAATGGTGACACCAATGTGGGCTAGACCTCAGGAAGTGACCTTCCTATATGTAATGGTCTTATGCTCTCCACCTTTGGCATCATTTTTTCTTTGGTACTCCTTACTACCTGCTTGGAAGAAAACTGTTTTAGCATCGGTTGTTATCCCTAGAATATCTTAAGGTTCTTAACATTAAGGGTGTCGGGTAGTCAGTGAGCATGACTAAATCTAGTGCTCTGATGCCAAAAATCCTGTCATGCCCCAGAGTAGCAAATATTAGAGGGAAATAAAATTTTTCTTTCCGGATCCTTGAGTCATGAATAGTTATATGAGACTAACATGTCCTTGCCTGGTACTCTGACATGGTTATATCAGGAGAAGGAATTATAAAATATCTACTGGTATTCATGGGGAAACTTTAAATGTTTGCTACTAGGCTATTACAACAGGTCCAAATGAAAACCATAAAAATATAATTTTAGATGATCGATGCCACTTAAGTTATTACAACAGACAAAAGATAGTTTTAGACTGTAAAGAAAATCCTAATATGACAATAGACTAGATTCTTCTTTTCAGCTATTATATCCATGCCCTTCATCAACGTACTCTTCTGAATAGTCTCCCTTAGGGTAACCTTCCTGATAGTCCCCCTCTTTAGGATCGAGATACTCTTCTTCATAGTTACCTAAATGGGCTTCTTCATTATAACCTAGACATAATATGTCCAGGGCAATAGAGTCAATATCTTTTAAAGCTGAGTTGGTCTAACCGATCATTCCTAAAACAATCAATATTATACAAGTACAACCAATATCTCAAACTAAACATTTGATAACGATATAACATGATAGTATAAGTAAGATAGTGACAACACAATGCAATTCAATATATTTGATTTGACCCGGACACCATCACTGACTCATGTGACTTGTTATATTACCAGAGTAATGCCGTTAGCTTAGAGTGAAATGATCATGTTGCTATCGTCGCCTAACATAATCAATTCGATCCCCCGATTGGATCGGGGGCAAACGCCTACGAAAAGATTGCTTCGATTTAAGAAAAGGTTGCTTGGATTTATCCATGTTTTGTTTAGTTCAGAGCCCAATAGAATTTTGGTTTAAAAAGGTTGTAATCACTTTACTTGTAGGTCCTCGTGACCTTAACTGGAGAATAGAATGGTTACAACGCTATCGTTGCCTAACAGGGCCCAATTGTATTATAAATGGTAACCATTGTATTCAAAACCTGGATGGATATTTTGCTATCATCGCCTAACAAGGCCCAATAGCATATAAACCACCAACTCATGATAATTCCATTAATTTGAATGGGTACTTTAGCTATCGTCGCCTAACAGGGCCCAATGGCATTTATAGTTATTCCCATTGATTTGACTATAAGGCTCGGACCTCTGCAGTCTAGTCAAACATGTGTGGCAATATAATTGGGTTAGTCTCCTCGATTAACCTTGCAGACGTCAACTTTGACTTCACGACTCGACTACGTTCATATGAGTATTCATGCTAGCGTATCACGTATAACATAGCAAACATGAATCATAGCTATTAATTATGCATGGAGTATAGTAATCTAGACATGCATTTTCATATAAACAGTTCGTCTTTAACTTACGCACAAATAATACTCATCAAATATGTCCACACAAGACACACGGGATATTCATATAATATACATGGAGTATTTCTATAATATACCAAGTGAGTTAGGGCGCTCACCTTGATGCAAAATCATGAATACAAGTATTGCTTTGGTCCCTACAATTCATATCAATACATACAATGACGATTAACATTCATTCTATTTATAAGGATATAGTGGTAATTGTGTCGAATGGGTTCCTAAACCTCAACATGATGATCATGACATCATTTTGAGTCTAACGCCATTGACTAGACTCAAATCGGAGTCCGTCATATAAAAGGTTTGGTTTCCTATACCAGTGTGAGCCATAACAGTAAGCTGTATTTTTGATTGAGTCAGAAAGTTACTAAACATAAGAAAATAGATCTACACGTTATTCTAGGAATTTAGGAACTGATCGCGTATTTTTCTAAGTTACGGTTTATTTATTATGAATTATCGAAGTCCTAATTATACAATTATAGACTTAGGAGTCCTATAATTATAAATATATTTTAGAAAGACATTTGGTCCTGCAAATATTTTTATTAAATAATAGACCTTAAAATAGGCTAGTGGTATTTTTCTCGTAATTTTCGAAACTCGTTAGGTATTTTAAATTAATTAAAAAGCAGTCACACGGATCCTTTATAAATAATAAAGTAACATTAGAATTACTAAAGTTTGAGTTTTATAATTAATAATTTATAGTACAAGTGCATTTAGGCCTTAGGATAATTAATATAATTTTTTTATATATTTTAAAATGATCATTAGGTATTTATTACTAATTATTTTAATTTAAAGCTAATTTTTATTATTATTTCGGCTAAATAAATAATAAGTGATATGTATAAAAATATCTAGTAAAAAGCAGGGGCTCTGCTCCAGCCCAACCTGAGCGGTATGCCGGATTTCACCAGGTCCCGACCTCAGGTCCTGACCAACAGGTCGGGAACACTGTGCGAGCTCAGTTCATCGCAGGCGCAGCCCAACCACGTCCCATGATGTGATCTAGAAGATTTCAGACAATTTCCTACACGAGCTAGAATACTAATGGAAAGAGTATACTGTTTCGTAATCTAACTAGGGAACTCCCATAATTTGTGCTAATCGATCCCAGTCAAATTGTACCTTGTATGGGAAGGTCTATTATACTATAAAAGAGACCCCTCACCCTCATAGCAGGGGGACATTCTTATTTCACACATACACATATACCGGCCGGTCTCTGGCAGTTCCATCTCCCTTGTTGGTTCACCAAAGATCCCTAGTGATTTAATAGTTCAAGTACTCTGACACGCAACGTGGACGTAGGTCTCTTCATTAACAGGGTCGAACCATATACAAACTCTCTTATCTCATTCTTCTTTACATCTAAATCCAAATTTAGAGGCATCATCAGTTTAGCGTCGTCTGTGGGAACTCGATAGGTTTCTCAAAAAATAAATCTCTAGCTGATAGTCATGCCTCCAAAGAAGAATAATAAAACCACTCTACCAACAACTCAGGCGGATTCGCCAGTCATGCAACCGGTGGCTTCCATGACCCCAAAGTAGATCACTACAGCCCTTGCACAATTTCTGGAGGGTCAGTTCTGCTGGCCCAACAGAATAAGCCCCCATAAACTACGGAGCAGCTCGGGAACGACGAGCATGGTCAGGCCCCTACCTGGGCCAGATGACGCGTCCAAACTATGCCAGCATTCCCTCAGGCTACAGGACGGTCCGGGAATGATGAGTGTGGCCGAGGCACAATATAAGCCCGGTAATGTGCTTGGGCCAACCCAAACTGCACAGGGGATGACAGAGATATAATCAATGATAGGTGCGCGACCAGGGGAGAGGGACAAGAGTGACTAACACGGGAATAAGACCAGGACCGCCCATCCAGGAGCCGAAGTGATCTTAGGCACATGATTAACTGGAGTCAAGCCAAACCATATCCCTGCGAATAGCGTACTTTGAAGAAGAAACATCTTCATTTGACCCGACATACTATACTGATTCTGGGCGAGACGTTAGTTGGGAAGACGTGAGGGTCCGCATTGATGACTTGGAAAAATAGATAGAAAAAATTAAGCCGAAAACCAAGTCGCAACTATACTGATACAGAGACGGAGTCACCATTCACCAATCGGGTCACAGGATTTTCCATTCCACGCAAATTCATATATCCCCATCTCAGCTCATATGACGGGTAGGGAATTCTGGTCGATCACGTCCAAACCTACAAGGCTCAAATGATGCCAATGACTAACACTAATGAACTACTCTGCATGGCCTCTCCCAGCACTCTCAAGGGGCCAGTTGCACAGTGGTTTCATTCGCTCAAACCCTAATCAGTTAGTGACTTTAAGGAGCTCAGCAAGCTTTTCGTCATCCAATTCGTGGAAATACTTGGCCGGCCACAGCTAGATATCCAGCTACTGAACGTCAAGCAACAAAAAGGAGTCCCTGAAGAACTATGTTGATTGGTTCAATCAATATAAGTTTCAAATCCATGACCTGAATGAGATGGTTGCAATCACAACCTTCTGCTCGGGGGTTCAAAACACTAAGGTCGCCACGTCGTTCCACCGACAACAACCCGTGTGACCTTGGTTGAACTCTCAGAAAGTGTCAGGAAATACAACGATATCGAGGAGTTCTTGAAGAGGAAATGCTCAAACTTCGCGGAAGATGATTCCCCATAGGGTCAAACAAAAATGGGAGACCACTGAAAAGGGCTCGGGAATGAAACAAAAATAGAATCCGCAACGGGATGGTTAGGAATAGACCCTGATCACCTTCATGACACTTTCCTGACCCATTCAAGAGGTCATAGCGGCTACTGAGGCTCAGAAGCTGCTTAAGAAGCCCACCAAGTTAAAGAGCCCTCCCGAGAAGAGGAATCGGGACAAGTACTGCTGGTAACCATAAAGATCACAGCCATGATACCGAGGACTATTTAAGCTCAAAATTTCCATTGAGAAGCTCATTGAGCGGGGCCATCTATCTGAGTTCGTCACCACAGAAAGACAACCGTAGCACGACACTTGGGTTTCTGAACAGCAGCAACCCTTGGCCACATCAATGTGGTCTTCGGAGGAACAT
The DNA here is from genome assembly GCA_033977485.1 of Hydrangea macrophylla. Classification (NCBI taxonomy): domain Eukaryota; kingdom Viridiplantae; phylum Streptophyta; class Magnoliopsida; order Cornales; family Hydrangeaceae; genus Hydrangea; species Hydrangea macrophylla. Next base: position 68,648,425 of record CM066987.1, on the reverse strand, counting down.
TGGGCAGAGGGGACTCGTAGTCGGCAAGGAAGAGGCATGCCCGAGCATCCCGAGCGGATGTCCTACAAGTCTAACCAGCCAATATCCAATGACCGACATCCCGACTTTCTCATCCAACAATGTCCAAGATTTGCATTACCCTCACAATGATCCATTGGTGGTAATACTCTCAATAGCCAATGATATGGTAAAAACGGTGATCGTGGACACGGGTAGCTCCTCGGACATACTGTTTGCCTCAACTTTCGATCGGTTCAGGATATCAAGGGACCGGCTCCGACCAGTGGCCACTCCCTTGGAAGGATTGAATGGATCTAGCACACAACTGCAAGATGATCGAGCTTCTAATTATAATGGGAACCTACCCACAGCAGGTCTCCATGCTTACAAACTTTGTCATGGTGGAGGCCATGTTTGCTTATAATGTCATCCTCGAGAGACCAACACTCAATAAGGCCAGAGCGGTTGTGTGAACATACAGTCTGATTGTTAAGTTCCCAACTCTTTACGAATTGGGAACCCTGAGAGGAGATCAGGTCACTGTCTGGAGTTGTTATGTCAGTTCATTGTGCAAGGATTTGATTTCTGAAGTGCTAAACATCTAGGAGATGGACCCGAGGGATACTAAGGATGGATTCAGCCCAATTAAAGAACTTAGTCAAGTGGTGTTGGACCCCCAGTATCTGCACTCTCCTGGAATTGAATCTTAGAGAAACCCTAATTCGGTTCCTGAGAGAGAGCCAAGACGTCTTTACCTGATGTCATGAGGACATGCCTAGAATTAATCCCCATGTCATGTCTCACAGACTCAATGTTGACCCGAGCTACCAGTAGTTTAAGCAAAAAAGGAGGGGGATGGCCCCTAAAAGACAAGAACCGGTATGTGAGGAGGTCAGAAAACTTCTCAAAGCAAAATTAATCTAAGAAGTACAATACCACGACTTGTTAGCCAACGTGGTACTGGTCAAGAAAAGTAATGAGAAGTGGAGACTGTGTGTGGACTTTACCGACCTGAACAAGGCTTGTCCCAAGGACTACTATCTGCTTCTCAAAATAGACCTCCTTATAGATTCCATGGCCGATCACTCACTCATGTACTTCATGGATGCCTACTCGAGGTACAACTAGATCTACATCTATCCTGGTGATGAAGAAAAGACATCCTTCATCACAGACCAAGGGACATATTGCTACAAGGTGATATCCTTCGGCCTCAAAAATGCCAAGGCTACCTACTTATGCTTGGGTAACCATATGTTCAGAGATCTGATCGGGAAAACGATGGAGGTGTACATTGACGACCTCCTGGTCAAAAGCCGGAAAGAGTCTGACCATTTCGAGCACTTGGCCAAGGCTTTTAGCATCCTAAGAAAATTTTGGATGATGTTGAACCCAACTAAGTGTGTATTTGGAGTCTCGTCCGGGGAGTTCTTGGGACACCTGGTCAGAAGGCAAGGAATTGAAGCCAATCTCGAGAAGATCTAAGCCCTCATCAACATGCGGTCTCCCCGATCAACCAAGGAGGTTCAAGGCCTGGCAGGGCAGGTGGTAGCATTGAACAGATTCATCTCTTGAGTGACCGACCGGTGCTTACCTTTCTTTAAGATCCTCCGTACTGTCTTTGAGTTGTCAGAGGAGTGTGAGAAAGCATTTTAGGAACTCAAGAAGTACATGACATTGCTTTCTCTACTCTCAATGCCCAATCCAAAAGAAGAGCTATTCTGTACTTGGCAGTGTCACCCTCAATGGTAAGCTCGACACTAATTAGAGAAGAGCACGAGATATAGGACCCGGTCTACTACACTAGCCGGGCACTCCAGGGCATAGGAAGCCATTACTCCCGCATAGAGAAGCTTGCCTTTGCGCTCATCACCTCAGCTCGGCGGCTCCGCCCATATTTCCAAGCCCATATCATAGTGGTCCTCACAGATCAAACTCTGCGCAGGATTCTATGCAAGCCTAAAACATCCGAGAGACTCATGAAGTGGGTGTTAGAGTTAGAAGAATTCAAAGTGGTTTAAGACCCTAAAAAGCCATCAAAGGACAGGCGGTCACAGATTTTCTTGTAAAGTTTACCTATCCAGAAGATCTAGTCGAGGAGCTCAACCCACCCGAGTTACCACCCGAGCTATAACTTGACATCCCGACCTATATACTCTATGTGGATCGGTCCTCCAGCAAGTAGGGCAGTAGGGCAGGGATCATTCTAACTACACCCGAATGGATCCAACTAGAGTACACCCTAAGGTTTGGATTCCAGGCTTCCAACAATGAGGCTGAGTATGAGGCCCTATTGGTCGGGCTATAGTTGGCTACCTTGATGGGTGTACAGCAAATCCAAGTGTACAGTGACTCATAACTAGTTGTCAACAAAGTCAACCATGAGAATAAAGCTTGGGAAGACAACATGATAGCCTACCTGGCCCTTGTCAGGGCAGTTACCAGCAAGCTCAAAGGTTTCTTCATCACATAGATTCTGCAATAAGAAAACACGTGGGCCAATCAGTTAGCATGCCTTGTATCATCTTCTGAGTCAGAACTCCCGAGATAAGGATAGAATACCTACTCGAACCCAGTGTGGCCAACTCGAAAGGTATGGAGGTCAAATCGGTCGATTTGGGGCCCAGCTAGATGGATCCTATCAGGATGTTCCTCATAATACTGGTCGGGAAGGACGAAGCCCGGCATATGAATTAGATATATACAAAAATAGCTCACTAGAAAGGTAATTTGGAGAACCCAGAGACTTACCAGCAATGATCGGAGGGAAGACCGGTGAAGGCTGGCTGGAGTCGTAAGTAACTTTTTGAGCTCCCATCTAGGTCAACACATTAGCAACGTTGGTCGGCTCCTCAGCCAAAGCCCTGATCCTATCTTGGCACTCCTCAAGAATTGTTGGTGGGTCAGTTAATCCCAATACAACAAGAACACATCAGTTAGTTTGACGAAAGAAATGAAATAAAAAGGAAAATAAAGGAAGGATGGGAGTTTACTCCTCAATTTCCTCGCCCAGGAGGTCCTTAGCTAAACTCCTGAGGCGTCCTCACATAGCCCAAGGGGGGATACTTGGAAGAATTTCTTCTTCCACCCCTTATTATTGCTTGGACACTTGTCAATTATTTTTCTCCCCTGCTAGGCACCTAGAGAAAAGAAACCGACCTTCCCGTGTAGCTGGAATGGCCAGTGGGTCCACAAGAACTCTTGAAGGGTGAGCTCATACTCGAAGACCTAGGGCCAAAGATGTATGGCCCCCATAAAAATCTCCACCCATTCGGGGCGAGCTGCTCGAGAGCGATCCAAGGGAGATCAGCATGTCCCAGGCGAGCAAGTGGAGGGGATGACCAAGGCCCGCCATGAAGGTGTCCTCATAAAGGGTAACAAAACTCGACTGGTGTAGATGGGCTCCACCGGTGGGTATGGCTAAGGAACAGTGGCCGGGGATTTCATACCTATCTCTAATCCGTCCTAGGTCGGTGATAAGAAGACTACTGGGAATTCACTCACAAGAGGAAAATACACCGGGACTTCCAGAGACTGAGGCCTCATCATCCGACCCCCGTGACACAGAGGCTGCCTGGAGCCCCTGGCTTAGCTCATCATCGGACACCCAGATAGGAATCCTGCCTTCACTATGGTGGTCTGACAGAGTCAGTGAAGGAGGGTCCAAGCTTATATCCAGGGTACTTGTCCTGAACTGCACATCTTACAATCGAAAAGATGAGTTAAAGTCTGAATGGCTCATCTCTAAGGTCCCTAAGGCTGGAAAAGGAAGTAGTTGGCAGCCTAGGTAAGGGTCAAGAACCCCGAGTCTAAGGTACAAGTGTGGGAGGATCAAATGCCTATATGGAAAGGCGTACAAGGTATTTATAGTCAAGTAAGACTCAGACAAGATGGTCCTAGGACACCCCAACTGGTCTAATCGCTCTATGAAAGTAAGGGAACCGCCTGATCTGAGAAAGGAGCAGAACCTAAGGAAGAAAAAATCCAACTCCCTCACAAATCCTAAAGGGTTCCTACACTCTAGCCTCATTTGAAAAAAATAGTAAATGAAGAAGAAAAGAAAAGTATAGTGAATTGTAGGGCTGGAGGGACAAAGACTTACAATAATAAAGTGCAGAATAGAGCTCGAAAACCTTGACCGGACGCTTTATCTTTTATACCGCTTGATAGACTCAGGAGATGGGTAGCAGAAGTGGAAAAAATGCTCAAGTGCTACTTTTATAGAGTGCATGGATGGTCTAGATGATCTCAAATCCAACGGTCCATTAGAACTCTCGCCTAAATCGCATGACAGCTAGCACCTCGGGCAGCCCAAGCGGTGCCTCAAAAGGCATGCACATTAAATACATGATGTGATAGTTCGATTAGCTTGTGACTATCCAATTACACTCACACCAGTTTCGTTGCATCCTGACCAGACCAACCACGCCTTGACATGTGGCAGGTACCGACCCTAGGCTCCCAAGGTAATCGGTCGATCCAAGCCCCGGCCGACGAAGGCAACCGGCCTGGACCTGAGCAAGTTCCCGAGTTGCGTCTCGGACAATTTTTTGAGTTACACAAATTTTCAACCCTCATCTGATGAAACATCACATTAGCCTTGAAAATTGGGGGCAGTTGATATGTATAAAAATATCTAGTAAAAAGCAAGGGTTCCACTCCAGCCCAACCCGAGCAGTACGTCAGAGTTCACTAGGTCCCGACTTATTAGTCGAGAACATGATCTAGAAGGTTCCGAATAGCTTCCTACATGAGCTAGAAGATTAATGGAAATAGTAGACTATTTCCTAATGTATCTGGGGAACTCCCACGATTTGTGCAAATCGATCGAGCCCAGTCAGATTGTGTTACCTTATTAGTTAACTTACCTTGTATGGGGAGGTCTCTTATACTATAAAAGAGACCCCTCACCCTCATAATGGGGGGACATTTTTATTTCACACATACGAATATACCCGGCCGATCTTTAGTAGTTTCGTCTCCCTTGTTGGTTCACCAAAGACCCCCCAGTGATTTGATAGTACAAGTGCTCTGACACGCAATGTAGACGTAGGTCTCTTCATTAACAGGGTCGAACCATATACAAACTCTCTTGTCTCATTCTTCTTTACATATAAATCCAAATTTAGGCATCATCAATAAGTATAACATTTAATAAATAATTTATAATTTCAGAATATTAGAGTATTATCTAAAATACTATTTCAAAATATTAAAACTTAACTTTGTATTTTAAACTATTTAAAAATAACTCGGAACCATTTAAAATTTCTTATAAGTTTGAGAAACTTTATTGGTAGCCTGGATCTACTACTTACTAACTCTATAGATGCGTAGGGAAGAGGTGGACTAGAGTATTACCTAACGGTCTTGAACCCAATTCTGTATTAGTTGTCTTCCTTTAGTGTGTACCAAATCCCTTTAGAAGATCTTCACCATTATGACTCCTTGAATCCTTACCGGAGAGACTTGGGCTTGTGGGAACCCTAATGGAGAGGATCAAAAGGCTTGGGAAACCCTAAAATAGTTTCTGCAGCAGTTGAATAACCAAATCGACGTTCCAACTTATTTTGCACGCAGCTGCCCTATTTATAGATTTCTAAACCGACTTTAGGTTTCGATCGATCGAAAGTGTTTCGATCGATCGACTTTTCAATCGATTGAAACACTTTCAATCAATCAAAAGTGACCAGCTTCAATCGATTGAATGACCTTCGATCGATCGAACTTCCTCTTCTGCCTTTCCAGGTATTCTTGCATAGCTAAGAGTGAGACCTCCTAGGTTTTTTGTTGTTGGCTCAAACCAGTTGTTAATCCCTATAACCAAGCTCTTTGATTAGCGAATTAACTAACTGATCAGTTAACGTTAACTCCACTATATAACGATAACTGCACTCCAATGCAAAAGAATAAATCCGATGCGATAACTAGTCTTGTATATTGTACTAATGTCCCTTTACCGCCAAAATTCATAATCATATTCAAGTAGTTAGATAACTGTTACTGTCAACCTGAATGATGATTATTTCTTCCTTTCATTGAGTTTCATTCACCTCTCATGATTATCAAAGACTTTGATAACTACTTATTAACAAGGACTTCAGTTCTTAGTAATCAACTTGGTGACATTCTCAAGGGAATGCTTACTCAACATCAGAGGGTAGATTCTATCTTGACAATGTATGTTCACAATCCCAAAAATAGGACTTATCCAAGATACCCAGGTGTTGATCTTGCAAACATCACTGATTGGTAAGTCAAAACAGTCACATCCATAGTCTGTGTCCATAATCGTCTCAAGATTAAGAACATAAACTTATACAAATAATGAATTCCTATAGACTATTGATAGTTTTAGTTGTCAATAAGAAAGGTCATGGTCCGTCAATGCACTATAAGCACTGACATATTAACTAAGAATCATACTCTAGTGATTGAGATTCATCACTCCATCCAATGGTAGTTAATCATGCTACAATGTATACCAGATGAGATATCCAGTCTCATCATCCATTATGACTAAATCTAAATATGAAAGACTAGTAATTCGTATCTCATGCGCATGTATCTCATACATACATGAATTGCTTGCTCTGATATTTAAGGATAACATACATTTCATCTCATGAAACATACATAATTAAATGTATAAAAGATCTCCATATATAAAATGCCAAATGTCTCATATATAAATACCGGGTTAGAGGGCACAATCCCAACACTTTATCCGTTTAGGTGAGTCAAATAGGGTTTTTCCCTAAAGACTCTGTATCTATTTTCACAGACCTCTTTTCAAAAGAAATTTCAAAAACAAATCCTTTCCGAAATGGAAGGAATGGACCCCCCAAGGCCGCGTGTCCACACATGCCTGAAAGGTAGCAAACCTTTCTTTGAATTATCCATAGAAAATAGTTAGCACTTTATCGATATAACCAGCTTGAGATAATCCCATTATATTTTTCTTACGATCTCGAAAGAGCCTTATCCCGAGGATATAGCTCGCCTCTCCTAAATTTTTTATATCAAAAGTACTAGCTAGCCAAACGTTGATTGATTACAATTTCCCTACATCATTCCGAATTAGTAGAATGTCATCGACATAAAGCATAGGAAAAGCCACCACCTTACCTTCACATTCCTTGTATACACAACTTCATCTAGATTTTGTATGAAACCAAACAATTTGACCGCTTGGTCAAATCAAATGTTCCAACTCTTGGATGTTTGCTTAAGCCTATAAATAGACTTTTGTAGCTTACATACTAAGTTAACTTTTATGAACCCTTCTGGTTGCCACATATAGATGCCCTCCTCAACATTGCCATTCAAGAACATAGTCTTGACATCTATTTTCCAGATCTCAAAATCAAGGCATGCGGCAATGGATAAAAGTATTTTGATGGACTTGAGCATGGCTACCAATGAGAAGGTTTCCTCAGATACTATGCCCTCTCTATGAGTATAACCTTTCGAGTATAAGCCTCGCCTTAAAGGTCACAACCTTTCCATCAGATTCTCTGTTTTTCTTGTAGACCCACTTACAGTCAATGGGTTTAATATTGGCAGGTGCTTCTATAAGATCTCAAACCTGATTGGAATCCATAGATTCCAATTCAGCTTTCATAGCTTTGACCCAATGAGCTGAATCAACATCAGTCATTGCCTCTTCGTACGTGGTATGATCAAATTCAGATTCTATAGAGATAGCTTCAAAATTTTCTCCTAAGAATATGTATCTATCAGGCTGGCTGGCCATCCTCCCACTACGATGAGGCACTGATGCGAAAATAGGTGAAGCTGTGGTATTTTCTTGTCCTATGTTGTTTTCAACTATTTGAGGAATAGAGGGCTCTCAATCTATTTCTTTAAAATCTATCATTCCTCTAGGTTTATGGTTCGTGATATATTCATCCTCTAAGAAAACAACATTCGTACTAACAAACACCTTTTGTTCTCTTGGATTATAAAAATACCACCCATAAGTACCCTTTGGATACCTTATGAAGTAACATACTTTCGATCATGACTCCAATTTGCTCATTGAAACACTCAAGGATCATCAGCTATATGCTATGTTTAGCAAGTACGAGTTCTGGATGGAGGAAGTGAAGTTCTTGGGTCATGTAGTTTGTTCAAAAGGAATTACAGTAGACTCGGCCAAGACTGAAGTTATCCTGAATTGGAAGGGGCCATCTAATGCCTTAGAAGTAAGGAATTTACTTGGATTAACAGTTTACTACAGGAGAATTGTAGAAAGATTCTCAAAGATAGTCGCACCCTTAACTAACTAGACGAAGAAGGATTCGAAGTATGTATGGTCAGACAAGCATGAACGCTCCTTTCAAGATTTGAAGGAAAAGTTGACTTTAGCGTCACTACTTACCATAACAACTAGTGGTCAGTGCACAAATTGGTCTTTTCTAGGGTAAAGTCAAATCATTGCAATTCCCTTCGAAGCAAGCATCACCCATATGGTGAACGATTCTCACCAAGAACCGCAGCGTGGTTCCACCAGTTTAAAAGCATTGTGGCCATGTCACTACGGCTATGATCTATATAAAGAAACGATTCTAAAAACCCTACATACTGTAGACACCCCATTTTGACGACTATCAGTTTCAGGAGACCCATAGCTTGGTGGTTCACAATGATCGTAAAAAAGACTCAAAAGGATTCTCGGAAGTCAGTTCTATCTCTCAGAATGCTCAGAATGACCAAAATGCCCCTGAAAGCCCGAAAACTCCCAGATTTGGTCCCAAAGTTCTGAAAACATGCTATGTCGTAAGAAAAGCAATAAAATGAGTTTTTAAGAGAAATCGGGTGAAATTGTCAGCTCCCAGAGACCCCCGGAAGTCCCGGAAGCTCCCGGAAAGTCCTCGTTGACCGGTTTGACCAAGGTTTGACTAGGTTTGACCAAGGTTTGACCAAGTTTGACTAAAATTGTCCGAATTCACCAGAATCATTTTAAATCATGAAAAAAAGTGTAAAAACAAGTTCCAAAAGAAAATCGAGCAAAAACATCAGCTCCCGGGAACTCCCGGAGTTTTCCAGAACTTCTCGGGAATCCCAAGTTTGACCAGTTTGACCAAAATTTGACTTTGGAACCGGGGCGCCAAAACAATTTTCAAATATTTTTCATGGATACTAGAGGTCAATAGCTTTCCAACGGTATATCGCACATAATTTCTGGATTTAAAACGAATTTATTATGAATTTCCAAAGGCGAAAAAGGCGATCAAATCGACTTTTATTGCGAATACCGCAAATCTTTTCAAAGTGACCTATCCCCGAACTATTTTTTATGTAAAGTAGACTCCATTACCTTTCCAACGGTATATCACAACCTCAATTTGGAGTTCGTATGCATTTTCTGTGAATTTCGGACAAAATAGGGCCTTTTCGCGAATACCGGAACTTCGGGGGGCTTAAACAGCATTATCTGGACGAAGGAGGAGCACTGCCGCCGCGGCACTCCCCTGCAGAGCAGTGTATTTTTGTAAATAGTTTTGTGGTCCCATTTTGATTAATTAAAAGCCAAAACGACATAGTTTTATGATTTCAGATATTTGGAGCCAATGGGAATACTTTCTAAATCCCAAAACCACCCCAAGTTGGCCTATATAAACACCCCATTACTCTTCATTTTGGGGGAGTCAAATACAAGTTTGAGAAAAGTTTGGGAGAGAAAGTTGTAGAGATAAGGTTAGAGTAGAGAGAAAAGAAGCTTTCTTCTTTGATTTTCAAAACAAAAGTGAGTTCTAAACTTTGTTTTTACTACATTACTTCCATTTACTTCAACATTCAATACACCCAACCACCATTTTAATGAGCATTTAAGAGAGTGGAAGCTTCTTCCATGTCCAATGTCATTACATATGAGTGAAACACCATGCTACAAGTTCAATACTTCATGAATATCATCTATTGATCATCATCTACTTGCTTGCTTATTCATTGTTTATCTCTTCTTACCTCATTTCTTTTTTATTTTCTTTATTTACTTACTAGTTCATCATCATCTAAATGATGACATGAAGTTTGGGGTGAGTGAATCCTTATGGATAGTAGCTCTTGACCTCAAAAACATGTTTGATAGATGATGATCATAACTTCAATACCTCCAAGGTATCCTTGAAGTGTATTGAAGTTATGCTCAAATAAAAAATAAAGTTTCTCCAACAATCTTGGAGGTTCTTGATGATGAGTTGAATATTGGCATTTTAAGTGGTTATAATCTTTATTGAGTATTAAAAATGCACTTTCAAAACCTCTATTTCAAAACCCCCCTCAATCCCTCTCATTTTGATTTCAAGAAAGAAAACCTTATTTTCCCCAAAATCTTCAAAACAGTGAGTTAAAACAGTGAGTGAGCTGAGTTCAAAGATTTCTCTAGAACTCAATACTCAACATATAGATGCAAGGCCACTTGGAAAGTCTCCCTAACTAATTGGAGAACACCCATGATTTTTGGTTTGACTTGGAAGTACTTCAAAATGGTCCATTTGGACCCAAACATTCCTTCCAAACATTCTGCCTCTGCTGTCACAGCAGCTTGACTAACTTCCAACTTCTTTTTCAAACATATTTTTCACAAGGTGTGGTCCTAACTTATTTTTCCCTTAAACTTCAATGTCTTAGGGAACTCTCTGTATAAAATGGGCCCCTAGATCATTCGTTTTCATTTTCTAAGATTTTCTAACATTTCAGTCGACAGTACGGATTCTGTTTCTGAGTGATCTCTGTTGTTTATATGATTTCTCTCAATCTGTAATAGTTTTTAAAGATTGGCTTTTTGGGTTGTGTTCTAGACACAATAAGGAATATCTCCATAAAAATTCATACATTGAAAACATTCCTAACCCCTCTTTTCAATTTTCCAAAGATCTAGTTACTGTTCTGTCCACTATTCACAGCAAGCACATTTTAACTTCTATTCTTTGATTTGATGCTTATATGTATTCCAAATTAGTTCATATCTTAGGAAATACTTCATACTACATTTGTACACATCCCATGTTGATTTCATTCATTAATTCATACACATTATAGACTTCTAAGTCATTCTAGGAATCCATGAACACAAAGCACACTACAACCTTGGCACATTCTAGATACATACATTGCATCCATGCAAGATTTGGGGCCTTCATGGCTCCTAATCTAAGAAGATTATAAGGAATGAACTTGATCACACGTTCATGCTTCCCCAGATCTAATCATCCTTTCTCATCCATCCCGGGGATTGAGAGGTCTTCTTTTCTCAAAGATTAACATGCATCATACTAGCTTGCTAAGCATATTTTGATTTCTTTGTTTATTTGTTTCAAGAACAATTCGTGTCCCCCTTTAGATTAGGAAACTTAATTACTTGATACATGATTAGACGATTTTTCCTAGGATTATTTGTGTGATTTTCACTTTACATTGCATGATATTTGACTTAGATCTTATGAATGATATCTTATCTTTTGATCTTCCATTTCAAGTTTCTTATGTGATGTAATATACTATCATAGTATTAATTGCCGAACCATACATAGTATAAGATGATTATTTGGATGCTAATTGAGGCCCGTCGAGAGACGGGGCGAGTTGAGGGTGTTTTAGTCGTGACAAAGGCTCCTTCCTCTCTCGTACCAAAACCCCGAGCCAAGTTCTTTGGTTATGAAGGGCCGGTGCCCTTGATCCGTTTGGGTGAGTCAAATTTGGGTTTCTTGGTTCCCTAAAGACCAAGTGGCGACTCTGTATCTGTTTTCAACAGACCCTTTTCTCTTCCTTTAATCCAAAGTCAAACAAGTTTCAAAAAGCAAACAAAGCGGTGGAATCCCGGTATCCACAATCTGGCGACTCTGCTAGGGATTTTATTTTTAAAACAAAATAATACAGAGGTTTGACTCATAAGAAGCATCCTTAAAATCATCTTTTTACTGTGTTTGGTTCACCACATTGCACTCTTGCATTTCCCCCCCTCCGACTGTGTCTGAAACGCGACGCTGACATTGTTCAGGTCTTGCTGTGCCAGGGCACAAGTCACCGTTGATACTGTACCTTCCAAGGTATATCAAAAAGAGTAAAAACCTCCGTACTGTCTCCCTGACGGTATATTGGAACTCTCGTCAATGGACCCTCTTTGACTAAACCCAGCCTTTGCATATAGATTCCTGTAGAACCTTTCATAGGACTGTTGATTTATCTTTTCAGATAGGACAATGTGATATAACTGCTGTATGCCCTGATGGGATTACCTGAGCGGTGTAGACGCTTATGTGGCATAGAACAGAACCTCTTTCTTATGATTCCCAAGGCAATCACTCACATGTGATTACATTGAGTTGACCTACCTAGGCACCATGACAAGGATGTCTGCTCCATGCTCACAAAGATATACACCGCAAACCTTGTTTATCGGTCCTAAGACATAGGAGTATGAAAACCTGCTAGACAGTTTGATCACTATCACCACATATTAACCAATTTCTCCCAGAAACTCTGTCCAGATGTCCCAGATATAGCCATGTTAACCAGTTTCTCCCAGAAACTCTGTCCTGATATCCCCGATATAACCACATTAACCAATTTCTCCCAGAAACTCTGTCCAGATATCCCAGATATAACCATATTAACCAGTTTCTCCCGGAAACTCTGTCCAGATATTCCAGATATAACCATATTAACCAGTTTCTCCTAGAAACTCTGTCCCGATATCCCAGATATAACTACATTAACCAATTTCTCCCAGAAACTCTGTCCAGATATCCCAGATATAACCATGTTAACCAGTTTCTCCCAGAAACTCTGTCCCGATATCCCAGATATAACCACATTAACCAATTTCTCCCAGAAACTCTGTCCAGATGTCCCAGATATAACCATGTTAACCAGTTTCTCCCAGAAACTCTGTCCCGATATCCCCGATATAACCACATTAACCAATTTCTCCCAGAAACTCTGTCCAGATATCCCAGATATAACCATATTAACCAGTTTCTCCCGGAAACTCTGTCCAGATATCCCAGATATAACCATATTAACCAGTTTCTCCCAGAAATTCTGCCCAGATATCCCAGATATAACCATGTTAACCAGTTTCTCCTAGAAACCTTGTCCCTGTTATCCCTGTTATCCCTTGGTGATCACACTGGAAAGTGAGGTTAGCACACTCTATATGGCTAGGACCTTATTTGTTTAGCTGCTATCTGTTAGAAATAGAAGCATCATATAGATTAGGGCTTACATCCGCATGCTTGTCCCATTTGCATGCACCATTCCCCATCAATCTGCACGCACTGTCTCGAGTCAGTCCACATCACTGTCTTTGTCTGTCTAAAGTCACCACTGTCAAGATCTAATCTAGTCCTCTCAAAATCTGTCAGGTCAGTATAGATTCCCAAGGTCAGCAGTCAGGGTCCTCTTCGTGGGTCAGGAGTTCGGATAATCGATTAATCAGAATCAGTCCGACAGCTTACTTCAGCATGAATAGGGAAGAGTTGGAAAACAAGGTTACTGAATTGGGAGCGACCATAAGCCAGCAGTCCGACAGCCTAGCCCAAGTTCTGAAGTTCATGGAAGAACTGAAGCAGCGGCGGCCGCAACCTCCGCCCGGGTTTCCACCACCGGAATTTGAACTACCCCCACCTGAGAATAATGGGGAAGAAGACTGGTTTCAGGGGGTCCCACCATTCGCATACGAGAAAAAGCTCCAAGAAAAGATGGACAAGGTTGACAAACTGGAAAGCGTACAGGAAAAGCAAGGGTATCGATGATTACATGCTAGACCTGGAAGGCCTCTTCGAGCCTGTCAAGCTGAAACTGCCAGAGAATTTCAAGATGCCTGCCATCGACCGTTTTGACGAAACTGGGAATCCGAAAAGTCATGTGAAGCTATGTATGAGTATCTTCCAGTCCATGGGTTGTACCCACGAACACATTGCGATGTTGTTCCCGCAAACCCTTGCAAAGTCTGCACTATCGTGGTTCCTAACCTTGGAAGCCTCCAAAACCCGGGCCTGGGAAGACATCGTTCGAGTCTTCGTCGATCATTACTCCTACAATCAAGAGCTGGATGTCACCATCAGGGATTTGGAAACTGTTGAAGCTTGATATACATTGTTAGGCCCATTCTCTAACAGCTTAAGCTTTTGGAGTAGTTGGTAACTTAACATGGTATCAAAGCCTTGTTTGTGGGAGGTCCTGTGTTCGACTCTCCATCCCCGCTTTGTTGTGCATATTTGCACTTTGTTATTTGTCTCCAATATGATGGAGTTTGGTTTGTTTGTTCTCCACGTGCAAGTCAGGATTGCACGTGAGGGAGAGTGTTGAAGCTTGATATACATTGTTAGGCCCATTCTCTAACAGCTTAAGCTTTTGGAGTAGTTGGTAACTTAACAGAAACAACCCGGCAAAACAACAATGAATCCTTCGCTGCATTTCTGAGCAGATGGAGGAACAAGGTAGCCCAAATGACCCACCGGCCAATCGAAAAAGAACAGGTAAGGATGCTCGTCCGGAATCTGCAGCCCCTCTACCATGAGAAATTATTCTACCAGTCTATCTCCACCTTTGAGGAGTTGTTTGAAGTCAGAACCCGGATTGAAGACGCTATCAGAGAAGGAAAGATAAAAAAGGAGGAGCCCCCGAGTCAGTCCAGAAGGCCTAACTACTCCCGGAATCCCCCGGATGTCAATGCCCTTAGCAGCTAACCCATGACATACCCCCTTAGGCCATACCAACTCTCCAGCCAGGCGAACCCCTCCAATCGCCCCTTCCATAAAAAGCCCCCTCGCAATTTCGCCAAGTTAGAAATCTCTCTCTCCTCAACTTTAGACTGCCTCCTCAAAAAAGGCCATCTCCAACTACTCCAACCCCGAAACACCCCCCTCCAGCCAAATTGCGATATGTCCAAGCGGTGTACCTACCACCAAGCCCCGGGCCACAACACTGATGATTGCGTGTGCCTTCGCCATGACATTCAAGATCTTATTGACCAGAACATCATCAGGCCGCCACCAAAGCAGCCCCATATCACCCAAAATCCTCTACCAAACCACCAAAATGTCAACCTCATTGAGTCCAACCCCGTACCCTTCAACCCTGCTACTTATATCACCCCCCTAGGATAACCCTTGCCTTTCATTGACATCCTGGATTCTGTGGGAATTCATCTGATTGAAGGGGAGAATGACGAGTGGCAGCAATAGCTAGACGATGAGCAAGACCTGTTCTTTCTGGAAGAGCACGATCTAGGGGTGGTAGACCTCAAATGGTATGATCCCAATGATGAAAGTAACGCTTCTATCTGGAACGAGCCGGAGAAACCATATGTGGGAACGGATTATGATTGGTTAAAAAAGGATGGGATTGTAGAAGGGCCTACTCCTGCTGAAATTGATCACCTGACCAGGTCAGGCCGTCACTACCAGCCTCTGCAGCCTACTACTGAAGCCATCGAGAAAGGTCCAGTTAAAGACAAGGGGAAGGGTAAGATAGATGAGGTCATCGAAGAAGATAATGAGCTGATCAAGAAGCTAAAGAAAACCCAAGAACATCTCTCGATGTGGGACATCCTGGTAACATCCTATAAGCACAGGCAAGCCGTGTTGAATGCCTTGGCTGGGATTGAAGTCCCTATCGACGCCGCGCCGGAGGACATGGTAGCTTTCTTGGGTGCGCTTACCCCCGACCCAATCATTACATTTTCCGATGAGGACCTGCCACCAGAGGGATCCGCACATAACAAGGCATTATATATCACCGTGGGATGTAAGGGACAACAGGTGTCGTTTTGTCTAGTCGACACAGGCTCGGCCTTAAATGTCTGTGCCCTAAGGACTGCCACCGCCTTGGGGGTCAATGTCCTTGACATCACACCATCTGTGCAATCCGTGAGGGCCTATGACAACACCAGGAGAAATGTGATGGGAACTATTTCTCTCCAAATCTGGGTAGGATCTTTGGTGAGCACCAAAGTCTTTCAGGTCATGGACATACCTGCCTCTTTCAACTTGCTGATCGGAAGGCCCTGGTTGCATGTCAACAAAGCCGTATCATCCACTGTGTATCAAATGATCAAGTACATCCATGAGAAGGAAGTGAAAATCATCCTCGGTAATAGTTGGGGTAATGAAGCTTTTCTGAACTACGCTCTCGTCTTTGAAATCCAAATACCTGAGTTAGAAGAAGGAGAAATTGGAGGATTCTTCATGGAAGAAGTCCACATGATCAATGATGAAGACAGGTTCCCTGAGATTCACTCTGCGGTTGTCAACATCGTTCGCAAAATGAACTACTTCCCTGGAATGGGATTGGGCCGACGCCAGCAAGGGATTCGAGAGTTCCCTCAGATCAAAGGACAGCAAGGTACTTTTGGGCTAGGATACAAGCCCACTGAAGAAGACATTGAGCTACAGAGGTCGTGGAAGAAAAGGGTAAGGGGTCTCCCACCATACCGTAAGACCTTGAATGGACAATTCATCAAAGAGGGGGATGACTTCCCTTACTTTGGGTTCCCCGAACCCTAGATCCATCAAACCACTGGGAAAAGGCAACCCGGACTTGAAATCTTAGCTGACTGCGAGAGGCCTCCATATCAAGATCCGTTCTATCCCGAAGAAATTGAGAAAACCCCGGAGGAAGACTGGTTGAAATACCTGGACACTGAAGCCATCGAGAAAATGTGGAAAGAATCCGCTAAGAAGAAGGAAGAAAAGAGGGCCAAGAGCCAAGTGATCAGATCAAGCCAACTAAGGAGGGTCTGAGCAACCAGGCTGTAGAGTCATCTGTCTGTGTCTCCCTATCCCCTATTCCCCCAGAGTCTGTACTGCCGATTATCGAGTCTGTACCAGAGTCGGCTGTTGTAAGCCCACCATTGTCCAATGTAGTCGCTTCACCTATCATGAATGAAATGAAAGACGATTCTGCTTACTCCTCTGTGTCTAATACTTGTGAATGCACAGATCCCTCTGAGGATCTCCCGATTGAACTTAAGCAACTAATTGAAAAACCACCTGCTTGTGAAATAATTGAAGATACTTTATCAGTTAACCTAGGTGAAACAGATAATCCCCAAATTGTGCAAATTGGCTCAACTCTTAATAAAGAAGAAAAAGAAAAATTAGCCCTCTTGCTAAAAGAATTCAAAGATGTTTTCGCTTGGTCTTACGAAGACATGCCTGGGGTCGATCCCGACATTGTCCAACATCATATTCCCCTCCTCCCTAATTCTAAACCTGTCAAGCAGAAACTGAGGCGCATGAGGCCGGAGTGGGCACTCAAGGTTAAGGAAGAAGTGGAGAAGCAATTCAAGGCAGGATTCATCATTGTCACCGAATATCCGGAATGGGTTGCCAATATTGTGCCAGTCCCGAAGAAGGATGGAAAAGTTTGTGTGTGCGTCGACTTCCGTGATCTAAACAAGGCCAGTCCCAAGGATGACTTCCCGCTTCCCCACATTGACGTTTTGGTAGATAACACCGCAGGACATGAGCTACTATCATTCATGGATGGTTTCTCAGGGTATAATCAGATTCTTATGGCGCCAGAAGATCGGGAAAAGACGACGTTCACCACCCCCTGGGGGACCTACTGTTATAGAGTGATGCCTTTCGGGCTCAAGAATGCTGGGGCAACCTACCAAAGAGCTGCCACCACTCTGCTGCATGACATGATTCACAAAGAAGTAGAAGTATACGTAGACGACATGATCGTGAAGTCCAAGGATAGAGAACGACACCTAGCGGCACTGGAAAAGTTTTTTGAAAGGTTGCGTAAGTACAAGATGAGGTTGAATCCAAAGAAATGCACTTTCGGTGTGACCTCTGGTAAACTCTTGGGTTTCCTCATCACACAAAGGGGGATAGAGGTGCATCCTTCCAAGATCAAGGCAATCCTAGAAATGGTACCACCACGGAATGAAAAAGAAGTAAAGGGGTTCTTCGGAAGAATCCAATTCATCAGCCACTTCATTTCCAAGCTCACAACTATGTGCGATCCTCTGTTTTGATTGTTGAGAAAAGGGGAGAAGTTCCAATGGGATGACCAATGCCAAGCCGCTTTCGACAAAATAAAAGCTTACCTTCAAAATTCGCCTGTCCTTTCACCACCAACGCCTCATAAGCCCTTATTCCTTTACCTATCTGTCTCCGAAAATTCCATGGGTTGCATGCTGGCCCAAGAGGGAGAAGAAAGCCACTCCGAAAAATCCATATACTACCTCAGCAAGAGGATGACTGGGTATGAGCTCAACTACTCTGCCCTCAAAAAAATGTGTTGGGCCTTGGTTTGGTGCACTCGCCGACTGAGGCACTACATGCTAGCCTTCCCGGTTGTGCTCATATCCCGCATGGATCCTCTAAAATACCTCCTCGAAAAACCTGCCCTGACCGGTCTTATATCCCGTTGGTTACTTCTACTATCCGAATTCGATATCAAGTATGTTACAAGCAAATCGGTAAAAGGGAGAACCGTGGTCGAGCATCTTGTGGAACACGCCATTGACTCTGAAGAAAGTGGAGACTTCCCATTCCCGGACAAAAATATCATGGAAATCAAGGAAGAACAATGGAAGTTATACTTTGATGGAGCAGCCAACATGAAGGCTACGGTAGGAATAATCCTAGTATCACCAAACGGGGACCACACCCCACTGGCAGTCAAGCTCAATTATAACTCCACCAACAACACTGCTGAATATGAAGCGTGCATTCTAGGGATGGAAGCGGCCATAGAATTGAGAATTCAAAAGCTAGATGTCTTCGGAGATTCGAATCTCATCGTGTCACAAGCCAGAGGGGAATGGAAGGTGAAGGAAGAGAGGTTGAAGCCCTACCATGACCACCTCGATGGACTCAAGAAACAGTTCAAGAACATCACATTCCTCTACTTGCCCAGGGAGGAGAATCAACTAGCAGATTCGTTGGCTACCTTAGCCTCCATGATCAAAATTCCTGTGGGAGTCAGGATGATGCCTTTGGTAATTGAGCAAAGGTGCGAGCCTTCGTTCAACATGATCTCCACAATCGAAGCAGAAGAGAATGAAATACCGTGGTATCAGGATGTCTGGAACTTCATAGAAAATGGAACGTACCCCCAAGAATCTACCGAAAAAGATAAAAGGGCCATTCAAAGATTCGCAGCGCAATTCATCATTTGCGGTGGGAAACTGCTGAAGAAAGGATACAACGGTTACAACCTGACTTGCTTGTTTGGGAAAAGCTCCAGAAGAATGATGGAGGAAGCACACGAGGGGGTATGCGGCCCGCACATGAACGGTCACATGCTGGCCAAGAAAATCGTAAGGCAAGGGTACTACTGGATAACATTAGAGAAAGACTGTTGCGAATA